>OX451737.1:1328355468-1328955468 GCA_948472305.1 Vicia faba
GATATTAATTATCTTACCCTTTTTTCCACAAAAAACAAATGCATGCAAGATCCATAGAGATTATTCTTACACCCAACATTTGATTTTCACTTAGATCTTAATAATTCAAAGATATAAAGTCTACATCTTGAGAAAATTTGATTTTTATCTAGATCCCTAGGAAATTTGATTTTAATTTTAATTTTAATTTTAATATTATTGGTAATTAATGTAATATTCTGGATAAAAAATATAATATTTTTGGTAAACAATGTAATAATTTTAAAATAAAATAAAAATAATCATACCTCTCGGTTATTTTGATAAACCGAGATAAAAGAAAATTAAAGAAGAAAAGATATTAGAATTTATGCAGAGTTTCTCTCTGTCCGCAAACTGTGGAGAATCTTTATTCACTTACAAGTGCAAATTCGGTGAATACAAGTTGTTATGAGTTTTTACAAAGTAGGGGGTTACTCTCTCTATTTATAATTGGGCTAGCTTGCTCCCTAAGTCATAAGTCTAGAACTATAAAAGTCCAAAATACTTATTTTAGACATAAGTCAAAATTTTGTGTGAAGCAACATATTTCAACACTTTGACATACACAACTCGACAAACAATTTGACACACACACACTTATGATATTTTTACATACCTTGTGTCGAATAATATATTACTTTCAACACAAGGAATTACACTTTCAATAAGTTTCACCAACATCACTCCTTCTAAACTGAATCAAATATGCAAAATCAAAAAATCTCTATATAGCCTTAAGCAATCTTGCAGGAAATGTTATGAGAATCTTATACGACTCTTCTTACCTTATACTGCATAATTATTTGTTCATCAAGAAAACTCCTATGTCATTTCTAAAAGGATAGAAAAATTAGATGTGGGGTACAACATGTACATCCATCACGTTTCTAAATTTTATTGGTCTTGAGATGAGTTTGGGCCTCGGCCCACTTAGACATTGTCATGTCACTAGTTGAAATTTGAAATTAAGAATGAAATATGGCTAATTACTTAGTAATTAACCTTGGCTATTTGTATTACTACTACTTTATCTTGGAATCTACGTTTCTCTTCTATTAATTTAGAATTAACAAATAGGTTGAAAAATAATTTATTATATTACACTTGTTTGGTGACAATTATTTGTGGAGTATGAGGAGTAATGGTTACTACTAGTGTTGGAAATTTACATGCACACTTAGGAAGCAATAGCATGAGTACACTACAAAACGAGGTCCCACACACATACACATATATTGGTGCTTCTAAGTGAATCTTGCATTGCATTATAAGTATAGAGGGGTGGTGGCTTTCCATGCAAGATACTCACAATAATGGAGAAACTGAATTTGTATGGATTGAGCCATCTCTTCATGACTGTCTTCCTTCATAACTTATCGACATTCATGGTGGTGCCGGCGATCACCGATGTCACAATGGCTGCGCTTTGCCCCGGACAAGATGAATGCTCACTTGCAATCTACCTCACTGGTTTTCAACAAGCGGTAATTCATATCTTTCAGACCAATATTTTTATCCTATTCATTCATTTATGCTTCAGATGTTTGTGTTTCATGTTAGATATATTTAACATTCATTAAATATTCCTCTATTTGTGATACGTAATACTTAATTAAAACCTTTTCACAAGGTTTATTTTGGTTGAAAGAAGAGAACTTTTATGTTTCTTACAAGCTTATTGACGAAGATTAGACACCACGTTTTCATTACATCTTACGTAATAAGGACCCTGAGTTGGTGATGTTTGATATTTTATCTTTCATTTTGAAAGAAAACCATTGTTTTCAACTTTCAAGTTTTTTAAAAAGCGAATTGATTAAACAATTTCAAATGCTCTTTTAGTATTAGTTGCATTATCATATTAAATGAAATTAATAAGAATTATCATATTAAATCAAGTTAATAAAATGAATGAGCTGGGGTGATGGGATAGCTCAATTCGTAATTGATAGTTAGATTAAATGGATATATGATCTATTGTTCAACTTCTGAACAACATTTATTTGTATTTTCTTTTACTTGTAAGTTTGTATTTTTTTATTAATTTATAAAAAAATTTAAAAGCTATTTTAAGTAGTTTTTAAGTTTATCATTTTTATTTATCATTTTTTTCTATTGATATGTTTAATATTTTACCTAAAATTCATTTGGTTCTTTATAATTTATTAAAATTTAAATAAAATAAATATTTTTTTCAATTTAAAACTAAATAAAATCAAATTTTATATCTAAAAAAATTATGAATCGTTTACGACAATTTTTTTTCCTATTTTCTTGTCGTTTCCATTTCACTTTTTTTGATTTTCTTCCTATTTTGATTTCAACTTCGCTTTTTATTGTTATTCACTTCTACCTTATCACATTGTCTGCCGATAATATTTATATATAATAGATTAAATATATTTTGATATTATATTTAATTATAAACATATTTAGAATTGTTTACATGTGTTAATTAATATGTTTAATTTTAAATAAAATTAACTTAATAATAAAAATATGCAAAAGATTATATAATTACAAAATTATTAATTAAATAATATTATTTTATGTCATTTTATATTTATTAAATATAAAAATTAATATTTTATCAAATACTTTAATTAACTTAATTATTATCAATTATCAAAAATCAACTATTAATTATTAGTTATAAATTTCAACAATTAATTATCTATTATAAACTACCAACTATTTTATCGGTTGTCAATTATTTTTATTAAATTAAATCAAAATTTGATAAAATTTAAAGCGTGAACATTAATAAGTATGAATCACGACGTCTCATAACTATAAATTTTAAAAATTATGATAATATTTCTCTTAAAATAACTTTATTGAGAATGATACATCACATCAAACACTACCCTGCATTATTAAGGATAACAATATTTTAACAAAGTTATCTAATTTGTTTCTTCACCAAATTAATGCTTAATTTGTCTAATTTTTCAAAATATGACACTTGATTTGAGACAGATAGAATATAATATGAAAAAATATTTCCCAATTCTTTGAGTACTAATGATTGGTTTATAGATTTAGTTACAAAAAAATATTTTTTCATTGATGGGATAAATGAAAGTTTGAGTTAATACGTCTCTTTGCCTGTTTTGGTAAGTTTGTCCCCACTCAACCAAAGAACTTTCCTTTTGGTTTCCATAGTCTTCACAATTTGGCTCCCATTTTTTTCTTTAACTTAAAAGTTAAAACTAACTTAAGTGTGATTCGTCGCTTTGCTTTTTCCTTGACATTTCCTGGTTTTTTCTGACTTTGTCGATTGTCTTGTCCTATAAGTATGTATTGATTTTATTTTTTATTTTGATTCTAAACTAACTCTTTTATCATATGTCGACCGCGAAAGAATAGACAAAAGCGTCTTCCTTCTACTAACAAACAAGAAGAAAAAAAAGTTCACAATGATGAGACTGAAGAGTACAGCAACATAATTTTTTTACTCCATGTGAGAATAGTGTTAACAAAATGTTATTTAATATCCACTTTCTTTTTTATTTGTTAAAATTCCCGAATCACACCATATTTTAATGAGACATATAACTAATGTGGTAAATAAATTTTGAAGACTAAGAGAATCAAATACTTTGAGTTAACAAATAATATATTATTTGCACTCATTTTTATCATAGAAATAGAAAGATATAACCCGTCACTCTAAATTTTATTGATGGGATAAATTTAGTATTGTTTTCAAGTATTTCTCACATTCTTAATACAGAATCATCAAACTCAAAAAATAATATTATAAATTTATGAGAAAATGAAATAAAAAATAATTTTTACATATTAGAAAATAAAAATAAATTTGATATTAATTTTTTGTGTGTGCACTGCAGATGATAGGAGTGGGAACTCTTGTGATGATGCCAATCTTGGGCAGTCTCTCAGACAAATATGGAAGAAAAAGTATTCTCACACTTCCAATGACCCTCATGATCATTCCCTTAGGTAAGTACACTTTCAATATTTATTCCATAAACACAAATTAGTACCCTTAATGCTCATTATCAAATTACTTAATCTTTCTAATCCACTATTATCTATCTCACAGGCATATTAGCTTACAGTAGAACCAAAACATTCTTCTACATTTACTACGTGTTTAAGATCATAATTTTCATGATTTGTGATGGATGTATCCCTTGCCTCGCTCTAGCTTACGTTGTAAGTTCAATCCAACCACTTTTATATCCTTAAACAAAGTTAGATTCTATTAATCAAGTATTAAAATCTAATTAATTATGTCTTATGTTAATTAGGCAGATAATGTTCCAGAAGGTGGAAGAAGCACTGCGTTTGGAATTCTTTCAGGAATAGGTTCTGCTGCGTTCGTATGTGGGACCCTCGCAGCTCGTTTTTTATCTGCTGCTCAAACTTTTCAGGTGCTTAATAAATAAAATTAATTTAAATTTCATTTTTTGAAAATTTGAAAAAAATAAAAATCTATTCCGTCGCCTGAGAGATTCGAACTCTCGCGGGGAAACCCCATGTACTTAGCAGGCACACGCCTTAACCACTCGGCCAAAGCGACGCTGTTGTTTAAAGTTAAATTTAATATTTATTTTACTTTTTAATTATTATTATTAATTGTGTTTTCTCTTTGGATTACAAGGTTTCTACTTTTGTTGCGGTGCTTGGAGCAGTTTACATGCAAATTTTCCTTCGAGATTCAGTCATCGATCACAATGACCTTTATGCCCCAATCATTTCACATGGAAAATCCAAAGCCAATGTTCCGTTGTTGAAAGCATTGCGTTCTTTGCAGGATTTAACCTCCTTCCTGAACAGTAGGTATGTGTTACAAATTGCAATTTTCATTCCTTACCATCTCAATTTGTTTTTCAGAACTAAGTTAATACTCTTACGTCTAAGTCAATAGGAGAATGAAAAGTAACATGAGAGTGAAAATGAATTTGAATATATGAAATAGCGTATCTTTATGAATGTGTATTTCAGTTTTGTATGTCATAATAGTTATACATGAATACTCTAATTTGCAGCAAGACTATCAACCAAGCAGCAATTGTTGCATTCTTCAGCAACCTTGCAGATGTTGGACTTCACGGTTCAATGATGGTATTTTCTTATTTTCTCCTCCCTTTTTATACTTATTCTTTCATTTTTGTAACATGTTCGAGATTTATAGTATAGTTTAGAATTAGATATTCAAATTTAGTCTGTAATAACACTCTTCTTCTTCGTGTGCAGTTTTACTTGAAGGCTCGGTTTCATTTTGATAAGAATCACTTTGCTGACTTAATGATCATTTCCGGTATTGCAGGGACTGTGTCACAGGTGATTTTTGCTATGATTTAATGATCATTTTCCTTTTGTCTTGTTAATCTTCATTATTTTTTACTTTAGTGTAAATATTAATATTGAACATTGATGATCACAGCTTTTACTTATGCCTATTTTTGTTCCTACTTTGGGTGAGGCAAGGCTTCTTTCGATTGGACTGTTTTTTCACTGTGTACATGTAAGCATTTGCCTTTTGTGAAAATATAAAAAAAAAAACACACTATTATAGAATTCTAAATTAGTTATTTCAAATGGAATGCAGATGATCATTTACAGCATAGCATGGTCCGCCTGGGTATGTCTTCTGTTACTCTATTGCATATTCCAAGTTTTTTCCCTGTTATTGTACAACACGTAGTAAATTATAATGGAAACTTGCATAGTTTATTTGATTACTTTTGCCCAAGGTTTTAAAAAGCGGCCCGTTACGGAAAAAACAGCCGCGACAAAACTGTATCAGAAGGTGCCGATACCGTTATTCACCATTTTTATGCTGAAAAAAAATCACTAACGAAAAGCTATTATGACCGAGACAAAACACCGTAACGTCCATGAAATACCATTATCACACCATTATAGACGTGGAATTTTCACAATTAGAATATGAAAGTACAAATCACAAAAAATATTATTTATAAATGCTGTGATTAATTCATACCGCGACGACCGTGATCAATAACACATCACCTATACCGACCGAAATTGCAAAAGCTTTTACGCGATCGTGACCGATATTTAAAACCTTGCTTTTGCCTACGCGTGATTCTATTATCCCTTTAGGCTTCTACATTCTCTTTTTATGTTGTATTAACTACTAAGGTGTCCATATTGACAGGTTCCCTATGCAGCTGCAATGTTCTCAATATTGTTTGTTTTTTCACAACCTTGTGTGAGTTTCTTTTCTCATTGTATATGTTTTTTATTATCATTTTAAATGCATTTCCCCTTTGACTGTCAATGATTTAGTAGCTCAATATAAATTTTGCGTAATTTACTTTTGCATTTGTGTAGATACGAAGTATTGTGTCGAAACAAGTTGATCCCCATGAGCAGGTATCATGTTAATAGTACTACTCACACTAGTAATATTTTCCTTAATACATGGTGTTATATTTCCTTTTTGTTTTCTTTGACTTACTTCATAAATAGCCTAGTTTTGCATGATGGAATGCTTCTAATCCCTTTTTTTTGTTAGACTGCTTAGTATCTATTCAGTTCAATTTTTTCTCACCTATCTTGTTTCAGGGAAGGGCTCAAGGTTGCATCTCAGGCATATGTTCAATTGCACATATTGTTTCTCCCTTGGCTTTCTCTCCATTAACAGGTGAGTGTAAAAGTCATTATATCCCACTAAGGCTCATATTATCACCAAAAGTTATTTATTAACAAACACTTATTCTCACTTTCTCAGCTCTCTTTTTATCTGAGAAGGCGCCTTTTGATTTTCCCGGTTTCAGTATAATGTGTATTGGAATTGCTTCGGTAAGAACTTACTTGAGTCGAAGTTCTCCACGCTCTCTCTCTGTTTAATTTTTTTATAAAATTATTGAGTTTGTTGTCCATATTTCGTATGGAAAATTCATATGATCCAGTTTCATTTGCAGATGATATCTTTTGTTCAGAGTATGATGCTTAGAGTGGTTCCTCCCATTTTGAGTTAGATGGACGCAAATTTTGTTAGTTGGTTAATTCTTGTTAGTTGTTATTTGGGCTTTAACTTGTATTTGGGTCTGGGCATGTTGCCTATATAAAGGGTCATTACTTTGTAATCTACATAACTGCAGTAACAATAATAACAGTTTCAGTTTAAAAGTTAGTTACACTAACTAACTCAGCAATCTCTCTCTCTTCTTCTATTCTTCTTCTTATTGTTTTTCACAATATTCATCTTTCTTGAATCCTTTGTTCCAATAAATTGGTATCAAGAGCTTGTTTGCGATTCAGAGAGAATCTAATGGCAAACAGATCAACAACCTCAACACAATTTCCATCAAATCTTCTGGTTTTCAAAGGTGAAAACTATCAAAGATGGGTGGTACAAATGAATGTTATTTTCATATTTCAAGATGTTGTAGAAATCGTGAATGATGGAATGTCACAAGTGGAGAAAGATGCCACGGAAGCCCAGAAAGTTGTGCACAAAGATCAGGGGAAGAAAGATGGCAAGGCGCTGTTCTTGATTCACCAGTGTGTAGATTGTGATGTGTTTGAGAAGATAATCGAAGAAGAAACAACAAAAGGAGCTTGGGAAAAGTCGAAGTCTTTGTATGGTGGAGATGAGAAACTGAAGAAGGTGAAGTTGCAGACTCTGAGAAAGCAGTATGAGATGCTGCAGATGAAAGAGGATGAATTTGTTTCAGCATATTTCTCAAGAGTGATGATGCTAACAAACCAGATGAAGGCGTGTGGTGAAGCGCTAACGAATCTGCAGAAGATAGAAAAGGTATTAAGATCTCTAATTGCAGATTTCGATTACTTTGTTGTAACAATCGAAGAGGCCAAGAATCTATCTGAGATGAAGTTGAAAGAACTTCAAGCTTCTTTGGAGGCTCGTGAAATGAGGCTGCAGCAAAGAAACTCAGAAAGGGAGAAGACAGTTGAACAAGCATTGCAATCAAGATTCAGCAAGAAAGCTGGAAAAGAGAAATCGAAGCAGCGTAAGAATCTTGCTGGTAATGAGAAGTCAATCAAGAATATTGATTCGAAAGGAGTGGGCAACAAGTATTCTGAGAAGAAAGTTGACACGAAAGGGGTGCAATGTTACAATTGTCAAGGTTTTGGCCACTATGCTAGAGATTGTTGAAGCAAGAAAGCTGCAAGGTCGAAAGATAGTGATGAAGCTCAATATGCACGAGCTGGAAGTAGTGATTCTGATGATGTGCTGTTGCAGGTGAACAGTCAATCGAACACTGAAAAAAACAACATGTGGTATCAGAATTCAGGATGTAGCAACCACATGACTGGCAATAAAAACTGGTTTACCAAGTTAGATGAGTCAGTCGAAAAGGTTATAAATTTTGCAGATGGCAGGCATATCAAATCAGGTGGTAAAGGAGACATTTCGATTATCAGGAAGGATGGTCGAAAGGCTACTATCACTGAATTTCTGTATGTACCTTCGATGACAAGTAACTTGATAAGTGTAGGTCAATTACTTGCAAAAGGCTTCAATATGAAGTTGGAGAATAATCAGATGAAGGTATATAGGGCTGATGGGAGGCTAATCATGAAAGCACCATTGGCGGAGAACAAAACCTTCAAAGTCGAACTCAACACATCAGATGACAAATGTCTTGCTTCAACTGCAGAAGAAGACAAGAACTCGCTATGGCATCACAGGTATGGACATCTAAATTTCAAAAGTTTATGTATCTCAATCAGAAGAAAATGGTGCTTGGGTTGCCGTATGTGAAGGAACCAAAGCAGATATGTGAAGAATGCTGCAAAGCTAAGCAGGCAAGGAAGGCATTTAAACGTGATTTGTCTATAAGGTCAAGGAAAAAACTGGAGCTGGTTCATTCAGATGTGTGTGGATCTTTCGAAGTAAAGTCCAATGGAGGTAACAGGTATTTCCTTACTTTCATTGATGAATTCACCAGACATATGTGGATTTACCTCATTGAAAGGAAGAGTGAGGTATTCACACAGTTCAAGAAGTTCAAGTTGCATGCTGAGAAACAAAGTGGCTGCAAATTGAAAAAGTTAAGAACTGATGGTGGTGGTGAATATACTTTAGCATAATTTGTCAGATTTTGCAATGAGGAAGGTATAGAGCATGGGGTTGTTGCACCCTATACGCCTCAGCATAATGGCATCGCTGAGAGAAATAATAGACGTGTACTGAACATGACCAGATGTATGTTGAAAGCTAAGAATATGCCTAAGAGATTTTGGGCTGAAGCAGCTTCGACAGCAGTATACATTCTAAATAGATGCCCAATGAAGAAGATGGTCGAAAAGACACCACATGAGACTTGGACAGGGTCGAAGCCAAATGTAAGTCATCTTAGAATTTTTGGATCAATGTGTTTCAGGCATGTACCTGAACAATTGAGAAAGAAGCTGGATGATCGAAGTGAAGTCATGGTGCTCATAGGTTATCATTCGACTGGTGCATACAAGTTGTATTCACCAATCAAAGATAAACTAGTGATCGGTAGAGATGTTCTTGTAGACGAAAGCAAAGGACGGGATTGGAATCGAAGTGCAGTTCGACAAGAATCAGACACAGTCACAACTGTGTTCGAAGAAGATGAAGCTTCGACAAGTCAAAATGAACAAGGTGATACTTTGACTGGTCTAAATGAAGAACCACCTGTGAAGAACGGAAGAAGATCCACAAGAACAAGAACTGAGTCAACTAGGCTGACTGGATATGAGAGGTTTCCAGATCAAGCAATAGATACTGATGGTGACTTAATCGAAGAAGCCATGATGGTGGCTGAAGCAGAACCAATGTACTTGGGTGAAGCCTTGAGCAATTCGAATTGGTGTGAAGCCATGAAAGAAGAACTTAGAGCCATTGAGAAGAACAACACTTGGGAGCTTGTCGAAAGAACCAACAAGAAACCAATTGATGTGAAATGGATCTACAAGGTGAAACGAAGGTCAGATGGTGAGATTGCAAAGTACAAGGCAAGACTGGTGGCCAGAGGTTTTCTACAACAACCAGGTATTGACTTCGATGAAGTGTATGCGTCTGTTGCTAGGATCGAAACAATCAGGATTGTTGTTTCGATAGCTGCATATAGAGGATGGAAAATGCACCAACTTGATGTGAAGTCAGCATTTTTGAATGGGCCTCTGGAAGAAGAAGTGTATGTCACTCAACCACCAGGCTTCGACGTCAAAGGGCAGGAGTCGAAGGTTTACATATTGAGGAAGGCTCTCTATGGCTTGAAGCAAGCTCCTAGAGCTTGGAATAAAAGGATAGATAGCTTCCTAATCGAAGCAGGGTTCACAAAGTGTGTCTCTGAACATGGAGTGTATGTAAATGATGTTGAAAGAGCCAATCGAATCATTTTATGCCTCTATGTTGATGACTTACTCATTACAGGAGCAGATGAAGCTGAGATAATGAAGGTAAAGTCAAAGTTAATGCAAGAATTCGAAACGTATGATTTAGGGAATCTTTTCTACTTCTTGGGAATGGAACTCAAAGACATCGACGGAGGAGTTTTCTTGCATCAAACGAAGTATGCTCAAGATATATTGAAGAGGTTCAATATGAGCAACTGTAAGGCAGTTGTTACTCCATTAGAGACTGGAGCAAAGCTGAAGAAGGAATCGAATGATGAGTTTGTAAGTTCAACCCTTTACAAACAAATCATTGAGGTATCTTTGCAATACTAGACCAGATATCTGCCAAAGTGTAGGATTGTTGAGGAGATTTATGGAGAAGCCTCAAGAATGACATCTCATTGCAGTAAAGAGGGTGTTGAGATACATCAAGGGAACTATTGATCATGGTGTACTATTGCCAAAAGGATCGAAGAACGGTATAGAGGTCGAAGTGCATGGATACACTGACTCAGATTTCAGTGGAGATCAAGATGAAAAGAAGAGTACTGCAGGGTACATTTTCATGATCGAAGGAGCTCCAATCTCCTGGAGTTCGAGGAAGCAAAGCATTGTGGCTTTGTCTTCATGCGAAACAGAGTATGTGCCTGCATCATATGCTGCTGTTTCCAGTGATTTCTGGTAAACAACCGCTAGTCTTCCAAACTATCGAATAATCTTTATTAACGCTACTCAATCTCTTTGGTAACTCACAGGATCGACTAGATTGATCCTAGGACTCCTTGGATATCAAGGTTACTCTCACAATCGAACAATTATTCAAGGGTGCTATTGTATAAATGTTTGGTTCGTTTCGATCCCTCTCTCTAAGAGTTTAAGAATGTGGTCAAAATGTATGTGAAAACTAAGTTATACGAATGATTGCTAATTGTAAGGCTGATTGAAAAGGCATATAAAACTGTATGGAAAATGAAGTAACTGGTTTCGATCCATAAAACATTTAGCACAAAAGGTTTCTGGAATGTGGAAGTTTAAAATGTGAAGAAAGCGTTTAATGCAAGAAATCTAGAAAGGAGTTTAAGTGAAAATACATGTCTGAAGAATAATACTTGAAAGTAAAGGCATTGAAAGTGTAAAAGTTCTTTGAAATATAGAGTGCTTCGAAATATAAAGAATGCAGTAAAATGTAAAACTTTAAAGAAAAGGCTTTGAAATGAAAAGACAGTAGATAAAGAAACTTGTAAATGTTGTTCGACAGAAAGAAAAAGAAGGAAAGTGCTGGAAATAGTAAAAAGGCTTTTATTCAATTAAAAAATACATGGTGCTATCATACATACATCTCTCTTGCATTCGTTTCCCTTGCCATGTGGTAGTTTGAATGTTATTGAGTATTTTGTATAACAGATATGACACACTGAAATCCTAACACTAAGACTTCTATTTATACTAATTCGACCCTAACGGTCTCGCTACAAGATCATGCCACGTTTCGAACATGCAAGACAATGCTCCTTTCATCTTTCCACGTGTCCTCAAATGCTCCAACGCATAACTTTCAAACTTTGAAAGTCCCGCTTTCATTTAAATTTCAAATGCTTTGGTGTTTCTCTGCTTCGAACGCTCTTCTCAGACTTAGCTTCGCTGCTGTTTCGAGACCCCTTTGGATACGCTTCCAAGATCACCGTTCGAAGCTTCAAGCTTTGACACACTCATTCGAAACACTGCTTCTGCAATTTCGAAGCGTGGTGTTTTAATTCCATTTCGATCAGAACTTCTAGCTCTTTTGTATTCTAAATAACATTATCAAAATCTTCAGCCAACAAATTGCCCCTTTAAAATATGTATTTCGATCTCTCTGAGAAATACCTATTTTAAACATTTATACAAGATTTTGATAGGATCTTCGAATCATCATAGCATTTAATGCGTTTGACCCTAGTCACATCAATCATAGCACCCTTTGGGTACCTTAACCGCCCAAAGTCACTTCACAGCATGGTGCAGTTATAAGTAATGATTGTTTTTAAAATCACGCCTATTACCTATATCAACTTCTCGCCACCTCTTCATCACACCAATCCATGATCTCCACGTATCATACCTTCACTCGGTGGATGTTTCATCTTCTTATTATAAAACGTCAATTTAACCTTCCTTTTTCCTTCTTTACACTCTAAACCTTTCAAACTCCGGAATTTTTACTCTTCTTCTCTCATAAACACTCTAAGCTCTCAAACAACAAAAATGTCTTCTTCCACATCATCTCAACTCAAGAAAGTCTCCAAGAAGAAGGGAAAAACTACAGGAGCAACTATGGAGAGTAAAATCGTCACCATTCAAGGCCAATCTGCTCTTGCTCCTCAAATGATCTCCAAAGAAAAAGAAATGCTGTACGCATCACAGGTACTCATCCCTACCCATGTTGCTGGTAAGAGGTTAGCCTTAAATGGCCCTCTTACAGTTTTTGAAATACTAAAGGACACCAGGACCATTTTTCCCGTGTGTTACAACTTCAAACCTTTATTCAACAAAATGGATGCCCCTAGGGCAGTAGAATTTCTTAATCCGAAAACCACAGAAACCTCAACTGTTCATCCTAAGGACCCATTTATCTTGGATTATGTAAAAAGTAATTTTAAACCATTCCGATCTTGCCCTACTGCTGATGTTGCTTACCAAAACTGGTTTACGAAAGTAGAAGCCAAAAATCCCAGCAATGGGAAGAACTAGGCATCTATAACCTTATTAAGCTATCGAAACCTGGATTCACCTATAGTCATCCTCTGCTATTTGCGTCCCTCTACTTCTGGGATAGTACCTACAACACTTTCCATCTTCCAGGTGGAATGATTACCCCAACCTTCTTCGATATAGCAGCCATTACTGGGCTGTCGCCAGTGGGGGAAACTTATGTTCCTGACAATGAAGAGCACTCAAGCATAATTGACTTCGAAGTCAAGTTAGCCAGCTTCTCCAAATTTATCGGCCATTATCATGCTGAAGGGGATAATGTGTCTGACACAGAGCACATTGCTTTCTTAACTCTGTGGCTGTCTAGGTACGTTTTCTGCAGTAGATCCCTGCAGGTAGCTAGTAGGTTCATTCCTTTAGCTAGGGATTTACATGAAAATCGCAAAGTGTGCCTAAGCGAATTACTCTTAGTTGACCTCTATGAGAGCCTGAGGTCAGCTGTTTCGAGCCTCAAATCCCATAATTCCAAAAACATTCTTTTAGCTGGCCCATTTTGGTTACTTCAATTATGGCTCAATGCCATGTTCGAAACCTCTTTATCAACCGCCAACACCATAGACGAACAAGATGCAGAAATAAATGATAGGATAGTCGAAGGCACTAGGCTTCGAAGACTAACCCCTAACGATGACAAGGATAACTTCAAGGTTCAATTTTCAAAGTACATCTTGACACTCTCAAAAAGACACAAGTTCGAAGAGAGCATGGCGCCCTTTGCTTCGAGGGCTCATGGACCTTCTTGGTTCACCATGGCTCTCTCAGAAGCCATCAAGAGTAAGGAAATCCAAGATGTGTGGAGAGCTTTCTTGCTTCCTAGACTTATCTCTTCAAGGATAACCCCAGCTAAGAACCAAATTCTTCTCTTTGCCTACCAACCAAACTTCGTTTCGAGGCAGTTTGGTCTATGCCAACTGATTCCTGAACCTTTGTTCCAGACTGAGAGTGCCATCACATCTGGTCGAACTTTCAAGGCAAGGGAAGCCAAGATCCAACAAGAACAATACCAGGGCTTTGCCCAATTTGAACTGATAGCCTTCGAACCTACTCATCTCGCGGCCAAAGGATTTCTGGAGTGGTGGATTAAGTTTTATCAAACTTGTATGTTCGATACGCTTACTATTCGACAGAAACTAATTGATGCCTTCGATGTGCAGGTACCAGCAAAGAAAGGTATGTTTACTCATGCCAAAGAAATAAAAGCTTTTCAAAATTACTTCGAAACTACTTACGACCCCACACGCTTGGACTCCACTGTGCATCAAGCGGCTGAGACCTTGAAGGAAAAATTTAAACAAAAAGTTTCCAAGCTAAAACTTCCTTCAGGGCTGTCACCTGAGGATAGGTATAGGTTGGCATTCGAAATGCATCCACCTAAATTTCCCAGATTACCTACCTCAGAACTGGCTCTGGCTTGGTTTCCCCCATATCCATGGTGGTTTACTTGCAAAGAGATGTTCAAATATCTTCACAGGAAACCAAAGCCATCTGAGACTGTGACATGGGCTCGACACTGGCTTCATGATTTCCCAGGACATCTTCGATATGACCTTTCTGCCATGTCAATTAAATCTGATCAAGGCACAGGTGCGAATGCTTGGGAAAAACTCCCAAATATCTTTTATTTTCCAAATCTTTAACCTTTGCTTTAAATGTTTTGATTTTCAGCTATTAGGATAAAGACCACTGCCTCGAAATCGAAGGAAGGGAGTGCCTCTCAAGCCTCCATCGAAACTACCGAAAAGACTAATCCACCCGAAACGACTATTGCTGCTGCAACTACACCAACAACAACAACGCCAACAACAACAAGTGCCCCAATTCCAACGGTAATCACTTAGTTTTTTCATGCTTCGAATTCACTCAATCCTTTTATATCTTAACTTCGTTAAACTTCGTGCAGACCAACAAGCTTCCCCCCACTACTCCCAAGAAGCGGAAACCAAACACCACTGGGGAAGATCTGACTGCTGGAGGAAACTCAAACATTGCTTCGAAGAAGAAGCTGAAGAAAGCTACACCCAAAAGTACTGCTCCTACTAGTGTCTCTGGACTTGACTCCAGGGATGCTGCTCCCTTACCACAATCCAAAAATCCACCTTCGACTTCCAACCCACAGTTGGAACGCATAGCTAGTAACCTCTCTTCTGAGGGGCCACAGGTAAATCGAATTTCTTCTAAAAATGTTTAACTTCTTATTACCTTGGTGAGTGTCATCCTTTAACACTTTGCTGCTCCTTGCAGAACATCCTGAATCCTACTTCTACTATTTCGACCTCACCGTCCAGGGCTGCTGTTCCGCTTAACTCCTCTCCTCAAGGAGATTCCAGCAATTTGGTCCAAAACAAAGGTTCTTCCAACGTGGCGGTTTTGGCTGGAACTTCCGAGCAGCCAGATGACCAAGGTACCTCCATTCCTCTGAAAGAGGTGAGCGAAACCATACCTCAAACGTCTGCAGAGGATTCACAAAGGGTTCTCCAAAAGTCCCCCCTTGAAACTCTTCAAGAGGATCCAAAGGATGCTCAGGCTGAAGAGGAAAAAGCTGATTCTGGGCAAGGATTCGAAGAATCTGCAGACGAAGAATCTGAGGAGGAAAACGCCAATGATGGGGAAAATGACAATGATGGTTCGACTGCCGGGACGGAGTCTAATGCACATAGCGGTGAAAAGGATGGTATCGAAGTGGTAGATTTGGTCGAGGATGAAGAAGATCAAGAGTACGAAGCAAATGAAGGGGATGGTGATACAATCAACGAAAACCCAAAGGTTGAAACAAACGAGGTTCCCCTACGCGTGGAATTCCCCCAATCCTCTCCGTCTCGAATGACTGATGAGGAACTGGCACTTCTGAGGCGAAATGACCCTATTGGGTACATGAAGGCAAAGTTGGCCCAGAGGGACATTCCACTCGCTAGGGCTGGCACAAGTTCAACCAGCTATCCTCTTCCCACAGATGAGAGAGTTGTTCTTCTCAACAAAATTAGGAGAACTATTCTCAATGTGGATATCTTCGAAGTGCTTAAGCAAGATAGTACTGCTTGCTATACTATGAAGGAGCTGCTTACAAAGGTTAATCTCTCCAGCTGCTCTTTGCCAGTTAGTACTCTCTTGTTTGATCTTCAAAATTTGCTGGACAACGTAACTGGCTATCTTCTCCAAGACGAATCTGCTGCCAAGAAGGTTCACGAAAAACGCATTGCTATGGATGCCGCCTATGAACAAGCTT
The DNA here is from genome assembly GCA_948472305.1 of Vicia faba. NCBI lineage: Eukaryota > Viridiplantae > Streptophyta > Magnoliopsida > Fabales > Fabaceae > Vicia > Vicia faba. The sequence continues at coordinate 1,328,371,802 of OX451737.1, forward strand.
CGAAGCTTTCTCAAGAAGCTGAAGATCAGGCTATGCATCTGAAGCAGGCAAAAACTGAATATGAGGCTCGAGCTGAGTCCATTCTTGTTTGGGAAAGGCAGATTCTGGAACTTCAACAGAAAGTTAAGGAGGCTAAGGAACAACAACTAGCCTTCGAAACTAATCCTGCAGGTAACCAATTCGAAGAGCTTCTCAACCGGGGGCTTGCAGAAATGGAGACTGCAGAACAACTTAAAGGAGAAGTGGCAACCTTGGAAGGTGCCAGGCGGTTTGCTCAGCAAAGACTTGAAACATTTCGAAGTACCTTTACTCGATTGAAAAATAATGTTTATTTCTAGATTTTTTGTCTATCTGACCATAACTTTGGTTCTTTCAATGTAATATTCGAACAACGCCATTTTGGCATTCTTATCTTGCCATCTTGGCTTTTTATAATACTTTGTTTACGTTGTTATTATTCGAATTTCCCGCAGGCTTGGTTTATATTTCTTTAAATATTTCCCATTAACCTTTAGGACACGTTTATCATCCAAGAGTTCTTCGACTTCGTAGGCATTGTTAGAGAAAACTTTTAGTACTCGAAAAGGTCCTTCCCAATGAGGTGACCATTTACCTAATGCTTTGTTCTTCTTATCCATAGGCAATATGACTCTCCAAACCAAGTCATTAATAGCGAATACTTTTTCTTCACCCTCTTGTTGTATGTTCTGGCCACTCTTTCTTTTTGCCTCATCAAAATATCCAACGCATGTAATCTAATTTCGTCCAATTCAACTAATTCATTCATCATCATTTCCCAATATAACGCGGCTGGAATTTCGTTTTGTTTCTGTATTCGAACTGATTGCAGATGAATTTCTACTGGTAACACTGCATCATGGCCGAATGTAAGTTGGAAAGGAGTAGTGTTAGTGGCTTCTTTTGGAGATGTTCTACAAGCCCATAACACTTGGTCCAGAGTTTTGTGCCAATTTCTTGGCTTCTTGCCAATATGCTTCTTGATTAATCCTATTATTACTTTGTTTGCCGCTTCGACTTGTCCGTTTGCTTGAGCATAATATGGTGTTGATGTTAGCAATCTAAACCCCATTTCTTGGGCAAATCCTTGCATCTTTCTACCAGTGAATACAGAACCTTGGTCTGTAGTTATGCTTTCTGGTAATCCAAACCTATAGATAATGTGCTTTTGTATAAATTCGATAATTGCCTCTTGATCAGCAACTACCAAAGGTATAGCTTCGATCCATTTGGTAAAATAATCTACTCCTACCAAGATATATTTCTGACCTTTGGACGAAGCAGGATTTATTTCGCCTATCAGGTCCAATGCCCATCCTCTGAATGGCCATGGTTTGATGATCGAATGCAGCTCACTTGCAGGGGCGTGTTGAATTCCTGCGTGTTTCTGACATTCCTCACATCCTTTCGCGAAGTCTATGCAATCTTTAAGCATGCTAGGCCAATACAAACCATATCGAAATAGCAACCATTTCATTTTATGGCCTGCTTGGTGTGCCCCACATGCCCCATTATGGACTTCGGACAATGCTAAATATGCCTCACTCTCTCCTAGGCATTTCAATAAAACACCTTCTTGGGTCTTTTTGAACAATTCGTTCCCCATGAGGAGATATGACAATGCTCTATATTTTGTTTTTCTATCTACTTTTAGAGTTGGGTCTGCTAAATAACTCTTTAATAGACTTCGCCAATCTGTATCTGACAAAGTATTTATGGCTAGAATTTCGAATCCCTGTTTCTCGGCATATCCCAATCTCATACTTTCCAGATCCAATGGTGTGAATCTAGTAGCCATAACTCTTCCCCTTATTTCGACCAAATCCTTAAGATTCTTGGTGTATACTCTATAACCTGAAGCCAACTGCGCTAAGTCATTTGCCTCTTGGTTTTCTAATCTTGGTATGTGTTGAATATCCATGTATTCAAACTTTCTCAATAGCCTATTGACTATGACGAAGTATACCATTAGATTTTCCTTTATGCACTTATATTCTTTTGTAATTTGTTTGACCACCAACTCAGAATCTCCTTTAATTTCGACTCTGGTTGCCCCCAATTCCAACAAAGCTTCAAGTCCCACAATGAGCGCTTCATACTCAGCTTCGTTGTTCGAACAACGAGGACCATCCAATTTATACTTGAATTTTGTTGGAATTCCTTCAGGAGAAATTAGAAGGACTCCGACACCACTTCCATTCTTGTGGGTTGAACCATCAAAGTACAATTTCCATGGTTGCATTTCGACGTAACTCATGCTTGTCTGCTCAACCAACGAATGATCCACAATGAAATCAGAAATCACTTGACCTTTCATAGCTTTTAAGGGCATGAACGTCAATGAATATTCTGTTAAAGCCAGAGCCCACTTTCCAACTCTACTATGCATTATTGGCTTTGAAAGCATATGTTTAATGACATCGAAGTGAGACGAAACATAAACATCAACAGGTTTTATATAATACTTGAGTTTCATACAAGAGAAATATAAACAGAGACATAGCTTTTCTAAATCGCTATATCTGGTCTCTGCATCATTCAGCACTCTACTTAGATAGTATATGGCTCTTTCGACGCCATTGTTATCTTCTTGTGCTAACATACTACCTATGCTAACTTCAGAGGCAGATATGTACAATCTCATGGGCTTCCCCCATGATGGTGGAGACAACATAGGAGGCTTAGAAAGATATTCTTTTATTTTGTCAAACGCCTCCTGGTGAGCTTCGTTCCATTCGAAGGCTTGACCTTGCTTCAGACGAAGTAACGGAGAGAAAGCTTGAGTCCTTCCACTCAGGTTCGAAATGAATCTTCTGAGGAAGTTAACTTTCCCTAGCAGAGATTGCAACTCCCTTTTTGACGCAGGTGCTTTCGTCTCCATTATGGCTTTGGTTTTGTTCTGGTTGATTTCAATTCCTTTCTTGTGGACCACAAAACCAAGAAAATCTCCAGCCTGCACAAAAAATGCACATTTAAGGGGATTCATTTTTAAGCCATGTTTTCTCATTCGCTCGAATGATTGGCTTAAATGATGCAAATGTGCTTCTGCAGATATAGATTTGATGACTATATCATCAATATACACCTGCATGAAGGTTTCGATAAAGTCATGAAAGATTGAATTCATCGCCCTTTGATAAGTTGCCCCAGCATTTTTTAAACCAAAAGGCATCACCACCCATTCGTAGGTGCCTAAGGCTCCTGGGCAACGAAATGCTGTCTTTGCAACATCTTCTTCAGCAATGAAAATCTGGTTATATCCAGAGTATCCATCTAACATGCTCAAATATTCGAATCCTGCAGCAGAATCTACTAGCATTTCTGCCACGGGCATGGAATATTCATCTTTAGGGGTTGCAGTATTTAAATCCCTAAAATCTATGCAAATCCTTAAAGAACCATTTTTCTTGATAACAGGTACTATGTTTGCTAACCATTCGACGTACCTTGTTGTTCTGATGAATTTGCAACGCAGCAACCTTTCGATTTCAGCTTTAATTTTTGTGAGAACCGCTGGCGCGAATCTTCTGGGAGTTTGTTTGATGGGCCTCTTGCCATCTTTGATTGGCAGCCTATGTTCGACCAACTCCCTCTTTAAACCAGGCATCTCATCATAATCCCATGCGAAACAATCTTTGTTCTCCTTAAGGATTTCGATCACTTTTTCCTTGAGGCCTGGGCTAAGTTTAGCACTTACGTAAGTTACTCTTTTCGTTTTGTCATCCCCTAAGTTGACTTCTTCGAGCGGGTCCTGTGCCAACATTTTGACACCTGAGTTTATGGGATCCCTTTCGAAGCCTAAGGGTTCTTTGTCGTAGATGGCATCCAATCTTTGATCCATCTCCAACTCTTCGCTGGGTGAGCATTTCGAACCCCCCCCACTAACTTCATTCGTTTTTCCAAATGATTCATTTATTTCAGCCTCTAAGGCCGCTTTTGATTCATTCTCAGCCATATAGGCCGAAATCCTTTCGAAAAAGGTAGACTCAGTCATGGTTAAGGTTGTCGAAGTCCCAGCCTGCTGGCCGTTTTGGTATAGCACCTTCAACTTCCTCTTCTTCACTAATTATTGTTCTATCCCAGTAGAGTCCATCATGACGAAGTGTCATGTAGTAGTGGGCATTTCTAGTTTCATTTATCTCATCATTTGGAACACATGGAGCAATCTTTGCCAGATTTTTATCATAATCCCTTTTGTCAACTAGATTGACAGTTGACATAAAGTAACTCTGGTCTGCTTCGATATTTTCCACGATTCCGTCATCTCTCCACAGGACTAGTCGTTGATGCATTGACGAAGGAACTGCTCCCACGCCATGGATCCACTCTCTTCCTAGCAGTAAGTTATAGTTGGCCTTGGCTTCGACAACCATAAACATGGTGGGCCTGCAACTTGAGCCTATTGTCAATTCCAACTGGACTACCCCCAGTGTTTTCCCCACTTTTCCTTCATAATTGGACAGAACCATATTATGGGGCTTGATATCCCCTTCGCGGATTTCCAACCTTTTTAGCATGAAATGGGGAATCAGATTGACTGCAGCACCCCCATCCACTAGAACTTTGTTCACACCATGGACACCCACTTTCGCCCGAATGAAAAGTGGTTTGAGATGATTCTTCATTGTAGGCTCTGGACGTTCGAAGAACGCATTTTGTTCTTCAACAGCCCCATTGTCCATCACGTAGTAGCATACGGGCCTATGTTTCATTAAATCTGTGGTGTCTTCTTCCTCATATTCATTGATTTCGGTTTCTTGCCCGAATTCGCAGGGAAGCACAGACACTACGTTACAGTTCAGGTTAAATGAGGACTCCCCCTCCGATTCGAAGTTATCTGTTATCATATCTTCGTCCTCTTCCGGGCCTGGGGTGTATTCCTTTGGTCCGTCTTGTTGGTCTTCAGAAAAAAGCCTTCTGTTGACTGGAGGTTTCTCTTCCGTCTGACCTTTTGGTTTATTGGTGCTTGATTCACCTTGTATCTTTGTTGAAGTATCCCCTTTGTTTGCCACAGCTTCTCTTTCAGCCTTTCGAATCCTTTGCTGTCTGCGCCACTGGGATCTTGACATGGGGTTCCTTCCTTTGTAATTTTCTAATCTGACTTCCTCCCTTTTTTGTGTGTTGAATTGCCTCCTGTATGTCACAGCATGGCGTGCATTTCGTTCAGCATTCCTCCATTTGTCTTTGCCTTTGTCATTTCTGACTTGCAGCCATCTATCGGTTGGTACTTCAGCAGGGAGTTTGAAAGTCACTCTTCGAGCAACTTTGGGGTGAGGGCTATCTGGTCTTCGCTGTTTGTATCTGCTGTCGAAACGTGGACCCATCTGAGCAGTTTCTTGATGGCTCCAGCAAGGGGCGAAGGGGATCGTTTCGAAGGCCCTAGCCATGCTTTGGTCGTACACAGCAGAACATCTTGGGCACACCAAGCACTTAGTTGCCCCCTTGTAGCAGCGAAAAACAAACTCCAATAGACTCTCTCCAGCCTTGGGGTAGCATCTAAAAAGTTGGTTATCCTGGCGCCAATTGTTGCCAGTTCGAGCCCTCTGTACCCTTTCGAAATTTGCAGCAATTCTTTGGTTGCAGAGGATGCTGCACCTAGGGCACAGTATCATGCCCGGATCTCCTTTGTGGCATGACATGAGATAGTCTTTGAGAGTATCATCTCCAGTGTGATTGTCCCCCATTCTATGCTTTTCTTTTTCTAAGTATTTTTCCACTTCCTTCATCTCAGAACGGGGTCTTTCCATGTCCACCATATTTATTTCCAGATCCCCCTCTTTTGTTTCGTCATCGCCCCATCCTGTGGGCTTTATGTCTTCGATCTGGACCTTCGAACTCTCTGGGGCAGAATATTTGACCAGATAGTCATATTTTCCACTGGGTTCCCCTAGAGTGTCCCATATTTCCTTCTGAGAGGGGACTGGCTGCGTAATTTGGACTTTCTCTAATTCCAAACTCAAGCCCTCAGTGACTTGTGTAAATCCTTCGTTGTGATCCCCTTGGCCTTCAGTAGCCTGGGTTTCTCCTGCAACAGCCACAGGTCCAGCAATCGAAGTGTCTGGTGTATTCTGGATGCCTTCAGTGACTTCCTCGCTTACTTCGACCATCACCCAGTTTTCAACTTCAATGTCCTTCTCCCCAGTTAGGGTGTCGCTTCGATCAATTTCCACCATGTTGACTTCTCCAATGCACGCAGGCTCGGAGTAGTTGGTGTCTGCGACGTCCAAAGGATCTTCGTCCACTTTCATCTTCATCTTATCAGCAAACTTTAATCTGCCATCTTTGATTGCGTTTTGGATCAAATCCCTGAAAAGAAAACATTGTGAGGTCTTGTGGCCTAGGAAACTATGATATTTGCAAAATCCCCTTTTCTTCCTCTGGTCCAGAGGGGGTATTTTGACATTTGATGGCACAATTAGTTGGCCATCTTTGACAAGCAAGTCAAAGATTTCGTCACATTTAGTGACATCGAAGGTGTAAACCTTCTTTGGAAACTTATCACTTTTCTCATTTTCAACAATATCTTTCCCTTTCGTAGGAACTAACATTTTGCAGGAGTAAGGCGGGGCCTGTTTTAATTCAGCGAGGTCGATTTCGACCTCTTCGAATTCGAATTCAGGATATTCTTCTACTTCCTCAGTTCCAACATAGGAAATTCTTTCTTTCTTACTATTCTTAAAGACTCGGGCTTTTTCGGCTTTTAGTCTTTCGACCTGTCGAACCCTATCGGCTAACTGAGCCATATCCCTCAAATGCTGAGTATCTAATTTCTTTCGAATGGAGTAATCCAATCCCCCAGCGGCCATTTCGACTAACTCATGCTCAGGCACTACTGTGTAACATCTGGATTTTAACAGCCTAAATCTATTCAAATAGTCATCAATGGGTTCAGTGAACTTTCTCTTAACACTGGCCAATTCCTTCAGACTTATTTTCGATTGTCCCATGTAAAATTGTTCATGGAATAATCTTTCTAAAAGGGTCCAAGTATCAACAGACCCAGGAGGCAACGTGGTAAACCAAGTGAAAGCATTTTTTGTCAAGGAACTTGGGAAATATTTGATTCTAAGATCTTCATTATTGGCTATATCCCCCGCTTCGGTTAAATATCTCGCTATGTGTTCGACTGTTGACTCGTTGGTATCCCCAGCGAACTTCGTAAATTTAGGGACTTTGTATCCCCTTGGTAAATCAGTATGCATTATACAATCTAATATCGGAGAAGCGTAATTTGGCCTCCTCATTCCCATATTGAGGCCGTTTTGGGTCATGATCCTCTCTATCATGGTGGTCAGATTATTTTCTGCCAAGATGTTATCGTTTCGAACCCTATGAACGACAGCATCGGCATCTTGGTTTCGACCAACCAAAACAACTCCCCTAGGTTGTTCTCCTCGAAATTCTGGGGCTTCTGGTCTTTCGATCCTTGCCCCTGGTTCCATAACTTCCCTTTGTGGGCCTGGAATTATTGGGGCTTCTAACCTTGGTGCTCTGGCCCCTAAGTTAACCTCTTCTCTGGGTGGTCTATGAATTGGGTCGTTGGCAATTTGTTCTATAACAGGCACGTTTGTTCGAAATCCCGCCTGGTTCTGCCTACGCCTTTCTGTGGGAGCAAAGAAATCTGCTATTCGACTCATATTGTCAGCGTTTTCCCTGTTCGTCACAGTTACATTCTGCACTATTGGGGAGAATATTTCCTGCATGGTTTGCGCTAACACCCCTATCATATTGTGGTTGCTTTCATCCATCAATTGCCTAAAAGCCAACTGGTTATCCGTGGTTAGGGTAGGCAACGTGCTATAACCCACTGACCCTTGGTTATTTGACATAAATTGGTTTGCCCCAGACCCAGATCCTAGTTGTGGGGATGAATTCGATGTGGAATTGTGTAAACCTGCCATAAAAGATGTTGGCATTCCGTAAGAAGAACTTCTGATTCTATTCCCATCGAAGCCGGGTGGTCTAGTTGATGGAGATGCGAAATGGGATTGTGTCCCAGGTGGCGGAACGAATCCCCCAGGATAGCCCATAGTTCCAGTATTTCCTAAGATCGAACTGTTGGTTGATACGCCACTTACTCCGTTGGTGGCCATGTTACTGGTTGAAGATGCAACAGCCTGTGCATTCGAAGGCATTACATTAGATGCTCCGCTCGAAATGGACGCGTTAGTGCCTGTTGCCTGTGGGCCACCTTGGTCTCCTTGTTGATTGTCTGAATTAGACATTTTGTCCAAACGTTTTCTTCTGGATAAAGGTTGGTTGCTGTTGGTTATCTTACCACTTCTCAGGTTCATAAAACAGCAAACTTCTTATGTTCCTACGTTTCTGGGATGGCTATGTCTTGACAATCCTTAATTCTGATATCCAACTATTGGTCCCACCAGGTGTGCCAATTTGTTTCCAGTGATTTCTGGTAAACAACCGCTAGTCTTCCAAACTATCGAATAATCTTTATTAACGCTACTCAATCTCTTTGGTAACTCACAGGATCGACTAGATTGATCCTAGGACTCCTTGGATATCAAGGTTACTCTCACAATCGAACAATTATTCAAGGGTGCTATTGTATAAATGTTTGGTTCGTTTCGATCCCTCTCTCTAAGAGTTTAAGAATGTGGTCAAAATGTATGTGAAAACTAAGTTATACGAATGATTGCTAATTGTAAGGCTGATTGAAAAGGCATATAAAACTGTATGGAAAATGAAGTAACTGGTTTCGATCCATAAAACATTTAGCACAAAAGGTTTCTGGAATGTGGAAGTTTAAAATGTGAAGAAAGCGTTTAATGCAAGAAATCTAGAAAGGAGTTTAAGTGAAAATACATGTCTGAAGAATAATACTTGAAAGTAAAGGCATTGAAAGTGTAAAAGTTCTTTGAAATATAGAGTGCTTCGAAATATAAAGAATGCAGTAAAATGTAAAACTTTAAAGAAAAGGCTTTGAAATGAAAAGACAGTAGATAAAGAAACTTGTAAATGTTGTTCGACAGAAAGAAAAAGAAGGAAAGTGCTGGAAATAGTAAAAAGGCTTTTATTCAATTAAAAAATACATGGTGCTATCATACATACATCTCTCTTGCATTCGTTTCCCTTGCCATGTGGTAGTTTGAATGTTATTGAGTATTTTGTATAACAGATATGACACACTGAAATCCTAACACTAAGACTTCTATTTATACTAATTCGACCCTAACGGTCTCGCTACAAGATCATGCCACGTTTCGAACATGCAAGACAATGCTCCTTTCATCTTTCCACGTGTCCTCAAATGCTCCAACGCATAACTTTCAAACTTTGAAAGTCCCGCTTTCATTTAAATTTCAAATGCTTTGGTGTTTCTCTGCTTCGAACGCTCTTCTCAGACTTAGCTTCGCTGCTGTTTCGAGACCCCTTTGGATACGCTTCCAAGATCACCGTTCGAAGCTTCAAGCTTTGACACACTCATTCGAAACACTGCTTCTGCAATTTCGAAGCGTGGTGTTTTAATTCCATTTCGATCAGAACTTCTAGCTCTTTTGTATTCTAAATAACATTATCAAAATCTTCAGCCAACAGCTGCATGCCAAGCAGCATGGATCAAAATGCTACTTGAAGAGCTCAGAATAATGGAATCGAAGATGAAGCTGTTTGTTGATAACAAGTCAGCAATAAATCTTGCGAATCACTCAAATGTGTCATGGTCGAAGTAAGCACATTGAACGAAGGTATCATTTTCTGAGAGACCAAGTAAACAAAGGGAAGCTTGAAATAGAACATTGCAAGACAGAAGTGCAACTAGCTGACATATTCACCAAACCTCTGAAGAAAGTGAGATTCGAAGAGTTAAAGAAAGGCATTGGGATGAGAAGTCTTGATAACATGAATTAAGGGAGGGTGTTAGTTAGTTAATTCTTGTTAGTTGTTATTTGGGCTTTAGCTTGTATTTGGGTCTGGACATGTTGCCTATATAAAGGGCCATTACTTTGTAATCCACATAACTGTAGTAACAATAATAACAGTTTCAGTTTAAGAGTTAGTTACACTAACTAATCTCTCTCTTTTCTTCTCTTCTTTTTCTTGTTTTTCACAATATTCATCTTTTTTGAATTCTTTGTTCCAACAAATTTAAAACAAAGTGGAATACTTCTTTTATTTATTGGAGCTTTTGTCTTCAGTGTACTTTTGACAAGGAAGCAAAATATTGAATAAGCATATAAAGCAAGATGTTGAAAAAGCATGTTTGTATGTTTGTACTTATAGTCTGTTTTGGTTTTCAGATCAAAAGACAGATACATTTTGATTTTTGCTGTCATTCATATTGTGCTGTTTCTTTGCAATTTGGAAACAATTATTAAATGTGAATGTGCGGAGAGTATATGTATACAAAAGCATTCACGGTGAGTTTGGCAGAATTAATATAACTCTGCGTGATACAAAACATGCACTGTGTCCCTTTGTAGGTTCGTTAATTAGTACTACCTTTTCTCACTACGTGGTTATGTTCCAATTCTTTCTTTCTAGGTTCTTATTCATCTTTTTCTTTTTCTTATTCTCTTCTTTTCATTCTTTTCATTCTTCTGGTTCATTTGATTTTTTAACACCGGAAAGGATCCGATCCCTATAGAGGATTCCTTCCCATGAAATTTCTCTATGTTCTCTCTTATATTTTAATTGATATACATTGATACTATTAATAAATCATGACCGTTAAATATTTATTGAAATTTGACTTTTATTTTAATTATCTATAAAATAATATATTTGTGAGTGATCGTAATACACTGACTATAAATAATTTTAAACTAACCATGCTTAATAATTATTCTCTAGTTTAACTTTTAATATTTTAATTCCTTTTTTTTAATGGTCTAGATTCCACTAAATCATCCATTTTTAATTAGTACATTTTCTTTAAATATATATGTTTTTGAAAAAATTTCTTTTCTATTTTATTTAAGATTTTAAAATGTTCTGGACTGGGCCCGACAGGCCCAAAAGCATTACTAAGGCCCAGTCCAAAGGGACTCACTAAGGACCACACTGGGCAAAGGGGGTCACGTCCATGCCCGACACCCTGATGTCCACCTCGACATCTCGGTGTCCAGCCCCACGATGAAGTCCTGCTCGACAGCATGCCGTCCAGCTCTATGTCCTGGCTTCCGGCTCGACACTCGCCGTCCAGCTCGAGGTCTTGGCGTCGAGCTCGGCACCGTGCTGCGCAGCTCGACATGGTCTCGAGCTAACTTGCTAGGGCAGACTTAGTCCTCCATTGCCCCAACGATACTCCGGAAAGACCGCGTCTCCGTCCGCCCGCATTTCATGCAGCATATCCAGGAAGGGGACCACGTGCTGGTCCCCACTACCCACGTAGAACCTGGCAGTTCCTCCATTGGGCCAAATCCGCCCGGCCCAATGAAGGAACCTTGGCCCAGCGCTGGGGGCTATAAATACCCTCTGCTTCCAGAGGGTCAGGTATTCATCATTCTAACCTCAACTCTATTATCTGCTCGTACTCCCACTGACTTTAGCATCGGAGTGCCTTGCAGGTACCCCCCCCCCCCCCTCCTCGTTCAAAAAGCCTTCAGCTCGGAGTAAGCCGTGACGGTCCAAACCTTCTGGTCAGGTCAGATCAGTGGCGCCGTCTGTGGGAAAAAGCTTCCCCGTCTAACGAACAGTTTCAAAGACCAAAGCTCAATCCATTCACTGTCATCACCTCGCCATTGATCCAGCCGCCAAGGCAGTAGTACAACGTAGGCGTAGGCAGTCTCCAGAAAAAACGGAGGCTGCTGAAAAAGCTGTAAAAGACCTCCTAGAGGCAAATTTTATTTCTGAAGCCCGGTATTCCACCTGGCTGTCAAATGTTGTACTTGTCAAAAAGAATAATGGAAAATGGCGAATGTGTGTTGATTATACCGATCTCAATCGGGCTTGCCCGAAGGATGCTTTTCCTCTACCAAACATTGATATGCTGGTCGACAACTCGGCCGGCTACAAAACTTTGTCGTTCATGGACGCTTACTCGGGATACAATCAAATCCCAATGGCTCCGGGCGACAAACGCTGCACGGCGTTCATGACCAGCTCGGGCAACTATTACTACAACGTAATTCCCTTCGGACTAAAGAACGCCGGCGCGACATACCAACGCATGATGAACAAAGTGTTCAACAAACAGATCGGCGACATGCTCGAAGTATACATGGACGACATGATCGTCAAATCTCGAGCAGACACCGATCACGCAGCTCATCTCAAGACTGTCTTCGCCCAAGCAAGACAATGCAAAATGAGGTTCAACCCCGAGAAGTGCACATTTGGGGTTAAGGCAGGAAAGTTCCTCGGATTCTATCTAACAGAACGAGGCATTGAAGCCAACCCCGACAAGTGCCGAGCATTCGCCGACCTCCCGACTCCAACGTCGAAGAAGTCGATACAGGTAATGAACGGCATGTTGACATCACTTTCACGCTTCGTCGCGAAGTCCGCTCAGCACGCCCTTCCCTTTTTCAAACTCCTTCGAAAGGAAGCGGCCTTCGAATGGACCGAGGAATGCGAACACGCACTTCGCCATCTGAAGCAGAGCCTGTCTCAACCACCCGTGCTGTCTCGACCAGATGACAACGAGCCACTTTACCTATACTTGGCAGTTTCAAACGAGGCCATCAGTGCAGCTCTTGTCCGCGAGACTCCCGACGGGCAGAAACCTGTCTACTTCACGAGCAAAGCCTTACAAGGCCCCGAGAGCAGGTATCAACAGATAGAAAAGGTTGCACTGGCCCTCGTCAACGCTGCGAGGAGGCTCAGACACTACTTTCTAGCACACACCATTGTCGTGCGAACCGATCAACCGGTGAGACAACTCCTGGGTCGGCCAGATATGGCGGGCAGAATGCTTAAGTGATCCCTGGAACTCTCTGAATTCGACATTCAGTACGAGAGCAGGAAAGCCCTGAAAGCACAAGCCTTGGCCGACTTCGTCGCCGAGATGACCTCTAACGACGTTCCCCCGGGAAAGGAACACAAGTGGACCATCTTCGTCGACGGAGCCTCCAGCTCGACCGGAAGCGGCGCAGGGATCCTCCTGGAAAACGAAGAAGGGGTGGTAATCGAGCACTCCTTGGTTCTCTCCTTCCCGACATCAAACAACCAGGCAGAATACGAAGCCCTGCTCGCGGGACTGAGATTGGCCGAGGACCTAGGAGCCCGCGAAGTTCAAATTTACACCGACTCCCAGCTCGTCGCTTCCCAAGTACAAGGAAGCTACCAGGCCAAGAATGACAACCTCATTGAGTACTTGAACTTAGTCAAAAAACACATGGCAAAGTTCGTACGAGCAGAAATCTCTCATGTTCCCCGCGAGCAGAACACGAGGGCGGACATATTGTCCAAACTCGCGAGCACACGAAAGAAAGGCGGGAATAAATCCGTCATCCAGGAATCCCTAGCACGGCCGAGCATCGAACCACCCTCGACTACGGTCGAGGTTCATGCTATCGGGGACGCCACGTCTTGGATGACCCCGGTCTATAATTTCCTTACAAAGGGAGAACTCCCGACGAACCAGGCCGACGCAGCCACAATAAAGCGGCGAGCATGTTCTTACGTTGTTCTCGAGCAGAAACTGTACAGAAGGGGATTCTCCATTCCCCTCCTGAAATGCATTGACGAGTCCTCCATCCCCGACGTATTGCGGGAGATACACGAAGGTATCAACGCCCAGCACATGGGCGGTAAATCCTTGGCAAGGAAAGCCCTTCGAGCAGGATACTACTGGCCGACGATGCAACAGGACGCCAAGGAGCACGTGAAAAAATGTGACAAGTGCCAGAAGCACGGGGATATGCACCTCGCTCCCCCACACGAGCTGAACACATTATCATCCCCATGGCCGTTCGCCTGGTGGGGCATGGACATCCTCGGGCCCTTCGTGCAAGGGACCTATCAGAACAAGTTCCTAATCGTCGCCGTGGATTACTTCACAAAATGGATCGAGGCCGAGGCCCTCGCGAAAATCACCTCACATAACATCCTCCGTTTCTACAAAAGAAACGTGCTCGCCAGGTTCGGAATTCCGCAGGCACTGGTGACCGACAACGGCACCCAGTTCACCGACCACGGATTCCGAGACTTCGTCACCAAACTGGGGACCAAACATCACTTCACATCGGTCGAGCACCCTCAGACCAACGGGCAAGCCGAAGCCGCGAACAGAGTCATCCTCCGAGGGCTCAAACGTCGACTCGGCGAAGCCAAAAGAGGATGGGTCGAGGAGCTCCACAGCGTCCTGTGGGCATACCGCACCACACCCCATTCAACGACGGGTGAAACACCATTCCGACTAACGTACGGCACCGAAGCTGTCATTCCGGTCGAAATCATGGAACCATCCCGACGAACAGAGGAACCCCTCGACGAAGAAATGAATGACGAAGCACTAAGGGATGAGCTCGACCTAGTCGAGGAGATCCGATCGGGGGCTGCCCTGCGCGAAGCAACCCTAAAACAACGAGTGGCTCTACGCCACAACGACAAGGTCATCAAGCGCGAGTTCGAAATAGGCAGCCTGGTACTACGCAGAAACCAGAAAGACTCCCGCGAAGGGAAGTTGGCCGCGAACTGGGAAGGACCTTACCGCGTCCACGGCACCACGGGTACCGGGGCGTACTACCTCGAGCAGTTAGACGGAGAGCCATTACCAAGACCCTGGAATGCTGCTAAGTTGAAGCAGTACTACAGTTAGAAACTGTCAACACCTAGGACCCTCAACCAAAGGCAACCATGCTCGGGCAACGAGGAAAAACGTCCAACTTCGTTTAAGGCTAAGGTACAGGCCGACACACGACCAAAATGGCACGGCATCGCGCGGTAGACGTTGACGATCTATAGTGCCCAACGTGGACAGCTGTCCCAAGCACCACCGTCGTCGTACCCATAAGGCAGAACACCCAGCTCGCGATGGGCAGTTCACGCCAAGGGCGAATCGTCCCTGCGGGCTCCACGCCCGACTGAGCAACCTCGCTCCGAAATTCCCGACATTCCATCAAGAATCACGGGACATCTACAAGGGTCAAAAGAAAATCTCTCCCCTCGAAGCGCAACGCTTAAGTCACCCCGGCCAACCAAGATAGGGCCGGGATTGCACACAAATGGAGACGAGCATAGTCGCTCGCCAAATCGAAGCCACCTACGGGCACTCCTCGGGCCCGGGACTTGAGCTAAATTCATACAAGCATGTGAGTTCATACAAGGGCAGAAAATCCAAAATAAATAACAAGATATAAACGCCCGAAGGCAACAAAGCAATATTAAACCGACCAAGAAGGCCGGCGATGTTCAAAACATACAATGAACGGGCACGCAGGCCCAAAGAATACAAGTTCAAATATCAAGGGCACGCAGGCCCGCTATCCAAAGAATACAAATATCAAACTTCCACATTATCGTCATTGTCGACGCCGGGAGAGTCGGGCGGGGGAATGATCGCGCCACCTACAACCCGATGGGTGTGCCCGATGCCCTCGGTGACCAGGCCGGGATTTAGCAATGAGAGCTGGTCGACTGCAGAATTGAACCCGTCTTCCAGAGCACCGACTGCGTCCTCCTCAAGGTTCCGGATATGGGCGATAAGCTCAGCCCGACTCTTCAAAACCATTAGGTCCTCGGGCTCATCTTCGGCGGGTCGCTGAACAGCATTCAGTTCCTCAACCTGCTTGCCCAGGCGTTCGACTTCAGCAGCCAAACGATCCCTGTCGGTCCGGAGCAACTCCCCTTCCTCAGTCAACCGCCCCGACTTCTCCTTTTCCAAGGCCAGCATCTCCCTCTCGGCATCAAGTATCGCGGTCTGCTCTTGGAACATCCCCTCGGAGCGTTCCAGAGCAACCTTCAACTTCCGCGAGCTCGCAGTCAAGGCCGCCTTCTCCTGCTCGAGCTCTTCAACACGAGCAGCATCCCCTGCATCCTCTGATAACACCAGAGCCATTTCGGCCATTTTAACCAGCCCGTCCACGCTGGCGACCAGCCGCGACTTCCTCTCCTCTTTAGTCATCCTCTTTATGGCCTCGGCTTCATGGGCGACCACAGTCGGAGGGAACCGCTCGAAAAAGCCCTCCTCCTCGAAGCAAGGGGGGAAGGCAAAGGATCGAACAGCACCGGTATCTCCCCCGACAGTCGAACCGCCTTCCACGCGGGTCCTCTTCCTCTGCGTCAAAACGGCGCTGGCGTCAATCTCCTCGACCTCTGGATCGGACGCTGCTCCCGAGCTCGACGTCGAATCCACCCTCACCGGTGGAGGAACGTTCATGCTGGGCGGTGGTCCCATTCTCGTCGTTTGCGGGGGCTGCACGACCCTCCTGCCTCGCCTCTGGCCGGTTGACAATTTCAGGAGCCTTTCATGTCGGCTGGCCATCGTACCTGCACGAAGTAAAAGAAAAGTCAGTATCGAGCAAAACGCTTAAATCAATGACGAGCAAAGAATTCCAAACAAACAACCTAACAGGCGGGCTGCCTGCCTATATGTCGAACATTCCACCAGCGCCTTGGTATCGATCGGGCGAGCCTCGAATGTCGGGTAACCGTCCTTGTCGAGGATATCATTCCCTTCCCGCGTAACCCATTGGGCGGGATGAAAACTGTCGACAAAGTTGCAGAGAGCCTCATACGCCCGCTGATCCTCCGTGCACATGTCCCCGACTGCGGTATGGAAATAACCGGTTCCATGCTGGAAGTGTCGGGACATCCAGTACACCGGGAACTTAGCCCGCCGTCCTAACACGGGGCTCCCGTCATCGGTCAACATTGCTTCCCCGTCATCATCGCTGACCGGCCCTTCCTCCTCGAAGAGGGAATCTACAGCAGAGTCGGTAGTAGGGCGCACCACATACCACTTATCCTTGAACCCCCTCACAGAGTCCATGTACATCCTAAACAGTCTCCTCGACTGCTTCAGGGACACCCAGCTGTGCTTCCCTCCTCGGGACTGACGCTGTAGGTGGAAGACCCTAAAGAAGAGAGGGATGGTCGCCCCTATCCTTAAGTAGCGACACGTCAGCTCAAACGCCCGGATGAAGGCGAGAGAGTTTGGGTGTAGCTGGGACGGGGCCAGCTCCAAATGCGTAAAAACCCCGGTCTCAAAGTCTGTGAACGGCAGCCGCAACCCCAAGTCTTTAAACGCGATCTCGTACATCGCAAAGCTGTAGTTCGGGTACATCGAACAAATTTTGGCGTTGGTCGACGGCAGCATGACCTCGAAATTCGGTTGAAAGTCGGGCTGGTCCTGCCCCTCTTCGATAGCGATGAATGGATGTCGGTCATCCCGACTGTATATCGACGCCGTCCCCCGAGGCTCGGCGCCCACCCATTCCAGCGATGGGTCGGTCACGGTGTCTATAAGGTTGGCCGACTCGTCGGCACTCTGTTCTTCGCTGTCACGACGACCGGAGGAGCTCGGCTCATCCGCCATGGTTACCTGCAGAGCACGGGAAACCAATCAGATTGAGCATGAAGTCCTATGCTCGACATAATCATGTCGTCCATACACTACCACACAAGTCCATTTTCACAAGTGGATGCCTCCCCGACTCTCCTGAATCCAGTGTTCTTCCACAAACCAACTGCGCGGCCACTCTTCAAGCATGTCGATCCGAGGTATGAACATGGCGAGCCGCATTATGAAGCCCACGGCCACGACCATAAACATACCGGGCACCGGCATGAATCAGGCGCCCAGGATCATGAAGACCCCGGGCAGCTCCGAAGTTTTTCACCTAAAACTATGAATGTGTCGGCCACAAGTATGCGTTTGCCGGTCCTAGACATGAATCTGTCGGGCAAAACACGAGTTTACCGGGCTAATCCCACATTAACGGTCCTAAAACATCTACAATTTCCAAGAATCATGCATTCTAAAACAGGAAAATAAAGAAAATGGATCACTTACTTGGATCAAAGTTGGGATTTGGCTAAGAAATGAAGAATCGGAGACGGGAAGTCACGGTTGGAGAGAGTGTTGAGAGTTGCAACGAAGAGAGCATAGAGAACGGAAAACGTATTATGGGGCCCAAGGACCCTATTTATAGTGATGACGTGGAATACCAAACGTCACCTCGTTCAGCCACGGACTCCATCTCCTCGGCGCACTGCTCCCAACGCAATGATGGCCCTACCCCCCTAGGGTGGCGGCACAACTCCCGAAAGATGCCTCGTGTGCTCGACTGACGCGCCCGGTACGGATCCTCCACGCATCCACCACCGAGGACGTCTCCGAGCACGACACGAGGAGACCCCCCGAGGGTCCACGCCTCCATCCCGGGCACGAGACCTCAGCGACGGAACAACTGTTTCAAGTCATGACTCCTCGCAAAGGAACCACGACTTGGGGGGCTCCTGTTCTGGACTGGGCCCGACAGGCCCAAAAGCATTACTAAGGCCCAGTCCAAAGGGACTCACTAAGGACCACACTGGGCAAAGGGGGTCACGTCCATGCCCGACACCCTGATGTCCACCTCGACATCTCGGTGTCCAGCCCCACGATGAAGTCCTGCTCGACAGCATGTCGTCCAGCTCTATGTCCTGGCTTCCGGCTCGACACTCGCCGTCCAGCTCGAGGTCTTGGCGTCGAGCTCGGCACCGTGCTGCGCAGCTCGACATGGTCTCGAGCTAACTTGCTAGGGCAGACTTAGTCCTCCATTGCCCCAACGATACTCCGGAAAGACCGCGTCTCCGTCCGCCCGCATTTCATGCAGCATATCCAGGAAGGGGACCACGTGCTGGTCCCCACTACCCACGTAGAACCTGGCAGTTCCTCCATTGGGCCAAATCCGCCCGGCCCAATGAAGGAACCTTGGCCCAGCGCTGGGGGCTATAAATACCCTCTGCTTCCAGAGGGTCAGGTATTCATCATTCTAACCTCAACTCTATTATCTGCTCGTACTCCCACTGACTTTAGCATCGGAGTGCCTTGCAGGTACCCCCCTCCTCGTTCAAAAAGCCTTCAGCTCGGAGTAAGCCGTGACGGTCCAAACCTTCTGGTCAGGTCAGATCATAAAATATTTTAAGTAATTATTTTTTTAATAAAATTTTTTTTTATGTTTTTTAATAGAATAAAGTATCTTATGCATATATAATCTCTCAAATCGAAGAGCATCACAATAAATAATAAATGTCTTCTTCAAAAGAATTAATTTAATATTACATTTTTAGAGCTGGGTTTATCTTTGATAGTATGATAGAGTTAAAAAATATTTAAAAAATTAAACATTTTTCATTAAGAAATTTAACATGTTAACTATTAACTATTGTAAATATTATTTCAAGTCAAGGTTCTATAAATACAACTCAAATGATAAGATAATTGAAATTTAAGATATACTAGATTATACTTGTAAGAAAAAAAGATATACTAGATTATATGTGTTTTAACTCTCTAACTATTTATTTCTAAATATTTACTGTATGAAAGCTTTATTGTTAGACTCTTTAAATGATTTAAAAAGAAATTCAAAACTCAAATTCTTAAGATCACATATATATATATCCGAAATAGAAAGTTTTCGCTGGATCCAATGCTATAAAAATCAAATTAAAAAGCAGTATAAATAAAGTCAACAGTAGTTTTTTTTATTGAAAATAAAGTCAACCAAGTTATGAATGAGGGAGGATTTTCTTAATTAATAAATAAAATAAAGTAAAAAATTTTCCGGAATTATAACTCATTAATAAAGTCAAAAATATTTGTATCTAAATGTAAAAATATTTATTGATTTCTTAGTCAGTATTATGATCTCTCGATACGAATTCTAAATTATTAAGATCATATTCCCCTAAAAATTAGAGTGTA
This sequence comes from Vicia faba, assembly GCA_948472305.1. Classification (NCBI taxonomy): domain Eukaryota; kingdom Viridiplantae; phylum Streptophyta; class Magnoliopsida; order Fabales; family Fabaceae; genus Vicia; species Vicia faba. The sequence continues at coordinate 1,328,391,633 of OX451737.1, forward strand.
AAAATAAAATAAAAAATTTAAAAATACTCATTGTTTTTTTTTAAATATAAAATTTAATATTAAAATATTTATACACAAATAACAATGAAATTTTAGTTCAATTTGAAAATAACATTATTGTTAAATTGAACTCTATTATCAGAGTTAAAACTTTTAACATCATGGTTAGTATTATTACTTAGTCTATTAATAAAAAAAATATTTCACTCTCTGATTAAATCAGTTCAGTCATAGTTGTTAAAACATTTAATTGAAGAAATGCAGGTTTGAATATGTAACATCCAACTTATTCACCTAGTGAAATTTCAATTATTAGATTATTAGACCCAAAATAAATTCACAAAATTAATATATTAACTAAATTATTAATTTTAGTAAAAATAATAATGATAAAAAAATATAGTTATAGGTTTGATGGAACGAGGACGGTCGAAAAAACCGATATCACCGTCGCCGGAGAACCAAGACACACCACACATAATTGTGACACCGCAGAATCACGATGATGAAGACAGTCCAAAGGAATTCTAAATCCCAAGCAATGGGGTTAACCCGGTGGAGGGGAGTAGCGAAACCCTAAACCCAATGGAGAAAGGAACCAGTGATAAATCGAGAAAGCTATGGGTGGGTGTTCTAAATGAAAACAGGAATCCGGTGAAGGGGGTGGCTATTCAATTCATATCACTGCAGCTGGTCAATGGTGAAATTGAGATTGAGATAGAGGAAGAAGATATTGAATCGGAGTTGAAATTATTGGATATTGCATCAATTATGTACGTCCTTGAAGCGGATTTGAGTATGCACACGGTAAAACAATACATGATTGTTATTTCTTTGAAATTATTATTGGCATGAATTTTGGTAAAACTAACTTTGCAGCAACATGTTGAACAAGATGTTTCAACTTGCTGATTCAACATATCGAATGTGATGTCCTAACCTGAAGTATAGGACATCTGGTCTGTTACAGTTTTGCAGTTTGGAAAATATTTCAACTTGCAGTTTCAACATGTCAAATGTGATGTCCTAACCAGAAGAGTAGGGCATCTGGTCTGTTACAGTTTTGCAGTTTGGAAGATGTTTCAACTTGTTGTTTGAACATGTCGAATGGGATGTCCTAACCAAAAGTATAGGACATCAGGTCTGCTACAGGTGACAGTTTGGATTCAGTTGTTGTGATTTAATTACTGAATATTCTGGGAATATTTAGTAATCCTATGTGGCGTCCAAGATTGATAAATCAGAGATTTTATATTGGTATTCAAGATATTCAAAGTTTCTACATATGGAGACATTTAAGGAAAGTTTTGATTTAAGACCTATTTTCTTGGAGAAGTTTTTGCAGACTTTGTGCAGTCTCCTTGTTGCGTTTTTGAAGCCTAAATCCAATTGGGAAACAAGTTATAAATAGAAGTGTTTGTAACCTAGGAAAGGTACCATCTGAAAATGTAACTTTCATATTATTATGGCTGAGTATGTGCCACACTCTAGGAGAGTTGGTTTGTGTGATCCACTCGGGTTGTGAGTTGGATTGTGTTACAGAGTTGTCATATTTGTTATTGTTCTCCTCGAAGATTTTAAGCAATAGGTAGTATTGCTCTTGGATGAAGCTTTTAAGCAACTCTAAGTATTGTTCTTAGTCAAGAGTCTTAGCTAGGTATTATTTTAGAAGCGAGTCTTCTAATATTGTCAAGGAAGTGTGTCTTCTGGTTTTGCATCATCGAAGTGTGTCTTCCTGTTTTGTCCAATCGTTGTCTGTCATTGATGAGGAAGTTGAGGAGGGCCTCATATCTAGGTGAGTCTTAGATAGAAAGTTATCACAGATAGTGATTAAGTGAGAAGTTTTAAACGGGGGAGTTTAGCTTTGAATTGATACTATTATAGTGGGCTTTATCCCTGGCTTGGTATGCCCCTAGAGTAGGAGAGTTGCTACGAATTGGGTTAGTAATTTTATGTGTTATTTATGCTTTTCAATACTGTTATGCATGTTTTATACCTTGCCTATGTGTTTTAAGTCAGATCAGATGTCGCAACATGTCATAGGACATCTGAGTTATGATATACTGGAATTTCAATGATGAAGAATTGGAACTTTGTGTTGATGCCAGATATGTACTATCATGATGAAGAGTACTTCATTCTTCAATTTAGATCGCATAGAGACATAGATGATGTTATGAGGGAGGGTCCATACACATTTAGGAATATGCCTATGTTTATTCGTGAATAGAGGCCAGGCTTCAATTTGGAGAAGGATTTGCTCAGAACACTCCCATTATGGATCATGTTCCCCCAATTGCCTTTATATTTGTGGGGAGATAAAAGTTTGAGTAAGATTGGAAGCGCCCTTGATATGCCCCAAGTAACAAATGAATGTACTATAGATAAATTGTGGGTTTCATATGAAATAATTTTGGTGGAAGTGGATATTACAAAAGCTACCTAAAGAGATAACAATTAAAGATAAAGAGAGGAACAAGATGCAACAACTTGTGGAGTATGAATGGAAACCCTTATTTTGTACCAAATGCTAAAAAGATGGTCATCAATGTGGAGAAACAAAACAGAAGGAGAAGCAATAGAGGCCTAGACCTAAACCATCTGAAGTAGAGAAGAGGAATCATAATGTGGTGAGAATGCCAACCACAAGTAACACTACATCTGAAGAGAAGAAAGCAGAATGGACAAGCTACCAAGACTAGAAAAGATAGGGGCAAAGGGATTATGCATGATGATTCCAATCGGCGGCTACATTGTACTAATGGCTTTGATGCTTTAGGGGTTTTGAAGGACCCTCGAGCATTGGATGACCCTGGTCCATTTTGTCTCTTGGAATGTACGGGGAATTAATAAATCAGGTAAAGGTAAGGAGATTAGCTCTCGTCTCCTTTCCATAAAAGATGACATAAATGTTCTGTTGGAAACTAGGGTTAAGAAGGACAAAGTTATGACTGTTAGGAATAAACTGAAGCTTAGAGGTTATTATATTGATAACTATCATCACCATGATAATGGTAAGATCTAGTTGCATTGGAATGACAATATTGTTGAGATTAGGGAAGTTTTAATTATAGACCAAATGATACATTGTAGGGTATATGATATGAAGGGAAAGTTCCAGTTCTGGTTAACTGTTATTTATGCTCATAATAAAATTGATCAAAGAAGATAATTATGGCATGATATTGAGAATGTGCAGCAACAGGGGCATTGGTGCATTGTTGGACATTTCAACAATGTGCTTAAGACTAGAGATAGCATTGGTGGTAGTATGGTGACTGAATCAGAATATATTGATTTATCAAATATGATGAGTATGGGTGGCTTATTTGAAATGGAGTCTAAAGGGGATATTACACTTGGTTCAACAAATACAATATAAGACCTATTTACTCCAGAATGGACAAAGTGTTAGGGAATGTGGATTGGTTTCAAACACATCTAGATGCAACTCTGAATATCTTACCTCCTAGTGTCTCAGACCACACAATTCTTCACATAACTGGGCAAGATAAACCAAGATACAGGAAAGCCAGGTTCAAATTTGTTAATTGTGTAACTGATATGGCAGAATATAATGATATTGTTGAGAAAAGTTGGAGGGAGCCAGTGGAAGGAAATCCTATGAAAGTCCTGTGGCAGAAACTGAAGAGATTACTACTTGGTTCGAAGAATATGATCAAATCTCTTATTCAGGCTCAACAGCTCCTCACTAAAGCTAGAGAAGATCTTGTAAAAGCCCAACAAATTCTCATTCAAGATAGAATGAACATACACAAGATTGATGAGGTTAAAAAGTGTATTGAAGAGGTCATTAAATGGAATGAATTTGATGAGAATATTTTGAAGCAGAAGGCAAAGATTGATTGGCTTAAGTTGGGTGATGGGAACAACTCATATTTCGATGCATCAATTAAAGTCAAACACAATGCAAATAGTATAAGACGGTTACATAAGGAGGATTGCCCCATTGCTTCTGACCATGATGATATTGAAAAGGAGGTCCTTAATTTCTATGGTAGCCTTATGGGTAAGCAAGCTGACACTCTCAAGCTATTGATGTAGTGGCTTGAGGGAGGGTACCTGATGTTGAGTATAATCAAATGAAAGTATTGTTTTATCGTATCTGCAGGGATTTAAGAGATATCAAAATCATTCAATGATTTCTATATTTCTAAGCATAAGTTTCAAGATTTGTTTGGTTTATAAGTGACGAAAAGTAAAATGCGTAAAATACGAAAGATAAATTTCAGAGAATAAACTTGTTGGGAATTGGTGTTCATTTGCCGATTTAATATGCATATCAGAAATCAGTTATACACAATTTAAGAATGTTTCTTTATCATCACGTATCGCGCACAAACAAAGCTCATGTCTAAACTTTGATGCGATATCTACCTTATAGTTTAATCGACAATTTCTCAGTCTATTAAACAACACGGTAGCATTAAGATTCGATACTTTTAGTGAATATTAAACCTAAATCTATGTCTAGCATTTAGAGTTTAATAGTTGTTATCTTAGATCGAGATTAGAACCATATTTGTCATTATCAATTCAATCCATGAAATAAACAGTAAAACAAAGATAACAACGATAAAGATTCAAACATAAATTGCATATAATGAAATGATTAAAGAGAATACATATTGTTTCGACAAACTACGACCAATCCCAACAAAAGAGGGATTTAGATACTCATGGTAGCTTTAAGCATAAATGGAGAATTGAGTTGAAACGACATCAACGAAGATTTCCCGACTCTTGATGCGAATGCACCTCCTTCTCCTTACAATCTCCTTTATTTCTACTCTACTGCTATTACAGATGATAATATATGATACTATGATGATAAAAACTGGAATGTCCCTACTGAACTGAGTTGTTGTCTTATTTATAGTTGTTTTGGCCGTCTGAGTTTGCTAAGCGAAGTATCTGTTTCTTCTGCACTAAGTTTTCATTCAAGCTGTCTTCAATAAATCTCTAAAGTTCGCTAAGCGAGGTGAGGCTCGCTTAGAGAAGTTGCTTTCTTCAGCCTAAAGCTTTTTCAGATATCTTCTTTTGACCGTCTTGTTTCGCTAAGCAAAGTGATACTCGCTTAGTGAAGTTGTTTTCTTCAGCCTGAAGTCTTCCTTTGACCGCCCTGTTTCGCTAAGCAAAGGCCCAATTCGCTAGGCGAACTGCTTCGCTTCTCCTTGTTGTCGGCGAAACTTTGTTGAGTTTCTTTTGTCTTGTGTTTGCTACGTGAACTACACCTATCATATATGAACTTTTTATGATTTGAAGAAATAAAACAATATTCACTAAATGGTTTACTTAATGCATTGTTCAGTTCATAAATGATGGATTCATGTCAATGGCTTAAAAGGGGTTATAAATGATCACTTACTCACAAGGACATTGAGGTTGCATTTGGCTTACTAGTCATGCTCAATTTTCAAAGAAATGCCTTGATCCCTTATATGTCTTTATAATAATCAACATAAATGTAAGATTAAGCATGAATCAAACGAGTTAAAACAAGAACTTGTCAGCCTCCTAAGCATATGGTGAACAATGAAAGGTTACCTCACTTTTCTGGTTTAGAACTAAGTGATTCATAAGGAAACATGTCATGGCAAAGGATTGAATGAACTGATTTTGTGCAGATTACTCATGTCATGCTCATGCTAAAGGCTTTAAGAAAGCAATAACCACTTACCTTAGATTGTGAAACTCTTTCAAATTTATGTCGTTTTACCCTTGTGCCTTTGATTCATGTGAATTTTAATCTTCCACTCCTTGCCTTTCCATCTCATTTTAGAGGACAAAAGAATAAACAAGGCTTTAGGATCTGGTCATAGGATACTTACAGCTAAATACTTAAACTAAACAAATAAAAAATTGAAAGTGAAGAAATTGGCATGATTAGTATTTTTGCTGATTCTGCTATGTTCGCTTAGCGAAACATGGCTCGCTTAGGAAACTCTGCAGAATTCAGTTTTTCTGCAGAATTTTCTTTGTGCTATCTCATGCCATTTTATTCCAATTCAAAACTAATTATGCAGGGAAATAAATATGTAAAGGGTTGGGTTACCTCCCAACAAGTGCTTGTTTAACGTCATTAGCTCGACGCCTGTTTTCACGAAAAATCAAGGTGGTTTGTATGAATTTTTCAAAGTATCCTTGCCACCATGCTTTGGCCTTTCTTGGTCATTCATTCTTTTCAATACCAACCTATTTCATTATGAGATTTGACTTTGGAATAGTCTTCTTCTTTGTTATGCAAGGCTTGAAACAATTTGAAGTCTAATTCTTCATTTTTCCGCTTTACTTTCATTGTTCCTTCATCAACATCGGTCATCATTCAGGTTGTTTTTACAAATGGATGGCCTAAGATCATAGGTATATTTTCATTTTCACCGATATTCACCACAACGGAATTTGTTGGAAATAGAAAACTTTCAAGCTTCACCATTACGTTCTTCACTATGCCAACCGGTTGCACGATTGATTTGTTGGCAAGTTGTAATTTCATTGTTTTTGGTTACAAATCAAGCTCACCAATCTTCTTGAGAATGGCCAATGGAAGAAGGTTGGTGTTTGATCCAAGATCCACAAAAGCTTTGTCAAACTTAATGTTTTCAATAATGACTGGTAATGTAACACTCCCAGGATCAGCTTTGATGCTTTCTTCATTTTTCTCATTTTCAACTCTTTTTCCTTTGTTATTCACCACAACTTTGGTTTCAGACACTTCTTTGATTCTTGTTGTGATAGCATTGCAAGTCTCTTTTGGATTGGTTTGAGTGGTGGTGGTGAAAGTTCCTATTTGTTGCTCACTCAAGTGTTTTGCAATTTTCCCAAATTGCATTTCTAAATTCCTGATTGACACATATGTATTCTTCTGATTTTCCATGGACTGTTGCATAAATTGATTTAAGGTATCCTCTAATTTTGTAAGCTTGTCAGGTTGTGTGTAACTTTGGTACTGATTCTGCCTGTTTTGGCCATAGCTTGTGTTGTTGTTGTATGGATAAACTTGATTGCTTTGATATGTTACTTGCCTTTGTTGTTGTTGATTTCCCATATAATTGACTTCTTCATTGATCAGGGGATAAAAAATGGTTGGATGGTCTCCTCTATACAGCTCACATGATGCTACTTGTTGTGGTTTAGGTGTTTCGTGCATTTGTTTGAGTTGCTGTAGAAGTTTAGAAATTTGTTTGTTTAATTCCTCCACAGTTTGTGTGAGAAGCTTGTTTTGTGCCAAGATTGCGTCATTCGTGTCCAACTCAAGAATACCATATTTATTTTGTGTTGCACCTCTGTTGTACTGGACCTAGTGATCACTAAGAGACATACGGTTGATGATAGCAACTGCTTCGTCTGCACTTTTGGAAAGTAACGAACCACCGAGTGTTGCATTAAGTAGGAGTTTGGCTGGTGTCATATCCCAAATTTGTCCTACCCTTTCACTTTTATCTGGATTATGCATTTTGCACTTCTCATTTCATCTACATACCTTCCATTAGGTCATTTAACAACATCATGCATTCATTAACCACAAAGCTTAGCATGGGATCAATGATTTTGAAGAAATAGGGTTTCTCTGCACTTTTAAGCTCCCATCTTCGTTCAAGGTGGAATCAATTGGTTTCTTCAACAATCATGGTTTTGAGATAGGGTTGTTTGTTCATGGTTATTATGGGCTTCTTTCTTCATCAAATATTCATCCTGAGCGAAGTATATTAGGATTTTCATTTGTGGTTCTTAGCGCTTCATTAAGATCCCAATTGAGCCTCTCTCCTTCAACATTTTAAGTGTGGTTTTCATCTGAGATTTCCTTCCAATTGCATGATATCGACGAGTGGTTTTCTCAAGAGTGTGCATTTGGACTTTCTTCATGGATTGTGAATCAAGATATATTCTTCCATGTGTGTCATTAGTAATGTTTCAGGAGAAGAGTTAGTGCTTCTATTGGTTCTTCTCCATTAAAGAAGATTCATGGTTGCTTGGATCCTAAGGCATTCATCACCTGCTTATGCTTATCATCATCACTTGAATTAGGGTTCATTTCCCTAAATCGTGTGCTAATCAAGAGAGCTCCTCATGAGGTTTTGTTCATCATTGGGTCTTCCGACTCGTTGTGATGGTTGGGGAACAAGATGTCGCATTGCTTAGGCCGTACAAGTTATCTCTTTAGTTCTCACGCAAGGCTTATATATGAACATGATGTATTGAGTAATTGTTGCATTAAAGGCACTAACAAAATCTTACTCGAGCTCCCTCGATTGATTAGAGTATCTTATCTTATTGGGTTTCATTAAGAGAAGCGATTCAAAGAATCTGAATGAAGTATAAAAAAATCAAGGAAAAATATCAAGTTTCATGTGTACTGCTTAGGATACAAGTTTCAAGTATTAAAACCATTACAAGCATCATGCCACAAACTTGAAAAGAAAAATAACTTCAAACCTTTTGGAAGGAAGTGTCATCTAATTTTAAAGGTTCATAAGTCATGTCCTTTTTCACAAGATCAAATCACCATGGCCTCGAATTTCATCACATACATCAAATCGCACAAAATTTGTTCTTCTAAAGGGTTCCAGTAACATTCATTCAATATTATTCTTAGTTTCATACAAACATTTCAAGAATGTATGAGAATGGAAAGAATCATTTCATTGTTTGAGGGAAGATTATGAAGCTACTATTCCAAATACAATCCATTAAACCTCTATCATATTACTTTCACAAAAGGAGTTCCAAATGGAAGTTTCAATAAAAATTACAAGAGTTTTTCAAGAGGTCCACAAGACCTAAACCTGTGCTAATTCATCAAGTGTTTCTAAGCCTAATCCTCAAGCTTTAAATCCTCCAAACTTCATTCAAAATCTACTCCATGCTAAACTCTAAACTCCAACTATTTCCTTTGAGCACACCATGTATAAAGCTGCGAACTTACTGCACAAATGGAGCGAGAATCCGCAAGCTTTCATCACCATGAACTTGTAAAACATAAGCAAGTTGAATATTCAATCCAGATTTGATATGCATATTTTTTTCATATCTACACTGTGATACGGTGGGAGAACTGACTAGTGTTTTGCGTTCGTATTCGCACTTGTGCGGTTGAGCAAGAGTCGCCACCGACTTTTTATTTTATCCTAAAGGAAAGGTTAAAAAAGCACAGCAAAAACCTTTTGAGATATTTCGTGGGTTCGGGGGGTAGATTATGAAAAGGGAAGGTATTAGCACCCTTTTCATCCATGGTTATCCATGGGCTCTTAGTTACTTGGTTTTTTAGATCACTTGCCTTGTTTTTCGATTGCTTGAAAATGGTGTGTGTGGGTGTTTTTGAAAATGTTTTTGAAGAGATGCCTTGTCTTAGGCGACCAATGTATTTGACTCGTGTTTGAGTGTTTTACAAAAGTGTGTATCTTTTCGAAAAGATGTTTCAAATGTTTTTGAGAGTTTGTTTTGAAAGTGTTGTGGATTGTGGTTTTTTGAAAAGAAGGCAAGTGTTTTTGCAAGTTGATCTCAAGTAACTAAGAGTTTTTTCTACCCTATTGTACTCAAAGGTTTTTGTTATGTTTTAACCCCTTTTTAACAATTTTGTTCCACCATTGAATTTGATGGGCAATCTTGCGTTTAGGAAGTTTATTCGGGACGGGCGCGGGTCATCGTATGGACCATGAATGCAATGATGCCAAGTGTCTTTGGCAATTTGCTTTGAAGGGACTATGATCATTCCGTTTAGGCAACATTTTGAGACTTATGATCATTTGATTTTGTTTTGCCAAAGATACTCGACGTGCAAGCATGGCCCATTTTGGAAGGCAACATGTGGGATTACCCTAGAGGGTGCAAGTGTGATTGTGTATTGATTTCATGTATTTGTCTTTGTATTAGGTTATCTAGCGTTTGATTTTATGTACATGCAAACCCTAGGTCTAACCATGGTATAATTGAAAAAACTGTAAATTGCGGAAATGTAAAATCTACGCTATTACAAAATAGTGTCCGGGAGTGGGGGTATAAATGTACAAAAGGGGATGAGACTTATAGTATCCAATAAGTTACAACCAAATCGAATTTGCGATCAAAATGTAAATATCGAATATACAAATATAAGATAAAAAAATGTGTATAGGGCAATGTGAATGTATTGTGTAAGTGTAAGTGTGAGATGTATATGTATTGTGTGTAATTATTTACAGGTGCGACAATATGAAATTAATGCGAGATTAGGGTATTTGACCTAAATATGTGTTTTAATGAATCTTTGATTTGTATATTCGAAGTATGTACAAAAAGAAAATTGTTTTAATTGTATGTTCAAGTTCTAATTGAAAAATGTATAAGATGCATCATTGTTTATTATATACAAAAAGTATTAAATGTCCAAAATTAAATTATGTATGTTAAAAAAAAGTATTTTTAAATTGTTATGTACAAAGTATATTTCAATTAAAAGAATAGAAAGTCGTTTTTAATTTTAAGTATATGATATAAAATGTATTTATTATTTATGTTAAAAATGTAAGAAAGGTAATGTATTTTATCATGAATATGATTTTTGCAAGGAATAAATAAAAAGAAAAATATTGTTTAAAAAGGGTTAGTGTTAATGTTTTGTTAAAAACATATGGTTTATAAAAGAAAAAACAAAGGGTTAGCATTAATCAAATGTTTATTAAAAAGGGTGTATAAAACGTTTTTTGGGCTTCAGGAAAATTTAACACGGGTCAGGCCCATGGTTGTTTGGAGCAGCGTTTTTAGGGTTTGAGGATTATTGTTCAGTAAAGGGAATTAGGGTTTGGGACGGCGCCGTTCGTACTTTTCGTTCAACGGTCTCTTCTGATCATAGCTCCTCCGTCTAGCCACCAGTGTCGCTCCCTCCAACTCTCTCTTCCCTCCATGGCATGAGCTCAGCGTTCTCTTGATACAAGGTTCGTTTCAATGTTTACGTTCCTTTTTCTTTTACGAATTGTATGCGTTGTTTTAATTTGAATTTTGATTCTTAAATCTGTATTACTATGGAGGTGGTGGAGAAGAAAGAGGGATAAGAGCTTACTACCTGACCTTGGAGAAGGAGGAGAGAAAAAAGGATGCGGCGCTCAGGAGGCCGGGACGGTCGAGGAGGACAGACGTTCGCGCTTTGAACTCCTGGTATCTTTTATCTGGTTGCTATTTTTTTGCCTATGGTTTTGATGATGATTTTAACTGAAAAACCCTATCCTGAAATAGATTCACTTTTTTATCTTTTCTCTTCTACTACATGTTGCCTTTGAGCATTTGTATGCCTTTGAATATGCTGAGCTTGTTGCCTTGAATTGTTGTTGCTCATATGCTCTTTTCGGTTGCCTTGAACTTTGTTCTCTTTTTCTGACTTTCTTCTGACTTTCTTCTGATTTTGCCCCTTGAACGATTTGCCTATGATTGCCTGGAATGTTTGTTGCTCCTGAATGAACTTTCTCTCTTCTTCTCTCGTGTTGCCTTTGAATATGCCTATGATGAAAAATTTCTGAGGCTTAGGAGTTGGACAGGTTTATGGTTATTTCTTCTGCAGGTTTGGCATAGGCTGGTTTATGTTTGTGATTGGTACATGGCTCTTTGGGTTAGGCAGACTGTGATGGTTTTAACAGGTTTATGTTATGTGTTTGTAATGGTTTTTGAGGTGTTTGACAGGATGTTGGGTTCTTGAGACAGGTATGAGGTTATGGCTTTTTGTCTCTAGTTTTTGGCTTGGTTGTTTGACAGTATGGTGGTCTTGGCCAGTTATGCTTGGTTGGTAAATGGTTTTAGCAGGTATGGTGAGGTTTTGACAGTATGGCGAGGCTTGGCCTGAGCTGGTGTTTACTGATGCAGGTTTTTTGCTTGCAGTAGGTTATGTGTTTGTTTTGTTGTGAGGCCTGTGGGTTTGTATGTTGAGGCAGAGTATCTCTCCTTAGCAAGTTTTTTTGAGTTTGTATATTTTCTGTCTTGTTATCCTGCTGAACTCTGTTCTCTTTTGTATATCCTTTTTTGTTATGCTGAACTGTCTAAACCTAAAGCCTGAAAACCTGCTTCTATTCTCTCTTTTTCTCTCTCTGTAGTACAATTGGATATTATTATATGATTCTTTCTTGTACTATCTTTTCTGAAAGGGCTATTGATGGGAAATGATGATTTGAGTTAGCTTGCTTGCATACAATTTCTCTGCATCCTTATCTCTTTTTGACAGCTTTGGTACTTTGTCTTTTCCTTGATATCTTGGCCAAATCTTCCTCTTTGGTAGCTTTGAGTAGCTTTGTTGACATCTTTGACAGCAAATTGCACTTTTGGCTTTTGATAGAAAGTTGTAACTTGGATTTTTTTTCAGTTTGGTTTGAATTTGAAGTTTGAGATTTTGAAACTATGCAGTTTGATATTCTATGCATTTTGACATTTGCATTTTTTCAACTTTGCATAAAAATTCTTCCCTCTCTGTGAACCGGGAAAAATCCCGTGATTTGCAGAGAGGGTTAACTGATCCCAGTCAGTGGCCCTTAATGATGAGTCTAATTTTATCTGTCTTTTCCAATTTAACTGCTTTCTGACTTTCTCTTGTTTTTGCAGATGAATAATGGAACACCGGAGCGGAGTGAAGAATGAAGAGATTAGGGACTTAGAAAATGTTTAGAAAAAATAGGATAGTTTTTATTTTCAATTTAATTATTTGTACACCATTATTATTTTAAATACTTCGTAATAAATACTTGTATCCCAATAATAATTGTAACAACTATTAAATATGAAATAAAAATTCCATTGATTCATTTAATTCTTTTCAATTCCTTTTCTTTAGTTATTTACTTGTTATTTATAATCCCTTAAATTAAATAAAATGAAAGTTAAATTTCAAGTATTTAATTCTTAGAACCATAAATAATCAACTAAACCCTGTTGATCAAAATAAATGAACTTGACGTCTCCATCATTCAAAACAACGCACAGTCGAGCACAAAAACTGATCAGACGCAATCCTTCCTTATTGATTTCTTACCAAGCACTGTAAATCCAAACTGCATATTCTTTGACTGGTTCAAACAAAACAACATGAATTCAAACCATTGTCTCTTTCACTGATTAAATCAAAATAACGCGAATTTTAAACCGAATCTCGGAATAACTTGCAAAGTGTTGTGGAATCTTAACCTTTCTGGGAATATGCCCATAAAAACCCTTAATTCCTGATTAAAAGCCAACGAACATTCGCCTGATCGCAATTGAGCCAGAATCAACCAAAACCCTAAGCCAACTGTGTGAACTGTTCTAGAGCCATGAAAACCAGTAAAACCCCAATTTTGCTTGACTGACAAGAAAAGTCCGTTTGTCCGATTCTTGAGCCAGTTTAAAAAATCAGGAAAGGCTTGAAGCTGAGATTTCTTGGGGAAAAATGCGAGGGCAAATTTTGGGGTACAACAGTTGCCCCTGTTCAATCTTCTTGGACCTGAAGAGTTAGATTGGCAAGTTTGCCTTTCGCGACTTGAAGGTAAAAGAAGATTGGACACTAAAGTGCCCAGAAAATTTGCACTCGGCGATATGATGGTGGAGGTGAATGGGCTTAAAGATGCCATTTGGTGATGGGCTTAAAGATGCCATTTGGTGACTGCTGGTAGGAGGATGGGCTTATAGATGCCATCTGGACATGTTGAACTGTATGTCAAAGGTGAGTAGACAAGTGTCAGAAGGGCCTCCATGTTTCGGAACATCTCTGAATTGGGGTCCGAACAAGCAACAGGTTGACGTCCATGTCTGGAGAATTTGTAAACTATTTCAGGAGTTGAGATTGAATAAGCAATAGAGCAACGTCCGTTGTTGGGAAGCGTCCGTAAACTGTTTCCAAAAGTTGAGAAGAGTCTGAACAAGTTGGTAGATTGACATCCGTTGTGGGGAAGAATCCGTAAACTGTTTTCAGAAGTCTTGAAGTTGAAGAGGAACCGGTGTAGGGTTTCCTGATGATGCGTCTGAATGAATCTGGAATAAGTATCAGAATGTCGCCGTGTCCGGGTCACATCTGAGCTATTTCTGGATGAATCTCGGGAGATGATCTTTGTCTGTCGACTGATCTTACCTGAAAAGGTGAAGGGTTAGTTGTATGCAATGTTATGAGACATGATGCAATGTACGTGACATCAATATTTATGAATGTGATGGATGCGCATGTGAGCTGATGAGATAATCTTGCTGAGGATAAATGAATCCGAGATGGCTGAAGATAAAAGCATCTTGACTGCTGCCGGGGAAAATAAATCCTTGGTTGCTGCTGGGGAAGAGAATTCCTGATGACCTCTACTGGGGAGTTCCAAACTAGTAGACTCATGCTGGGGAGGCCAGATTGAGAATCTTCAGCTTAATGGGAAGTAACTCTGGCGACTTCACTGGGGAACTCAAGATTTGCCCTCCCGAAACTTTGTGGGGAGAAGGTTCAATGGTCTGGCTCCGCTGGGGATTGATAATTTAAAGTTTTAGCTTCGCTGGTGATAATGAAACTTGACTCTGAGTGGAGTTAGCTTCTGGAAGGTTCTCTGGCTGGGGATTGTGAGAGTCCTCTGATTGTTGTAGGTGTTGGTCTGGAATAAGTTACTGAATGTCGCCAAATCTGGGTCACATCTTGAACTATATCATAGATGAAATTCTGAATGAGTTATAGAATGTCGCCATCTCCGGGTCACATCTTGAACTATATCTTGAAAGTCTGAATGAGTTATAGAATGTCGCCATGTCTGGGTCACATCTTGAACTATATCTTGAAAGGAATCTCTGAATGAGTTGCAGAATGTCGCCAAATCTTGGGTCACATCTGAACTATATCTTGAAAGGAATCTCTGAATGAGTTATAGAATGTCGCCATGTCTGGGTCACATCTTGAACTATATCTTGAAAGGAATCTCTGAATGAGTTGCAGAATGTAGCCAAATCCTGGGTCACATCTGAACTATATCTTGAAGGAATCTCTGAATGAGTTGCAGAATGTCGCCAAATCTTGGGTCACATCTTGAACTATATCATGAAAGTCTGAATGAGTTATAGAATGTCGCCAAATCTTGGGTCACATCTTGAACTATATCTTTGAAAGTCTGAATGAGTTATAGAATGTCGCCATGTCTGGGTCACATCTTGAACTATATCTTGAAAGTCTGAATGAGTTATAGAATGTCGCCATGTCTGGGTCACATCTTGAACTATATCATGTCTTTTGAGGTGATGAGGGAATTACTGAACACTTTTGACATTCGAATGCCCCAAGTGGTGATTAAGGAGTCTTGAATTAGATTACTCTGCGAATTGAGAGATTTCTTGAAATCTTGACTGGACTGCCCCAGGTTAACTGAACTTCGAAAGATCTGTTGAAACCTTGACCGGACTGCCCCATGTAATGCCCCTTGTTGATAGGAGATTTGTAATGGAAGTGTCATCCTCTTGAAGTGATTTTAACTTACTGAGAGAGTTTTCGTTCCTCCGAACGTTCGCTGTATGAAATTCTTCGCTGTCAAACAAAAAGCCAAATGCAGACAGTGATATTCAAACAATGCAAAGTTTATGTTTGTCTAGAGGTTTTGCAAAATGCGTTTTTTAGCAGAAAACTTTTTATAAGACAGATCAACACAAGATTTAGAGCAAAGCCTTACAGGAGTCAGGATACCTTTTGTAACAGTATGCTTTCGAATTAACCCATGCTTCAATTAGGACTTTTGAAGGGTTGTAACGTGGCTTTGTTCACGGCTTAAAAAACAAAGGATAAAGGCTCAAAGTATATTAATACCCACCCGCTCTTCGTGATGTTCTCCAACTTAAGCTCAGTTAATTGTGCGTCACACTCTGTTTCGAGTTTTGAACGACTTTTTGGGTGATGGTTCACCAGTTGAATTTGGGGAGACAGTCATCATCTCCTTTTTTTCTTTTTTTTCAACATTTTTTCATGTTGTTGAGGATTTTGTAATGACCTCACTATTTTGATTTTGATTTGTTATCCCTAACTTTTGCCTGACTGTTTCCATTTTCGGGATTACTGTCAGCGGGATGCCCCAGCTTTCTTAAGCCTCCTTTATAGGTTTTGGCTTAGTGGGCTTTTTCTCTTTTGAGAGATTGACTGTCTATGTGATAGGGAACCACCCCTGTCTTTTGATTCCAAAGGAATGCTTTCTTTTTTGACATCGTTCGTTGTATTACGAACTGAGAGTTTTCGACTTCAATGCGCATTTTCTTTGAATTAACTGAGATACTACCCTGCCCCAGGTTTATATCAAAGGTTTTGATTGTTCAGAACAGAAAACTCCTACTTCTTTGGCTCGAAGGGGTTGACTAGGGATTAACTTCCTTATAACTCCAGTGTTTGGGATTTGAAAGAAATGCCTGTACATCGTCAGCAAGGTCTGTTCAGAAGCATACTGTATAAGATCATGGTATTGTTTCGTCATCCTCCTTCTAAAGGCTCGCAGCTTTTTATCAAGAGTCAAATATCATAAAGAAAAGCATAAGAGTAGTGAAACGAATGGATGAATTCAAGACAGACATATGCAATGCATTAATGAAAACAGAGTTTAACATCAACAGATAATTGTTTGACAGCAAAAGAAATTACAACTTTGAAAATTCAAAAAGAAGCAAAAGTCTTTCAGTTCGAGTTTCGTCGCTTCAAGTGGAGAACCCTTTAACGGAAGATCTTCATCTCACCGTCTGGCATGAATTCCAGCACCCCAATGTCGATCAGATCTTGAATCTTGTTCTTCAAGGCCCAACAGTCGTTGGTGTCGTGTCCCGGGCTGTAGGAGTGGTAAACACAGAATGCGTCAGGATTATAGTGAGGAGAGGAGATATTGAGCTTCTGAGGAGGGTCCTTTACGGTAAGCAAATTGACCTCCAACAGGCGCTTCAGTATGAAGAATGATGGTATTTCAGTCTCCGTGAACTGTCTTCCCGACTTTTCTTGTTTACGCCGATTGGTCCGTTGACGCTGGCGAGGTTGTTGATGGGTTTGTGACCCTGAAGCTAACAAAGGAGCTTTCCCCTTGTCTTCTTGAGTGGATGGAGGCTGAGCGGTGACTTGCTCTTCAACCTCAGATGTTTGCCCCAGTTGGTTGTTTGGAAGCAGTTGGCGGACAAGAACTCTGAGTTCCTCTTGTCTTTGGGATAGGTCTTGGATGAGAGCCATCTGGCCCACCAACTGTCCCATCACTTGAGTCCTTAAGGTTGTCAGATCAAACTGCAGCTCCGCAATCTGATCACTCCTGGCATTGTTGGAATTCCCCAAGCCCTTGGTGAGGAGAGCTTTCATCTCTTCCTGCCCCAGAGACAAGTTTAGGAACATCTCCTGCAGCTGAGCGGTCTGGTCTTGGATGTCTTTGACAGACCGTTCTAGAGCCATCTCTTGCTGAAATAAACAGCAGGAGAGTAAGGAAACCTGAAAAAAGGAAAAATTGTCAAAATGCAATGCATGATATGTGGATGCATGCTTTCAAGGATCTCTTGGGGTAAACACAAGAAAATGTTAGAGGTTGAACTTTGCTCTTGGATCGGAGAGCTCTGCACCGGTGGACGTCTTTCCACGAGAATCAAGCTCACCATGTCGAGTGGGTCATAGCCACTGATTCAAGTTGTTGCACTCGATCTTTTGATTGGAGAGTTTTGTGTCGGTGGATGTCTTCCCACGAGAATCAAGCTCACCATGTCGAGTGGGTCATAGCCACTGATTCAAGTTGTTGTACTTGATCTTTGACTGGATTAGTTTAGAGGAGAAACCTCTTGCCCCTTGATAGATGTCTGGTTCAACGTAACCCTGCATCAAAAGAACCCTCGAGATCCTTGAAATGGTTATTGAAAATGCTAAAATGCTATGGTATGATGTTATGATATTATGTACATGTATGCACAAGCAAGTGAGTGTATATATACAGGCAGACATATTCACACAAAGCAAACAAGTCCTTAGGTTGAGGCTTGCATGAGGTTCAGGTACTACCCTCTTTCAGTTTGTTGGTTAGAACCTGTCCTATCAAAAGTAACCGGGTTTTAGAGGATCTCATATCATTGGCTACCCTCAATCGGTCATAACTCCAGCATCGCAACCTTTTCTCGCGGCCGGAACCATCTCGAGAGTTTAGCCTCAATGAGTATAGCATACTGCTACTGTTCTAATGGCCAAGTTGGTCAATTTAGGGTTCTAAGGTCGGTTGGTGCTTAATGACTCCTTGGAAGACCCATATTCTCCCCGTCTTAACACGAGGGATATCGGTACAGACCAAGACGCCACACCAACGTAGCCACTGCTTCACCCATGTCGGTATACGCCGGACAGGTCCCTCACAGATTATGCTACCTAAAAGGGTTTCCCCAGATCCGGGTTAGGATCTATAAAGCTCCGATACAAAGCCCACAAATGTAAAGCAAACAAAGCAATCAATTGAAAGTAAAAGGTGATCTAAACCCTAAGGTAAACCCCACTTTAAAATTCTCCCCAGCAGAGTCGCCAGTTCTGTGATACGGTGGGAGAACTGACTAGTGTTTTGCGTTCGTATTCGCACTTGTGCGGTTGAGCAAGAGTCGCCAGCGACTTTTTATTTTATCCTAAAGGAAAGGTTAAAAAAGCACAGCAAAAACCTTTTGAGATATTTCGTGGGTTCGGGGGGTAGATTATGAAAAGGGAAGGTATTAGCACCCTTTTCATCCATGGTTATCCATGGGCTCTTAGTTACTTGGTTTTTTAGATCACTTGCCTTGTTTTTCGATTGCTTGAAAATGGTGTGTGTGGGTGTTTTTGAAAATGTTTTTGAAGAGATGCCTTGTCTTAGGCGACCAATGTATTTGACTCGTGTTTGAGTGTTTTACAAAAGTGTGTATCTTTTCGAAAAGATGTTTCAAATGTTTTTGAGAGTTTGTTTTGAAAGTGTTGTGGATTGTGGTTTTTTGAAAAGAAGGCAAGTGTTTTTGCAAGTTGATCTCAAGTAACTAAGAGTTTTTTCTACCCTATTGTACTCAAAGGTTTTTGTTATGTTTTAACCCCTTTTTAACAATTTTGTTCCACCATTGAATTTGATGGGCAATCTTGCGTTTAGGAAGTTTATTCGGGACGGGCGCGGGTCATCGTATGGACCATGAATGCAATGATGCCAAGTGTCTTTGGCAATTTGCTTTGAAGGGACTATGATCATTTCGTTTAGGCAACATTTTGAGACTTATGATCATTTGATTTTGTTTTGCCAAAGATACTCGACGTGCAAGCATGGCCCATTTTGGAAGGCAACATGTGGGATTACCCTAGAGGGTGCAAGTGTGATTGTGTATTGATTTCATGTATTTGTCTTTGTATTAGGTTATCTAGCGTTTGATTTTATGTACATGCAAACCCTAGGTCTAACCATGGTATAATTGAAAAAACTGTAAATTGCGGAAATGTAAAATCTACGCTATTACAAAATAGTGTCCGGGAGTGGGGGTATGAATGTACAAAAGGGGATGAGACTTATAGTATCCAATAAGTTACAATCAAATCGAATTTGCGATCAAAATGTAAATATCGAATATACAAATATAAGATAAAAAAAATGTGTATAGGGCAATGTGAATGTATTGTGTAAGTGTAAGTGTGAGATGTATATGTATTGTGTGTAATTATTTACAGGTGCGACAATATGAAATTAATGCGAGATTAGGGTATTTGACCTAAATATGTGTTTTAATGAATCTTTGATTTGTATATTCGAAGTATGTACAAAAAGAAAATTGTTTTAATTGTATGTTCAAGTTCTAATTGAAAAATGTATAAGATGCATCATTGTTTATTATATACAAAAAGTATTAAATGTCCAAAATTAAATTATGTATGTTAAAAAAAAGTATTTTTAAATTGTTATGTAGAAAGTATATTTCAATTAAAAGAATAGAAAGTCATTTTTAATTTTAAGTATATGATATAAAATGTATTTATTATTTATGTTAAAAATGTAAGAAAGGTAATGTATTTTATCATGAATATGATTTTTGCAAGGAATAAATAAAAAGAAAAATATTGTTTAAAAAGGGTTAGTGTTAATGTTTTGTTAAAAACATATGGTTTATAAAAGAAAAAACAAAGGGTTAGCATTAATCAAATGTTTATTAAAAAGGGTGTATAAAACATTTTTTGGGCTTCAGGAAAATTTAACACGGGTCAGGCCCATGGTTGTTTGGAGCAGCGTTTTTAGGGTTTGAGGATTATTGTTCAGTAAAGGGAATTAGGATTTGGGACGGCGCCGTTCGTACTTTTCGTTCAACGTTCTCTCTGATCATAGCTCCTCCGTCCAGCCACCAGTGTCGCTCCCTCCAACTCTCTCTTCCCTCCATGGCATGAGCTCAGCGTTCTCTTGATACAAGGTTCGTTTCAATGTTTACGTTCCTTTTTCTTTTACGAATTGTATGCGTTGTTTTAATTTGAATTTTGATTCTTAAATCTGTATTACTATGGAGGTGGTGGAGAAGAAAGAGGGATAAGAGCTTACTACCTGACCTTGGAGAAGGAGGAGAGAAAAAAGGATGCGGCGCTCAGGAGGCCGGGACGGTCGAGGAGGACAGACGTTCGCGCTTTGAACTCCCGGTATCTTTTATCTGGTTGCTATTTTTTTGCCTATGGTTTTGATGATGATTTTAACTGAAAAACCCTATCCTGAAATAGATTCACTTTTTTATCTTTTCTCTTCTACTACATGTTGCCTTTGAGCATTTGTATGCCTTTGAATATGCTGAGCTTGTTGCCTTGAATTGTTGTTGCTCATATGCTCTTTTCGGTTGCCTTGAACTTTGTTCTCTTCTTCTGACTTTCTTCTGACTTTCTTCTGATTTTGCCCCTTGAACGATTTGCCTATGATTGCCTGGAATGTTTGTTGCTCCTGAATGAACTTTCTCTCTTCTTCTCTCGTGTTGCCTTTGAATATGCCTATGATGAAAAATTTCTGAGGCTTAGGAGTTGGACAGGTTTATGGTTATTTCTTCTGCAGGTTTGGCATAGGCTGGTTTATGTTTGTGATTGGTACATGGCTCTTTGGGTTAGGCAGACTGTGATGGTTTTAACAGGTTTATGTTATGTGTTTGTAATGGTTTTTGAGGTGTTTGACAGGATGTTGGGTTCTTGAGACAGGTATGAGGTTATGGCTTTTTGTCTCTAGTTTTTGGCTTGGTTGTTTGACAGTATGGTGGTCTTGGCCAGTTATGCTTGGTTGGTAAATGGTTTTAGCAGGTATGGTGAGGTTTTGACAGTATGGCGAGGCTTGGCCTGAGCTGGTGTTTACTGATGCAGGTTTTTTGCTTGCAGTAGGTTATGTGTTTGTTTTGTTGTGAGGCCTGTGGGTTTGTATGTTGAGGCAGAGTATCTCTCCTTAGCAAGTTTTTTTGAGTTTGTATATTTTCTGTCTTGTTATCCTGCTGAACTCTGTTCTCTTTTGTATATCCTTTTTTGTTATGCTGAACTGTCTAAACCTAAAGCCTGAAAACCTGCTTCTATTCTCTCTTTTTCTCTCTCTGTAGTACAATTGGATATTATTATATGATTCTTTCTTGTACTATCTTTTCTGAAAGGGCTATTGATGGGAAATGATGATTTGAGTTAGCTTGCTTGCATACAATTTCTCTGCATCCTTATCTCTTTTTGACAGCTTTGGTACTTTGTCTTTTCCTTGATATCTTGGCCAAATCTTCCTCTTTGGTAGCTTTGAGTAGCTTTGTTGACATCTTTGACAGCAAATTGCACTTTTGGCTTTTGATAGAAAGTTGTAACTTGGATTTTTTTTCAGTTTGGTTTGAATTTGAAGTTTGAGATTTTGAAACTATGCAGTTTGATATTCTATGCATTTTGACATTTGCATTTTTTCAACTTTGCATAAAAATTCTTCCCTCTCTGTGAACCGGGAAAAATCCCGTGATTTGCAGAGAGGGTTAACTGATCCCAGTCAGTGGCCCTTAATGATGAGTCTAATTTTATCTGTCTTTTCCAATTTAACTGCTTTCTGACTTTCTCTTGTTTTTGCAGATGAATAATGGAACACCGGAGCGGAGTGAAGAATGAAGAGATTAGGGACTTAGAAAATGTTTAGAAAAAATAGGATAGTTTTTATTTTCAATTTAATTATTTGTACACCATTATTATTTTAAATACTTCGTAATAAATACTTGTATCCCAATAATAATTGTAACAACTATTAAATATGAAATAAAAATTCCATTGATTCATTTAATTCTTTTCAATTCCTTTTCTTTAGTTATTTACTTGTTATTTATAATCCCTTAAATTAAATAAAATGAAAGTTAAATTTCAAGTATTTAATTCTTAGAACCATAAATAATCAACTAAACCCTGTTGATCAAAATAAATGAACTTGACGTCTCCATCATTCAAAACAACGCACAGTCGAGCACAAAAACTGATCAGACGCAATCCTTCCTTATTGATTTCTTACCAAGCACTGTAAATCCAAACTGCATATTCTTTGACTGGTTCAAACAAAACAACATGAATTCAAACCATTGTCTCTTTCACTGATTAAATCAAAATAACGCGAATTTTAAACCGAATCTCGGAATAACTTGCAAAGTGCTGTGGAATCTTAACCTTTCTGGGAATATGCCCATAAAAACCCTTAATTCCTGATTAAAAGCCAACGAACATTCGCCTGATCGCAATTGAGCCAGAATCAACCAAAACCCTAAGCCAACTGTGTGAACTGTTCTAGAGCCATGAAAACCAGTAAAACCCCAATTTTGCTTGACTGACAAGAAAAGTCCGTTTGTCCGATTCTTGAGCCAGTTTAAAAAATCAGGAAAGGCTTGAAGCTGAGATTTCTTGGGGAAAAATGCGAGGGCAAATTTTGGGGTACAACATACACCGATTCTACATACATGGTGAAAAAAATAAATTTGCATTAGCTACACATAAACCAGTTCCAAGCAAATTGCCCAGCCTACAATCAACTTCACACTCTAACAGATTTTAGCATTCAAATTACTAACGTTCCAATTAACTTTTCTCTTACTAAATTTTTTAGGAAACTAACATTTTATAACAGCCTCTTTTATTAACCAACTTTCAGTTAAGTTTTTAGCCCTGTGTAAACTCATTCCCTCACAAGCTGCACATAACAAATTCATAATAGAAAGTCTAACTCTAACTGTCAAAAACCTACACAACTGAAATAATTAATTAAATTGACAAATAACAGTTATCGGGCCTATAACTAATGGTAACAGCCCATCATAACAATCAAAACAAAATCTTAACTAACTATTAACAAACCTCAATCTCACCAGTGAATCCATAACTGAAAACCCGCAATCCAATGGCTATTAAACATTCATCCCTAATTGTTTTCATCTTCAGCTCATCCTATAAATGCTAGCCTCCACCTCATTCTTCAGATTCACGATTCATTTTACCAAATCACAAAAAAATACTTGAAATTTTCTCTTCATTCTTCTACCCCTCTCAACCATCATAACCACCATTCACTCACAGAAATTCTCAGAATCATCTTCATAATCCTCTCTCTTCCTTCATCTTCATTTTTTCACCATCTCCAACCTTCATCCACAACCATATTCAACCGTTCTCTCTCATTCACACCTTCACTATTCACCTTCAAACTCCATAACCATTCTTCAACCTTCACCTTCCTTCAATCATTTCAATCGCACACCTCTAATTCACATCATCATCAACATATTATCAATCTTCACCAACACATCAACAAAAAAACTCAGACACGCAAAAGTAAGAAGAAATCTTAGAAAAATGCATACAAACATAACGAATAAGAGAAGAAAAAAATCAAAACACAAACCTGAGCAATTGAAGTTCCCTTCTCCTAAACGAATTTTTGTCTTCATTCTTTCGTCAATCTCTCTGTGCTTCACACTCTCGTGAGCACAATGCAAGAACACGACACTGGTCTGAGCTCCTGATTTTACAATTTGTGAGACCTGCAATTCGCGTGTGGATGGAGGTTGAAGATGACCAGTGTGTCATCTCTCAACCAATGACATGGTGCCACACATGTTTTTCAAATATGTTTTTTAATTAATGATCTGGTGGTTTATTCACTAATGATCGTGATATGCACAGTGCGCCAAATCATTTGGATTAGCTTACTAACGTGTTTTGACATTGATCCAATGGACTATATCTTTTTGGCTTTATTTTTATTTTCTGATTTTATATTTTAATTGTTTTTAACTTCAAAGTTTCATAAAATAAATCATTTCAACTTCTAGAATTCTGAAAAAATTCTCAAAAATACTTTTGATTTTTCTCTTTCTGATTTTTATTTTTTTAGAATTTTATTTTGTGATTTGATATTTTTTATGATTTTTCATTTTATTTGACTTATTTTAATTGTTTAAAATATTTTTCTTGATTTTTAAATTATAAAAAAATTATGGAAGAATCCAATGACCTCTTGACAAATATTAGTGACCTTGTTTTATTTTTATTTTTGATTTTATTATTTTTCACAAATTTTGACTTATTTTTCTTATTTCTTTATATTTTAAAAATAGTTTCTGACTTAAAAAAATTCTGAAATTTTTTGTCAATACTTATTTACTTATGTTTGACTTCTGATATTTGTTTTAGGATTTTTATTTGGAGTTTTAACATATTTTGTATATTTTACCAATTATTTCCCTTTTATTAATCATTTTATTAAATACTATTTTATTATTTTTTGATTGGTCCTGATTTGGGTGTTATTTTGGGACAAGTTTCTCAACCTCGTTGGATCTTGGGTGTTGATAGGTTGAAAAATCAAATCCATTATAATGGATGAATGATGTTGATGATATTTGAAACCCTAAAATTCATCTGATACATCCTCTCCCTTTTCATCTTATCCCTTTCTTGCTTTACTTGTGCTACATGTTATTGGAGAATAATCTACATAGTATCTTTCTAACATGTGGTACATAGATTGCTATTGACCGACCTCAAAATAGGTGTGACTTCTACATAAGTCCACTTATGATTGCCTAACATAGCGCTAAATTTGTCCTGATTCAAAAAGTGATCATTCCTGGCCCACACCTATATTTGCAAGCACAAGTATGTTTAATTTGAAACCTTTGATCCAATAACTTTGAAGTTCATTGTTAGGAGGCTTTGATTATATTAATCCTCTAATAAACTTCATGAACTTTGGTCTAAGTGAATCAGTTGAACATCGTTGATCATATGTGGTTGCTTTGAGCACTTGAAATGAATGATATACTTGACAAAAAGCAATTGAAACTTGTTGTTAAAAGGTTTTGATTTTATCAATCTTATAATGAGTTTTCAAAAGTAAGCTTCAAGATGGTCATTCAACTAACCTTTTGTACTTGACTTCTAACTTCTAATTCACTAACAATTAACTTTACTTTATGCCTTTACTTTATATCTTTATTTTTGTGCCTTTACTTTTATGCACCACTTATTTTAACATTTACATTCCATGTTATTTTTCTTTTACTCATTTGAGCATTTATCTTTATGCCATTTTATCTTTGCTCACTTGAGCTTTATTTTCTTTTTGAAAATACTTAATAGCCAACTTGAACATTAAAAACCTTACGGTTACTTGGACTATTTGGTTACTATCCTTGGTGTGATACGGTGGCAGAACTGACTGTTAATACTGGTTTGCATTTTTTGTTCGCAAATGTCGCGGTAAGCAAGAGTCACCACCGACTTTTATTTTATCCAATTAGGAAAAGGAAAAAGAACAGAAAAAAACCTTTTTCGAGATGTTTCTGAGTACGGAGGATAGATTATAGAAAGGGAAGGTGTTAGCATCCTTTCTATCCATGGTTTTCCATGGGCTCTTAGGTACTTGCTCATTTTGAAATTTCTTTCGTGTGTTTATGTTTGCTTGTTTTGAAAAGTTTTATTTTACTTCATTTTAACCCTTGTTTCTGTCCTCAAGAGTGTTATGAAGTTGTTTTTGAAAACTTTGTTTGGAAAGTGTTGGTGTGAAAAAGTTTGTTTGTTTGAGCAAGTACCTATGAACTAATCTACCTACTCAAAAAAAGTTTGTTCGTTTTCCTTTTAGACAATGCTATCCCATTATTGAGAAATAGGTAGCATCGTCGTTGGAGATTTTCAGGGACATTCGAAGGGACATGTACGAATGGGTCATTTTAGATCTTTCGGGGCTAGAGGACAACCAATAATAAACCCTATACTTCATGAACGTTTACCGAAGGCAACCGGAGTGGAGTAAACCCTAGGAGTGAGCATGTGCGAGTGTATGTTTTTAGTTAATTTATCTTTGTGCAATTAGGATTTTCTACCGTATTAATTTTCAGTTGTCTTTCCATACAATCCTAATAACATTCATCTAAACAGTTTATAGTTTGTGGAAATTAAAATGCGGAAATTTTAAGTCCTAGCTATTACAGGGCTTTTGCAGATACATAATTATTTTGACTGAAAATAAAGATGCGGAATTTAAAACCCTAATTAATCTATTACAACCTCGAAACAGTTACAATAATAATAAAAGGAAATTAAAAAATACGCGCGGCGAATTAAATGCGAGAATAATTTAGGAAACCTAAAAAATCTAATTGAAAAATATTTAGGTTAGTTTTTGAGAAAAAACTAGGTTATGTACAAACTAAACCCTAATTTCTAATTATTTTAGATTATATAAAAAGAATTAAATTGCCCTAATTTTAATTAAACTAATTAATTAAGGAAATAAAATATTTTATGAAAAAATAATTTTTGATGTTTTTTATGATTTTTTGATTAAATAAAAAAAATGATTTTTTGGGTTATTTTTGTAAAGAAAATAATTAGTGAATAATTAAAATAAAAGAAACAAAATAAAAGAAAGAAATTGAAATTGGGCCTGTGTTATAAGCTGAAAGGGGGGTGTATGTTGAATTTTTTAGGCCCAAATTCCTGGTCAGCCTAATCCTTGTGTGGGATCCAATGTAGCCACACTTGGAGGGTGCATCATGGACCTCCCTTTGATTCAACGTTGGATCTGGAGTATGAACGATCCATTGGCTGGATTTTGGGTTGCATGGTAGGCGCTTGGAAGTGTGTATGCATGGGACCTGTTCTCAAACATTAAGAAAATATAGAAAACGTTGGGACCTGGGATCGAACCCCAGGTCCTCCCACTCAACATACGAGCGCTTAACCAACTGGGCTACAGTGTTCAGTTGTTAATATGATAATAACAATAAATAATATATAAAGAAAATATGGATACTCAGAAACAAACAAAACGCGCGCCAACCATTCAAACCGGCCAATGGTTATCAGCCACATATCTTCTTCTTCCCCTGTCCGTCGTTTTAGGTTTGCAACTTTTACCTACGGACACCTTCCATGGCTATAACCATGTAACTTTCAAAAATTCACAACAAGCATGATAAATTAATTGTGAGTACATAGATCAATCCGTCTTGATCTCACGAGCATCATAGTACCCTTTTCATGGGCCAATTTAACCTGTAGAGAAAAACCGTAAAACGACCATGAAAACCCTAACAGTGGCAAACACGTATACAAGCATCAAAACACAAAATTACTTAAACTAAAATATTCCAAATGTCAGTACAAACACAATGCTATGCTTAAAAGTGATCAATTATGTGTAAATTATCAAACTCATATTCAAAAGATGAACCAAACCGTGAGACTCGTATGTCCTGTTTCTGGGCTTGGGAAGGCTTGAAATTGGTCGTGTTAGCTTTTGGGAAGGTCCAGGAAACGATTGGTAGCTTTGAAATGCTTTGAATTTCCCTCTAAGCTTGAAATTGATCCACCACTTTTTGTCAATTTTCAGTTTCTGTTTGATGCTTTCACGACCTGTAAACCTTGTTTTCTTGGCTTGGTTATGTTCTGTATTTGTACTAGAACGAATTAGGGCAACAAAAGCAGCTTAAATCTTTTTGATACATGGAGATTTGATTTAGTTTTGCCTTGTATAATATCTTTCCAAAACAACCATAATCATGCTATTTTTGCTTCAATTTCCCTTGATCTGATTTGGATATGATATGCAAGCTTGATTGGATTTGATTCCTACAAAAATCAGATCAACACCAATCTTTTTATATTTTTTACAATTTATTTGATTTAATTTAACTTTTAAATAATAAAAAATCAAAAGAAATATATAAATAAAGCAAATAAAGTATGGATGCTGATTTGGGTCGTGGATCATGTCACAAGCAAGATGTAAGCATGAAAAGTTAGGCCCATTTGACAAAAAATGCACTTTTGAGCATATTTGACTTTTTGGCAATTTTGCAAAAATAGTCAACTTTGACAATGCATATCTCCTCCAATTTTAACCCTAGATAGGTGTTCTTGGACTTTTTAGAAATCTTAGTATGTCCCCTAAACAACCCTTTTAGTTTCACCTCAATTGGATCTTCCATGTTCACGTAAGAAGCTTTGACCCAATAGGTGTTTTTGTTGACTTTTCAAAAGGACCTATAATGTAGAAATTCATACCTTTTGATGAGTGCATATTTTAAACTTGTGAGATGAAGATGAGTTGTAGAGAATTGCATCCTCTTAAAAATGAGTCTTGGATGGAAAATTTCTGATAAAGTATGAAGAAGTTATGCCTGGTCAAAGTTTGGTTGACTTTTCCTGAGAAACCCTAATTTAGCAACTTTTGGGTTTTGATGAATTTGGGGCATTCCTTGAGTAATCATGATCAAACCTTGATAAAATGATGGATATAACTTCAAAATATTGATTTTGACCAAAAATCTTAAAGTTTGACTGTATGTTGGCCACAGTTGACTTTTGACCTAGTGTAGTTGACTTTCAGGCATCTGAGCAATTGACTGAGCAAACTTCTTGTGCAAGGCATGAAACTTGACATGGATGATCTTGAGAACATATTGGGACCATGGAAAGAATTTGGGACCCTTGGACTTCAACCATCTTGATGAGGAGTGAAACCCTAGTTTGAGGTACATTGCCTTGGGAGAGAGTTTGTTTGGTCAACTCTTGGGCATCCTTGAGCAAGTTGAGGACCTCAATGGCATATCTTGAGTGAAATTAGAGGGAAAATTTTGGGGTACAACACTTGGCATTATGGAGTTGTGGATCTCTTGGACTTAGGATTAGAAGCCTTGATACTCTGAGACCTTGTGACTCTATTTTTATTTTGTCTGAAGTTCTTGGGGTTTATCCCAAGACATTGGGTTAATTTTATTTGTGTGCATGCTATTCTGATTATATGCTTTGTCTGTGATTGAGAATTCCTCTGTATACAGTCGTTACTCTGTCCAATTTTTGTGAAGACTTAATTCATCTGAAGCTTGGTATTTCTCAGAGGTTTAGTATTTCTGCTTGCTTGGTTTCAATCTAAAGGATGGGAATACTATATTAACTTCATATGTCAATTGTTGGCTTCTTGTTGGTTAGATCGTTCTTTTCCTTGGCTTTTAGCTTATGCTTTAAGATAGTCTCTTCATCTCCTCTCATCTTCTTTAATTTCAAAAAATTTCTCCCTCCTTTTCAAAACTCTTCTTATTTTCTAACTTGAACCGCTTTCATAATAAACTTGGACTTAGGTCCCTGTATTTTCAAAATAAATATTTTTTCTCAATCAAAGTTTGATCAATTTAACCATACTTTGACATATTTTTCAAGACTAAAAGTAATTAACCTCATTCAAACCATTTTTCCATTTTTGGATTTTTACTTTAAAACTTTTTTCTCAAAAGATTGGACTCTTATCGATTCTTGTAGTGGTGCGAGCTACTATACTTCTACGGTATATAGTGAAGTGAGATATTTTCCACTTGGATGTTGAATGAGGTTTTGTTGATTTTAAAATCCAAACTATATCCTCCACTTTGAGATGACGCAAATTCTCCTTTCTCATAATTGTGAGTAGTAAGTATATTTTCCACTAGGATATGACGACGATGTCTTTTCTCTTAAAATTAACCAACACACTTGTGTTTTAAAATTTTTTAAGGTGAACTACGAGTACCCTGATCCCCTATTGCATGGAAGGTGGTACATAGGCACAAAAGGTTCGCAATCGCGGCGGGTGCAAAATTGTAAAAAAATACTTCTTTTCTTATTTCCACCATCTATTTTTATATACACCTTTTATAGTCAAAATACATCGATTTTCAAAGAGGTTCATGCAGAGTACCATAGATGTTTAGGGTGCTAATATCTTCAATTTGCATAACCAACCCCCGTACCTAGATTCTTTTCCCCTCTTTTTTGGGTTTACTCGCTCTTTTCCCATTTCCTTTGAAAACAATAAAGCATGGTGACGATTTTTATTTTGATTTGTGCGAGTTAAGTCAATCCAATGGCTTAGTCTCAACATTTCTACCGCTACACAACTATAAGGTCACAGGTCCGAATCTTGCGTGTGATATTTTTTCCTTTTTATTTGTTACTAACTTTATTTCTATTTTTGAATCACAAAATTGTATTTTTTTTTGTTATTTATATTTGATTTTCGTTTTTCTATTTTATGAATTTTTTCAAATAATCATATTTAATTTATTTTATGTATTTTTCATCAAAAAATGTTCAAAAAATAATTAAAAAATCAAATCTTTTCCACTTGTTTTTTATTGGTCATACTACATCACCCTGACCTCTGATTGGTCAGCTTCTTGACTAAGAAATAATCAGATATTAATTTACTTAATCTTTGTCAATATTTAATTTTATTTCCTATTTTGTTGATCTAATTATCACTATAAATAGATCAACAATTCTATAATTTTTGCACATACATTATTCACATATTGACAATTACACACAACATCAACAATTTCTAATAATTTTCACACACAATCTCTTATAATTTCACACCCACCCACAATATCAACGATCAATCATTAATCTACGATTCTAACAATCCACGAATTTCATACACTTCGTTTTTTACAAATTCTTTATTATTGGTGTTATTTCATTGTTTTAACCTACAATTTTCATATGAGGCTCTCTTCCCTTCTATTTTTAATTTGTTTGTTTTTCTAACCAAATGATAATTGTCTATTTTTTTCTTAAATTATATTTACTATTCCTATTACACTTACGAACTTTTTTTAAGCTTTTAATTTCTTAATTCAATATTTATCATAGGATGATATTGATGGTTCCTCATTTAAACTCATATTTTTTGTATCAATAATTTTTCCACGTCCCATTATTTTTATGCTATTGGTTATTTTAAGTATTTTCTCTAACCATAAACATATTTTGTAAAACTTTTACTTATTCAAGGTACACTAATCGAGAAAAACTTTTCAGTACTTTTAGCCAACTTCACAAAACATTGTATCTGGAAAATTCTCACACAATAACCACAAAGAATTTGTTACAGTAAAACGCTAAGTTTTTTTTCATAGTTATGTAATCCATCGCTTTCTTTTCGATGAGTACCTTTTCTGTTTCAATAAATGTTGTTCTTTGGTTTGCAGAAGGAGCTTGTATTGCTATGAGAAATTGAAGAAGAAATAAGAGATTTGGAATAAAAAAAATGATGAAATTGGGGAAAACAGGCTTGTTTTAGACCCGAATTTTGTGTCTTTTGGGCCTCTCTTTATTTGGACCCGGATTTTATTTGGTTTCTATATTTTTACTAATTAATATCTTACCTCTCTATTTGAGCATTTCTTTTGGTTTTAATTTTATGTTATTTATTTAGCTTCTTTTGTAATTAATTTTATTTGATTTATTTGTTTATTCTATTTTAATTATTATTAATTAAATATCAAAGATACCAAAACATATCATTTATTTAATAAAAAAACCAAATACAAAAATACAAAATATGTTTTTTATTAGATAGTTAGATTAATTAATTTAATTAGTTGTGTTTATTTTATAGGTTTCTCAATTAATTCAATATTTTTATGAATAATAGAATTTTTCATCCTCGTATAATTAATAGGTTGGCTCGACGCCTTATTAATTAATTACTCAAATTAAAACATCTAAAATTTATAAATTAAATCAATTTTTTAGTCTAGCGCGATTTAATTCCAATGAAGATCAACTCTTCTTCAATTTGTCAAACTCAAATCTATTTAAAATAGCTAACCAATTGCAAACTATTTTTCTACTAACTTAGCAAAAACCTCAAGATATTTTCAAAAAAGGATTAAATAAAATTGCTATCAAACTTAACTGCGTCTACGATCACTTTTTTCAAAATCTATACAAGGTTCAAGGATAATTCAAAAGCAATTCTACACAATCCTATAAAAAACATCAAACAAACACTACGAAATACGAAATTGGACTCTGATTCTTCGCAAGGAGATACGTAGGCATGCAGTTAAAACCAAGGCGAGTCTCATAACTAAAAAATAAAATATTTTTCAAATACATGGAAACATGTAGTTAAATAGAAATTTTTTGATTTACCCTTAGACTTAGAAGTGGAGTCCCTTGAGAACAAGGGAGACGAATGATGCCTAACATCTTCCCTTCATCTAGCTAACTCGTGAATTTAGAATCTCTGTACAAATTAGGGTTATCTGTTATTTCCCCTTCCTTAAGACAAAATTAATGGTGGCGACTCGTTATTTTTTGCCGGTTACGACACATCTTGCCTGACTTTTGACCCTTAAACTTGTATGATTGTGTGTGATGGTCTTCTTGTATGTTAGTAGTATCTTCCGACTGTTGACTGTGACTACTAATTATGTATGCATGCATGACTGATTGATTTGGGGAGCATTATTGTATGACTGACTAACTGATGTGTAACAACCAATTGAGATTTTTGGCTTGTGCTGCTGATTTCTGCTGCTGATGTGTGTTACTCTAATTTGTGCCCTGGTTGTTCTGAGTATTCGATGCTTAAGATGCTCAGTTGTGTTATGTTTTGAAAATTTACCCTTTGCACATCTTGTAAGGTTTTGAAAGAGTTGTTTTGCCAAAACTTTCCAAAGGGAGGATTGTTGTTCCTTTTGGATTGGCCACATTATTCAAAACAATATGAAGTATACAAGATGTCTTGGTAAAGAAGGGACACATGTGGGACACGATGTTCTAGCATGTGTGCAATGTAACACCCTGATTTAGATTATCTTATTTATTTAGATTATTTACGAATTTTGTGTGTTTATTGAATTATTAGTTGATGATAATTAAATTAATTTGAGTGGTAGGGGTGTGTGACCTTGAAAGGAGAGTGTAGAGAGCAATTAGAAGTTCGTATATTTTATTTAGACTTATTTTATTAATTAAAATAATGTTTTAGTTTTATTATTTAAATAAATAATAAGATAAAGGGAAAGTAGGAGTTTGTAGAGATATTGAGGACAATGTGAGAATTAGAGAAAAAAGTGAGGGTAAGGTAGGAATATCCTAATGAGAGAATTAGGTTTTTATTTAAAAATAGGGAGTTAGGAGAGAAAATTTCTATCAGTACGTAGAAAAAGTGCAAAGAGGCAAGAGATTCAAGGGAGACAAAGGGTTATATAGAGCTTGAAGGAGAAGAATATCATCTAATTCATAATTTTATTAACATATAAGGTAAGGGGGGAACAACCTTAATAAAGAGTATATGCATGAGGGGTTAGGGTATAGGAGTCCTTAACCTCCAATAGGGTATTTTACATTGATTAAAACTGAGTTTTTGTGTAGTTATGATGTTGTTGGCTTAATTGATGATGAATTTTCGTGTATAATTATGTGTGATTTTGTTGTTTTGAAATTATAATATTTTTCACCATTTTTAAAGGGTGAAGCTTTGAGGTAACTATGTTTTTGAGAAAATTGAAAATTATATGTGTTAAATTGTTGTTTTAATCATTAGATAATTATAGTACATCGAATTCTGATATTGAGAGTTTTTACGGACGAAATTGGAGTTCCGGAAGGTCTCCAACAATGAAAAACACAACAATTCTACATTTTATCCTTTTGGCATCGACACATGCGTTGCATAGATCGACACATACTGAGTTCGTTGCAAAATCATACTTTCTATCCTCTTGGCATTGACACGTGTCACATAGGTCGACGTATAACTCCCATAGGTCGACATATGATCCCTAGAGGTCGACGCATGCTGGGCATAATTTGAAAAATGGTCATTTTGACCTAAGTTGTATCCCCGGTGATTTTGTCAATAACTCTTGTTTCGTAAATCCAAATGAGTTGTAGTTCGAAGCTTTGGAAAGCTAACACGAATTACTATCTGTAATACGGTGGGAGAACTGACTTGGGATGTTTTGCATTTGATTGCAATTGTGCAGATATCAAGAGTCGCCACCGACTTTTCTTTTATCCAATAAGGAAAGGTTGAAAAGAACAGGAAAGACCTTTCGAGATATTTTCTTGAGTTCGGGGGGTAGGTTATGAAAATAGAAAGTGTTAGCACCCTTTTCATCCGTAGTTATCTACAGGCTCTTAGTTTCTTGCTAGATCACTTGCTTTTGTTTGAAAATGTGCTTGGGGTGTGGGTTTTGAAAGTATTTTGAAAACGTTTTTAT
The DNA here is from genome assembly GCA_948472305.1 of Vicia faba. NCBI lineage: Eukaryota > Viridiplantae > Streptophyta > Magnoliopsida > Fabales > Fabaceae > Vicia > Vicia faba. Next base: position 1,328,426,100 of record OX451737.1, read on the forward strand.
AATGGTTCTCGTCTCTATAAGAACGCGTACAAAGTGTTTTGTCTTTTGAAAAATGTTTCAAAGTGAATTTATGGGTGTATAAAATGTTCTTGTTGTGATCAAGCGAGCAACTAGGAGTAACCTACCTACTCAATAGGTCTTAAACGTTCTTTTCCTTCTCCTTTAGATGTTGCTATCTTACCATTGATTTAGTAAGAAGCCTCATCGTTGGATGTGAAGGGACGGGCACAGGACGTTTCGTATAGTCATCGAAGGCAACCTATGAGACGTTTTAGCAATATTGTTTAGGGACTAGATGGTTTACCGAAGGCAACATTAAGGGACATCGAGGGACTGTTAGCTGAAAATTTCGACTAAGGATTTTAAAGTTAGACTTGAATATACTTCAGAATATTCCACTACTTTATTTATGTGAAGCCATAAAGGTTGAGATTCGAATTGAGTAAAATTCGTTGGAAAGGTTTACCAATTTGAATTATTGAATAAAGATTGTTATTCGAAATGTGGCTAAGGTTTCAAACATTTTTTCGTTCGACCGTCTTCAGAGATTGGAGCTCAAGATAAGAAGGAGATTCGAATTCAAATATTTTAATCTTATCCTAAAAGACGCGTGGAAGGCTCTGAGTTCGTCGAAGACATGCAAACAGAAACGTGGAATTAGTTCGTGTAGAAGACCGTTAGGGTCGAAGTAGTATAAATAGTGGCTTTAGTATTTCAATTTAGGTGGTGAACATCTTTGTACAAATTACTCAGAAATTACTCAAAGTACCAAGTGTTAAAGAGAAACGAGTTTATTGAGGATGTACGTATGATACACCTATTTAATATAAATGCATTTAATTTCTGCAGAATTTCCAGTAATATTCACTTAAGTCTTTTACCATTTCAAGTTTAGAAGTAATTTTACTTTCACTTTATATGCATTTTAATTCGACATTTGAAGCCATTTGTCTTCATATACAAAACATGTTAAATATAACAATCAAGTTAAAAGATTAATAAAGACACTCGTGTCCTGAGATCAATTTGATCGATCTCGCAAGTAACTGGATCCGTGAAAGGATTTGGAAGATCAGTGTTTATTTACCAAAATTCAAGGGTAAACAAATTGGCACGCCCAGTGGGACCTGTGTCTTTATCCATCTTAGTTTTAACTTGTTTATTGCATGAGATTGAGAAGTGGAAAACTAGCCAACAATACAAATCCTAGACCAAAAGGACAACACATTAGGGGAATGGCTAACCCACCCACTAGTGATGTGCAACAAGTTAACCCTCCTGTGGGAGGAAATACCAACGCTTCAAATACAAACGAAGTGATGACGGCGAGTTAAGGAACTACAACGATCCCTTCGACAACAAGCGCTGCAGTTATACCCCAAAATACAAACGCTTCAACTATGTCATCAAACACCCATAACGAACATACCATTGTGTCTATGGTCAATCAAAATCCACCATTAACACCCAGGCCTTAGATAGGTATGTCTAGAACTTTTCCACCAGGATTTACAATCCCAACATCAGATCCTATATATGGCATGCCAACTTTGTTCATGACGGAATTTCAAAATAATACATCGACATACACCCGTCCCGTAACATCTACTTTATCACCATTACAAGGATCAGGGTCTAGGATAAACCATATGGCTAGAAACAATTCACAGCCAATCCAAATACCTGTTATCACCACAAATACACAAGCAGTCATAAGGCAACAAATGAACAATAGCAACCACGAGATGTTGGGCATATTGGCCCAACATATGGGTACGATTTTAACCCTTTAATTCAAAGCACTACACAAACTAACTTGCAGAATGCCCAAGAAAACCAACAGATGGCAGTGAAAATAGGGCGTCTTGCAGATTTCTTTGGTGCGCCCAGAGAAGAAGTTCGACAGCCACCCCCACAACCCACATGGGTAAGGGCATACTCTAAGAAGAGCCAACCATAAACCAAGCCCAACCTTTGATTCACCCTGAAGCCAAAGTCCAACAACCAATTCGAAGGGAGGAACCACCCAGACCCCAACAGGCTATCCCTAGGGAGGAACCAGGGAGAAGGGTAGTTTTGGTGAACCGAAACTAAGATACTGATGAAATCCTTCAGGGTTGTCGACATAATGATATGGTGGGAAACAATAACCTAACATCCTTAGTCGAAAGGATTATGGCACAAAATGGGGTAAATCTAGGTATGTGTAGACCAAATTATACATCCCCTTTGTCAGAATATATTCAACAAACTGAATTGCCAAGGGGATGGAAAGTACCCAAATTCACCAAGTTTTCTGGTGATACTAGCGAATCTACCATAGAACATATTTCCAGATACCTTACAGAGGCAGGAGATATAGCAAATAATGAAAATATAAGGATTAAATACTTCTCTTCTTCGCTGACAAAAAATACTTTTACTTGGTTCACCACCCTCGCGGCGAATTCCATCCATGATTGGACTCGTTTTGAGAGGCTATTTCATGAACAATTTTATGTAAGACAAGCCAAGATTAGTTTGAGAATTGGAAAATGTCAAGCGAAAATTTAGTGAGCCCATAGACGATTACCTCAACAGATTCTGTTTGTTGAAGGTAAGATGCTTCACACAAGTGTCAGAACACGAGTTGGTCGAAATGGCAGCAAGAGGTTTGGACTTTTCTATCAGGAAAAAATTAGATCCCCATTATTTGAGGGATATGGCGCAATTGATTGATATGGTTCGACAAGTTAAGCGTTTGAAGATCGAAAAGGCTAGGGCAAAACAAAGTCATAGAAAGGAAAAAGTGGCTTATATCGAAGCCTGCTCATATGAAAGAGAAGTCGAAGAGGATTTCTCATAAGTCGAAGAGCACGAAATAGATCTTGCAGAGTTGAAGCAAGGACCACCATACCCTTGCAAAATGTTGACTCCTGCGAATGGGAAAAATCCTGTCGAACCAGAAAGGAGCGACGAATTTCCAAGAAAATCTTATACGTTCGACATCACCAAGTGTGATGAAATTTTCGACGTACTAGTTAAAGATGGCCAGATGATAGTGCCCCCTGGTGCTAAAATTCCTCCGTTAGAACAACGGAAGAAAAGGGTTTTTTGTAAGTATCATAATTTCTTAGGCCACAAAACCTTACAATGCTTTCTTTTCAGGGATCTGATACAAAAAGCAATTCAGGATGGAAGGCTGAAGTTTGGGGAAAAACCCAAACCTCAAATGAGGATTGATGTTGACCCTATGCAGGTTGCCAAGACCAATTATGTTGAGCCTGCTGCCATCAACATGGTGGACATTGCTGGAGTCGAAGGGTTGCAACCATAACAACACCAGGGGTCTGACAAAGCCTCAAAGCCATGGTTTGCTGATGATCTTGTGGCAGAGAAGAAAACAAGCGCTACTGATGGCGCAATGAAGAATGCAATGAAGACCATGACTATTGATGGTCTTAGGGTCAAGTTCGAAGGAATGAAACTTGTTGAGGGTCCAAAATTCAAAGTGAACATGGTGGACCTGAACCAATTCTCCCTAGAAATGGAGCAGATAGAAAAGCGACTCAAAATGGAGAATGAAAAGATGAAGGAAGGCGACCAAAAGGTGAGTTTGGTGGATTACTTATTCCATTGTCACTCGAAGAACCCAGAGGGGCTTGTGTGCCCAAGGTGCAGCATCATGAATGTTCAAAGAGCAGCTGCTACCTACCAAAGGGTCTATCAGGAGAAGGCCAGAAACAACTGGAAAAGGGAGAAGGAACTCTTACCTTACCCCCAGATGGGAGATAGTCTCATGGGATTCTTAGTTTGTTATCACAAAATGGGTTCATAAGTTCTTATGTGCCCATGGTGCAGCGCACTATATGACGGAAGGACTGCTGAAGCTTACAAAAGGATTCCATACACCCAGTGTTGGAACAATCAAAGCTGGAATAGGGAACGCTACGTCAATAATGCAAGAGGCATCCCCAAAAGGGCAGATAGCCCACACCCTGGGGCACGCAAACAGGCAACATTTAAGCCCCCAGCAAACATGCCAATGGGAAAATGGCTGAAAGCAGAACAAAACAGAAATGAAGCCAAATGAAATTCGAAGTGGAGAAGCTTCGAAGAAGGTGGACATACTGCATGGGCCTTCAGGAGGCAATTTCACTCCAACAAGAAACAATCTCACATGTTGGAGAACTACAAGGGGAAGAACCCCATGTCTAGGTTCCAATGGAGGTTAAACCAACGAAACAAGAAAGCCCAAAGGGAGCTTACAAACAAGGAAGTTGGTGAGTCAAGCACCAACCAAACTTCGATTGTCCCAGCAATGGAAAAGAAGTCCCCAACAAGGAGGAAACTTTTCTCTCCTACCAAGATGAAGGTCCCTGGCGAAGGGGACAACAACGAACTGGCCAACAATGGGCTAATAGATGATGGAGATATGTCAACAGATAGCTTCAATTCCAATGGAGAATCTTCTTTGCAAATAAATTGAGATGTGGTTTCTGTCTTACCACATGAGTACGACCAGGTTACTGAGGTCGAAGACTCCGAAGAGGATGACGAATTGGAAATGACAAAACACAAACCTGTATGTTACTATGTCATGAATAATGGCGCCGTTGAAGAGTAGAATGCCTTCTTCGAAAGGCTAGATGCAGGTATGAAAAACCACCTTAACCCTTTATTTATTAGGGCTAAAATTGAACAGGTGGGCATCAACAAAGTTATGGTGGATGGTGGGGCAGCAGTGAACTTGATGCCTCAATTCCTATTGAAGAGGGTTGGGATGTTCGACACCGACATCAAACCACACAACATGGTGCTGTCAAATTATGAAGGCAAAATTGGACAAAATCTAGGAGTGGTCCAAGTAGAATTAACTGTAGGTACCATAACAAGACCCACCATGTTCATGGTAATTACGACGAAGACAAATTACAATCTTCTTCTAGGTCGTGAATGGATACATGGAATCGGGGCAGTTCCATCCTCAATGCACCAAAGGGTGATAATATGGAGAGATGATGGGATTGTCGAAAACATAGAAGCGAACCAAATCTATTTTATGGATGAGGTTAATCATGTCGATAGAAGGAATTTTGACAGGAATTTGGCCAACATTGGGCCATGCACTGCAGCGGAAGGTGCATCAGCACCAAGTAATAATGCAATGTATTTCCTTACCCTTCACCCAACACATGGATTTTATTGGGACAAGGAAAACATGGGACCTGACGAAGACGTGCTTGGAGTCTCAGGAATACGACCAACTGGTTGGGAAGACGAAGACCATGTCCATGTCTGAGTCTTCTTACTTCAAGAAGATTTCGGCCTATTTGGCTGAAAATAGGATGAAAACGGCTTTGGAAGCCGAAGTTAAAATTATGGTTGTTGAAGCCAAGCCTGAAGGAATTCACAACAAGGGGCCAGGAATTTTCTTCAAACCTGAATCACCTGACGAAGACACACTTTTCAAAGACAAAGACCAAAGGCTTAATGCCATCTATGACGATGAGCCTTTGGGATTCGAGAAGGATCCAACGGCATCTAACACGAAGATGCTGGCGCAAGACCCTGTCGAGGAAGTGGGTCTAGGAGGTGGAAATCAAAGGAGGCCAAAGTACGTCAGCGCGAAATTGAACCCAGAAGTAAGAGCAGAAGTGATCCAATTGCTCAAGGAGTATAAAGATTGTTTCGCTTGGGACTATGACGAAATGCCTGGTTTAAGTAGGGAACTGGTCGAATTGAAGGTGCCAATAAAGGATGGCAAGAAGCCCATCAAGCAGAGCCCAAGGAGATTCGCGCCAAAAATCCTGTCCAAAATAAAAGAGGAAGTCGAAAGAATCCTACGTTTCAAGTTCATCAGGACCACAAGGTATGTCGAATGGATAGCTAATATAGTTCCTGTAATTAAGAAAAACGGTTCTCTTAGAGTATGTGTAGATTTTCGTGATTTAAATTCAGCTACTCCTAAAGATAAATACCCAATGCATGTGGCTGAAATGTTAGTAGATTCTGCTGCTGGTTATGAATACCTTAGTATGTTAGATGGTTATTCAAGATACAACCAGATTTTTATTGCAGAAGAAGATGTTCCAAAGACAGTGTTTCGATGCCCTGGCGCAATAGGCACCTAAGAATGGGTGGTTATGCCCTTTGGCCTAAAAAATGTTGGGGAAACCTATCAAAGGGAAATGAATTCAATATTCCATGATTTCATTGAGACCTTTATGCAGGTTTATATTGATGACATAGTGGTGAAATCTATATCAGGGCCAAGCCATTTGGATCACCTTCGACAATCATTCGAGAGAATGAGAAAGCATGGCCTAAAAATGAATCCCCTTAAGTGTGCATTTTTTATGCAGGCAGGTGATTTTCTGGGCTTTGTGGTCCCTAAGAAGGGTATAGAAACCAACCAAAACAAGACAAAGGCAATTTTGGAGGCAAAGGCGCCATCGACAAAGAAAGAGTTACAATCACTCTTAGGAAAGATAAATTTCTTACGAAGGTTTATATCCAACCTAAGTGGTCGAACTCAAGCCTTTTCCCACTCTTACGATTAAAATAAGAGGCCTTTTTTTGGAACGAAGAACATCAGGAGGAATTCGAAAGTATCAAGCAATACTTGGTGCATCCACCAATTCTTTCGCCTCCAAGAAGAAACAAGTGCATGAGATTGTACATTTCAGCGTCAGACAAAACGATTGGAAGCATGTTGGCCCAAGAAGATGATAATGGTGCCGGAAGAGCCATTTACTACTTAAGTAGGGTCTTAAATGACGCATAAACTAGATATAGCAATATAGAAAAGATATGTCTTTGTCTATACTTCTCATGTACAAAATTAAAATATTATATAAAGCCAGTTGATGTTTTTGTTTCTTCACACTTTGATGTTATTAAACATATGTTGTCCAAACCAATTTTGCACAGTCGAATTGGTAAATGGGCTTTGGCTTTAACGGAGTACTCTTTAATTTTCATGCCTTTGAAAGCAATGAAGGGGAAAGTAGTCTCTGATTTCATTATCGACCATGCAGTGGTCCGAATATCCCAAAACTTTATGGAACCAGAACCGTGGAAATTATTCTTTGATGGCCCTGCACATAAAAATGGAAGTGGGATTGGAATCTTGATTATTTCTCCAGATCGAATTCCAACAAAGCTCAAGCATAAGATAACTGGTTCTCGTTGCTCAAATAATGAAGCAGAGTATGAAGCACTCATAGCAGGACTCGAGACTTTATTGGAATTGGGGGCAACTAGAGTCGAAATAATGGGAGATTCTGAGTTAGTAATCAAGCAAATTACCAAAGAATACAAGTGCATAAAAGAAAACTTGATGTCCTACTTTGTAATGGCAAATAGGATGCTTTGAAAGTTCGAATATGTAGACATAAAGCACATCCCCATACTAAAGAATCAAGAAGAAAATGATCTGGCTCAGATAGCTTCAGGATATAAAGTGTCGAAGGAAAGACTAGAAGGCCTAATCGAAGTATGTGGTAAGGTACTAGCAACTAAACTTTCTCCAACATATTTAAATAATTAAAGGCTATGTTATGTGAATGATGCATATTTTGAGGTTTTAGCCATAGATAGTTTAGCAGATACAGATTGGAGAAGTCCAGTAATAAACTATTTGAAGGATCCAACAGTGGATGCAGAAAGAAAAGTAAAATATAGAGCCTTGAGTTATGTGTTAATAGGAAACTAATTGTTTAAGAAAACCCCGGAGGGAGTTTTATTAAAATGTTTAGGGGAAAGTGAGGCTTACATATCACTATCCAATGTACATAGTGGGGCATGTGGAGCACATCAAGCGGGTCACAAGATGAAGTGGCTGCTGTTTCGATATGGTATGTATTGGCCTACAATCTTGAAAGATTGTATAGATTTCTCCAAAGGATGCCAAGAATGTCAAGTTCATGCAGGAATTCAACATGCTCCTGCAAGTGAACTTCATTCAATTATCAAGCCATGGCCTTTTAGGGGTTGGGCATTGGATCTGATTGGCGAAATAAAACCATCATCGTCAAAAAATCAGAAATACATTTTGGTAGGAATAGATTATTTCACAAAATGGATACAAGCAATACCTCTGGTGAATGTCGACCAAGAAGTCATTATCGAATTCATACAGAAGCATATTGTGTATAGATTTGGAATCTCAGAAACCATTACAACTGATTAAGGATCAGTGTTTACTGGTCGAAAGATGCAGGAGTTTGCTAAAGAAATGGGTTTCAAATTGTTAACATCGACACCTTATTATGTACAAGCCAATGGGCAAGTTGAAGCAGCTAATAAGGTGATCATAGGGATAATCAAAAGACATGTGGGGAGAAATCCAAAAAATTGGCACAAAACCCTAGATCAAGCTTTATAGGCCTGTCGAACATCTCCCAAAGAAGCAATGAATACAACTCCATTTCGTCTAACATTTGGGCATGATGCAGTCTTGCCAGTAGAAATTTATTTACAATCAGTCAGAATTCAAAGGAAAAATGAGATTCCTTTAGATCTCTATTGGGAAGCAATGATGAATGAACTAGTAGATTTGGACGAAGAAAGACTGTATGCTCTAGAAGTCTTGAGAAGACAAAAAGAAAGGGTAGCCATAGCATACAACAAAAGGGTTAAGGGTAAAATCTTTTCGAATGATGATTTGGTTTGGAAAGTAATTTTGCCAATGGATAGGAAAAATAAGTCGTTAGGAAAATGGTCCCCACATTGGGAAGGCCCATTTTGAATCATCAAAACCTTTACTAATAATGCCTATGAAATTGAGGAACTGACAGAAGAAAAGAGGATCTTAAGAATTAATGGTAAGTATTTGAAAAAATATAAGCCTTTCATTCAAGATCTAAAGATTTCAACAGAGTAACAAAGATAAAATAACAAGTAACAGGGCCAAACATGGTATTGGAGTGCCAAACTGGCTTTGTTCGAAATTACAGCATAAGGCTCTTTGTCCTATACAAAAAACAAGAATCGAATTGGTCAAAATACAAGTTATCAGAAAGGTAGGTTGGTCTTTATCTTATCATATTTGGCCCTGGAGAAGCCTAGCCTGCAGACAATGGAAGTAATGTTTCAGACCGTGAAAGAATTTTTTCTTCTGTTGATAGGTCAGATCAGGGGGTAGGATTTTAGCCGCTAAGTAATTTGCTATATCTTCATACCATGGTAAGGTCTGATTAGTTCGGACGGAGTCCACACTTTCGTTCATATCATTATCTATTGCGTCTTGGCTTTCTTGTAAATCACGGCTAACGACATGTGTGTCAAGTTCTAAAAGTAGTTGGTTGGGATTTAATTCAGGCTTTTCTATGTTGGCACCTCCTAAGTCCATTTGAGCTAACAGACGTTCATATGGGAAGTCATCGTTAATGGGTACCTCTTCTGGTTTCAGCCTCTCCATTCGAGATAAATGGTCGGCTACTACATTCTCGGTACCTTTCTTGTCTTTAATCTCTAAATCGAACTCTTGTAGAAGTAGAATCCATCTCAATAGTCTCGGTTTTGAATCTTTCTTGGTTAGCAGGTATCTAATAGCTGCATGGTCTGTATAAATGATTATTTTCGCGCCCACGAGGTAAGAGCAAAATTTGTCCAGCGCAAAGACTACAGCTAAAAGTTCTTTTTCCGTGGTCGCGTAATTCATTTGTGCAGGGTCAAGGGTTCTACTTGCATAGTATATCACATGAAGTTTCTTATCTCTTCGTTGTCCCAGGACTGCACCTACGGCGTAATCACTTGCGCCGCACATGATTTCAAATGGTAGTCTCCAATCGGGTGGTTGCATGATTGGTGCAGATATAAGAGCTGTTTTTAATTGGTTAAATTCCCTTAGGCATTTTTCATCAAAATCGAATTCAACGTCTTTCATAAGGAGGGTAGTTAGAGGTTTGGAAATTTGTGAGAAATATTTTATGAATCGTCGGTAGAAACCGGCGTGTCCTAAGAAACTATGTATTTCTCTTACAATTTTAGGGAATTGTAAGTTTTCTATGACTTTGATCTTTGCTTTATCGACTTCAATCCCCTTCTCAGACACAACGTGTCCTAGCATAATTCCTTGTTTGACCATAAAGTGGCATTTTTCCCAATTCAGAACGAGGTTCACTTTTACTCATCTCTCCAAAACTTTCTCTAAATTTATTAGACAATCTTCGAAACTCTCTCCACATACAGAAAAGTTGTCCATAAAGACATCCATGATATTGTCTATGAAATCATCAAAGATTACCATCATGCATATCTGAAATGTGGTTGGAGCGTTACATAATCCAAACGGTATTCGTCTGTAGGCGAAAGTTCCATAAGGACATGTGAATGTTGTTTTCTCTTGGTCATCGGGGTGAATAGGAATTTGGAAAAATCCCGAGTAACCGTCTAGATAACAGTAATGAGAGTGCTTAGCCAATCGCTCAAGCATTTTATCGATGAACGGTAGAGGAAAATGGTCTTTACGAGTGGCTTTGTTTAGCTTCCTATAGTCAATGCACATTCTAGCTCTGCTTATGGTGCGTTCCGCTACAGCTTCCCCTGCTTTGTTTGTTGTGACTGTTATACCTCCCATTTTTGGTACACAGGGCACTGGGCTTACCCATTGACTATCAAAGATTGGGTATATGATTCCTGCGTTCAGAAGTTTTTTTACTTCGTCTTTAACTACGGTACTCCACATTGGGTTAATTCTTCGTTGATGTTCTATAGAAGATTTGCAGCCGTTTTCCAACATAATACGATGCATGCAAATGGAAGGACTTATTCCTTTGAGATCCTTAATGTTATATCCCAAGGAAGATGGGTATTTTCTTAAGACTTGTAATAATTTGTCTGTTTCTTGTTGTCCTAAGTCTGTGTTGACAATTACAGGTCGTTTAAGCTCGGTGTCGAGGAATTCATATCTAAGGGTCTTAGGTAATGGCTTAAGATCCAAGGCTGGTTTTCTTGGACAAGGCATATGGTCAAGTGTCAGAGCCAAGCATTCGCTTAGATTGTCGTCTTGGTATTCGGGACATCATTCGTTATCTTCGAATATAAGAGGTGTGGGAATCTTCATGGTTTCAGAATAGGGTATCGGTTCCCATTCAATTTCCCTCACGCATTCGTCCATGATGTCTACCAGATAACATGTTTCATCTATGGCAGACACTTGTAGGAATTATGTCAGAATAAATTCGACTTTCTCTTCACCTACTTCAAAAGTTAGTTTGCCCTTTTTTACATCTATGATGGCTCCAGCGGTAGCTAAGAATGGTCTTCCTAAAATGATAGGTGTACTTTCGTCTTCTCTAATGTCCATGATTATGAAATCTGTAGGGATGTAGAACTGACCTATTCGTACGAGAATGTTTTCTAAGATTCCTACATGGTATTTAACAGAGCGGTCTGCCAATTGAACGAACATCTTTGTTGGTCTTAGTTCTCCCATTTCAAGTCTGTTGCATATGGATAAAGGCATAATGCTAATACTAGCTCCTAAATCACACAGGGCTTTGTCTATGACAAACTTTCCTATATGACATGGTATAGAGAAGCTTCCAGGATCTTTCATCTTAGGAGGCATCTTGTTTTGGATAATTGCGCTACATTCTGCATTAAGTGTGACAGTTTCGTTATCTTCTAGATTTTTCTTGTTAGATAAGATTTCCTTGAGGAATTTGGCATAGGAGGGCATTTGAGTTATGGCTTCTATAAAAGGAATTGTTATATTAAGTTGTTTCAGAAGTTCTACGAATTTTTCAAATTGCCCTACGTTCTTAGGTTTAGCTAGTCTTCCAGGAAATGGGATTTGGGGTTTATAAGGAGGTGGAGGCACATAAGGTTTTTCTTTTTCTTCGGCCTCTCCTCCTTTATCTTCTTTATCCTCCTCTGGTTTCTCGGGTTGATTCTCCTTCTCATCCGGTATTTTGGATCTTTGGTTACATGGATTTGAAAGTCTTGGGTCAGTCGGTCTATCTAACTCAGTTCCACTTCTTAATATGATGGCATGAGCATGCCTCTTCGGGTTAGGTTTTGGTTGACCAGGAAATGTATCAGCCGGTGCAGTTGTAGGTGCTTTTTGTTGAGCCACTTGAGAGATTTGGGTTTCTAACATTTTGTTGTGGGTGGCCAAAGCATCTATTTTGTTCGCTAATTGCTTTATCTGTTTATTAGTGTGTATGTTTTGATTTTGGACGTCTTTATTCGTTTGCGCTTGGGTAGCTATGACATTTTCCATCATCAATTCTAGTTTTGTTTTTCTAGGCACATTAGGAGCGTTTGCAGGAGGTTTCTGATATCCGGGTGGCACAGCAGGTGCTTGGTTTGGAGCATACAACGCATTAGGGTTTTTATACGAGAAATTTAGATGATTCTTCCATCCAGGGTTGTATGTGTTCGAGTAAGGGTTTCCTTGAGCATAACTCACTTGGTCGGGTTGAGTTCCTGCCAAGATCTTACATTTGGTAACTGCATGTCTAGGCACTTCGCATATTTTGCAATTTGGAGTTATAGAAGCCACAATGGCTGGAGGTATTGCGATCAAATTATCAATCTTAAGGGTGAGGGCGTCTACCTTAGCATGGACGCTGTCTAGATCGCTTATCTCATACATGCCTCCTTTCTTCGGTGTTTTCTCTGCGGTACCTTTGTCTACTTGTCCCCTTTCACTTCCCTACAGATAGTGGTTTTGGGCCATACTTTCTATGAGAGCATAAGCAGCGGTGTAGGATTTATCCATAAGCGCACCTCCTGCGGCAGCGTCTATCATTAATCTTGTATTGTAAAGGATACCATTATAGAAGGTATGGATAATTAACCATTCTTCTAAGCCATGATGTGGGCATAGTCTCATCAGATCCTTGTATAGTTCCTAAGCATCGAAAAGGGACTCGTTGTCCTTTTGTCTAAAATCACTTATTTGAGATCTTAGCATAGCTGTTTTGCTTGGCGGGGAATACCTTGCAAGAAAAACTTTTTTCAGCTCATCCCATGTGGTGACAGAGTTTGCGGGTAGAGATTGGAGCCAAGCTCGGGCTCTGTCTCTTAGAGAAAAAGGGAAAAGACGAAGTATTATTGCCTCTTGACTGACCCCATTGTTCTTAATCGTATCTGCGTACTGTAGAAATATTGATAGATGAAGATTGGGGTCTTCCATTGACCCACCAGAAAACTGGTTCTGTTGTACAGCAAACAACAAAGAAGGTTTCAGTTCAAAGTTGTTGGCCTCAATTGGAGGAGCAGCAATGCTATTATGTGGTTCATCTTGTGAGGGAATAACATAGGATTTAAGTGGGCGTGGAGCAGGTTGTGCGGCCATTTCTTCAGTTGGTTGAGGAACAGGAGATTCAAGTTATTCACGAGGTGGAGTGTTATGCAAGAGATGATACTCTTGAATGCGGCGTCTATGTCTGAGATACCGCTCGATATCGTTGATTTGTATGTATAACGGCTTGCCTTGCGAACAAGTGTTTAGCATACAAATAAGAAAATAAAAAGAAAAGAATTAGAGAGGTTTTGCTCTAGTCTCTACCGCGTAACAAAAGAGTAGTGATATCGACTTAAATTAGTCCCCAACAACGGATCCAAAAACTTGATCGGATTACACTGAGGTATCTAATGATTCGGACTGCAAGTGCACAGTCTTGTCGTGTAGTTTTAAAAGGTATCGAACCACAGAGACTGATGAATCGAACTACCGTCTTATATTGTTACTTTGCAAATCTAAAGCTAATGAATGTTTGATTGGGTTGTAGGGAAACTAAATACTAAATTAAGTTTAATTTTAATTATCAATAAGCGGAACTACCAATATGTAATAGTCAAACCTCAGGAGCTAGCAACTAGTTGGGTGTCTTTATATTTTCAAAACAGCTTTCAGTAAAACCTATTTAGTTTAAAAGCCCTCGTCTCACACTATCGTTTTATTGATCTAAGCTATGTAGTTAAGTCCTAACGTACGCTTCCTCCATCCCGCAGGAGTTAAAAACACCTTTTGAAAACGAAATAAAATCTTAATTAACTTTAAAGTGCTTCCGCTGTATTTTAAGCCAATGCCTAATTACTACTGTCTAGTTAAAAGATCTCAAACTTCCGCTTTGTAGACCCTAACCTCTATCTATTCTTTACTTTCATAACAAAACAATTTAACGATTAAAAATAGTAACTTAGACCAGAAAAAGGCTTTGTAGTGAAAATTATCCCAACTGAGTCACTGATCCCTTGGTTATGTGACCTTACATACCGATATACGAATTCTAGCCTAACATAATATCAGACCAAATCACGGAACAATTCCAGAGACAAAACAGAATAAACATGATTATATTAATTAAAAGTAATAACAATTCATAAAAATAAACCTAGTAATAATTCTGGATACGATTATAATCACTTCTAATTCTTGACTAGAAGCACTCCTGCATAAACTGTAGGCTTTTATTCGGTCGGGAACAGAGACAATTGTACCGAAAAATAAATGCTAGAGGAAGTATAAAATTTTGCAGGAAAGAGAATAATGCTTAAAGAAAATTGCCTTAGAAAAAAATGAATTCTCAAAGATATCCAAAAATCCGACCCCTTGGTCGTTGTGTCCAGGGTCCTATTTATAACCCTTTGTGTGATATGTTGGTTCTCGGTAATGTAGGAACACTTTGTGTTCTTTTGAGAAATAATAGGACTACTGAGACGATTACGTTTCCATGCATTGACTGAGTGGATCGGAGAAGTAGGATGGGCGTTGGATTTGCGTTTGAAATAGTTTTCTTCCGTTAGATTTGGCAGTACGTGGTCAAAGAGGAAGAAAGTGGGCTTGTGACGTTCGTCAAGTCCAAGTGACGATGGTCACTTGGTCCATTACGCCCGTGACGAACAACAACGTACCTTGACGATCGTTAAGATCTTTGCTATAGTGGGCCACGTGCTTACACGCCTTGTGATGAGCTTAAGTTGGTTTCTTCTATTCTCCTTTGGCCCTTTTGCCATCTTTGCACCCTTTTTTCTTCATTTCTTCCAAAGTGTTTAACTTAATATTTATCTGCAAAAATAGATGAACACCTGCGTAATACCTATAAAATAATATAATTTAAAATAAAATAAGAGAAATAATTTATGTATATCAAGCCAAAAATAATATACATTTTCGTGTTATCAGAAGAGCAGTTACTTCACCTTCTAAGCTCCTAGCTTCATCAATACATTGGATGCTTTGGTTCAGATCTTCGCTGGCTCCGTCATTTTTCTCTATTTCGAGAGCCTGATGACGTTTTTCAGCCTCAGAAATTTTCTCCTACAGCTCTTCAATTTGTTTTCTCCAGAGGGCAATAGAAGAAGAAATCTTGTCTTGCTCCTTTTGGGAAAGTTCTTTGGCTTTCTCACGCTTCTCAACCTTATTTGATAACTCAAAAGCTTGCGCCCATTTCAAGTCTTGAAGTTTTTTCTTCTCCGTGAGTTTGGAATCCACATCTTTCTCTCTGAGAAAGTTAGATTCCAAGTTATTGATAAGCGTGGTCAAATCAATCAGAACCTCAACAATCTCAGGGGGGCATTTCCCCAAATCTACTTTATGGATAAGCTTCCTCATAATGATACCTGCAGTTGCATTTGTCTTCACCAGTTCAAATAAATCCGCCCCAAAGACCGTGTCTTTGATTTTCTGAAGCAATGCTTCATTGGATTCTTCAGTCGAAGTATCACTTGAAGTAGTAGTTAGGCTGGGGAAAGAACTTTCTATCATTAAGTCCTTTCTGGATCTAAAAAGTCTGATATACTGTATAGGGTTTGTCTTCTTTAAAAGCTCCATTTCTTCGACGGAAGGAAGAGCATCTTCAGTAACTTTGGAGTTGGAAGGTTTTGCTGTAGGATTCTCAGCTTCAGATGAAGTTGGAATGTTTTGGACTTGTTGGTCTTGGTCCTCAGTGTCATCCATTTGGGTATATTCGTGTGGAATGACGTTATCTTCATCAGCACACTCATTGGCATCACTATTAGATTCTTCTTCATTAGATTTCCCCCTATTAGCCTTCGGAGAAGCATCAACAGATGGAGTATCGTCTGAATTGGCTTGAATAGGTTCCCCTTGAGCAGCAGTATCGGTTTGTTCGTCCGTTATTGTTTGTCGCTTCGGTTTCTGCGGTGATTGAGGAGAATCAGGGTCTTTTTTTAGAGATCTTTCACGTGCACACCAATGGTTAAGCCTTTGTTTGATACTTTTGCTGAGGAAAGTGGGATAGATGGCGTGCTGGCGCTGTGAGGAACCTGTTGTACCCCAAATTTTGACCTAAGATACCATCTCCCATCTGCATCATTACATTGCAAGCGTTCACAGGCGATTTGACCTATTTTATCAATTTTTAAAGCAGATTTTTAAATTCATAACTTTTTCAAATTTCGACAGTTTTTTTAAGTTGTTATTTTACCTATGATTCTCCTTGACAACGACTACAACTTTTCTTTAGAAGTCAAGAGCTGATTATTTTTGAAACGCCAATGTTTATTTAATTATTTATTATTCTAAGTTTAAATAGTTGGAATTTATTTTCAGTTATTATAATTTAAAGAATTATAAATAATAAAGTAAATAATTGAAAAGAAGTTTATTAATTGATCAATGCTAAAATAATGTTTATTTAATTATTTACGATTCTGAGTTTAAATAGTTGGAATTTATTTTCAGTTATTATAATTTAAAGAATTATAAATAATAAAGTAAATAATAATTGAATAGAAGAAAAGAATTAACAGGTAAAATAATAGAGTTTTATTCATCTTTATTCTAATTGTTACAATTGTTGTTTAAATACCGTACTTATTTACAAAGTATTTACAATGATAATTGTACAAATGTTTAAAGTGAAATAAAAAACTATCCTAATTTTTCTAAGTTCTAAATCTTCATCTTCTATCCAATACTTCTTTGATGCACCTTTGATTTCATCTGCAAAGAATAATTAAAGAAAAAAATCAGAAATAGATATATAGTTAAAAGCAGACAATTAATTTAGAATTCATCATTAAAAGCAATGGTCGGGATCAGTTTGCCCTCTCTGCAAATCACGAGATTTCTCCCGGTTCACAAAGAGGGATGAAAAATATTTGCAAATTAAAAATGAATGCACAAGTATTTGAAATGCACAAATTCATTTTTGCCAAAATCAACTGCATAATTCAAAATCCACTGCATATTTCAAAAGCAAAACAGCATATGCAAGTCAAGTTTCAAATTGTCAAAACAAAGTCCAACGTAAACTGTCCAAAATAGGGGAGGAGGTCAAAATACAAAGGCTCCTCCATACTGTAACAGATGCAGGAAAGCTAAAGAAGGAAATATGCAGGTTAAGACCATATATGCAAGCAATTAATTCCCATTTCATCATTTCCAGACCATTTGCTTTTTCAGAATTAAAATATGTTAAGCAATATAATATGCTTAAGGATTGGAGAGAGAGAAGAAAGAGGAGAAGTGTAGGTTTACAGGTTTTGGCTTTAGGCAGAAAAGAGATAGAAAACAAAACTGCAGTAACACAGTGAAAAAAGAAGCATAGAAAAATAGATAAAACTGCTAACACAGTCAGAAACAAGGAAAAGGAAAAGGACAAGACTGTAAAAAACCTGAACCATCCAAAGCCAAGCCAACCAACGGATATTATAACAACTAAAAAACTTCTCAAGCAAGGCCAGAGTTCAAAACCTGTTTTCAAGCCTTAAAATGAGAACTGTCAAACAAATACCAGAAGCCTATTCTCAAAGTACAAAAAAAAACCTCAAGAACCTGCATTCAAAACATATACAACCTGTTGTCCAACGCCCAAAAACCATAACCTGTAACACAAAGCCAAAAACCTTAACCATGTCAAGCCTTCAACCTGCTGAAAACCATATCCCAAATAGCATCAAGCCATAACCGAAATCATAAACACATAGCCTAACCAGAAAACTATCCAAACACAAAGCCTAAAACCTGCTTAAGCCTTGAACCTGTAACTTAAGCCTCAAGACCACAAACCTGAAACCATGACCAGAAAGCCATAAACATTAACCATGTCAAGCCTTCAACCTGCCTGAAGCATAAACCAGTAAACCCATCAACCAATAACCTTAAAACTGTCAAGACCTCATAAGCCACAAACCTGCATTTCAGGCCACCAACCTGAAATCTTCGCCAAAAAAAAAACATCAAGCTAAAGCGTGTTCAGGAACATACAGGGTCAAACATCCCCAAGCCCTCAGAAAAATCTTCATCACTGGGAAAACAGAAGCCAGGCAACTCAATACCAACAAGCAAATATCGAACATAAGCCAAGCATACAGAAGGCAACCAGAAGAAGTGAAACAATGAGCTAGGCACTCGAATCAAACATCCACAAATTCCATTCAGAATTCCCAGGCCCTCAGAAAACATCATCACCGGGCGCAAATCATCATTAAACATACAAATTAAAAAATCATATAGCATACTCAGAATCACCAAGGCAAAGACAGCAAGAAGAAAGAAGATAAAGTGGTTCAGTTCATCATCATCAAGGCAACAAAAAGGGCCAAAGAAACACAAACCAGGGTCTCCAAGCGAAGCTAACTCAGCGCCGTCCCTCACCGCCTTGGCCGCCAGAGCTTTTCTCAACCCTTTCCTCCTCCGTCTCCAAAGGTAATATCTCTCCCTTTCTTTCTTTCACGCACCTCAAATAACCATAACAATATGAAATCAGAATCAATAAGGGCCGAAATCATAACATGCAAATAACAAAACCCTAATGAGATTAAAACAAGATTATTACCTTGAATCTGTCACCCTAGCGTTTCTTTGGAGGGAAGAGGAAGTTTGAGGACGCCGGTGGCCTTGGGTAAGGGAAATTCAGAGGCGGAGGCATATGACGAACGAAGAAGACGAAGTGATGAACGAAGAACAGCGCCTCTGTGTTCTTGCCTAAACCTAAAATCCCAAATGAACAACTCAAGTGAAACCCTTACAAGAATGTTGCTAACATGTTTTGGGCTTTGTCCCACTAATAAACCTTAAGCCCAATGACCTCAGCGCCTGACCCCTCCATTTTGGATGCACCCCCCTTTATGACTTCTATCCAAATTCTGTTTGGGCCTATAAATCCCCTTTTGAACCCATTTACCTCTTTTCATTTTTATTATTTCATTCAAACTAAAAAAGATTTTTATCTTATTTTTTTCCTTTTAATAATAATATTATCAATATTTTCATTATAACTAAAATACTCGAATATTAAATATTATTAAGATTAAAACTTTTTTCTTTCTTGTTTTTCTTTCATTAAAACTATTTATTTAAATGCAAACTTTGTACATTAATACAATAATACATAATATAATTAAAAGCTTAAAACTTTTTAATTTAATTTTGTTTATACACAAAATTTACTTTTTTATATATTAATTAAGACTTTATGTATAAAAAGATTAGTTAAAAAACTTGAATTAGTATAAGACATTAGTATATTTTATTATTCGCATATTAATACTAAAAAATACATAAAAATAGAAAATTTAAAAACATTTTCTTTCCTTTAATTAAATTCTCTTGCTTTGTACATATTAAACAAAAATATAAAAATGCATGTTCACACCAGTTAGTCTGTTATTTAATCATTGTTGTGGTTATATAGCTACTTAATCATTATCTATCTAATTTTCTGTTTGATTATTCAGTCTTTACTTGGTTATTCTGTTTACGTCTAAATCCAAGAGAAAAAATGATTAAATTTGTTGACTTCATGTCCTCAAATCCAATCACGCGAATGCCTTCATTTCATTAAAACTTAAGATAATTTTCCCAAATATTCGATTTTTTCAAAACTCATACCTTTTAAGTCAAAACTTCGACATTAGGTCGTCGTATCTTCAAAAACTCGTCCATACCCCTTTTTGGCCAAAACAATTTATTTTTAATCCAACGAACATTTTAATAAATAGATATTTCAAAAGGTTCCTATAGGATACTATAGATGCATTGGGTGCTAATACCTTCCCATTGTATAACCAACCCCCGAACCCTAGACCTCTTTTCAAAAACGCCTTGTATTTTCATTACTTTTAAAAGTATTATTTTACATTGCATATTTTAGGGTTTTATTTCGCTCTTTTCCCTTTTCCCTTGGAAATAATAAAGCGCGGTGGAGACTCTTGCTTTTGTGAGACGAATTAATTAATAATTCGATCTCCGATTTACCCCGCTACATTTTTTATCGCTACAGAACCCCATGCTAAACTGGAGATTCACTAAGGGTGATTGGTTGTTCCTGCGAAATGAAACATGGGTTAAAATCTGATTGATTTGAAAATTGACTTTAAAAAAAATTATAAAAGTTATTACTTTTGTTCCCTCAGCCCCAGAGCTGGAGTTATCACTCTCAATTTCTTCAAGTACCCGGGCTACAAGT
Source organism: Vicia faba (assembly GCA_948472305.1). Lineage (NCBI taxonomy): Eukaryota > Viridiplantae > Streptophyta > Magnoliopsida > Fabales > Fabaceae > Vicia > Vicia faba. The sequence continues at coordinate 1,328,446,475 of OX451737.1, forward strand.
GAGGCCACACTATCTTGTTTCTTTTTTGGACTTGGAAGGAGTTTGTTTTTGGTACAAGTTTCCTTCGAAGGAGAACCTACAGTGGAGGATTTTATTTTCTTTTTCTTCTTTTTGGCTTTGGTAAGGTCTGCAGATGGCATGGTGTTGGTTTTTTCAAGTGTCGAGGTGGACCTGCTTATTAGTTTTCTCTTTTTTGGAGTAAGTGGAGGTTTTGCGGTATCCTGAAACGAAAATAAAAACCCACAAATCAATGCATGATTCAACAAGTAGGTAAAAAATAAGTAAAAAGTATAAGCTTACCTTGTTGGTCTTGCTAACTTATCTAGCCGCTTCAGGAATGCTAGTTGTCGAAGGCTTTGGTATTGGGGCTGCTTGCGCAGACCCTGTCGATGTAGTAGCCTTCACCACTTTGGTGTGCTTTCTCTTAATAGCTGTAAAGAGAGCGGGGGTTAAAGATTATTTCGAAGAAAAGAATTGAATTCGAAGTAACCAAGGAGTCCATGGTTTCCAAACCTTCACTTTCTGGAGTGTCCATCCTGACATGTTTTAAATCCATATGAAGGAATCCTTTGAAACTATACAAACTATGCTTGGTCGCAACCACTTGTTTTTCAAGTTTAAGTGCATCTTGCCTCATGACTTTAAAATCCTCTTTCACCGATACCCATGGTGGATAAGGTGGATACCAGGCCAAAGAGAAGTCCGCTGTAGGAAATCTGGGAAATTTTGGAGGCTCTAATTGAAAAGCCAAGTCATATCTGTCCTCAGGTTTGACACACGAAGGTATGCGCAAACGCGGGAGTTTTGCTGTAAATTTTTCTTTCAAGGTCACAGATGCGTCTCGAATGATTAGACCAAGATCAGTCGGATTGTAAAAAGTTTCAAAGTATTTTTGGAATGCCTGGATCTCCTTGATGTGTCGTTGCGTACCTTTCTTCGTCTTGTCCTGCACAGAAGCAAAGGCTTTTGTTAGATGTTTTTAAAAGTCTTTGATGCCGCATATGCTGGAAGAATAATATTCTTGCCACCAGTCTTCAAAGTCTTTAGTGCAGTAGTATGAAGGGGTAAAGGGCAAAAAAGTGATGTGAAAAAGGCCTGTGAATTTGCTAATAATGCTTTGGGCTTTGACATTATTGAAATTCACCCCTCTGTGGTAAATACCATTCTTGTTATGATATAATGGTTCTGGTAGAATCTGGCAAAGACCAAATTGTCTTGCTACGAAGTTTGGCTGGTAGGTGAGCAAAATATTCTGGGTTTTCTTAGGCATAATCCTGGTAAGGAGAAGTCTAGGAGTAAGAAAGGCTTCCCAGATTTGAAGGGATTCCACCTGTTGCTCAGTCGAAAGATTCAATAATGGTATGGTAAACCATTATGGGCCATGACTTCTTGCAGCAAAAGGAGCCATCAAAGGAGTGTATCTGTTCCTCCTCACAAACATCATAAGGTGTCTAGTGAAGCACTCTTGCAAGTTTTTCCCTCCTTCGTCAGGGGTCAGTAAAACTAGTCTGGTTCCTTCAATAGTCCTATTCTCGACCTCAGGATCAGCTTCGTTAATAGTGTTGTAGGTTGAAAGAGAAGGTTCGAATGACGTTCAACCATAATTTCAACAGCCAATAAGGTCCAGCTAGGAGGATGTTGGTTTGGGGATCGAATTCTTTCAGTCTCGAAGAAGCCTCCCCAATACTTTCATAGAGTCCAACGAGAATCAATTTGCTCAAGCAAATGTTTCGACCGACATGAAATTGATTAGCAAGGGTCACGAATCTCCTAGAAACTTGGAGAGACTTGCAGCAGAAAACACACCTTGAGATCCACAACGCAAGGAAAGCAATGTGCTCTTGATCATTGACTTCATCTGTGGTTCCTACATAATGATCCATATAATTGTTATATGTGGGAGATGTTTTGCTGAAATCAATGGTGTCCTCACTATCAATTTTTGGATTGAAAGTCTCTCCAGTGGGTCGAAGCCCAGTGATGGCAGCAACGTTGAAAAGGGTTCGGGTGACCATACCACAAGGAAGGTGGAATGTGTTAAAAGTACTATCCCAGAAGTACAACGAAGCCGTCAACATCAATTGAGAGTATTCAGGACCATACTTCGACAGATGAATCAAGTCAAAAAAATTCCTTCCAGGTAGTTAACTTTACTTTTTATACCCTAGCTAACCAACCTAAGTACTTTTGGTCGTATTTCGACGGACCTGATCTAAAGGGGCGTGATACTTCAGTAAAGAAGTCTAAATTTAAAGGAATTTTTATCAGTTCTCTTTCTTCCCGGGGAAGGTTGTCTTGAACATCCTGTTCATCATCTGCCTTAGTTTTCATGACTACATTAGTCTTTCTAGCAATGGGTTTGGTGGAATGGTGAGTTGGAAAAAACTTTTTAAGTTTAGGTGATTTCTCTATATCAAGGACTGGACCCATAAACCCTAATGTTTTAGAGGCAAGAGTAAAAGGAATTAATACATGTGAAGAATATATGGCTATATGTTCATTCTTCAAAGATGGTGTTGGGACGAATTCCTGGTTCCCAATCATTAATGGTGCTGATATTTGAAGAAGGGGTTTAGAGGCAACATTGTCTTTGTTTCGTTTAACCTTTTCAGATTTGGTTTTTCTTTGAGACGCCATTGATGTAGACAAGAAAAGAAATTTGTTAAGAAAGTTTTGCTAAAGATTTAAGAAAGAAGAAGCTTGAAGGTTGAATAAGATTGAACAAAGGAAAAAGAGATTAAAAATATTATTTATATGGAAGAAAGTGAACCGTTTTGATGAAAGAGAAATTAAAATTCTCACGTTAGTGGGACATGTGTAGCATGATCCTGCGTGCTGATGAACGATTTTGTGAGTTCCAATACAAGAACTAGTCATTGTAGCTAATGATAGAATTTATAGATACCCATGCTGTGATTTGACATTTTGAGATTAAAGATCATCATGAGGATAACGTCAGAGTAGTTGAAAGATTGACAGCATGTTCAGGGAGTAGAAATTTTGAAGAGGTTGCAAAAAAAATATATTTCTTGTTTCAAAATGAATATTTCCTGGGGGCAATTTGTTAGTTGGAAATTTCGACTAAGGATTTTAAAGTTAGACTTGAATATACTTCAGAATATTCCACTACTTTATTTATGTGAAGCCATAAAGGTTGAGATTCGAATTGAGTAAAATTCGTTGGAAAGGTTTACCAATTTGAATTATTGAATAAAGATTGTTATTCGAAATGTGGCTAAGGTTTCAAACATTTTTTCGTTCGACCGTCTTCAGAGATTGGCGTTCAAGATAAGAAGGAGATTCGAATTCAAATATTTTGATCTTATCTGAAAAGACGTGTGGAAGGCTCTGAGTTCGTCGAAGACATGCAAACAGAAACATGGCATTAGTTTGTGTAGAAGACTGTTAGGGTTGAAGTAGTATAAATAATGGCTTTAGTATTTCGATTTAGGTGGTGAACATCTTTGTACAAATTACTCAGAAATTACTCAAAGTACCAAGTGTTAAAGAGAAACGAGTTTATTGAGGATGTACGTATGATACACCCATTTAATATAAATGCATTTACTTTCTGCAGAATTTCCAGTAACATTTACTTAAGTCTTTTACCATTTCAAGTTTAGAAGTAATTTTACTTTCACTTTATATGCATTTTAATTCGACATTTGAAGCCATTTGTCTTCATATACAAAACATGTTAAATACAACAATAAAGTCAAAAGATTAATAAAGACACTCGTGTCTTGAGATCAATCTGATCGACCTTGCAAGTAATTGGATCCGGGAAAGGATTTGGAAGATCAGCGGTTTTTTACCAAAATTCGAGGGTAAACAAATTGGCACGCCCAGTGGGACCTGTGTCTTTATCCATCTTAGTTTTAACTTGTTTATTGAATGAGATTGAGAAGTGGAAAACTAGCCAACAATACAAATCCTAGACCAAAAGGACAACACATTAGGGGAATGGCTAACCCACCCACTAGTGATAGAGTATATATAATACAGAAATAGTGTAAAAAGAAGGAAAAACTGCATTTTGAACTATTATGTATCGACACATGCTGTTATGCATCGACACATAATTTTCCTTTCCCCTACCAAACTGTTGTACCCCAAAATTTTCTCTCTCATTTATCAAATATTTCTTCACAAAGACCTCTCTTGGTTCAAGACTGCACTAAGGTTGATCAGCTCAAGACATATCGTCAAGCACTGATGACCAAAATTAGGGTTTGAGATTGCACAAGGATAATTGAAGTTTTAATGCTTCATATGACTTTCATGGATCATTATGGACCCCCAAGATTGTTCATGTCAAGTTTCAAGCCTTGGATCACATTTTTGCTCAGTCAATTGAGCAGTTGACCTAAAAATCAGTTGTATTGGGGGAAAAGTCAACTATGGCCAATTTACAGTCAAAATTCATAATTTTTGATCCACATAAACATTATAAACTCATATGTATCATTTGATCAAGTTTGTACCATAATTCCTCAAGAAATTTGATCAAATCATCAAAAGGGCAAAATGGTCAAAATTAGGGTTTTGACTGAGAAAGGGCAATTTCTGATTTTTGACCTAGCAAATGGTCAATTGGTTTGAAGTATGATCTTAAGAGTTCAATTGCATCATTTTTACCTAATGGCATGACCTAAAACATTGCTCAAGATCAATTGGATTGATAGTGTATTTTCAGTCAACTAATCAAAAGTCAACTGTACACTGAAAAGTCAAACTTTGACTTTTTGGTCAAAATTCAATGTCAAAGATCACAATTCATCAAAACATGTCAAAATATGAAACTTATTCTTCAATAAATCAAAAAGTCAAGATTTCATTTTGAAAAGTCAAAGTTTTATAACTTAGAAATTTTTCTGTTTAAAACTTCATGTTTTTTCATAACTTTAAGCCAACTTTTGACCATGATGCAAGAGGATTCAGAAGAAACTTTCAACATGAAAGTTATAGATCTCCATGATATATAAAACATTGCTTTACACAACTTCTTCTAAAAATGCTTGGATCTCAAGTTATTATTTCCTAAAGTCATGGTCTTGAAATTGGACACTTAGTGAAATTTTGCCCTAGTTTTGGTCAGGATTTTGACCTAACTTCATGGCACTTTTTCATATAGTTCCAAGGGTAATTTTCAAAAGTGATTCAAAGAGGGGTTATAGATCATATTACAAGCTTTCCAAAATTTCCAAGAACTCCTTGAGATCATTTTTGGTAGGGAGAATCAAAGAGATGAAGTTAGGGTTTTCACACTTGAATTACAAGTCATTTTGTGATGAACAAGATTCAAATTTCAAACGTATGCTGCATAATATCTACTTTAGAGGCCTCAAACTTGTTAGGAACTCCATAATTAATTGCCAGCACAACTGTTATAGGTCTCAATTCAAGCATTTAATGCAAGGCCATGCTTTATATCCATTTTGGAAAGAAAGTGCACAATGCCATTTTGACAAAGTAGCTTTTTGCACAAAACTTGTTCTTGAGACTTGAAATTGTTTTCTTCTGATCATACATGTATTATAACTCAAGAGAAGTTGATATCAACACTTACAATCACCCAACCCGTGCTTGTACTATACATTGAAACTTGTTTTCCCATTTTTCTTCAAAACCAAGTAACATATCAATCAGCCTATAACTTGTACTTCTGACTCTCTCAAGCACTAAGACCTTTTTCTTATAAATACACAAGTTTTTTGCCATAATCTCACGCATGCTTGAGCCCTGAAAACACCAAAAACACAGATTTGCTTCTCACACTTCCATTATTGCAGATTCTGGCCAAAAATCCCAAAACCAAAAACTACTCGTGCGTTTCTTGGCTTCTTGCCTCCAAAAGCTTCTAAACATCATTTAGAAGTCATCCCTTACCCTGTTACAGTTCTGTAACACCATATCCCTCCATTTCCAAGTCCAAAAATAGAGCACTGCAAGTGGACTTCTCCAGACCATTTCAACCACTCTCAAACCTAGCTAATCATTACATTAGCTTCCTGGGACCTCACTGGAGCTATTCTGATGATCACAACACCTTAAGGAGTGCTCATTTGCAGAACACGATTTCCAATTTTGAGGTAAGTTATCTCAACTTTGAACTCTTCATACAAGCATCATTAATGGTTTATTTGTGAATAAAAAATGTAGATATCATTGCTCTAAAGCTAGCCATGTCCATAGTTTTCATTTATGTTGTTTGAGCTTAGAGAATTTTAAGATTGAAGTTTCTAAATTTTTTAGGGTTCAGATTAGGGCCATTAAAATTCATGTTTGTCTTTGATCTATAATTTTGTTGCTTTGCATTTATAAAATTGTGAGGAAATTTGCCACAAGTTTCATGTTTACATTTTTGCAAATGGATGAGAGATGAACAAGATGCAGGTACTCTGGCTGGGCGTGAGGTTGAAGATGAAGTTCAGGCCATGGACTTGATTTCTGTCATATATTTACTGTTTTGTTTATATGAACGAATATATATCCACCCCAGTGGTAGAGCGTGCGCCTGTTAACCTATGGGACCTGGGTTCGAGCCCTAGTGGTACCCTTTTGCTTATTTTCTCACATTTTTCTCATTTTTGACACTTGTTTGCAGCGCTGGGCCTCCCTCCTTTGGGCTTTATATTTTTGCTACATTCTGACCCCCCTGCTCACTATTCACACCTGGCCCATTTTATTTCTATTTTTTTCTCATTTTTCATTTATTTGTTTTCTTAAATATTTTATTTAATATTAAAAAATCAGAAAATAATATAAAAACATTAAATTTTTATTTTGATATGATTTATTTATTTTTTACAATAAAAATTACTTTTATTTTAATCATATTTTATTTATTTTTACTAATTGATTTACAAACTTAATTAGAAACTAGGTTATTTTAGTTATTTTCTTTTACGCAATTAAAATATATTATTTTAAAATATAAAAAGACCAAAAATATTTTATAATACCATAAATTATTTTCAAGACAAAAATACCAAAAATATTTTTCTTACAAACTTAATTTCTTTTTTTTTAATTAATATTTAGATTAGGTTTTTATTTAAATTCTTTTTCTAGTGAATTTAGGTTTACTAATTTAATTTATTATTTTCTTTTAGTTAATTAGGTTAAAACAAAAAAAAAGTTTCTAAGCAAAAATCCATTTTTCTTTCCATTTTACATTCTTGTATATTTATTCATTTTTTGTGCATTATTCATCCAAATTCAATATGGTTGTAATAGATTATTTAGGTTTAAATTCTTGCAATCCCCATTTGTAACTTGTACATCCCCCTCCCACAAGTATTATAATAGCGTCGCAATTTTAAATTCCACAATTTATTGCTTTATAAACAAATGCTAGTAATTAGGGTTTTGAATGAAAAGACTAAAACCAATCAATTAGAAAACCCTAATCAAAGATAAAACCAAGCATGAAAAACAATACACTTGCACACACGACCCCTAGGGTAAAATCCACTTGGTTGCCTTACAAAATGACCATGTTACGCATGTGAGGTATCTTAGAAAAAAAAAACGAATACAAGATCATAGTCCCTCGATGACGCTATCCATGTTGCCTTTCAAATGATCTTAGTCCCTAAAGAAAAAATGCTAAGATACCTTGCAATATTGTTAATTATGGTTATACGATGACCCACGCCCGTCCCGTTTACATCCAAAGATAGGGTTACTTACCAAATTAATGGTAAGATAATAATGTCAAAGGAAAAAGGAAATGAACATGAAAGACTTTTGAGTAGGTAGAATGCTCCTAGTTACTTGCTCAATTTCAAAACAAAACATCCTTGCTATTTTCAAAACAAACACCAATACTTTCAAAACGTATTTCAAACTTGAAAACATTTTCAAAAGATCAACACTTTGTATACATTCTTACGAACGAGAATCATTACAAAGTTTGCCTAAACGATGGCGCCTTTTCAAAATACTTTCAAAAACCACACAAAGCACAATTTCAAACAAAACCAAGTGATCTAGCAAGTAACTAAGAGCCCATGGAAAACCATGGATGAAAAGGTTGCTAGTACCTTCCTTTTTCATATCTACCCCCTGAACTCAAGAAACAATCTCAAAGGTCTTTTCTGTGCTTTTTCACCTTTCCTTTTGGATAAAATAAAAGTCAGTGGTGAATCTTGCTAACTGCTACATTTGCGATAAAACATAAAACACCCAAGTCAGTTCTTCCACCATATCACAGAACTGACGACTCTGCTGGGGAAATTTTAAAAGTGGGGTTACCTTAGGGTTAGATCACATTTACTTGCTTTCATTGTTTGACTTATATGCTTTATATTTCGGTTCTTTGTTTGGGATACCTTATTGGTAAGTAGCAATACGTTGTAGAAACTGTGTGGGGTATACCGATAAGGTCTAAGGAATAGCTATGTTAGTGTGACATATTTGTGGGTACCGGTAGCCCTTGAGTAGTCAAGGAGAATACGGGACCGCTGAGTGATGTCATGAAGCACTAATGAACTTTTAGAACCTTTACTTGACCAACTTGGCCTTTAGGACGTAGTGAGATGACCGACTTTGGTGCAGTCCGAAGTTGGTAGATACTCGATACTACACTCATTGAGGTTTGGTTTTTTGGGATATTTCGGTCGCCATTAAATAGGCTTGTGCTGAAACAATGATCAAAGAAAGAAACCGTTGATATTGAGCTCCTTAGAACCCGATTACTATTACTAGGACAGGTTTGAGTCAACTAAACTTCATGAGGGTACTTACCTATGAGACTCCACGCAAGCCTAAACCTAAGGACTTGTTTGCTTTGTTTGTATATATTTACTTGTACATAACATCATAAACATCATAACATCATAAACATCATAACATCATACTCATACTCACTAACCATTTCAAGGATTTTTAGGATTTATCTTTGTTCTGTTTTATAGGACATGGATTCTATTCGCAGGAAAACCATTCAAGTCAATCTCGTAAGGATCCCTCCTCAACTCAAAGAGTTAGCATCAAGGATTCTTGAAAATTCTCCATTTACCAAAAGACATGGTCGCCTACTAAACTTGGTTACCTCCAACACTGATGAAGACATGATTAAGGTGCTCTTTCAGTTCTTTGATCCTCTACACCATTGCTTCACATTTCCTGATTATCAACTTGTGCCAACTTTGGAAGAATTCCCCCAACTCTTGAGGGTTCCAATTCTAAACCAACTACCTTTCAACGGCACGGAAAGAGATTCAAATCCAGAAGAGATTGCTTAAGCTCTACACTTGCAACCATCTTATATCACAACTAATTGGGAAACAAGGAGTGGTGTCAAAGGTTTCCTAGCAAAGTTCTTGTTTGAGAAAGCCCAAAACTGTTGGAACTCTTTGGATTTGCAAGCCTTTGAGGAAATTGTGGCTTTCCTCATCTATGGGATGGTTTTGTTTCCAAATCCAGACCAACTCATAGATGTGAACACCGTCAAAATCTTCATGTCTCGTAACTCGGTGCCTACTTTGCTAGGGGACATCCAACATTCCTTTCACACCCGCGCTATGAGGAAAAGAGGTATCCTCACGTGTTTCACTCCTCTCTTGGAAAGATGGTTTATTTCGCATCTTCCCTAATCTGTGTTGAAAAATGAACAAGGTTCAAGGTGGTCCCATAGGTTGATGACGCTCAGACATTCAGATATTCATTGGTGTTCCCGCTCTTTGGAGAATGTTACTATCACCGAACATTATGGAGAGTTCCCTAATGTCCCGTTACTTGTCATTAGAGGAGGTATCACCTACAACCCTTGCTTAGCCTTAAGACAGTTTGGTTACGCCCGAAGGGATGGTCCACACGAGATGCTTATTCAAGGAGTGGTATTTGATTACGAGAATGACGATCAAGGTTACTGCCTGAGGTTTGTACGAGCATGGAGGATGTTGAACAAGGTGGATAGCAAGACGTTAGGACACAAGAATTCCATCCCCCTCGAGCCTTACCTTAAATGGGTACGAGCTCGTGCTCAGAAACTTGTGATGCCTTATCCTTCCATTTTACCAGTCATCGTGGAGCCTGTGGTTGAAGGAGATGTTCCCTACACTATCCTCCATCCCGACATGCCTACCTCTCTCGAAGACTTACAAAAGGTTTAGATCCAACTGAAGGAAGAACGAGATACTTTCGAGGCTCAGTTCTATGCTAGTGAGAAGATGGTCTTGGAGCTTACGAAGCAGCTACAAGAAGAGCAAAATGTGAATGCTTATCTCGCGCCAAAGAGGATGCGTTCGGTCTTTTTATCTTAGAAAGCAATTTTGTAAGCCCAAGGGACATAATGTAATATTTTTTTGTGTTGACTAATGAAATTTAACGTTTGCTCATTCTTTTGTCTATACAAATTTAAATTTCATTAATCCTTGAAATAATTTGCATATGCATATTCCATGCATCATAACACGACATGTTTTCGCATAACAGGTTTCCTTATCTTTCTGCTATTTATTTCAGCAAGATGGATCTAGAGCAAACTGTGAAGGATCTCCAAACCCAGAATTCTCAGTTTCAGGAAACTCTACTAGCCCTAGCTAAGGGGCAGCAAGATATGATGGCTTTCTGGCCGTTAAGAAGAAGCCAAAGAAGAAAGCTCTACTCAACATGGGTAGAAGGTTCAAGGAGATAATCCGTCAAATTCCAGTGAAAGAAGATTCATATGAAGAGGACGAAAACCAGATTGGTGAGGTCAAGAGTACTCAGGCTAAGTGTATCAACGATCAAGTATTCGATGATGATTATTTCAACAAGCAGTACCCACCCGCTGATATCAAATACAAGCAGTTAGAAGACAGATTGAAAGCTGTTGAAATTCAAGCCGTCCCCAGTTTAGATTTTGATGATTTGGGTTTGATATTTGGGGTAGTCATTCCCCATAAATTCAAAATACCAATCTTTGCAAAGTATGATAGGGTTTCTTGTCCAAAACTCCATTTGAAATCTTATGTGCGCAAGATACAGCCGCACGCTGCTGATAAGAAGCTCTGGGTTCACTTTTTCCAAGAGAGCTTGATTGGAACACAACTTTAATGGTTTTATCAGTTAGATGGTTCTCGTATCAATATTGTAGAGGATTTAGCTACTACCTTCTACCATCAGTATCAGTACAACGCCGACTTGGTGCCAACAAGGGTTTAGTTGCAAGATATGACCATGGGAAAGAATGAAGGATTTAAGGAATATGCATAAAAGTGGAGAGACCTTGCTAGTAGGGTCCAACCTCCCTTGACTGATAGGGAGCACATCGACATGTTCATGGGCACCCTATCTGGTCCTTTCTTTAATCTGTTGGTTGGCTGCTATTCTTCTGGTTTCACCGAATTAATCTTAACGGGTGAAAGAGTTGAAAGTGGCATTAAAAGTGGGAAGATCTTTGTGGCATCTACCTAAACTCCTAATCCTATCAAGAAACCTTTTGTTGTGAAGAAGGAAGATAATGATGTGTATGGGGCAAGGGCCCATACTAAGAAGAATGATCACCCGTCTGTCAATGTTGTTCGAATCTCTAATCTAACTCCTACTTCAAGACCATCTGCAAATCATAAATGTTTTGAAACTCCAAGAAGACAATTTACAAGGTTGGGAATGACACTGCCTCAAGCCCTCCAACATTTGCTCAAGGCTAATTTAGTGACGTTACGCGATCCTCCCGCCAACTCTGACACCTCATCACCAAAGTATAATCCAAACGCTAGGTGTGCTTACCATTTAAGCAGCCCCCGGCACGAGACTGACCAGTGCTGGGCCTTGAAGAATAAAATCCAGGATTTAATTGACAATAATACTATTGAATTTGATCCTCCTCCAACGCTGAATGTAATTACCACTCCAATGCTGAAGCATGACAAAGGTGTTAATGTTGTCGAAGATACAATTTTTATTGCCTCTGTTGAAGAATTGACTACTCTACTGAATATAATCAAGAACGATATGTTGAAAGCCAGGATCTTCCCTGGCTGTGAAAAAACTGTGTGTGCTGTACAAGACAATACAATGGTTGTGAAAGGCTGAAGAAAGGCATACAACGCCTGATGGATAGCCACGAAATTCTGTTTGAAAAGACTCCACTTGCCAAGAGTTTGATTAACAAATGTGAAGACCTCTCCATTATTACCATCTCAAACAAACCTATTAGGATCACCTTCAAAGGTCCTATTAGGATTTCAAATGAACCCATTGTTTCTCCCTTAATAAGTACCAATCCCGGACCGATTCCTTATTCTTCAAACAAAGCGGTACCATGGAATTACGATGCTGATGTGTTCTATCATGGGATTAAACAAGATGCCTGGATTAAAGAAGAAAAAGATGACAATATTGGCAACATAGCTGGCTCAAGCAAAGTAACTAGAACTGGGAGAATTTTTCACCCAATATCTCACCTCCAATAGTTACAAAGACGCCCATCCGCATTACTGCTTCCAAGCCAAGTGCCGATACAAGAGGAAAAGAGAAAGTTGTTGAGCCTGTTTTGATTGAAGTACCCTCCAAAGACGTAGCTGATGAAGAACCCTCCGCCCGTGAAATGGACGAGATTTTGAAGATAATCAAGAGAAGCGAATTCAAAATTGTAGAACAGTTGGGGTAAACCCCTTCTAATATTTCAATATTATCATTGCTGCTTTGCTCCAATGGCCATGCTCGAACATTAATCAAGTTCCTGAAAAAAGCTCATGTCCCCCATGAGACAACAACATACCAATTTGAGAATTGCATGGTGTTGTACCCCAAAATTTGCCCTCTCATTTCACTCAAGACATGCCTCTAGAGGTCCTCAATTTCTCAAGGATGACTAAGGATTAACCAGACAAATCCTCCCCCTAAGGCAACAACCTTCAAACTAGGGTTTCACTCCTCATCAAGATGGTTGAAGTCCAAGGGTCCCAAATTCTTTCCATGGTCCCAATATCTTCTCAAGATCATCCATGTCAAGTTTCATGCCTTGCACAAGAAGTTTGCTCAGTCAATTGCCCAGATGCCTGAAAATCAACTATACTAGGTCAAAAGTCAACCGTGGCCCCCATACAGTAAAACTTCAATATTTTTGGTCAACATCAACATTTTGAAGAGATATCCATCATTTGATCAATGGTTGATCATGATTCCTCAAGGAATGTCCCCAAATTCATCAAAACCCAAAAGTTGCTAAATTAAGGTTTCATTGGAAAAGTCAACCAAACATTGACCAGGCATAACTTCTTCATACTTTATCATAAATTTTCCATACAAGGCTCATTTTGAAGAGGATTCAATTCCCTACAATTCATCTTCATCCCACAAGTTCAAAATATGCACTCATCAAAAGATATGAATTACTATATTATAGGTCCTTTTGAAAAGTCAACAAAAACAACTTTTGGGTCAAAGATTCTTACATGAACATGGAAGACCCAATTGAGATTAAACCAAAAGGGTTGTTTATGGGACATCCTAAGCTTTCTTAAAAGTCCAATAACACCTCTCTAGGGTTAAAATTGGAGGAGATATGCCTTGTCAAAGTTGACCATTTTTAGAAAATTGTCAAAAGTCAAATGTGCTCAAAAATACATTTTTTTGTCAAATGGGCCTAGCATTTCATGATTGTATCTTGTTGGAAACATGGTCCACGACCCAAATCAGCATCCACATATTATTTGCTTCATTATTTATTTCATTTTGATTTTTTATTATTTAAAATTCAAATTAAATCAAATAAATGGCAAAAAATACAAAAGATTGAATTTGATTTGATTTTTTTGTAGGAATTAAATCTATTCAAGTTGGATTAATCAGACCAAATCAAATCAAGGCAAATTGAATCAAAATTGACATGATTAGGCTATTTTGGAAACATATCATACAAGGAGCAAAATCAAATCAAATCTCCATGATTTACCAAGATACAAATTGTTTTTGTTGACCTAATATGCTCTAGTACAAATACAATGCGCAACCAAGGCAAGAAAAAGGATTGGAGGTCGTGTAAGGCATCAAACAAAACTCAAAATTTTGGCAAAATGGTGTGGATCGGTTTCTACTCTAGAGGACAATTCAAAGCATTACAAGGCTGCCAATCGATTCCTGGACATCTCCAGAACATTCTCCAATAATTTGCAAGCTTCCACAAGCCCAGAATCGTCACATAACACTCACGCGGTTTGCTTCCTTTTCCAAATCTGATTACAATAATTCTTGCATCATAAACATGTTCTAATAATATATTAATTCTTATTGACACATTTGCAACATGTTTGAATGGTTTAATTGATATTTTGATGCGTATAATGATAATCACCATTGCTAGGGTTTGTTTGTCGTTTTAGGGTTTTTCTATACAGGTTAAATTGGCCCAAGAAAAGGGCACCATGGTGCTCGTGAGATCAAGACGAATTGATCTATGTACTCACAATTGATTTATCATGCTTGCTATGAATTTTTGAAACTTGCAGTGCTATAGCCATGGAAGACGTCCGTAGGTATAAGTCTGGTACCTAAAACGACGGACAGGGGAAGAAGAAGCTAACGTGGCTGACCACCATTGGCTTGTTTGAATCACGTGCGCGCTTTTTATTTTTTCCATTTTATCCACTTTGTTTTATATAATACATATTGTTATTATTATGTTAAAACTAAGCCACGCAATACAGATGACAAGGGCGCACGTTTGAAAGTGAAAGGACCTGGGTTCGATCCCAGGTCCAGGCGTTTTGTTATTTTCCTATTATTTGATTACAGATTCCATACTCCATGCTTACAGGTGCCTACCATGCAACCCAAAATCCAGCTAATGGATCGTTCATACTCCAGATCTAGCGTTTAGTCAAGAGAGGATCATGGTACACCATCAGAAAGAGGATGCACTAAATCTAGCGCGGGGAGTGGGCTCAGCATTCTTGGGCCTAGATGTTTCAACATCACACCCCCCTTTCAGCTTATAACACATGCCCAATTATTTCTCTTTTCTCTTTATTTCTTTTTAATTGTTTTACTAATTATCTTTTTTTTACAAAATAACACAAAATCATTTTTTATCATAAAATCAAAAAATCACAAAAAACATCAAAAATCATTATTTTCATAAAAATATTTTATTTCCTTAATTAATTAGTTTAATTATTTAGGAAAATTTAATCCTTTTTTCATAATTTAAATCAATTAGAATTAGGGTTAATTTTGTACATAATCTAATTTTTCTCAAAAAAAAAACCTAAATCATTTTTTTAATTAGATCTTTTAGGAAACCCTAATTTATTCCCTCGCATTTAATTCGTCGCGCGTACCTTTAAATTCTTTTTCTATTATTGTAACTGCTCTGAGTTTGTAATAGTAATTATGGTTTTAAGTTCTGCATCTTTATTTTCAGTCCAAGATAATTATGTATATGCAAAGCCTTGTAATAGCTAGGACTTTTAACTTTCTCGCTTTAATTTTCGCAAACTATAAATTGCTTAGATGTGTGTTAATAGGATTGTATGGAAAGACAAACTGAAAATTAATATGGTAGAAAACCCTAAATATGCAAAGATAAATTAACTAAAAATTACACTCTCACATGCTCACTCCTAGGGTTTACTCCATTCTGGTTTCCTTTGGTAAACGGTCATGAAGTATAGGGTTTGTTAGTGGTTGTCCTCTAGCCCCGAAAGATCTAAAATGACCCATTCAGATGTTGCCTCAGAAAAAGATCTTTAAGGCTTTAGGATGATTACTAACATTTCCTAACATTGCTTTTATGATCGTACATGTCCCTTCGAATGTCCCTAAAAAAACTCCAACGACGATGCTACCTATTTCTCAATAATGGGATAGCATTGTCTAAAAGGAAAACGAACAAGCTTTTTTCGAGTAGGTAGATTAGTTCCTAGGTACTTGCTCAAACAAACAAATTTTTTTCACCCAAACACTTTTCAAATAAAGTTTTCAAAAACAACTTCGTAACACTCTTGAGGACAGAAACAAAGGTTAACACAAAGTAATACAAAACTTTTCAAAACAAGCACACACAAGCAGTTTTCAAAATGAGCAAGTACCTAAGAGCCCGTGGAAAACCACGGATAGAAAGGGTGCTAACACCTTCCCTTTCTATAATCTACCCCCCCGTACTCAGAAACATCTCGGAAAATGTTTTTCTGTTCTTTTTCGTTTTCCTGATTGGATAAAATAAAAGTCGGTGGCGACTCTTGCTTTCTGTGACAATTTGCGAACAAAAAACGCAAATCAGTATTAACAGTCGCTTCTGCCATCGTATCACAGAACTGGCGACTCTATTGGGGACTAAAATATAAAGTGGGGTAAACCTTAGGATCTAGGTCATATTTAATTGCTTTCTCTTGATTGTCTTGTTTGCTTTATATTTATGGGAACTGTTTGGGTTATTTGATCCTACACCCGGATCAGGAAACACCTTTTAGGTAAGTAGCAATAAACTTTGAGGGAGTTGTGCTGGGGTATACCGACACGGTTGAGGCAGTAGCTACGTTAATGTGGCACTTTGGTTGGTACCCGTAACCCTTGAGTCAATCATGGAGATGTACGGAGCTGTCGCGTGGTGTCATAAGCATCAACTGACCTTAGAACCTTTAATTGCATAACTTGGCCAGTAGGACGTAGCAAGATGGCCGACTTTGGTGTATGCCCAAGGTCGACAGATACTCGATGCTACACTTACTGAGGTTTGACTTCTGAGTTTTGTTTGATTATGAGTCAATCATCGACTGGACAAGGCTTAGGGGAAAGATCAGTGATATTGAGATCCCTTTAGAACCCGATTACATATTTATAGGACAAGTTTGAAACCAACTAAACTTAAAGAGGGTACTTACCTATAGAATCCATGCAAGCCTAAACCTAAGGCTACTTGTGTGACTTGTTTGCTTTCTGTTCCTAACAATTTGAACTCATTGCAGGGCTTTATTTGTATTCCTTGCAGGACCTTGTTTGTATAAATCCAATAAATTGGTTTCTTACCCTGCATTTTTGCTGGATACATAGCATACACATCATAGCATCATACCATAACATTTCCTTAACCATTTCAAGGATCTCGAGGGCCTGTGATGCAGGTTATGATGAACCAGACGTCTAGCAAGGGGCAAGGGGATTTATTTTCCTCTAGCCAATGCCGTCAAAAGATCAAAACACAACAACTTGAGTCAGGGGCTATGACCCACTTGATATGGTGAGCTTGACTCTTATAGAAGGACCTTCAACGATACGAAGTGCTTCAATCAAAATGGAAAAATTTTAACTTCTGACATTTTCTTGTTTACCCTGCGAGATCCTTGAAAACATTGCATATATATATATCATACATATCATTGCATAACAGGTCTCTCATGTTCTCGCTGTTTATTTCAGCAATGGCTCTCAAACAAGACGGCATAGATCTTCAAACTCAAGAAGCTCATTTGAGGGAAATGTTCCTAAACCTATCCAAGGGGCATGAAGAGTTGAAAACACTCCTCACTGGGAACTTGGTCAAGAAAAGTCCTGAAGATAATAAGGACGAACGACTGGAACAACTGCAAGCTGAGGTAGATGCAATGAGAACCCAGATGTTAGGGCAGATGGATCTTATCCAAGGCCTAGCCCGAGGACAAGAAGAGCTGAGAACCATTATCAACAAACTTCATCAAGATGGATACAACCGTATGAAGCAAGCAGTCAAGGCTGGGGACCAAGTCATTGATCAACCTCCAAGAAGACAAGAGTTTGGTTTGGTGAAGAGTGGACCTTTCCAAATTGCTACTACCTCACGGGTCCAACAACAACCTCGCCAAAAATAACGGGTTAATCAGAGTAAGCCAGATACACCCAAGAGGAAGTTTACCAAACTCAACATGCCGCTATCTCAAGCTTTATAACACATGTTGAGGATGAATCTGGTTACGTTGATAGGGCCTCATCCGAATCCCAATACTTCTTCGCCTAACTACAATCCCGATGCAAGGTGTGCATATCACTCCAACAGTCCGGGGCATGATACTGACGTCTGTTGGAGGTTGAAATACAAAATTCAAGACTTGATTGATGAATGAGCATTGGAATTCACACAAGATGGTCAACTGGAATATTTCTGTCAATCCTCCAAGGCCCACCATTTGAAGTGACATGTTTTGACAAAAGGGCTGTTCGTTCATTAGAATTTTAAATTTGTAATTTTCTTTTGATTGTTCGAACATTTATTCATGTCAAACTTTGTTACTTTATCAATGCATTGCATATGTCTTTTTTGAATCAATTCATTCGTATTCACTATATTTAAACTCCATTCCTTTTTGTGATATTCAACTCTCGATTAAAAAGCTGTAAGCCTTTAGAGGGAGGATGACGAAAATGATACCATAATCTCTACAGTATGCTTTTGAACAGACCCCACTGACGATGTACAGGCGTTGTTCCAAATCCTAAATAGTGGAGTTATAAGTAAGATAATCCCTAGTCAACCCCTTTGAGCCAAAGAAGTAGGAGTTTTTCTTTTCACACAAACTAAAACCCTTAATCATAACATGGGGCAGGGTAGTTTTCTCAGTTAATTTAGAGGCGCATTTAGTCACAATTTGCCGCTTCGTACACAATGAGTGGCATCAAAGATGTCCTTCCAAAACAAAAGACGGTGATGGTTCTGTATAATCGTCAAGACAGGCATTCATTATCTCTCGAAATAAAATCCCATTAAGTCAAAACCTATGAAGGAGACTTAAGAGAAAAATTAGGGCATCCCGCTGACTGTAATCACAAAAGAAACAGTTCAGGCAAAAGAAGGGATAACAAAAAAAAAAGAGGTTAATACAAATCCTCGACAAAAAGAAGATTACAAAAATGACTGCCTTTTCAAAAGAAATGTTCAATTTCTGAATCATCACCAAGTATCAGAGCAAAGATTCCAAACTCAATCAAGATCTAAACGCACAATTAACTGAGCATAGGACTGAAGAACATCACGAAGAGCGGGTTAGGTATAAATAAAATTTGAGCCTTTATTCGTTGTTTCTTGAACTGTGAACCAGACCATGTTATAACCTTAAAAGTCCTAGCTGAAGCATGGGTTAGTTTGAGAGCATACTGTTACAAAGGTATCCTGACTCCTGTAGGATTTGTTACGAATCCTGAGTTGATATCACATTCTTGCAAATTTCGTTTTACTACACAAAACACATTTTCAAGACAGACATGAGTTTTTGCATTCTTTAAATGACATTGTTTGCATATGACTAATTGTTTGACAATAGAGAAATCCACACAATGGATATTCAATGAACAAACATCCTCTCAATGGACAGAATCACCTCAGCGGGAAAGACACTTCCAATAAAAGGTCTTCCATAAGCAAGGGGAATGACATGATGTCTAAACACACCTGGGGCAGTCTCTCCAAAAGTGCCAAATAACCAGGGGCAGATCTCTATCCAAATCGCTTGGGGAATTACACACGCATTCCAGCAATGAATCATGTGCCATCAAGAAAACATTTTTGACAGTACTACAACACAACACTATGGACAATGACAACTCTCTACATCCTGAAAGCATGGACATAGTCGGAAAATACTATGCATGAAAAAATGACCCGCTAGGTTGACACACCTTGGCAAAAATTAGGGATAAAAAATGAAAATTTTGTACACCCGGCAAGTCGAAAACCCGAAAGGGAGGCTTGGGCAAAAACGGGTATACCGGCGGACTGAAAACCCGAAAGGGAGGTCCAAGAAAAAGTTATGGATTTAAAACGTATGACTATGTCCCGTCACCTGTCTATCAGTGGAAGACTTATACCTTGATCATCATTCATCAAGAGCACCAGAATCGAGAAATGGTTCAGATATGATCCAGCTACGGATGTCATTCTGCTACTTATTCAAGACTTTCATACATCGAGAAACAGTTCATATACGATCCAGATATGGATGTCATTCTGCTACTTATTCAAGATTTTCATACATCGAGAAACGGTTCAGATACGATCCAGATACGGATGTCATTCTGCTACTTATTCAATATTTTCATACATTGAGAAACATTTCAGATACGATCCAGATACGAATGTCATTCTTCTACTTATTCAAGATTTTCGTACATCGAGAAACAGTTCAGATACGATCCAGATACGAATGTCATTCTGCTACTCATTCAAGATTTTCATACATTGAGAAACAATTTAGATACGATCCGCATACGGATGTCATTCTACTACTCATTCAAGATTTTCATACATTGAGAAATAGTTCAGGTACGATCCAAAGATGGATGTTATCCTGGTACTTATTCCAGATTTCTCTTATAGAAACAGTTCATGTACGATCCAGAGACGGATGTCATCCTGATACTTACTCCAGACTCTCCTCTAAGTACAGTTCAGATACGATCCAGAGACGGATGTCATTCTAACACTCATTCAACACATGTTTCAAGTACAGTTCAGATACGATCCAGAGACGGATGTCATCCTGGCACTCATTAAATACATGTTCAAGTACAATCATGACATAGATCCATCCACAAAATATCTGTGTGATACGGTGGGAAAGAACTGACTGTTTTTTGGAATGTTGGTTTGCGTTTTGCGTTTGCTTTTGCAAAATGTCGTGGTAAGCAAGAGTCGCCATCGACTTTTATTTTATCCAACAAGGAAAGGAAAAAAGCACAGAAAAATTCCTTTTTCGAGATATTTCTCGGGTTCGGGGGGTAGATTATAGAAAGGGAAGGTGTTAGCACCCCTTCTATCCGTAGTTATCCACGGGCTCTTAGGTACTTGCTCAATTGTTTCCAAAATATTGCTTTCTTTGTGCTTGTGGGTTTGAAAAAGTTTTTGTTTTGAAACTTCGATTTAACTCTTGCTTCTATCCTCAAGAGCGTATGAAGTGTTTTTGAAAACTTTGTTCGAAAGTGTAAGTGTGAAAAGTTTTGTTTTGTTTTGGAAAGAGCAAGTACCTGAGAACCATCTACCTACTCGAAAAAAAGGAATCGTTCTATGCTATCTTCCTTTAGACAATGCTATCCCACTATTAGTGAGTAGGTAGCACCGTCGTTGGAGTTTAAGGGTCCATTCGAATGAGGGACGTGCCGTCACTAAAGCAATGTTAGGACACCTTAGCGGTAACCCTAATGTCTTAGATCATTTGTTTTGAGGCAACAATATCCGAGGCAACCGTTTCGAGGCGACTATGATCTTTTAAACAAGAGGGCGAACTCTAAAATGACCTATACTTAATGACCGCGAACAAAGGCAACCAAGTGGGGTGTACCCTAAGAGTGCGCATGTGTGAGTGTGTTGATTTTAGTTAATTTTATCTTTGTACATGTTAAGGGTGATCTAAGTTGATTTTAGGTTAAAAAGTTCAGTCTTGTCATGCATTCCTATTATCAAACATCTAACAGTTATATTTTGCAGGAAATAAAATGTGGAATTTAAATTACAAGGCATCGAGTATTTACATCGCCAAAGACAAACCCTTTAAAAATAAATAAAGCGATAAAAATAAATAAAGGTCCTATTAAGCTATTACAAACCGGAGGCAAGTACATTATTGGATAAAATAAATAAATTGCGTGCGGGAAAATTAAATCGAGCGCAAAGTTTAGGGTTTTGATCCTTTTTGTTAAAGAAAAGATCTTTTGTTGTTTTTTTATTTATTTTAAGAAAGAAATAAATCCTAAATTAATTACTAAATTGAATTAAATAAATTAATTAATAAAAAATAAAATATTTTTTGGGTTTTTGTCATTTAAAGAAAGAAATAAAAATTAATTGAATTAGTAAAACCTAATTAAGTCTAGTTAATTTTAATTATTAAAAAATGAATTAAAGTTATTCTAATCAAAACCTAAATCAATTTAATTAATGTTTATTAATAAAAAATAAAAGTTAAAGTTTAATTTGATGAAAAATATTTTTGGTGATCTTATTTTATAAAGAAAAGAATTTTTGGTTGGTTAGAAATTAAATAAAACAATAAAAACAATTAATTAAAACAAAATAAATAAATAAGAGAGAAAAGAGGTTTGGGCCTGAATTTTGTGGTGCATATAGCAATGCTGAGGCCCATTTGCATTGGCCCTGGTTGACTTTTTGGATTCCATGCGCGCACGTGGACTTTGCCTATGGTGGACATTCAGATCTTGGCCACCAGATCTGGCCTTTGGCCATCTGACTGTTGATTGAACGATGGTGCATGGTGAGCTACTAACTTGAACATGTACAAGATCACCTGAAAAGCAAAATTAACAAAGAGAGTGGGGGACCTGGAATTCAAACCCAGGTCCTGATGGATGTTGAACGTGTATGCTTGCCACAGGGACACTTTGTTTTAATTGTTAATAATATACGAATAAAACATAATATATTAAAACAAATCTATGGCCAAAAAAGACAAAAATAACGCGCGCGATTTGAATGGTGCAATGGGTAGGTTCCATGTATCGTCTTCAACCTTCGTCTGTGGCTAAAACTCTGTAAAACCTATAGCCACGGACACAACCCGTCACTAAAAGTCATGCATACTCCAAAATCTGCCATGAGCCATGAAAATGAATTCTAAGGGCATGGTTGTGCCCGTCTCATCATCCCGGTCACAACCATACCCTTCTTGATAGCCAATTTTTCCTGAAACGAAAACACCCAAAAATATCCACAAAAACCTAGCTATGGCATTTTGCAATATAGGTCAGATAAATAAAATTAAATTATACCAAAAGCTTGGAAATGTTATGAGGATCACAAATATACCAATAATTTACTCAAATGATGCAAGAGTGATGATTTACGAATTCAAGAAAGAAGCGGATTATCGTGGTACTTACAACATGTTGTGGTGTCTGAGAATGATTGCTTTTGATCCAGGAAGGTTGAGTGAACACCTAGGAATCGATTGAGACCGGTCTAAGCTTCTGAAATTGCCTCTAGCTATGGATTCAATTCCACACTTTTTAATGAATTTTGCAACTTTTTTATTGCCTATTCTTGCAGCCTCCAACCTCTATTTTCAAGCCTTTGCCTTCCTTATGTAATGTATATTGCATTAGGGTAAGAAACTTGGTACAAATCTCTCCATATCAATGCTCATGAATTGGATTTGATTCCAACATTACAACATTCCAAATTTGGCCTAAATCATATCTTCTTGTAACCAATGCACTTGATGCGAATTTGACTCACATAATAGCTGTATTCAAAGCCTAAATCAACCAAAAAATCATGAGTTATAAATACTTTTGATTTTATATGATTTTATTTGATTTAAAGTGAATAAATTCAATTAAAAATCAAATTAAATAATAAAAATAAGATATGGGCTCATGGCTGAAGCTAGGACACGTGGAAAATGACGCAAGATCAAATAAAGTGGAAAACAATGGGCCCATTTGACAAAATTTGAAGTTTTGGGGATAGTTGACTTTTGGCAATTTTGCAAAAATGTCCAACTTCAACAATGCATAACTTCTTCAATTTTGAACTTTTGGAAGTGTTCTTGGACTTTTTAGAAATCTTGAGATGTCCTCTAACCAACCATTTTGGTATCATCACATTTTGACATTCCATTCCCAAGTTATAAGCTTTGTAAAAATGTGTTTTTGTTGACTTTCAAAAATGACCTATAATGTCCAAATTTATAACTTCTTGTGAGTGCATTTTTTGATCTTGGGGTATGAAGATGGATTGTAGTAAATTGCATCCTCTTCAAAATGAGCTTTGGATAGGTCATTTATCATAAATAATGAGAAAGTTATGCTTGGTCAAAGTTGAGTTGACTTTTCCTACAAAACCCTAATTTAGCAACTTTTGAGTCTTGATGAATTTTGAGCAATCCTTGATGAATCATGATCAACCCTCGATCAAATGATGAAATATCCTTCAAAATGATAATGTTGACAAAAAATCTTGAAGTTTGACTGTATGTGGGTCACAGTTGACTTTTGCCCTGGCATGGTCGATTTTGGGACCCTTTGAGCAATTGACTGAGCAAACTTCCTCTGCAAGGCTTGAAACTTGACATGGATGACCTTGAGAACATATTAGGACACTGGGGAGCACTTTAGGTCATTTGGACTCAAGGATATTGATGCAACACAAAACCCTAATTGTGGGTTGATTGCCTTAGGAGATAGCTTGACTGTCCAACTCTTGAGCAATCTTGAGCTACTTGGAGATTTTCCTTGCAATGTTTTAAGAAATATGAGAGGGCAAATTTTGGGGTACAACAGCTGCCCCTGTTCAATCTTCTTAAAACTGAGGATGTAGATTGGCTTTCGTGATCCGAAGGTGGAAGATGATTGAACACTAGAGTGCCCAGAAATTTGCACTCGCATGAAGTGGTATCAGCCTGGTGATGTCGGGAATGGGCTTATAGATGCCATTTGGAGTTTGTTGGTAGGAGGATGGGCTTACAGATGCCACTTGCAGGAGCGTCGATCGCATAAGAGATTCCTTAACGATAACTTGCATACCTGTTGTTGTAGAAGATTCCGCTGGGGAAGTCTAACTTTTATTGAGATTTAGGAACTTGCCTGTACCTCAGTTGAGAGAACATCTTTGCTGAGTTTTAAGAACTTGTCCGTAATTCAACTAGGGGAAACATCTTCATCAAGATCTAGGACTGTCTGGTCTTCAACGGAGGATAATTCTGTTGAGATTTTAGAACTCGTCCACACTTCGACGGAGGAAAATTGTCGAGATTGAGAACCTTATCTAAAATTCAACCGAGGATAATTCAGTTGAAATTTAAGATCCGGTCAGGTCTTCGACTGAGGGAAACATCTTCATCAAGATCTAGGAACTGTCTGGTCTTCAACGAAGTATAATTCTGTTGAGATTGTAGAACTCGTCCACACTTCGACGGAGGAAAATTGTCGAGATTGAGAACCTTATCTGAAATTCAACCGAGGATAATTCAGTTGAAATTTAAGAACCGGTCAGGGCTTCGACTGAGGGAAACATCTTCATCAAGATCTAGGAACTGTCTGGTCTTCAACGGAGTATAATTCTGTTGAGATTGTAGAACTCATCCACACTTCGACGGAGGAAAATTGTTGAGATTGAGAACCATATCTGAAATTCAACCGAGGATAATTCAGTTGAAATTTAAGAACCTGTCAGGTCTTCGACTGAGGGAAACATCTTCATCAAGATCTAGGAACTGTCTGGTCTTCAACGGAGTATAATTCTGTTGAGATTGTAGAACTCGTCCACACTTCGACGGAGGAAAATTGTCGAGATTGAGAACCTTATCTGAAATTCAACCGAGGATAATTCAGTTGAGATTTAAGAACCGGTCAGGTCTTCGACTGAGGGAAACATCTTCATCAAGATCTAGGAACTGTCTGGTCTTCAACGGAGTATAATTCTGTTGAGATTGTAGAACTCGTCCACACTTCGACGGAGGAAAATTGTCGAGATTGAGAACCTTATCTGAAATTCAACCGAGGATAATTCAGTTGAGATTTAAGAACCGGTCAGGTCTTCGACTGAGGGAAACATCTTCATCAAGATCTAGGAACTGTCTGGTCTTCAACGGAGTATAATTCTGTTGAGATTGTAGAACTCGTCCACACTTCGACGGAGGAAAATTGTCGAGATTGAGAACCTTATCTGAAATTCAACCGAGGATAATTCAGTTGAGATTTAAGAACCGGTCGAGTCTTCGACTGAGGGAAACATCTTCATCAAGATCTAGGAACTGTGTGGTCTTCAACGAAGTATAATTCTGTTGAGATTGTAGAACTCGTCCACACTTTGATGGAGGAAAATTGTCGAGATTGAGAACCTTATCTGAAATTCAATCGAGGATAATTCAGTTGAGATTTAAGAACCGGTCTGGTCTTCGACTGAGGGAAACATCTTCATCAAGATCTAGGAACTGTCTGGTCTTCAACGGAGTATAATTCTGTTGAGATTGTAGAACTCGTCCACACTTCGACGGAGGAAAATTGTCGAGATTGAGAACCTTATCTGAAATTCAACCAAGGATAATTCAGTTGAGATTTAAGAACCGGCCAGGTCTTCGATTGAGGGAAACATCTTCATCAAGATCTAGGAACTGTATGGTCTTCAACGGAGTATAATTCTGTTGAGATTGTAGAACTCGTCCACACTTTGACGGAGGAAAATTGTCGAGATTGAGAACCTTATCTGAAATTCAACTGAGGATAATTCAGTTGAGATTTAAGAACTGGTCAGGTCTTCGACTGAGGGGAACATCTTCATCAAGATCTAGGAACTGTCTGGTCTTTAACGGAGTATAATTCTGTTGAGATTGTAGAACTCGTCCACACTTCGACAGAGGAAAATTGTTGAGATTGAGAACCTTATCTGAAATTCAACCGAGGATAATTCAGTTGAGATTTAAGAACCGGTCAGGTCTTCTACTGAGGGAAACATCTTCATCAAGATCTAGGAACTGTCTGGTCTTCAACATGATATAATTCTGTTGAGATTGTAGAACTCGTCCACACTTCGACGGAGGAAAATTTTCGAGATTGAGAACCTTATCTGAAATTCAACCAAGGATAATTCAGTTGAGATTTAAGAACCGGTCAGGTCTTCGACATAGCTGAGAACTTAACTGCATCCTTCCTAAAAGGTAAAGGTCAGTCATATGCAATGCATGATATAGATCAAGCAATGATGTTCTCAAAATAAATGAGATTGTGTTGTATGATGCGTATATTCATGTATCATGATGTATGGAAATGTAGTGTTTCTAGCTGGGGAAAATAAATCCCGGATAGCTACTGGAGAATAGAGTTGAATTCTTCGTTTCAGCTTAGGGTGGAGAATGAAGATGATTGTGAGAATAGACTTGCAGGAGAGGATAAATCCATTGGGGAATATACTGATGAGGAGATTACTCTGTGGGGAAGAGATGTTCTGTGGAGGATTCCACTGATAAATTCCGCTGGGGACGAATTACCGTTGCTGGTGCTACTGAATCTTGTTGGGGGATTGAATTCCTGTTTGTGAAAGGAAAGAACTCCACTGGGGATGATCTTTCAGTTGCGACTTCACTGGGGATAACCTGTTAGGCTCTAATGGGGATAATCCTTTGAGCTTTGCTGGGGACAATCTTCCTTTGAACTCGGCTGGGGATATTCATTTTTATACTCTGCCGGGGACGAACTTCCAGAGTCTACTTGGGATGATTCTTCAACTCCATTGGGGAAGCTTTTTCAGACTGCGCTGGGAAAATTTTAACTCCACTGGGGATATCTTGTATTCTGCTGGGGAATATTCTTATACTCCGTTGGGGAATATTAAGACTGTCGGGGATATTAAGCCTTTTCAGTGTTGATGGTAGATAAAATCTGCTTGGGGGGAGAATATTACCGAATCATTCATTCACAGTTGCAAGCCTCAGTTGGGGAGAGCTATCTTTACTGTCTTACTCTGCGGGGAGTGAATTCTACTGGGACGCGTGCTAAGGATATGACGATGGCTTGCCTCAAGACTTTTTTTGCCCCTGTTTTTGCGGAAGAAGGTGCTTGCGGAGGCCCTGTGGATCGAGTATTATCCCCACCTATGAGGTGCTTGGTATCTTTCGGTCAAAATAACAAGTCTTCTTCTGGTAGGCCAGTGACGAGATGACGAGACAGTCGTACGCTTTGATCCCTAATTTTTGCCTGGATCGCCCTTTCGGGTTTTCAATCCACCGGGATACCCTTTTTTGCCCAAGCCACCTTTTCAGGTTTTTGACTTGACGGATGTACAATTTTTCATTCTCATCCCTAATTTTTGCCCGAACCCTTTTGGTTCGCTGGGAAGCCCTTATTTTTTCCTAGGCCAGTCAACCTAGCGGGTCTTTATTCATGCGTGGTATTTTCTGACTATGTCCACGCTCTCAGGATGTAGGGAGGTGTCACTGTCAGTAGTGTTGTGTTGCCATACTACCAGAAGATCTTCGTTTGATCATGCAAGATTCATTGCTGGAATTCATGTCCAATTCCCCATTTGATTCAGATGGAGATTTTCCCCTGGCTATTTGGCATTTTGAGAGATTCCTTGAATCTTGACTTAACTGCCCCAGATGATGGACAATGCTCATGCCGTGCCCCTTGGTTGGAGGTGTTTTTTCCACTTGAGGTGACCCTTTTTATTGAAAAGGTTTTTGTTCACTAGATATTCATCGTGCGAATTTCTCTGCTGTTTGAACAAATAGTCATATGCAAACAATGTTATTTTAGGAATGCAAAGCTTATGTCTGTCTTGAAGTTTTTGAAAATGCATTTTTTCAGTAAGATAGGAAAATTTTGTAAAATGTGACGTCAACTCAGGATTTACAACAAGCCCTACAGGAGTCAGGATACCTTTTGTAACAATATGCTTTCGGACTAACCCATGCTTCAGCTAGGACTTTTAAGGGTTATAACGTGGCCTGGTTCACGGTTCAAGAAACAAAGGATAAAGGCTCAAATTTTATTTCTACCCACCCATTCTCCGTGATGTTCTTCGATCCTAAACTCAGCTAATTGTGTATTTAAATCCTGTTTGAATCTTTGCTCTGATATTCCAGTGATGGTTCGGATACTGACAGTTTATTTTGAATAGGCAGTCATTTTTGTTGAGAGTTTGTAGGATCTCTTTCATTTTGATTTTATTATCCCTGTCTTTTGCCTGGACTATTTCTCTTGTGAGTACAGTCAGCGGGATGCCCCAGTTTTGTAAGTCTCCTTCATAGGTTTTGACTTAATGAGCTTTTATTTCTGAGAGATAATGACTGCCTGTCCTGACGATTATAAGGAACCATCACCATATTTTATTTTGGAAGGACCTCTTTGATGTCATTCATTGTGCACCTGAATTAACTGAGAAACTACCATGCCCCAGGTTGTGATTAAGGGTTTTAATTTGTGAAAAGAAAAACTCTAACTTCTTTGGCTCAAAGGGGTTGACTAGAGATTATCTTCCTTATAACTCCACTGTTTAGGATTTGAAACAATGCCTATACCTCGTCAGCGGGGTCTGTTCAAAAGCATACTGTAGAGATTTTGATATCATTTTCGTCATCCTCCCTCTAAAGGCTTAAAATTTTTTAATCGAGAGTTGATCATCACAAAAAATGAAAGCAATTTGAATATAGTGAAATACGAATGGATTGATTCAAAACAGACATATGAAATGCATTGATAAAGTAATAAAAGTTTGACATGAATAAATGTTCGAACAATCAAAAGAAAATTACAACTTGAAAATTCTAGTGAACAAAAAGTCTTCTCGTCTCAGTACTTGTCACTTCAAATGGTGAACCTTGGGGGGATGGAAAAAGAATTCAATCTGACCGTCTTGTGTGAGTTCCAATGCTCCTTCATCAATCAAGTCTTGAATTTTGTTGCTCAACGCCCAACAAATGTTAGTATCATGCCCTGGGCTGTTGGAGTGATATGCACACCTTGTATTAGGATTGTACCTTGGGGAGGATATGTTGGGATTCTTAGGAGGGTCCCTTAACGTCACCAGATTCAATCTCAACAAGTGTTGTAAAGCCTGAGACAACGACATGTTGAGCTTGGTAAATTGCCTCTTGGGCATATTTGGCTTACTCTGATCAACCTATTGTTTATGGCAAGGTTGTTGTTGGACCCGTGAGGTAATAGCAACTTGGAGGGGTCCATTCTTCACCAACCCAAACCCTTGTTTTCTTGGAGGCTGACAAATGACTTGGTCCCCGGCCTTGACTGTTTGCTTCATGCTGTTGCATTTGTCTTGATGAAGCTGACTGATAATGGTCCTCAGCTCTTCTTGTTCCCGGGATAAGCTTTGGATAAAAACCATCTGCTCCAGCATTTGGGTTCTCATTGCATCTACCTCAGCTTGCAATTGTTCCAGCCGTCCGTCCTTATTTTCTTCAGGATTTTTCTTGACCAAGTTCCCAACGAGGAGTGTTTTCAACTCTCCCTGCCCCTTGGATAGGTTTAGGAAGATTTCCCTGAACTGGGTCTCTTGAGTATGAAGATCTTGGTTGTCTTGTTGGAGAGTCATTGCTGAAATAAATAGCGAGAACATGAGAGACCTGTACTGGGAGACCTATTATGCAATGATATGTATGATATATGTATGCAATGTTTTTAAGGAACTCGCGGGGTAAACAAGAAACTGTTAGAATTTGAATTTTGTAGCTTTGATTGAAGAAACTTCGTGTCGTTGAGAATCTTCCTTCAAGAGTCAAGCTCACCATATCGAGTGGGTCATAGCCACCGACTCAAGTCCTCGTGTTTTAATCTCTAGACAACATTGGCTAGAGGAAAATAAATCCCCTTTGCCCCTTGCTAGACATTTGATTTACGATAACCTGCATCACAAATCCTTGAGATCCTTGAAATGGTTAAGGAAATGTTAAGGCATGATGTTATGATGTGTATGCTATGCGTTTAAGCAACAGTGTGAGGTTGTGTAAGTAAACCCTGCAATAAATCCAAATTATTGGATAAGGACTGTAAACAAAACCTGCAAGGAACTCATATTGTCAGATAACAAGAATGTGCAAGTAGTTCAAGTTTGAAAGGCACACAAGTCACACAAACAACCTTAAGTTTAGGCTTGCATGGAGTTTAGGTATTACCCTATTTCAGTTTAGTTGGTTTAAACCTGTCCTAAAAAATAGTAACCGGGTTCTAGAGGATCTCAATATCACTGACCACCCTCGATTGGTCATAATTCCAGTTTAACAACCTTTTCTTGCGGCCGAAATCATTGCGAGAGTTTGGTCTCAATGAGTGTAGCATACTACTACTTTTCTATGGCCAAGTTGGTCAATTTAAAGGTTCTAAGGTCAGTTGGTGCTTAATGACCCCTTAGCAGACCCATATTCTCCTTGTTGCGCCACAAGGGATATCAGTACATACTAAAGTGCCACACCAATGTAGCTATTGCTTCAACCGTATCGGTCTACGCCGTATAGTTCCCTCACAGTTTATTGCTACTTACCTAAAGGGTATCCCCCAGATCCGGGTTAGGATCTATAGTAACTCTGATACAAGCCCACAAATATAAAGCATGCAAGTCAAGCAATTGAAAACAATATGAACTATTCCTAAGGTACACCCCACTTATAATATCCCCAGCAGAGTCGCCAGTTCTGTGATACGGTGGGAAAGAACTGACTGTTTTTTGGAATGCTGGTTTGCGTTTTACGTTTGCTTTCGTAAAATGTCGCGGTAAGCAAGAGTCGCCATCGACTTTTATTTTATCCAACAAGGAAAGGAAAAAAGCACATAAAAATTCCTTTTTCGAGATATTTCTCGGGTTTGGGGGGTAGATTATAGAAAGGGAAGGTGTTAGCACCCTTTCTATCCGTGGTTATCCATGGGATCTTAGGTACTTGCTCAATTGTTTTCAAAATATTGCTTTCTTTGTGCTTGTGGGTTTGAAAAAGTTTTTGTTTTGAAACTTAGATTTAACTCTTGCTTCTGTCCTCAAGAGCGTATGAAGTGTTTTTGAAAACTTTGTTCAAAAGTGTAATTGTGAAAAGTTTTGTTTTGTTTTGGAAAGAGCAAGTACCTGAGAACCATCTACCTACTCGAAAAAAAGGAATCGTTCTATGCTATCTTCCTTTAGACAACGCTATCCCACTATTAGTGAGTAGGTAGCACCGTCGTTGGAGTTTAAGGGTCAATTCGAATGAGGGACGTGTGGTCACTAAGGCAATGTTAGGACGCCTTAGCGGTAACCCTAATGTCTTAGATCATTTGTTTTGAGGAAACAATATCTGAGGCAACCGTTTCGAGGCGACTATGATCTTTTAAACAAGAGGGCGAGCTCTAAAACGACCTATACTTAATGACCGCGTACGAAGGCAACCAAGTGGGGTGTACCCTAAGAGTGCGCATGTGCGAGTGTGTTGATTTCAGTTAATTTTATCTTTGTACATGTTAAGGGTGATCTAAGTTGATTTTAGGTTAAAACGTTCAGTCTTGTCATGCATTCCTATTATCAAATATCTAACAGTTATATTTTCCGGGAAATAAAATGCAGAATTTAAATTACAAGGCGTCGGGTATTTACATCGCCAAAGACAAATCCTTTAAAAATAAATAAAGCGATAAAAATAAATAAAGGTCCTATTAAGCTATTACAAACCGGAGGCAAGTACATTATTGGATAAAATAAATAAATCGCGTGCGGGAAAATTAAATCGAGCGCAAAGTTTAGGGTTTTGACCCTTTTTGTTAAAGAAAAGATCTTTTGTTGTTTTTTATTTATTTTAATAAAGAAATAAATCCTAAATTAATTACTAAATTGAATTAAATAAATTAATTAATAAAAAATAAAATATTTTTTGGGTTTTTGTCATTTAAAGAAAGAAATAAAAATTAATTGAATTAGTAAAACCTAATTAAGTCTAGTTAATTTTAATTATTAAAAAAGGAATTAAAGTTATTCTAATTAAAACCTAAATCAATTTAATTAATGTTTATTAATAAAAAATAAAAGTTAAAGTTTAATTTGATGAAAAATATTTTTGGTGATCTTATTTTATAAAGAAAAGAATTTTTGGTTGGTTAGAAATTAAATAAAACAATAAAAACAAGTAATTAAAACAAAATAAATAAATAAGAGAGAAAAGAGGTTTGGGCCTGGATTTTGTGGTGCATATAGCAATGCTGAGGCCCATTTGCATTGGCCCTGGTTGACTTTTTGGATTCCATGCACGCACGTGGACTTTGCCTATGGTGGACATTCAGATCTTGGCCACCAGATCTGGCCTTTGGCCATCTGGCTGTTGATTGAACGATGGTGCATGGTGAGCTGTTGACTTGAACATGTACAAGATCACCTGAAAAGCAAAATTAACAAAAAGAGTGGGGGACCTGAGATTCGAACCCAGGTCCTAATGGATGTTGAACGTGTATGCTTGCCACATGGACGCTTTGTTTTAATTGTTAATAATATACGAATAAAACATAATATATTAAAACAAATCTATGGCCAGAAAAGAAAAAATAACGCGCGCGATTTGAATGGTGCAATGGGTAGGTTCCACGTATCGTCTTCAACCTTCGTCCGTGGCCAAAACTCTGTAAAACCTATAGCCACAGACACAACCCGTCACTAAAAGTCATGCATACTCCAAAATCTGCCATGAGCCATGAAAATGAATTCTAAGGGCATGGTTGTGCCCGTCTCATCATCCCGGTCACAACCATACCCTTCTTGATAGCCAATTTTTCCTGAAACGAAAACACCCAAAAATATCCACAAAAACCTAGCTATGGCATTTTGCAGTATATGTCAAATAAATAAAATTAAATTATGCCAAAAGCTTGGAAATGTTATGAGGATCACAAATATACCAATAATTTACTCAAATGATGCAAGAGTGATGATTTACGAATTCAAGAAAGAAGCAGATTATCGTGGTACTTACAACGTGTTGTGGTGTCTGAGAATGATTGCTTTTGATCCAGGAAGGTTGAGTGAACACCTAGGAATCGATTGAGACCGGTCTAAGCTTCTGAAATTGCCTCTAGCTATGGATTCGATTCCACACTTTTTAATGAATTTTGCAACTTTTGTATTGCCTATTCTTGCAGCCTCCAACCTCTATTTTCGTGCCTTTGCCTTCCTTATGTAATGTATATTACATTAGGGTAAGAAACTTGGTACAAATCTCTCCATATCAATGCTCATGAACTGGATTTGATTCCACCATTACAACCTTCCAAATTTGGCCTAAATCATATCTTCTTGTAACCAATGCACTTGATGCGAATTTGACTCACATAATAGCTGTATTCAAAGCCTAAATCAACCAAAAAATCATGAGTTATAAATACTTTTGATTTTATATGATTTTATTTGATTTAAAGTGAATAAATTCAATTAAAAATCAAATTAAATAATAAAAATAAGATATGGGCTCATGGATGAAACTAGGACACGTGGAAAATGATGCAAGCTCAAATCAAGTGGAAAAGAATGGGCCCATTTGACAAAATTTTAAGTTTTGGGGATAGTTAACGTTTGGCAATTTTGCAAAAATTTCCAAATTCAACAATGCATAACTTCTTCAATTTTGAACTTTTGGAAGTGTTCTTGGACTTTTTCGAAATCTTGAGATGTCCTCTAACCAACCCTTTTGGTTTCATCTCATTTTGATATTCCATGCTCAAGTTATAAGCTTTGGAAAAAATGTGTTTTTGTTGACTTTCAAAAATGACCTATAATGTCCAAATTTATAACTTCTTGTGAGTGCATTTTATGATCTTGGGGTTGTTTACAGTGATTTCTAGTAAACAACCGCTAGTCTTCCAATTTATTGATTATTATTGGTTACTTGCAGGATCGACTAGATTGATCCTAGAACACATGTGTCATAACTCATTTCTATGTTCATACCCATTATCTTGATAAACTTAAATTGTATGTTAAGTTCGAATGTGAGATTCTTAAAAAATATCTCTAAGATTGACTATAGAAATAAACTGATTGAATGTACAAAGGAAAGGCTTCGAATTAGACTTAATATTTAATACTTGAATGTAAAGATAAGGAGTTTCTGAGAATATAACAGTTTCTGGAAATATGAAGTGTTTGAATAAAAGGATAAAGTAAAAGTGAATTTTCTAAAGAGATAAATGTGTTTGAAAGCAAGTAAATCAAGGAAATAAAAAGGAAATCGAAAGATTTAAGGGCAGAAGTACTGTAAAAGTGAACGAAATATAAAAAGACTTGTATTGAAATTGTAAAGAATCATGATGTTCAATACGTACATTTTGTCTTCTAACTCGTTTCCCTTAAGTCACGGTAATTTGAGTGTTTGAGATTTTTTAGTACACGAAATGAACATCCCAATTCTAACATAAAAACACCTATTTATAGTGTCCTGACCCTAACGGTCCTACTCTAAAATCATGCCACGTTCGAAGCATGTAGGCTTCTTACGTTTACTGACTTCCACGTGTCTTCTAAGAATGGCGCTCTTATTTGAAATTCAAACCCTGTGCCAGCGAAGTATTTTGCTAATTTTCTTTGATTCGAATTAAATCATTTGCCTGGACCGCTTCCAATTCTGGCACATTTGCATAAAGGAACTCTTTATATTTTAAACACTAAAAATCCTAAATCGAAATCTATCATTTATTACTGGAAATCGAAGAGTCCTTTAGAACAATGGTTCTATATTTCCCACCAATATTCATCATTGATATCAACCTCCTTATATGCTTATTCGAAATATTGTTTTGATATCCAATTATTCTTTATTCGAAATTGCCAGCTAACAAATTACCCCTCGAGAACATGTATTTCGATAGATATAAAGAAATACTTGTTTTCGAATTATTCATGCAATTTCGAGAGTATCAAAACTCATGATGACAATACTGCACACAATGGCAGAGTAAGTGTCCAACTTTCTGCAAAACGTCCAATCATCATTCTTAAATGTGCAATCACAACAGTTATAGCTAATAATTAGCAGCAAAATGTCACTTCCCTAGGAAGTTCAAAAAATCCACCTTTTCTCTTTCCAATGAGGGAGTTACACGTATCCCACCTTTTTTCAAAGGTCAAAAACCTTTAAACCATTGAGGAATGCTATAAAAGCACTTCATCTTCTTCACTCCAAACTTCTCCAAACTTGCTCAACCTTCAAACAACCCAGATTTCTTATTTTCAGAAAAAACCTTTGATTTTCACAATGTCTTCCCCTTCAGCGCCATCTTCTTCATCTAAGAAGTCTGGAAAATCCAAGCAAGCTTCTTCCTCTATTCTCAGACCAGCAAGCAAGATTATCAATCTTGATAATCAGGAGTTCATCTCAACTCCCAAACTCACTCAAGAACAAAAGGTCATCTATGCTTCTCAGGTAATCATTCCTACTACTGTTCTTGATAAAACCCTAGGAGTTACGGGTCCCCTAATCTCTACGGATCGTTTAGAAAAAACAAAGGGATTTTTCCCCGCGTATTCCGAAACCAAACCCATTGTTAATAAATCCACCCCTCTAGAACTTAAGGAAGATGAATCGGTTGTTAGACCGTCAAAACCCCTAAAAGAGAAAACATGTGAAACAAAAACGCCAAAACCTATGAGGGACGTTTTTAGTATGGACTATGTTACTGGGAATTTCAAACCCTTTCACTCATGTCCCTCATCAGATCAACTATACCAAGATTGGCTTTCGAAAGTTTAAAATAAGAAATCCCAGGAATGGGAAAGTATAGGCATCCTATCTCTGATTCGAATGTCAAAATTAGGTTTTAGTTATAGCCAACCCTTCTTGCTAGCCTCCTTATACTTTTGGGATAGCACCTATAATACCTTCCATCTCCCTTGTGGAATGCTAACACCCATGTTCTTCGATATTGCTGCTATCACTGGACTCTCCCCTATTGGAGAAACTTTTGATCCAAATGAAGATGCGGATAACCTTATTGACTTCGATGTCAAGAATTCCAGCTTCTCAAAATACATCAATTTCTATCACTCTGCTGAGGAGGAGGTTTTTGATGTCGAGCATATAGCTTTTCTGGCACTGTGGTTATCAAAGTATGTCTTCTGCAGCAAGTCTCTACAAGTTGCTAGCAGGTTCATCACCCTCGCAAATCAACTTCATCATGGTCGAAGGGTGTGCATCAGTGAGTTACTGTTAACAAGCTTATATGAAAGCATAGGTGCTGCAGTTTCGAAACTGAAAACTTACGAAGCTGGCACTAATCTGCTTCTCGCTGGCCCCTTTTGGCTATTGCAGCTTTGGTTAAATGCCACTTTCGAACCATCTCTATCAACCTTTGGGGTTATTAATGAAGAACATCCTGATGTTGTAAATCGTAGCATTGAAGGCACTAGGTTGTTAAAACTAACCCCAAACGATGAAAGAGAAAATTTCAAGACATGCTTCGTTAACTACATGATGATTTTCTCTAAAAGACATAGGTTTGACCCTTCAATGGCCACTTTTGCCAATCGAAACTGTGGTCCAACTTGGTTTACCATGCCCCTTGAACAAGCCATCGAAGAAGAAATAATCAGGGACATTTGGTGTGCCTTTTTAAACCCTAGGCTTATCATTTCTAGGATCACGCCTGTGAAGAGCCAAGTGTGTATCCTTGCTTATCAACCCAATTTCGTGGCCCGTCAATTCGGAGTATGCCAAATTCTACCTGAGCCTCTCTTCAACAAGAAAAGGGAGATATGTTTAGCAGGGGTACCTTACTCCTTCAAAGAAATCGAAACTCGATAGAAGAAATATGCTGGCTTTGCTGACTTTTCATTAGTCTTCTTTACTCCTTCCTTTTATATGACAAAAGATTTTTATACTTGGTGGACGGCTTATTATTCGAATAATATGTTCAGCACCATCCAAATTCAACAACAACTAACGACAGCTTTTTCCCTCGTGTAGGAGCATGTCAAAAAAGGTAGATTTACTCATGTCAAGGAAATTCGAGCCTTCCAAAAATATTTCGAAATTGTCTATAATCCTATGGAAATACATCGAATTGTCTGCGAAGCAGCAAGAATTTTGAAAGAAAAATTTGAAAAACAACTTTCAAAAATTCGATTTCCTCATGTAAAACCTGAAGATAGGTATTGGTGGGATTTTAAACATCAACCACCAAAATTTCCAAACCTACCTACTTCAGAGCTGGCTTTAGCCTTTTTTCCCCCGTATCCCTGGTGGTTCGTTTGCGGGAACATTTTTCGTATATATGAAAATGATGCCAAAAAACCTGCCTAAAGGGTAACGTGGGCTAAATGTGATTTAAACAATTTCAGGGGGCACCTTTGCTATGACTTGTCGGCCATGTCTATCACGTCTCAAAACGGCGAAGGTGCGGAACTGAAGAAATTCGAAGTTCCCTTATTCTTTCTAAACTTTGTTTTAAACTTGACCATTTCATATTCTTTTCAGCTGTTGATCTAAAATCTTTGAAAAAGGATAAAGTTGCACCCAAGGCAGGCTCAACTTCTACTTCGAAAGCGCCAATGACTAATACTGAAAATCCTCCTTCTGAACAAGAAGATGACTCCCCAAAAAAGAAAAAGGTAATACTTCACTCACTCCTTTCTTATTGTCGAAATTACTTCTTAAATTGACTAAGTATTTTTTTCATTTCTCCAGACGAGTGGACTACCTCCCAAGTCTCCTAAGAAACGAAGACGCGATGGTGCCCATTCTGAAAACGAATCAGAAAAGGATGAAGACGTTTCTCCTTTTAAACGAAAAAAGAAAAAGAAAACCAACAAATCTGGAGAAGGTTCTCAATTCTCTAATCCTTCAAAAAGCAAAGTGAATGTGACTGCTCCCAAGCTCAAATCCAAAGGACCTTCGAAGTCTCAGTCTTCGAAGAACGTAATTTCAGAATGCATTGGTAGCAATGCAAATTTTGATGAACAAAAGGTAAATCACACTTAATGCTTTTTTAGATTGACTACGTAACCTTCTTTATGCTAACCCTTTGTTTCTGCGCAGAGCATTCCTTTTGCTTCTTCTGATCCTCCTACCATTCAAGGCCAAGCTTCAAAACCTGCAGCCTCTCTTCAACCAGAAGGTTTCAACGAAGTCATTTTAAACAAAGGTTCATCCACTGCTGCTACTCCTACAGGGACCGTCGAAGCTTTAGACCAACAAGCAACTTCGCCTCCTTCGACAGAGGGCCCTGTAGCTGGCGAACCAGACACAGTGTTCGAATCTCCCATCATCGACAATCCTAGTGATTCTTCTCCCAGAAGGGTGCATTTTGCTGACCAATCTGAAGATGAAAGCGAATCACATACTTTGAGTCGTCACTTCGCAGATGGTGAAGAAGATGAGGCGATGCAAGAGGAGGTGGAAGTTCCCGTTCCTACTGGAACTATTTTCACTAAAAAACCAGATCCTCCAATTTTGACTGGGGAATAGAAAGAAGAGCTAAAACGGAGTAATCCCCTGGAATATATTAAGTTAATGCTAGCTCAACAGGATTCTTCTTCTAGCAAAAATCAATCTGAAGATTCGAGCCAAACGAAGGATAATGCCCCTCTTACTTCTCTCGACCAACTTCTTCAACAAGTCAACAAAACTATTCTTGAGGCTGACATTTTTACTATTCTAAAAAAAGACATTGCAGCCTATTTTTCGATGAAGAAGTTGCTTTCTCAGATAGATCTCTGCATCTGTCCACCTGAAGTAAGTGAGACCATATATGATCTGCAAATCTTGCTCAATGAGGTTAGCAGTGAATATATTAGGGTTAATGATGTTGAGGCTAAGATTCGAACCAAACAAGAGGCTTTGTCTAAAGCTTATGACCAAACTTCGAAACTTTCTGAAGAAGCAGAGGCGTTGGAGCATGCTAAAATCCAGGCCAAAGACAAGCATGATGTTTTGGATCGATCAATCTTGTTTTGGGAATCCCAGATTGAAGAACTCAAAAAGAAAATTGAGGGTGCTCGAAATGAGCAGGCAGCCTTGAAGCCCATTGATGACAAAGAACTTGAAAATCTTGTCACACAAAGTCTTCAACAGATGGAGGTAGCTGAAGGAATAAGAGAAGAGATCAAGGGGCTCAAAAGCGTCAGAAATGCCACCCAATGCAAGATCAACTTATGCAAGAGCAAGTTTGCTAAGCTGAAACGAAACGCCCCTTTCTGATTTTCGAATGTATTTTGTTAATGCTTTTTATTGTTAAGGATTGAACACAACCATTTTGGCATTTACATAATACAACTTTGGATTTATTATTTGTTTTACTTTTAATTATCCTGTAGTGATTCGAACCTCTTGCAAGCATGACTTATACCTTTTTAAGTATTTCCCATTTACCTTCAAGATTCTTCTATCTTCTGCTAATTCTTCTATTTCATAAGCATTATTCGAGAATGTTTTCAAAACACGAAAGGGTCCCTCCCAATGGGGTGACGTTTTACCTAATAATCTATTCTTTTTATCCATAGGTAATATAACTTTCCATACCAGGTCATTGGTTGAGAACAACTTACTTTTAACTCTTTCGTTGTATGCTCTGGCTACTCTTTCTTTCTTTCTTCTCATAACTTCTAAATCATGTAGCCTATCTTCATCCACGTCCACTAATTCATTCATCATCATTTCCCAATATTGATCAGCTGGTATCTCATTTTGTCTTTGGATTCTCACTGACTGTAAATGTATTTCAATTGGCAGCACTGCGTCGTGCCCAAATGTAAGTCGAAACGGAGTAGTATTCGTTGCTTCTTTAGGAGATGTTCGACATGCCCATAAAGCTTGGTCCAAAGTTTTGTGCCAATTCTCTGGCTTTCGTCCTACATGTTTCTTTATCAACCCTATTATGACTTTATTGGCTGCTTCCACTTGTCCATTAGCTTGAGCATAATAAGGGGTTGACGTGAGTAACTTAAATCCCATTGCTTTTGCAAACTCTTGCATTTTTCGCCCTGTGAAAACTGAACCTTGATCTGTTGTGATACTTTCTGGTATTCCGAACCTATAAATTATTTTCTTCTAGATAAATTCCATAATAGCCTCTTGATCAAAATTCACTAGAGGAATTGCTTTGACCCATTTTGTAAAATAATCTATACCCACAAGGATATATTTCTGTCCTTTGGATGATGTTGGTCGAATTTCACCAATTAGATCTAATGCCCATCCTCTAAAAGGCGAAGGCTTAACAATTGAGTGTAACTCACTTGCAGGAGCATGTTGGATGCCTGCGTGAATTTGGCATTCCTCGCATCCTTTAGCAAATTCTATGCAGTCTTTGAGCATAGTGGGCCAATATATTCCATATCGAAACAATAACCATTTCATTTTGTGACCTGCTTGATGTGCCCCACATGCCCCACTGTGCACATTGGACAATGCTAATTATGCTTCGTTTTCTCCTAAACATTTGAGTAAGATCCCTTCTGGGGTTTTCTTAAAAAGTTCATTCCCTATTAGCACATAAGACAATGCCCTATATTTGATCTTTTTCTCTGTACTTACTGAAGGTTCTTTCAAGTAATTTATTATAGGACTTCTCCAATTTGTATCTGCCAAAGTATCAATATTTAGCACTTCGAATTCTTTCTGATTTGCATAACCAAGTTTCGAATTATCTAAGTCTAATGGTGATAGTTTGGTAGCCATTATTCTGTCTCTTGTTTCTATGAGGTATTGGAGTTTTTCTTTAGATGTCTTATATCTTGAGGCTATTTGAGCCAAGTCATTTGCCTCCTGATTATCAATTCTGGGAATATGTTTTATATCCACATATTCAAATTTCTTGAGTATTCTTTTAGCAATAACAAAGTACATGATCAAATTTTCTTTGATACACTTGTATTCTTTGGTTATCTGTTTGATGACCAGCTCTGAGTCTCCACTAATTTCGACTCTGGTTGCCCCCAATTCCAACAAAGCTTCAAGTCCAGCATCAATGCTTCATACTCAGCTTCGTTGTTCGAGCAGGGAGGGGCTTCTAACTTGTACTTGAATTTTGTTGGAATTCCTTCAGGAGAAATTATAAGGACTCCAATCCCACTTCCGTGTTTATGTGTTGACCCATCGAAGGATAATTTCCATGGGTGGATCTTAACATAATCTAACGCGAAGTCCTCACTCACAGAGTGATCCACTATGAAATCTGAAACTACTTGTCCTTTCATAGCCTTTAAAGGCTTGAAGGCCAAATTATACTCAGTGAGCGCTAAAGCCCATTTGCCAATCCTGCTGTGCATGATTGGTTTTGAAATCATATGTTTAATAACATCAAAGTGAGATGAAACATAAACATCAACTGGTTTAATATAATATTTAAGTTTTGTACAAGAGAAATACAGGCAGAGACATAGTTTTTCAATGCTACTATACCTAGTCTATGCTTTATTCAGGACCCTAATAATATAGTAGATGGCTCTTTCGATGCCATCATCATTTTCTTGGGCCAACATACTACCTATAGTTACATTGGAGGCAGAGATATACAGTCTCATTGGCTTATCTTTAGAAGGAGGTGCAAGTATAGGAGGATGCATCAAATAGGCCTTGATTTTCTCGAATGCCTCCTGATGCTGCGCTGTCCATTCGAAATTCCCTTGGTTGAGACGGAGGAGTGGAGAGAAAGCCTGAATTCGCCCGCTCAAATTAGATATGAATATCCTTAAAAAGTTGATTTTACCCAATAGAGATTGCAACTCTTTCTTTGTTGATGGAGGTTTCGTCTCCATAATAGCCTTCGTCTTGTTCAAGTTAATTCCGATCCCCTTCTTGTGGACCACAAAGCCTAGGAAATCCCCAACCTGAACAAAGAAAGCACATTTAAGAGGATTCATTTTTAAGCCATGTTTTCTCATTCTTCCGAATGATTGGCAAAGGTGAGTCAAATGATCCTCATCAGAAACAGATTTGACTACTATGTCATCTATATAAATCTGCATAAATGATTAAATGAAATCATGGAAAATGGTGTTCATTGCCCTCTGATATGTTGCCCCAGTATTTTTTAGTCCAAAGGGCATAACTACCAATTCATAAGTTCCTAAGGTGCCTGGACATCTGAACGCAGTTTTGGGAACATCATCTTCAGCAATAAAAATATGATTATACCCAGAGTATCCATCTAACATACTCAGGTATTCGAAACCCGCAGCAGAATCAATTAGCATTTCTGCTATAGGCATGGAATATTCATCTTTTGGGGTGGCAGTATTTAAATCCCTAAAATCTATGCAAATTCGTAAAGAGTCATTTTTCTTAATAACAGGTACAATATTAGCAAGCTATTCTACGTACCTTGTGGTCCTGATAAACTTGCATCAAAGGAGCCGTTCCACCTCTGCCTTTATTTTTGAGAGGATTTCTGGGGCGAATCGCCTAGGCATCTGCTTGATGGGCTTCTTGCCATCCTTGATTGGAAGCCTATGTTCCACCAGTTCCCTCTTTAAACCAGGCATTTCGTCGTAGTCCCAGGCGAAGCAATCTCTGTTTTGTTTGAGCATTTCGACCACCTTGCCTTTTAGACTGGGACTGAGTTTCGCACTGATGTACGTAACTACTTTTTCGACGCCATCCCCAATATCAACTTCCTCCAAAGGATCTTGCGCCAGCATCTTAGTGCTTGTTGACTCTAGATCCTTCTCGAACCCCAAGGGCTCTTGATCATAAATGGCATCCAGCCGTTGATCCACTAGTTCAGAAATTTGTCCATCACAGAGTGGGGGTGAGTGGTTTCCCTCAGGATTTGCTATTTCTTTTTTTGTTTTTTCTTCTTTATATATGGCTTCGACAACCATGTTTTGTATTTCGGCTTAGAGAGCCGTTCTTTGTTTGTTCTCAGCCAGATAGGCCGAAATCTTTTGGTAGTAACTCGACTCAGTCATAATGATCTTCGCTTTTCCAGCCAGTTGGCCGTATCGTCGAATTCTCTCCATCTTCCTCAATCTCATGCCCGTCCCACATGATTTCCCTATCCCATTAGAATCCATTGGGACGAAGGGTTAAAGAATAGTAAGCATTCTCATTGGGCTCGAAATATTCCTCAGTCGGGTGACATGGCCCTATGTTGGCCATATTTTGATCAAAGTTTCTTTTGTCCACGTTGTTGACTTCTGTCATATAGTAACTTTTGTATGCTTCTATGTTTACGACAATTCCATCGTCCCTCCACAACACCAACCTTTGATGCATCAAAGAAGGCACTGCGCCAATTCCATGGATCCATTCCCTGCCAAGCAACAGATTGTAGTTTGCCTTCGCAGCAATGACCATAAACATTGTTGGTCTTGTGAGGGAACCAACTGTCAAGTTAACTTGTATTACTCCCAAAGTCTTACCAACCTTTCCTTCATAATTCGAAAGCACCATGTTGTGAGGTCTAACATCTGAATCTTGCATGCCTACCCTTTTTAGCATGAATTGAGGCATCAAATTAACAGCAGCTCCACCATCCACCAGAACCTTGTTCACACCATATTGCTCCACCTTTGCCCTGATGAATAAGGGTTTTAGATGGTTCTTCATTCCCTCATATGGCTTTTCGAAGAAAGCGTTTTTCTCTTCGACCGCTCCATTGTTCATCACATAATGACACACTGTCCTATGTCTGGCCATTTCGTCCTTGTCAGTCTCCTCA
Source organism: Vicia faba (assembly GCA_948472305.1). NCBI lineage: Eukaryota > Viridiplantae > Streptophyta > Magnoliopsida > Fabales > Fabaceae > Vicia > Vicia faba. The sequence goes on from OX451737.1 coordinate 1,328,490,497, forward strand.
CCAGCATAAACCTCTGTATCCTGATTGTACTCATAAGGCAACACCGAAACTACATTGCAGTTTGCATTAAAGAAGGATTCCCCCTCCGATTCGAAGTCATCAGTCATCAAGTCCTCTTCGTTTGCAGCCTCTTTCTGAGTCTTATTTTCTTCAGTGTCTTTCTCTGGTGAAAAAACTTTCCTGGACTCTGGGGGTTTGCCCCCAGTCTGGTTCACTGATGTTGGGTTATTGGTACTAGATTCTCCTATCCCCATAGGCTTTGAATCCCTTTCTGTTTTTTTATTTCTCTGGTGTCTGCGCCACTGAGAGCGAGACATTGGATTTTTGCCTTTGTAATTCTCCAATCTTATTTCTTCCCTCCTATTTGAATTGAATTGCCTCCTGTAAGCCATCGCAGTCCTGCCTCCTTGGTCATAGTTGCGCCACTTCCCTTTTCCCTTATCAGCCTTCACCTGCAGCCATCTGTCAGTGGGGATTTCTGCAGGTAGTTTGAAGGAAACTCTCCTTGCTCCCCTGGGGTAAGGGCTATCTGGCCTCCTTGGCATATTTCTGCCAGTGTTAACAGGATTCGAAGGCATTCTACCTTGGTGCCCCCAGCCTAATGCAAACAGGATTCTCTCGAATGCTTCAACCATTTCTTTATCATACACCGCTGCACATCTGGGACATATTAAACACTTTGTTCCAATCTTATGGCAACGAACCAAGAATTCGAGAAGACTTTCATCAGCTTTTGGATAGACTCTGTACAGTTGGTTGTCTTGCCTCCAGTTGACCTCTGTTCGTTCGCGCTGGGCCCTTTCGAACTTAGCAGCAATTCTGAGGTTGCAGATGATGTTGCATCTTGGGCACAACAACTTATCCTGGTTTTTCTTATGAAAGTGGAAGAGGTATTCGCGCAAACCCGCGTCTTTTCTAGGTAAGTTCTCTCTTCTTTGCTCTCTCTCCCTCTCCAAACAGTGTTCCACTTCTTCCATTTCAGTGTTGGGCTGTTCGAAGTCCACCATATTTACTCCCAGCATTTGATCATCAGAAATTTTGACTTCTTCAAATTTCATCCTGAGACCCTCAGTAGCCTCAGTTAATTTTTTGTCACTTAGTATCTTTGCTGTGAGCACCTTTGGGAGGCCTTCAGTAGCCTCTCTTTCGTTCTCGATCAAGATGAAGTCCTCATCCTCTTCGACTTCCACTTTCGATTCAACTTTCCTCTCAGTAATTTCTACTACATTGATGTCCAGAGGTTCAGCATAGTTAGTCTTCGCCATCAGCAACGGATCCGTATCAACTTTCATTGGATTCTTCCCTTTGTCTGAGAACTTCAGCCTGCCATCTTTGATTGCGTTTTGTATCAGATCCCTGAAAATAAAACATTGTGAGGTTTTATGGCCTAAAAAGTTATGATATTTACAAAAGCCCATCTTCTTCCTTTGTTCCAACGGAGGAATCTTAAGGTTAGGAGGAACTATTAACTGGCCATCTTTAACAAGCAGATCAAATATTTCATCACATTTAGTTATATCGAAAGTATAGATTTTCTTAGGGAATTTATCATTCTTTTCACTTTCGACAGAATCCTTTCCATTGGAAGGAAGCAGAACTTTGTAAGCATAAAGGGGTGCTTCCTTTAGTTCCGCAAGATCTATTTCGAACTGATCGAAATCATAAGGGTCTTGAGAATCATCTATGTTCTCCTCTTCAGCCTCTATGTAGGCTATTCTCTCTTTCTTATGATTTTTACTAGCCCTAGCCTTTTCATCTTTTAACCTTTCGACCTGACAAATTCTGTCTGCTAGTTGGGCCATATCTCTAAGATACTGTGTATCCAATTTCTTTCGAATGGAATAATCTAGGCCCCCAGCAGCCATTTCGACCAATTCATGTACAGGGACCACTGTGAAACATCTAGATTTTAATAAACAGAACCTATTTAAATAATCATCTATTGGTTCAGTGAATTTTCTCTTAATGCTTGCTAATTCTTTGAGACTAATTTTAGACTGACCCATGTAAAATTGTTCATGGAAAAGTCTTTCTAAATAAGGCCATGTGTCCACAGATCCAGGGGGCAAGGTGGTGAACCAAGTGAAAGCGTTCTTCGTTAGAGAACTTGGGAAGTATTTTATCCTAAGATTTTCATTATTTGCTATATCTCCTGCTTCGGTTAAATATCTCGATATATATTCCACTGTTGATTCACTCGTGTCTCCAGCAAATTTCATGAATTTAGGGACTTTAAAACCCCTGGGTAATTCTGTTTGCAGAACATAGTCTACAATAGGAGATGTGTAATTTGGCCTCCTAAATCCTGAATTTAAACCATTCTGAGCCATTATTCTTTCGATCATGGTGGTGAGGTTATTTTCTGCCACTAAATTGTCATTTCTAATTCTATGAACAATTTCGTCTGTATTTTGGTCCCTATTCACCATCATTATTGGTCTAGGTTGTTCATTCTGAACTTCCTGGTTCCTTAATCTTACCCCTATATTTCTTTCTTCTACCACTTGTACAGGGGGTCGAATTTGTTCAATTGTGGGTTCTTCATTTTGAATCACCAACGGGTTTTGCCTACGCCTTGCAGGCGCATTAGGGGCACCAAAAAAATTGTTATTCTGGCCATCTGGGCTGCATTTTCTTGGTTTGTTCTATTTATATTCTGGATTAGGGGATTGAAAATAGCATTCATTTCACGGGCTAAGATTCCTACCATATCATGATTGCTATCATCCATCTGTTGCCTAAGCGCTGCTTGACTATTAGTTGTAAGGGTAGGCAACTGGGCGAAGTTTCCTATATTCTAGAAATTTGTACCCAAATGGTTCATTCCTGAACCAGACCCTTGGAGTGGGGACGAAGTTGATGCATTATGTAACCCTGTCATAAAAATAAATAAAGGTCCTATTAAGCTATTACAAACCGGAGGCAAGTACATTATTGGATAAAATAAATAAATCGCGTGCGGGAAAATTAAATCGAGCGCAAAGTTTAGGGTTTTGACCCTTTTTGTTAAAGAAAAGATCTTTTGTTGTTTTTTATTTATTTTAAGAAAGAAATAAATCCTAAATTAATTACTAAATTGAATTAAATAAATTAATTAATAAAAAATAAAATATTTTTTGGGTTTTTATCATTTAAAGAAAGAAATAAAAATTAATTGAATAAGTAAAACCTAATTAAGTCTAGTTAATTTTAATTATTAAAAAAGGAATTAAATTTATTCTAATTAAAACCTAAATCAATTTAATTAATGTTTATTAATAAAAAATAAAAGTTAAAGTTTAATTTGATGAAAAATATTTTTGGTGATCTTATTTTATAAAGAAAATAATTTTTGGTTGGTTAGAAATTAAATAAAACAATAAAAACAATTAATTAAAACAAAATAAATAAATAAGAGAGAAAAGAGGTTTGGGCCTGGATTTTGTGGTGCATATAGCAATATTGAGGCCCATTTGCATTGGCCCTGGTTGACTTTTTGGATTTCATGCGCGCACGTGGACTTTACCTATGGTGGACATTCAGATCTTGGCCACCAGATCTGGCCTTTGGCCATCTGGCTGTTGATTGAACGATGGTGCATGGTGAGCTGCTGACTTGAACATGTACAAGATCACCTGAAAAGCAAAATTAACAAAAAGAGAAGGGGACCTGGGATTTGAAGCCAGGTCTTGATGGATGTTGAACGTGTATGCTTGCCACAGGGACGCTTTGTTTTAATTGTTAATAATATACGAATAAAACATAATATATTAAAACAAATCTATGGCCAGAAAAGACAAAAATAACGCGCGCGATTTGAATGGTGCAATGGGTAGGTTCCACGTATCGTCTTCAACCTTCGTCCGTGGCTAAAACTCTGTAAAACCTATAGCCACGGACACAACCCGTCACTAAAAGTCATGCATACTCCAAAATCTTCCATGAGCCATGAAAATGAATTCTAAGGGCATGGTTGTGCCCGTCTCATCATCCCGGTCACAACCATACCCTTCTTGATAGCCAATTTTTCCTGAAACGAAAACACCCAAAAATATCCACAAAAACCTAACTATGGCATTTTGCATAATAGGTCAGATAAATAAAATTAAATTATGCCAAAAGCTTGGAAATGTTATGAGGATCACAAATATACCAATAATTTACTCAAATGATGCAAGAGTGATGATTTACGAATTCAAGAAAGAAGCGGATTATCGTGGTACTTACAACGTGTTGTGGTGTCTGAGAATGATTGCTTTTGATCCAGGAAGGTTGAGTGAACACCTAGGAATCGATTGAGACCGGTCTAAGCTTCTGAAATTGCCTCTAGCTATGGATTCGATTCCACACTTTTTAATGAATTTTGCAACTTTTGTATTGCCTATTCTTGCAGCCTCCAACCTCTATTTTCGTGCCTTTGCCTTCCTTATGTAATGTATATTGCATTAGGGTAAGAAACTTGGTACAAATCTCTCCATATCAATGCTCATGAACTGGATTTGATTCCACCATTACAACCTTCCAAATTTGGCCTAAATCATATCTTCTTGTAACCAATGCACTTGATGCGAATTTGACTCACATAATAGCTGTATTCAAAGCCTAAATCAACCAAAAAATCATGAGTTATAAATACTTTTGATTTTATATGATTTTATTTGATTTAAAGTGAATAAATTCAATTAAAAATAAAATTAAATAATAAAAATAAGATATGGGCTAATGGATGAAGCTAGGACACGTGGAAAATGATGCAAGCTCAAATCAAGTGGAAAAGAATGGGCCCATTTGACAAAATTTGAAGTTTTGGGGATATTTAACTTTTGGCAATTTTGCAAAAATGTCCAACTTCAACAATGCATAACTTTTTCAATTTCAAACTTTTGGAAGTGTTCTTGGATTTTTTAGAAATCTCGAGATGTCCTCTAACCAACCCATTTTGTCTCATCTCATTTTGATATTCCATGCTCAAGTTATAAGCTTTGGAAAAAAATTTGTTTTTGTTGACTTTCAAAAATGACCTATAATGTCCAAATTTATAACTTCTTGTGAGTTCATTTTATGATCTTGGGGTTATTTACAGTGATTTCTAGTAAACAATCGTTAGTCTTCCAATTTATTGATTATTATTGGTTACTTGCAGGATCGACTAGATTGATCCTAGAACACATGTGTCATAACTCATTTCTATGTTCATACCCATTATCTTGATAAACTTATATTGTATGTTAAGTTCGAATGTGAGATTCTTAAAAAATATCTCTAAGATTGACTATAGAAATAAACTGATTGAATTTACAAAGGAAAGGCTTCGAATTAGACTTAAGATTTAATACTTGAATATAAAGATAAGGAGTTTCTGAGAATATAACAATTTCTGGAAATATGAAGTGTTTGAATAAAAGGATAAAGTAAAAGTGAATTTTCTAAAGAGATAAATGTGTTTGAAAGCAAGTAAATCAAGGAAATAAAAGGAAATCGAAAGATTTAAGGGCAGAAGTACTGTAAAAGTGAACGAAATATAAAAAGACTTGTATTGAAATTGTAAAGAATCATGATGTTCAATACGTACATTTTGTCTTCTAACTCGTTTCCCTTAAGTCACGGTAATTTGAGTGTTTGAGATTTTTTAGTATACGAAATGAACATCCCAATTCTAACATAAAAACACCTATTTATAGTGTCCTGACCCTAACGGTCCTACTCCAAAATCATGCCACGTTCGAAGCATGCAGGCTTCTTACGTTTACTGACTTCCACGTGTCTTCTAAGAATGGCGCTCTTATTTGAAATTCGAACCCTGTGCCAGCGAAGTATTTTGCTAATTTTCTTTGATTCGAATTAAACCATTTGCCTGGACCGCTTCCAATTCTGGCACATTTGCACAAAGGAACTCTTTATATTTTTAACACTAAAAACCCTAAATCGAAATCCATCATTTATTACTGGAAATCGAAGAGTCCTTTAGAACAATGGTTCTATATTTCCCACCAATATTCATCATTGATATCAACCTCCTTATATGCTTATTCGAAATATTGTTTTGATATCCAATTATTCTTTATTCGAAATTGCCAGCTAACAAATTATCCCTCAAGAACATGTATTTCGATAGATATAAAGAAATACTTGTTTTCGAATTATTCATGCAATTTCGAGAGTATAAAAACTCATGATGACAATACTGCACACGATGGAAGAGTAAGTGTCCAACTTTCTGCAAAACGTCCAATCATCATACTTAAACGTGCAATCACAGCAGTTATAGCTAATAATTAGCAGCAAAACGTCACTTCCCTAGGAAGTTAAAAAAATCCACCTTTTCTCTTTCCAATGAGGGAGTTACACGTATCCCACCTTTTTTCAAAGGTCAAAAACCTTTAAACCGTTGAGGAATGCTATAAAAGCACTTCATCTTCTTCACTCCAAATTTCTCCAAACTTGCTCAACCTTCAAACAACCCAGATTTCTTATTTTCAGAAAAAACCTTTGATTTTCACAATGTCTTCCCCTTCAGCGCCATCTTCATCATCTAAGAAGTCTGGAAATCTAAGCAAGCTTCTTCCTCTATTCTCAGACCAGCAAGCAAGATTATCAATCTTGATAATCAGGAGTTCATCTCAACTCCCAAACTCACTCAAGAACAAAAGGTCATCTATGCTTCTCAGGTAATCATTCCTACTACTGTTCTTGATAAAACCCTAGGAGTTATGGGTCCCCTAATCTCTACGGATCGTTTAGAAAAAACAAAGGGATTTTTCCCCGCGTATTCCGAAACCAAACCCATTGTTAATAAATCCACCCCTCTAGAACTTAAGGAAGATGAATCGGTTGTTAGACCGTCAAAACCCCTAAAAGAGAAAACATGTGAAACAGAAACGCCAAAACCTATGAGGGACGTTTTTAGTATGGACTATGTTACTGGGAATTTCAAACCCTTTCACTCATGTCCATCATCAGATCAACTATACCAAGATTGGCTTTCGAAAGTTGAAAATAAGAAATCCCAGGAATGCGAAAGTATAGGCATCCTATCTCTGATTCGAATGTCAAAATTAGGTTTTAGTTATAGCCAACCCTTCTTGCTAGCCTCCTTATACTTTTGGGATAGCACCTATAATACCTTCCATCTCCCTTGTGGAATGCTAACACCCACGTTCTTTGATATTGCTGCTATCACTGGACTCTCCCCTATTGGAGAAACTTTTGATCCAAATGAAGATGCGGATAACCTTATTGACTTTGATGTTAAGAATGCCAGCTTCTCAAAATACATCAATTTCTATCACTCTGCTGAGGAGGAGGTTTCTGATGTCGAGCATATAGCTTTTCTGGCACTGTGGTTATCAAAGTATGTCTTCTGCAGCAAGTCTCTACAAGTTGCTAGCAGGTTCATCACCCTCTCAAATCAACTTCATCATGGTCGAAGGGTGTGCATCAGTGAGTTACTGTTAACAACCTTATATGAAAGCATAGGTGCTGCAGTTTCGAAACTGAAAACTTACGAAGCTGGCACTAATCTGCTTCTCGCTGGCCCCTTTTGGCTATTGCAGCTTTGGTTAAATGCCACTTTCGAACCATCTCTATCAACCTTTGGGGTTATTAATGAAGAACATCCTGATGTTGTAAATCGTAGCATTGAAGGCACTAGGTTGTTAAAACTAACCCCAAACGATGAAAGAGAAAATTTCAAGACATGCTTCGCTAACTACATGATGATTTTCTCTAAAAGACATAGGTTTGACCCTTCAATGGCCTCTTTTTCCAATCGAAACTATGGTCCAACTTGGTTTACTATGCCCCTTGAACATGCCATCAAAGAAGAAATAATCAGGGACATTTGGTGTGCCTTTTTAAACCCTAGGCTTATCATTTCTAGGATCACGCCTGTGAAGAGCCAAGTGTGTATCCTTGCTTATCAACCCAATTTCGTGGCCCATCAATTCAGACTATGCCAAATTCTACCTGAGCCTCTCTTCAATAAGAAAAGGGAGATATGTTTAGCAGGGGTACCTTACTCCTTCAAAGAAATCGAAACTCGACAGAAGAAATATGCTGGCTTTGCTGACTTTTCATTAGTCTTCTTTACTCCTTCCTTTTATATGACAAAAGATTTTTATACTTGGTGGACGGCTTATTATTCGAATAATATGTTCAGCACCATCCAAATTCAACAACAACTAACGACAACTTTTTCCCTCGTGCAGGAGCATGTCAAAAAAGGTAGATTTACTCATGTCAAGGAAATTCGAGCCTTCCAAAAATATTTCGAAGTTGTCTATAATCCTATGGAAATACATCGAATTGTCTGCGAAGCAGCAAGAATTTTGAAAGAAAATTTTGAAAAACAACTTTCAAAAATTCGATTTCCTCATGTAAAACCTGAAGATAGGTATTGGTGGGCTTTTAAACATCAACCACCAAAATTTCCAAACCTACCTACTTCAGAGCTGGCTTTAGCCTTTTTTTTCCCCGTATCCCTGGTGGTTCGTTTGCGGGAACATTTTTCGTATATATGAAAATGATGCCAAAAAACCTGCCCAAAGGGTAACGTGGGCTAAACGTGATTTAGACAATTTCAGGGGGCACCTTCGCTATGACTTGTCAGCCATGTCTATCACGTCTCAAAACGGCAAAGGTGCGGAACTGAAGAAATTCGAAGTTCCCTTATTCTTTCTAAACTTTGTTTTAAACTTGACCATTTCATATTCTTTTCAGCTGTTGATCTAAAATCTTTGAAAAAGGATAAAGTTGCACCCAAGGCAGGCTCAACTTCTACTTCGAAAGCGCCAATGACTAATACTGAAAATCCTCCTTCTGAACAAGAAGATGACTCCCCAAAAAATAAAAAGGTAATACTTCACTCACTCCTTTCTTATTGTCGAAATTACTTCTTAAATTGACTAAGTATTTTTTTCATTTCTCCAGACGAGTGGACTACCTCCCAAGTCTCCTAAGAAACGAAGACGCGATGGTGCCCATTCTGAAAACGAATCAGAAAAGGATGAAGACGTTTCTCCTTTTAAACGAAAAAAGAAAAAGAAAACCAACAAATCTGGAGAAGGTTCTCAATTCTCTAATCCTTCAAAAAGCAAAGTGAATGTGACTGCTCCCAAGCTCAAATCCAAAGGACCTTCGAAGTCTCAGTCTTCGAAGAACGTAATTTCAGAATGCATTGGTAGCAATGCAAATTTTGATGAACAAAAGGTAAATCACACTTAATGCTTTTTTAGATTGACTACGTAACCTTCTTTATGCTAACCCTTTGTTTCTGCGCAGAGCATTCCTTTTGCTTCTTCTGATCCTCCTACCATTCAAGGCCAAGCTTCAAAACCTGCAGCCTCTCTTCAACCAGAAGGTTTCAACAAAGTCGTTTTAAACAAAGGTTCATCCACTGCTGCTACTCCTACAGGGACCGTCGAAGCCTTGGATCAACAAGCAACCTTACCTCCATTGGTCGAAGCTTTAGACCAAGAAGAAACTTCGCCTCCTTCGATAGAGGGCCCTGTAGCTGGCGAACCAGACACAGTGTTCGAAACTCCCATCATCGACAATCCTAGTGATTCTTCTCCCAGAAGGGTGCATTTTGCTGACCAATCTGAAGAGGAAAGCGAAACACATACTGTGAGTCGTCACTTCGTATATGGTGAAGAAGATGAGGCGATGCAAGAGGAGGTGGAAGTTCCCGTTCCCACTGGAACTATTTTCACTAAAAAACCAGATCCTCCAATTTTGACTGGGGAACAGAAAGAAGAGCTAAAACGGAGTAATCCCCTGGAATATATCAAGTTAATGCTAGCTCAACGGGATTCTTCTTCTAGCAAAAATCAATCTGAAGATTCGATCCAAACGAAGGATAATTCCCCTCTTACTTCTCTCGACCAACTTCTTCAACAAGTCAACAAAACTATTCTTGAGGCTGACATTTTTACTATTCTAAAAAAAGACATTGCAGCCTATTTTTCGATGAAGAAGTTGCTTTCTCAGATAGATCTCGGCATCTGTCCACCTGAAGTAAGTGAGACCATATATGATCTGCAAATCTTGCTCAATGAGGTTAGTAGTGAATATATTAGGGTTAATGATGCCGAGGCTAAGATTCGAACCAAACAAGAGGCTTTGTCTAAAGCTTATGACCAAACTTCGAAACTTTCTGAAGAAGCAGAGGCGTTGGAGCGTGCTAAAATCCAGGCCAAAGACAAGCATGATGTTTTGGCTCGATCAATCTTGTTTTGGGAATCCCAGATTGAAGAACTCAAAAAGAAAATTGAGGGTGCTCGAAATGAGCAGGCAGCCTTGAAGCCCATTGATGATAAAGAACTTGAAAATCTTGTCACACAAAGTCTTCAACAGATGGAGGTAGCTGAAGGAATAAGCGAAGAGATCAAGGGGCTCGAAAGCGTCAGAAATGCCACCCAATGCAAGATCAACTTATGCAAGAGCAAGTTTGCTAAGGTTAAACGAAACGCCCCTTTCTGATTTTCGAATGTATTTTGTTAATGCTTTTTATTGTTAAGGATTGAACACAACTATTTTGGCATTTACATAATACCACTTTGGATTTATTATTTGTTTTACTTTTAATTATCCTGTAGTGATTCGAACCTCTTGCAAGCATGCCTTATACCTTTTTAAGTATTTCCCATTTACCTTCAAGATTCTTCTATCTTCTGCTAATTCTTCTATTTCATAAGCATTATTCGAGAATGTTTTCAAAACACGAAAGGGTCCCTCCCAATGGGGTGACGTTTTACCTAATAATCTATTCTTTTTATCCATAGGTAATATAACTTTCCATACCAGGTCATTGGTTGAGAACAACTTACTTTTAACTCTTTTGTTATATGCTCTGGCTACTCTTTCTTTCTTTCTTCTCATAACTTCTAAAGCATGTAGCCTATCTTCATCCACGTCCACTAATTCATTCATCATCATTTCCCAATATTGATCAGCTGGTATCTCATTTTGTCTTTGGATTCTCACTGACTGTAAATGTATTTCGACTGGCAGCACTGCGTCGTGCCCAAATGTAAGTCGAAACGGAGTAGTATTCGTTGCTTCTTTAGGAGATGTTCGACATGCCCATAAAGCTTGGTCCAAAGTTTTGTGCCAATTCTTTGGCTTTCGTCCTACATGTTTCTTTATACACCCTATTATGACTTTATTGGCTGCTTCCACTTGTCCATTAGCTTGAGCATAATAAGGGGTTGACAGGAGTAACTTAAATCCCATTTCTTTTGCAAACTCTTGCATTTTTCGCCCTGTGAAAACTGAACCTTGATCTGTTGTGATACTTTTTGGTATTCCGAACCTATAAATTATTTGCTTCTAGATAAATTCCATAATAGCCTCTTGATCAACATTCACTAGAGGAATTGCTTCGACCCATTTTGTAAAATAATCTATACCCACAAGGATATATTTCTGTCCTTTGGATGATGTTGGTCGAATTTCACCAATTAGATCTAATGCCCATCCTCTAAAAGGCCAAGGCTTAACAATTGAATGTAACTCACTTGCAGGAGCATGTTGGATGCCTGCGTGAATTTGGCATTCCTCGCATCCTTTAGCAAATTCTATGCAGTCTTTGAGCATAGTGGGCCAATATATTCCATATCGAAACAACAACCATTTTATTTTGTGACCTGCTTGATGTGCCCCACATGCCCCACTGTGCACACTGGACAATGCTAAATATGCTTCATTTTCTCCTAAACATTTGATTAAGATCCCTTCTGGGGTTTTCTTAAAAAGTTCATTCCCTATTAGCACATAAGACAATGCCCTATATTTGATCTTTTTCTCTGTACTTACTGAAGGTTCTTTCAAGTAATTTATTATAGGACTTCTCCAATCTGTATCTGCCAAAGTATCAATATTTAGCACTTCAAATTCTTTCTGATTTGCATAACCAAGTTTCGAATTATCTAAGTCTAATGGTGATAGTTTGGTAGCCATTATTCTGCCTCTTGTTTCTATGAGGTATTGGAGTTTTTCTTTAGATGTCTTATATCCTGAGGCTATTTGAGCCAAGTCATTTGCCTCCTGATTATCAATTCTGGGAATATGTTTTATATCCACATATTCAAATTTCTTGAGTAATCTGTTAGCAATAACAAAGTACATGATCAAATTTTCTTTGATACACTTGTATTCTTTGGTTATCTGTTTGATGACCAGCTCTGAGTCTCCACTAATTTCGACTCTGGTTGCCCCCAATTCCAACAAAGCTTCAAGTCCAGCATCAATGCTTCATACTCAGCTTCGTTGTTCGAGCAGAGAGGGCCTTCTAACTTGTACTTGAATTTTGTTGGAATTCCTTCAGGAGAAATTATAAGGACTCCAATCCCACTTCCGTGTTTATGTGTTGACCCATCAAAGGATAATTTCCATGGGTGGATCTCAACATAATCTAACGCGAAGTCCTCACTCACAGAGTGATCCACTATGAAATCTGAAACTACTTGTCCTTTCATATCCTTTAAAGGCTTGAAGGCCAAATTATACACAGTGAGCGCTAAAGCCCATTTGCCAATCCTGCTGTGCATGATTGGTTTTGAAAGCATATGTTTAATAACATCAAAGTGAGATGAAACATAAACATCAACTGATTTAATATAATATTTAAGTTTTGTACAAGAGAAATACAGGCAGAGACATAGTTTTTCAATGCTACTATACCTAGTCTCTGCTTTATTCAGGACCCTACTAATATAGTAGATGGCTCTTTCGACGCCATCATCGTTTTCTTGGGCCAACATACTACCTATAGTTACATTGGAGGCAGAGATATATAGTCTCATTGGCTTATCTTTAGAAGGAGGTGTAAGTATAGGAGGATGCATCAAATAGGCCTTGATTTTCTCGAATGCCTCCTGATGCTGCACCGTCCATTCGAAATTCCCTTGGTTGAGACGGAGGAGTGGAGAGAAAGCCTGAATTCGCCCGCTCAAATTAGATATGAATCTCCTTAAAAAGTTGATTTTACCCAATAGAGATTGCAACTCCTTCTTTGTTGATGGAGGTTTCGTCTCCATAATAGCCTTCGTCTTGTTCAAGTTAATTTCGATCCCCTTCTTGTGGACCACAAAGCCTAGGAAATCCCCAGCCTGAACAAAGAAAGCACATTTAAGAGGATTCATTTTTAAGCCATGTTTTCTCATTCTTTCGAATGATTGGCAAAGATGAGTCAAATGATCCTCATCAGAAACAGATTTGACTACTATGTCATCTATATAAATCTGCATAAATGATTAAATGAAATCATGGAAAATGGTGTTCATTGCCCTCTGATATGTTGCCCCAGCATTTTTTAGTCCAAAGGGCATAACTACCCATTCATAAGTGCCTAAGGTTCCTGAACATCTGAACGCAGTTTTGGGAACATCATCTTCAGCAATAAAAATCTGATTATACCCAGAGTATCCATCTAACATACTCAGGTATTCGAAACCCACAGCAGAATCAATTAGCATTTCTGCTATAGGCATGGAATATTCATCTTTTGGGGTGGCGGTATTTAAATCCCTAAAATATATGCAAATTCGTAAAGAGTCATTTTTCTTAATAACATGTACAATATTAGAAAGCCATTCTACGTACCTTGTGGTCCTGATAAACTTGCATCGAAGGAGCCGTTCCACCTCTGCCTTTATTTTTGAGAGGATTTCTAGGGCGAATCGCCTAGGCATCTGCTTGATGGGCTTCTTTCCATCCTTGATTGGAAGCCTATGTTCCACCAGTTCCCTCTTTAAACCAGGCATTTCGTCGTAGTCCCAGGCGAAGCAATCTCTGTTTTGTTTGAGCATTTCGACCACCTTGCCTTTTAGACTAGGACTGAGTTTCACACTGATGCACGTAACTCTTTTTTCGACGCCATCCCCAATATCAACTTCCTCCAAAGGATCTTACGCCAGTATCTTAGCGCTTGTTGACTCTAGATCCTTCTCGAACCCCAAGGGCTCTTGATCATAAATGGCATCCAGCCGTTGATCCACTAGTTCAGAAGTTTGTCCATCACAGAGTGGGGGTGAGTGCTTTCCCTTAGGATTTGCTATTTCTTTTTTTGTTTTTTCTTCTTTATCTATGGCTTCGACAACCATGTTTTATATTTCGGCTTAGAGAGCCGTTCTTCATTTGTTCTCAGCCAGATAGGCCGAAATCTTTTGGTAGTAACTCGACTCAGTCATAATGATCTTCGCTTTTCCAGCCAGTTGGCCGTATCGTCGAAGTCTCTCCATCTTCCTCAATCTCCTGCTTGTCCCACATGATTTCCCTATCCCATTGGAATCCATTGGGACGAAGGGTTAAAGAATAGTAAGCGTTCTCATTGGGCTCGAAATATTCCTCAGGCGGGTGACATGGCCCTATGTTGGCCATATTTTGATCAAAGTTTCTTTTGTCCACGTTGTTGACTTCTGTCATATAGTAACTTTTGTATGCTTCTATGTTTACGACAATTCCATCGTCCCTCCACAACACCAACCTTTGATGCATCAAAGAAGGCACTGCGCCAATTCCATGGATCCATTCCCTGCCAAGCAACAGATTGTAGTTTGCCTTCGCAGCAATGACCATAAACATTGTTGGTCTTGTGAGGGAACCAACTGTCAAGTTAACTTGTATTACTCCCAAAGTCTTACCAACCTTTCCTTCATAATTCGAAAGTACCATGTTGTGAGGTCTAACATCTGAATCCTGCACGCCTACCCTTTTTAGCATGAATTGAGGCATCAAATTAACAGCAACTCCACCATCCACCAGAACCTTGTTCACCCCATATTGCTCCACCTTTACCCTGATGAATAAGGGTTTTAGATGGTTCTTCATTCCCTCATCTGGCTTTTCGAAGAAAGCGTTTTGCTCTTCGACCGCTCCATTGTTCATCACATAATAACACACTGGCCTATGTTTGGCCATTTCGTCCTTGTCAGTCTCCTCACCAGCATAAACCTCTGTATCCTGATTGTACTCATAAGGCAGCACCGAAACTACATTGCAGTTTGCATTAAAGAAGGATTCCCTCTCCGATTCGAAGTCATCAGTCATCAAGTCCTCTTCGTTTGCAGCCTCTTTCTGAGTCTTATTTTCTTCAGTGTCTTTCTCTGGTGAAAAAACTTTCCTGGACACTGGGGGTTTGCCCCCAGTCTGGTTCACTGATGTTGGGTTATTGGTACTAGATTCTCCTATCCCCATAGGCTTTGAATCCCTTTCTGCTTTTTTATTTCTCTGGTGTCTGTGCCACTGAGAGCGAGACATTGGATTTTTGCCTTTGTAATTCTCCAATCTTATTTCTTCCCTCCTATTTGAATTGAATTGCCTCCTGTAAGCCATCGCAGTCCTGCCTCCTTGGTCATAGTTGCGCCACTTCCCTTTTCCCTTATCAGCCTTCACCTGCAGCCATCTGTCAGTGGGGATTTCTGCAGGTAGTTTGAAGGAAACTCTCCTTGTTTCCCTGGGGTAAGGGCTATCTGGCCTCCTTGGCATATTCCTGCCAGTGTTAACAGGATTCGAAGGCATTCTACCTTGGTGCCCCCAGCCTGATGCAAACGGGATTCTCTCGAATGCTTCAACCATTTCTTTATCATACACCGCTGCACATCTGGGACATATTAAACACTTTGTTCCAATCTTGTGGCAACGAACAAAGAATTCGAGAAGACTTTCATCAGCTTTTGGATAGACTCTGTACAGTTGGTTGTCTTGCCTCCAGTTGACCTCTGTTTGTTCGCGCTGGGCCCTTTCAAACTTAGCAGCAATTCTGGGGTAGCAGATGATGCTGCATCTTGGGCACAACAACTTATCCTGGTTTTTCTTATGACAGTGGAAGAGGTATTCGCGCAAACCCGCGTCTTTTCTAGGTAAGTTCTCTCTTCTTTGCTCTCTCTCCCTCTCCAAACAGCGTTCCACTTCTTCCATTTCAGCGTTGGGCTGTTCGAAGTCCACCATATTTACTCCCAGCATTTGATCATCAAAAATTTTGACTTCTTCAAATTTCATCCTGAGACCCTCAGTAGCCTCAGTTAATTTTTTGTCACTTAGTATCTTTGCTGTGAGCACCTTTGGGAGGCCATCAGTAGCCTCTCTTTCGTTCTCGATCAAGATGAAGTCCTCATCCTCTTCGACTTCCACTTTCGATTCAACTTTCCTCTCAACAATTTCTACTACATTGATGTCCAGAGGTTCAGCATAGTTAGTCTTCGCCATCAGCAACGGATCCGTATCAACTTTCATTAGATTCTTCCCTTTGTCTAAGAACTTCAGCCTTCCATATTTGATTGCGTTTTGTATCAGATCCCTGAAAATAAAACATTGTGAGGTTTTATGGCCTAAAAAGTTGTGATATTTACAAAAGCCCATCTTCTTCCTTTGTTCCAACGGAGGAATCTTAAGGTTAGGAGGAACTATTAACTGGCCATCTTTAACAAGCAGATCAAATATTTCATCACATTTAGTTATATCGAAAGTATAGATTTTCTTAGGGAATTTATCATTCTTTTCACTTTCGACAGAATCCTTTCCATTGGAAGGAAGCAGAACTTTGTAAGCATAAGGGGGTGCTTCCTTTAGTTCTGCAAGATCTATTTCGAACTGATCGAAATCATAAGGGTCTTGAGAATCATCTATGTTCTCCTCTTCAGCCTCTATGTAGGCTATTCTCTCTTTCTTATGATTTTTACTAGCCCTAGCCTTTTCAGCTTTTAACCTTTCGACCTGACGAACTCTGTCTGCTAGTTGGGCCATATCTCTAAGATACTGTGTATCCAATTTCTTTCGAATGGAATAATCTAGGCCCCCAGCAGCCATTTCGACCAATTCATGTTCAGGGACCACTGTGAAACATCTAGATTTTAATAAACAGAACCTATTTTAATAATCATCTATTGGTTCAATGAATTTTCTCTTAATGCTTGCTAATTCTTTGAGACTAATTTTAGACTGACCCATGTAAAATTGTTCATGGAAAAGTCTTTCTAAATAAGGCCATGTGTCCACAGATCCAGGGGGCAAGGTGGTGAACCAAGTGAAAGCGTTCTTCATTAGAGAACTTGGGAAGTATTTTATCCTAAGATTTTCATTATTTGCTATATCTCCTGCTTCGGTTAAATATCTCGCTATATGTTCCACTATTGATTCACTCGTGTCTCCAGCAAATTTCGTGAATTTAGGGACTTTAAAACCCCTGGGTAATTCTGTTTGCAGAACATAGTCTACAATAGGAGATGTGTAATTTGGCCTCCTAAATCCTGAATTTAAACCATTTTGGGCCATTATTCTTTCGATCATGGTGGTGAGGTTATTTTCTGCCACTAAATTGTCATTTCTAATTCAATGAACAATTTCCTCTGTATTTTGGTCCCTATTCACCATCATTATTGGTCTAGGTTGTTCATTCTGAACTTCCTGAACTTCCTGGTTCCTTAATCTTACCCCTATATTTCTTTCTTCGACCACTTGTACAGGGGGTGGAATTTGTTCAATTGTGGGTTCTTCATTTCGAATCACCAACGGGTTTTGCCTACGCCTTGCAGGCGCATTAGGGGCACCAAAAAAATCTGCTATTCTGGCCATCTGGGCTGCATTTTCTTGGTTTGTTCTATTTATATTCTGGATTAGGGGATTGAAAATAGCATTCATTTCGCGGGCTAGGATTCCTACCATATCATGATTTCTATCATCCATCTGTTAACTAAGCGCTACTTGACTATTAGTTGTAAGGGTAGGCAACTGGGCGAAGTTTCCTATATTCTGGAAATTTGTACCCAAATGGTTCATTCCTAAACCAGACCCTTGGAGTGGGGACGAAGTTGATGCATTATGTAACCCTGCCATAAAAATAAATAAAGGTCCTATTAAGCTATTACAAACCGGGGGCAAGTACATTATTGGATAAAATAAATAAATCGCGTGCGGGAAAATTAAATCGAGCGCAAAGTTTAGGGTTTTGACCCTTTTTGTTAAAGAAAAGATCTTTTTTTTTAAGAAAGAAATAAATCCTAAATTAATTACTAAATTGAATTAAATAAATTAATTAATAAAAAATAAAATATTTTTTGGGTTTTTGTCATTTAAAGAAAGAAATAAAAATTAATTGAATTAGTAAAACCTAATTAAGTCTAGTTAATTTTAATTATTAAAAAAGGAATTAAAGTTATTCTAATTAAAACCTAAATCAATTTAATTAATGTTTATTAATAAAAAATAAAAGTTAAAGTTTAATTTGATGAAAAATATTTTTGGTGATCTTATTTTATAAAGAAAAGAATTTTTGGTTGGTTAGAAATTAAATAAAACAATAAAAACAATTAATTAAAACAAAATAAATAAATAAGAGAGAAAAGAGGTTTGGGCCTGGATTTTGTGGTGTATATAGCAATGCTGAGGCCCATTTGCATTGGCCCTGGTTGACTTTTTGGATTCCATGCGCGCACGTGGACTTTGCCTATGGTGGACATTCAGATCTTGGCCACCAGATCTGGCCTTTGGCCATCTGGCTGTTGATTGAACGATGGTGCATGGTGAGCTGCTGACTTGAACATGTACAAGATCACCTGAAAAGCAAAATTAACAAAGAGAGTGGGGGACCTGGGATTCGAACCCAGGTCCTGATGGATGTTGAACGTGTATGCTTGCCACAGGGACGCTTTGTTTTAATTGTTAATAATATACGAATAAAACATAATATATTAAAACAAATCTATGGCCAGAAAAGACAAAAATAACGCGCGCGATTTGAATGGTGCAATGGGTAGGTTCCACGTATCGTCTTCAACCTTCGTCCGTGGCTAAACCTCTGTAAAACCTATAGCCACGGACACAACCCGTCACTGAAAGTCATGCATACTCCAAAATCTGCCATGAGCCATGAAAATGAATTCTAAGGACATGGTTGTGCCCGTCTCATCATCCCAGTCACAACCATATCCTTCTTGATAGCCAATTTTTCCTGAAACGAAAACACCCAAAAATATCCACAAAAACCTAGCTATGGCATTTTGCAGTATAGGTCAGATAAATAAAATTAAATTATGCCAAAAGTTTTGAAATGTTATGAGGATCACAAATATACCAATAATTTACTCAAATGATGCAAGAGTGATGATTTACGAATTCAAGAAAGAAGCGGATTATCGTGGTAATTACAACGTGTTGTGGTGTCTGAGAATGATTGCTTTTGATCCAGGAAGGTTGAGTGAACACCTAGGAATCGATTGAGACCGGTCTAAGCTTCTGAAATTGCCTCTAGCTATGGATTCGATTCCACACTTTTTAATGAATTTTGCAACTTTTGTATTGCCTATTCCTGCAGCCTCCAACCTCTATTTTCGTGCCTTTGCCTTCCTTATGTAATGTATATTGCATTAGGGTAAGAAACTTGGTACAAATCTCTCCATATCAATGCTCATGAACTGGATTTGATTCCACCATTACAACCTTCCAAATTTGGCCTAAATCATATCTTCTTGTAACCAATGCACTTGATGCGAATTTGACTCACATAATAGCTGTATTCAAAGCCTAAATCAACCAAAAAATCATGAGTTATAAATACTTTTGATTTTATATGATTTTATTTGATTTAAAATGAATAAATTCAATTAAAAATCAAATTAAATAATAAAAATAGAATATGGGCTCATGGATGAAGCTAGGACACGTGGAAAATGATGCAAGCTCAAATCAAGTGGAAAAGAATGGGCCCATTTGACAAAATTTGAAGTTTTGGGGATAGTTAACTTTTGGCAATTTTGCAAAAATGTCCAACTTCAACAATGCATAACTTCTTCAATTTTGAACTTTTGGAAGTGTTCTTAGACTTTTTAGAAATCTTGAGATGTCCTCTAACCAACCCTTTTGGTCTCATCTCATTTTGATATTCCATGCTCAAGTTATAAGCTTTGGAAAAAATGTGTTTTTGTTGACTTTCAAAAATGACCTATAATGTCCAAATTTATAACTTCTTGTGAGTTCATTTTTTGATCTTGGGGTTGTTTACAGTGATTTCTAGAAAACAACCGCTAGTCTTCCAATTTATTGATTATTATTAGTTACTTGCAGGATCGACTAGATTGATCCTAGAACGCATGTGTCATAACTCATTTCTATGTTCATACCCATTATCTTGATAAACTTATATTGTATGTTAAGTTCGAATGTGAGATTCTTAAAAAATATCTCTAAGATTGACTATAGAAATAAACTGACTGAATGTACAAAGGAAAGGCTTCGAATTAGACTTAAGATTTAATACTTGAATGTAAAGATAAGGAGTTTCTGAGAATATAACAGTTTCTGGAAATATGAAGTGTTTGAATAAAAGGATAAAGTAAAAGTGAATTTTCTAAAGAGATAAATGTGTTTGAAAGCAAGTAAATCAAGGAAATAAAAGGAAATCGAAAGATTTAAGGGCAGAAGTACTGTAAAAGTGAAAGAAATATAAAAAGAATTGTATTGAAATTGTAAAGAATCATGATGTTCAATACGTACATTTTGTCTTCTAACTCGTTTCCCTTAAGTCACGGTAATTTGAGTGTTTGAGATTTTTTAGTACACGAAATGAACATCCCAATTCTAACATAAAAACACCTATTTATAGTGTCCTGACCCTAACGGTCCTACTCCAAAATCATGCCACGTTCGAAGCATGCAGGCTTCTTACGTTTACTGACTTCCACGCGTCTTCTAAGAATGGTGCTCTTATTTGAAATTCGAACCCTGTGCCAGCGAAGTATTTTCCTAATTTGCTTTGATTCGAATTAAACCATTTGTCTGGACCGCTTCCAATTCTGGCACATTTGCACAAAGGAACTCTTTATATTTTAAACACTAAAAATCCTAAATCGAAATCCATCATTTATTACTGGAAATCGAAGAGTCCTTTAGAACAATGGTTCTATATTTCCCACCAATATTCATCATTGATATCAACCTCCTTATATGCTTATTCGAAATATTTTTTTGATATCCAATTATTCTTTATTTGAAATTGCCAGCTAACAGGGGTATGAATATGGATTGTAGGAAATTGCATCCACTTCAAAATGAGCTTTGGATGGGTCATTTATCATAAAGTATGAGAAAGATATGCTTGGTCAAAGTTGAGTTGACTTTTCCTACAAAACCCTAATTTAGCAACTTTTGAGTCTTGATGAATTTTGAGGAATCCTTGATAAATCATGATCAACCCTTGATCAAATGATGAAATATCCTTCAAAATGAGAATGTTGACAAAAAATCTTGAAGTTTGACTGTATGTGGGTCACAATTGACTTTTTCCCTAGCACAGTCGATTTTGGGACCCTTTGAGCAATTGACCAAGCAAACTTCCTCTGCAAGGCTTGAAACTTGACATGGATGACCTTTAGAACATATTAGGACATTTGGGAGCACTTGAGGTCATTTGGAATCAAGTATCTTGATGCAACACAAAACCCTAATTTGGGGTTGACTGCCTTAGGAGCTAACTTGACTGTCCAACTCTTGAGCAATCTTGAGCCACTTGGAGATTTTCCTTGAAATGTTTTGAGAAATATGAGAGGGAAAATTTTAGGGTACAACACTCCGCATGTACTTTTTCCAGCATGGTACAAGGGGCAAAAACATTTGGAAGCAAAGTCACTATCACATACAAGCCAGTGATACCTATATTCCCCACAGATTCGAGACAACCAAGGTCCGACCTTCGTATCCCCAAGCAGGAATTCCTTCCCCAGCAGGTTCCTTCAGAAAGCTGATATCTGCATTCCCCAGCCGAGGTTTATAACCATGAGTAGTTTATAAAGCCATCTCCCGAGCAGGGTTTATTGCTCTGACAGCAGAAGCCCAATCTCCAACAGAGCTCTTCTCTCCAGCAATGGAAGTTCATCCCTATCTGAGTTTATTTCTCTAAATCAGCAGATCTTCCAACATAGTATCTCTCTTCCCCACATAGTCATTCCCCCGCAGGATTATTCTCAGACAGAGTCTCCTCCAGCAGAATGTTCTCAAGAAAAATGGATGTAAATCCACAACTAATCATCTTCGATTATTATCCCCAGCGGAAACGAAGAACTCAACTCCTTATACTCTCCAGCAGCAGTCCAGGCTTTATTTTCCCCAGCTAGAGAATATCACAATAGCATTGCATATCCATACATCATGGCATGTGCATACATATTATACATCACAATCTCATTTATTTTGAGAACATCATTACTCAATACATTTCATACATCATGACATTACATACAACTAACTCTTTACCTTTCAGGGAAAGATACAATCAAGTTCTCACAAGTTCTCTCTGGTTCAGTCAAACTGACACCAAGGTTTCTATTCCAGTTGAAGATATTCCAACAGTTTTCAAGATTTTCTTTGGTTCAGTCAAACCGACACCAAGGTTTCTATTCTAGTTGAAGATGTTCTAAGACTTTCGTCTGGGTCAGCCGAATCGCCGCTAAAATTATCCTAATTTCTATGCCAATCAAAGTCAATCCGATACCTTCCCTCGGTTCAGTCAAATCGATGCTAAGATTTCTTTCCCGGTTGAAGACAGCTCGAGACCCTTCCCTGGTTCAGTCAAACCGATACTAAGATTTCTATTCCATTTAAAGAAGCTATGAAGCCCAGAAACTGACCGAATAACAACTTAATTTCCCCAAATTACTGAATCCTGGAGCACGAATAGATAACGGTATAAGACACTATGAAGTCTGGAGCACGACCAGATAGCGGCAAGAGACACTGTGAAACTTGGAGCACGGCCAGATAACAATATGAGGTACTGTGAAGCTTGGAATCCGACCAGATAGTAGTTTACTCGGCCAATTACTATTGAAGCCTGATGTTGTACCCTAAAATTTACCCTCCCATATTTCTCAACACATGGCAAGTGAGCTCCCCAAATTGCTCAAGGAAGTTCAAGAATTGACCAAACAAACTCTCTCCTAAGGCAATATACCTCAAATTAGGGTTTCCATCTTCATCAATATGTGTGAACCACAAGGGACTCAAATTCTCACCATTTTTCTAATATGTTATCAAGATCATCCATGTCAAGTTTCAAGCCTTGCAGAAGAAGTTTGCTCAGTCAATTGCTCAAATGCCTGAAAATCAACTATACTAGGTCAAAAGTCAACTGTGGCCCACATACAGTCAAACTTCAAGATTTTTGGTAAACATCCTCATTTTAAAGTATTATCCATCATTTGATCAAGGGTTGATCATGATTCCTCAAGGATTGCTCACAATTCATCAAACCCCAAAAGTTGCTAAATTAGGGTTTTACAAGAAAAGTCAACTCAACTTTGACCAAGCATAACTTTCTCATACTTTATCAGAATTGACCCATCCAAATCTCATTTTGAATAGGATGCAATTACCTACAATTCATATTCAACTCCCAAGTCCAGAATATGCACTCACATAAAGATATGAATTTTGACATTATAGGTCCTTTTGAAAAGTAAAAAAAAACACCTTTTGGGTCAAAGCTTCATACATGAACATGGAAGACTCAATTGAGATAATACCAAAAGGGTTGTTAAGAGGACATCCTAAGATTTCTAAAAAGTCCAACAACACCTCTCTAGGGTCAAAATTGAGAGATGTATGCATTGGACAAGTTGACTATTTTTGTAAAATTGCTAAAAGTCAAATGTGCTCAAATTTGCATTTTTTGCTAAATGGGCCTAACTTTTTATGCTTGCACATCAATTATAATGTGGTCCATGACTCAAATGTTCACTCACCCATTATGTGCTTCATTTTTCAATTTATTTTGATTTTTTATTAATTAAAAAGTGAATTAAATCAAATAAATGATGAAAATTAACAAAGATATGATTTGGTTTGTTTTTTGACAGATTGGCAATCAAGATATGCCGAGTAAACAAGATCAAATCGCATCAAGGACAATTGGTACAAGAAAGGCATGTTTTGTCTCAAAATAGAAATATATCATATAGCTTGCAAATTAAATCAAATCTTGGATAAATGCAAAGATTTAGTCCAAGTTTGTTAACCTAATTCACTCTAGGTTATATAATGAGCAATTCCAGATCAAAAATAGGGGTTAGAGGTCGTGAGAGGCATAGAACAAAACTCAAAAAAAGTTGGCAAAAGTGTGATCCAGTTTTTAGGTTAGGGGACGATTCAAAGAAATTTAAAGCCAGCATTCTCTTCCTGGGCGTGCGCTGAAGTTGTCCCAATCGTTTGCAAGGCCAGAAACACTCAGAAACACACGCTACACTTCATACAGTTTGACATAATTTTTCAATTCGATTATCATGATTCTTGCTACGCATAAGAGACCCGTTAGGTTGACACACCTAAGAAAAATAAGGGCATCCCGGCAAACCAAAAGGTTTGGGAAGAAATTAGGGATATATGCAAAAGATTGTACACCCGGCAAGTTGAAAACCCGAAAGGGTGACTTGGGCAAAAAAGGGTATCCTGGTGGGCTAAAAACCCAAAAGGGCGGTCCAGGAAAAAGTTAAGGATTAAAAGCGTATGGATATGTCTCGTGGAATCAACACAGTCAATTTTATCACCAAGGTCCAAGTTCAAACGTTCCAGGATCAATCCAATCAACTTCTATCAAACGGCAAGGGACACTCGAAGACATTGCGGAAATAGTAGAGTTGGAAGGAAATAAGATCATTTCACATGGCTATTTGTTCTTATTCTAAATTTTGTTTTCTCTCTCGACGATTCCTCTTACTAGGATCTCTGTCTCTCTATACAAAAATGCCTATTCATGGGCAAAATATCAATACAAATGTACTTTGAAGTGCAAAATTTTTGTCTTTGTTTTGAATGCAAATTTGTCCAATGACTAAAATTGAATGAACATATGCATATGAACATGATTAAAAATATTTGGCACATGTGTTCTTCTAAGCAGCGACAAGCATATCTTTAATGTATATGAAATATCCCTAGAGTTATCTCATTATCATTATCCCCACAAGGACGGCTGCAATAAACCTTTCCCCAACAGGTTTTATTTCCCTAACAATCATCGAGGAACCACATAACTCACTAGCCGAGTTCAAATTTCCCCAACATACAACAATCAAGACACCACAAAGTTCCCCAGCTGAGCCTATCTTCCCCAGTTGAGCATATCTTCCCCAGCCAAGGCTATTATCCCCAAGCGGAGTTTATCCTCCCCAGTTGAGTGTATCCTCCCCAAGTTGAGTCTGTCCTACCCGACTGAGTCTACTCTCCAGTTTGAATTTGCTTTCAGATTGTTGCAAATCATAGGGCCACAACCTCTGATCCCCAGTAAAGCCGTCAGCAAAGCATTTACTATTTCCAAAAAAAAAAACTATGAAGCCTAGACCCGACCAGATATTAACACAATTTTCAAGTAATTATTGAAACCTGGACCTGACCAGATAACAGTTTGACCATCTGAAACCTGGACCCGACCAGATAATAGTTGATCTCAATTTCAAGATACTAAGAAACCTGGACTCGACCAAATAATAGTCTAACTCTTCAAAGATATATAAGAACCTGGACTCAACTCGAACAAGGTTTAACTTCTTTTCCCCAGAATAATTTGCCTCTTCCCCAACAAATTGCTGTGAAACCTGGATCTGACCAGATATCAGTTTTCAATTTCATCTTTTCAAGCAAGTTGTTGTGAAGCCTGGATCCAACCAGATAGAAATTACCCTTAGAGATTCATTGTGAAACCTGGAAACCGACCAGATAAAAACTAAATCCCCAAACAGTTTATTGTGAAGCCTAGACCCAACCAGATAGCAAATGACCTCATCAATCTCAAAAATCTGCTAAGCATAGACTCGACCAGATAACAGTTTTTCAAATAGTTTATTGTAAAACCTGGAGCCCGACCAGATAACAACTAACTATGATCCCCAGAGAGACACTATGAAGCCTGAACTCGACCAGATAATAATACAACTTTCCAAAGACCATGAAACCTAGACCCGACCAGATAGTAGTTACCACTTTAAGTTACTGCGAAACCTGGATCCGACCAGATAACAGTTAACTTCCGTATCCTCAGCAAGTTGTTATGAAGCCTGGATCCGACCAGATAAATTTTCAATTTCAAGCAATTTTCTACAAAGCTTGGAATCTGACCAGATAACAGTTAACTCGTCTCTTCCCCTAGTAAGTTGTCGTGAAGCTTGGATCCGACCATATAGTAGCTGACTACTTCATCCTCAGCAAATTATGAAGACTGGATCTGACCAGATAACAGCTGACATTCAAGAGATATTTTCCAGTGAAAGCATTCTTTCAACAAAGTTTGAATATATGCATATCCTTCATCCCCATCGGCAATCAGGGATTTAACCCCCCAGAATTTCCTCAACAATAGTCAGGGATTTATTTTCCCGGACAAAGACATACATCTCACATTCGTACATCATATCATGTACATACCATATGCATTTAGCATAATACCACATCTGATGAACATCACACAGGCATTAGCATTTTACTAACTCTTTTCTCCCACAAGTAAAACATCAAGTTTTAGTATAAATCAACAAGAGATTTATGATGATACTTCTTCCATTGTTTACCAACATTCCTCCAAATGGCATCTATAAGCCCATTCACCATCCATCTTCGAGTGCAAATTTCTGGGCACTCTAGTGTTCAATCATCTTTCACCTTCAAGTCACGAATGGCGGAGCCGCCAATCTAACACTTCAGGTTTAAGAAGATTGAACAGGGGGAAGCTGTTGTATCCCAAAATTTTCCCTCTCATTTATCAAATATTTCTTCAAAGACCTCTCTTGGTTCAAGACTACACTAGGGTTGATCAGCTCAAGACATCTCCTCAAGCACTGATGACCAAAATTAGGGTTTGAGATTGCACAAGGATAATTGAACTTTCAATTCTTCATATGAATTTAATGGATCATTATGGAACCCCAAGATTGCTCATGTCAAGTTTCAAGCCTTGGATCACATTTTTGCTCAGTCAATTCAGCAATTGACCTAAAAATTAGCTGTATTGGGGAAAAAGTCAACTATGGCCAATTTACAGTCAAACTTTATAATTTTTTATCCACATAAACATTATAAATTCGTATGTATCATTTTATAAATTTTGGACCATAATTCCCCAAGAAATTTGATCAAATCATCAAAAGGGTAAAATGGTCAAAATTAGGGTTTTGATTGAGAAAGGGCAATTTCTGATTTTTGACCCAGCAAATGGTCAATTGGGTTGAAGTATGATCTATAGAGTTCAATTGAATCATTTTGACCTAATGGCATGACCTAAAACATTGCTCAAGATCAATTGGATTGATAGTGAATTTTCAGTCAACTGTACACTGAAAAGTCAAACTTTGACTTTTTGGTCAAAATTTAATGTCAAAGATCACAATTCATAAAAACATGTTATAATATGAAACTTATTCATCAAGAAATCAAAAATTCAAGATTTCATTTTGAAAAGTCAAAGTTTTATAACTTAGAAATTTTTCTAAGTGTTTAAAACTTCATGTTATTTATAACTTTAAGCCAATTTTTCACCATGATGCAAGAGAATTCAGAAGAAACTTTCAACATGAAAGTTGTAGATATCCATGATATTTACAACATTTCTTTACACAACTTCTTCTAAAAATGCTTGGATCTCAAGTTATTATTTCCTAAAATCATGGTCTTGAAATTGGACACTTAGTTAAATTTTGCCCTAGTTTTGGTCAGGATTTTGACCTAACTTCATGGAACTTTTTCATATAGTTCCAAGGGGAATTTTCAAAAGTGATTCAAAGAGGGGTTGTATAGAACATTACAAGATTTCCAAAATGTCAAATAACTCCTTGAGATCATTTTTGAGTAGGGAGAATCGAAGAGATGAAGTTAGGGTTTTCACACTTGAATTACAAGTCATTTTGTGATGAACAAGATTTAAATTTCAAACCTATGTTGAATAATATCTACTTTACAGGCCTCAAACTTGTTAGGCACTCCATAATCATTTGCTTGCACAGCTGTTAGAGGTCTCAATTCAAGTATTCAATGCAAGGCCATGCTTTATATCCATTTTGGGAAGAAAGTGCACAATGCCATTTTGACAAAGTAGCTTTTTGCACAAAACTTGTTATTGAGCCTTGCAATTGTTTTCTTCTGATCATACATGTCTTATAACTCAAGAGAAGTTGATCTCAACACTTACAATCACCCAGCCCATGCTTGTACCATACATTGAAACTTCTTTTCCCATTTTTCTTCAAAACCAAGTAACATAGCAATCAACCTATAACTTATACTTATGAATCTCTCAAGCACTAAGACCTTTTGCTTATACATACACAAGTTATTTGCCATAAATCCCATGCATGCTTGAGCCCTAAAAACACCAAAAACACAGATTTGCATCTCACACTTCCATTATTGCAGATTCTGGCCAAAAATCCCAAAACCAAAAACTCCTCGTGCGTTTCTTGTCTTCTTGCTTCCAAAAGCTTATAAACATCATTTAGAAGTCATCCCTTACCCTGTTACAGTTCTGTAACACCATCTCCCTCCATTTCCAAGTCCAAAAACAGAGCACTGCAAGTGGACTTCTCCAGACCATTTCAGCCACTCTCCAACCTAGCTAATCATTGCATTAGCTTCCTGGGACCTCAGGGGAGCTATTCTGATCATCACAACATTTTGAGGAGTGCTCATTTGCAGAACACGATTTCCAGTTTTGAGGTAAGTTATCTCAACTTTGAACTCTTCATACAAGCATCGTTAATGGTTTATCTATGAATAAAAAATGTAGATATCATTGCTCTAAAGCTAACCATGTCCATAGTTTTTATTTATGTTGCTTGAGCTTAGAGAATTTTAAGATTAAAGCTTCTGAAATCTTTAGGGTTCAGATTAGGGCCATTAAAATTCATGCTTGTCTTTGATCTATAATTTTGTTGCTTTGCATTTCTAGAATCGTGAGGAAATTTGCCACAAGTTTCATGTTTACATTTTTGCAAATGGGTGAGAGATGAACAAGATGCAAGTACTATGGCTAGGCGTGAGGTTGAAGATGAAGTTCAGGCCATGGACTTGATTTCTATCATATATTTATTGTTTTGTTTATATGAACGGATGTATAGCCACCCCAGTGGTAGAGCGTGCGCCTGTTAACCTATGGGACCTGGGTTCGAGCCCCAGTGGCACCCTTTTGCTTATTTTCTCACATTTTTCTCATATTTGACACTTGTTTGCAGCGTTGGGCCTCCCTCCTTTGGGCTTTGTATTTTTGCTACATTCTGAACCCCCTGCTCACTATTCACACCTGGCCCATTTTATTTCTATTTTTCCCCCTCATTTTTCATTTATTTATTTTCTTAAATATTTTATTTAATATTAAAAAATCAGAAAATAATATAAAAACATTAGATTTTTATTTTGATATAATTTATTTATTTTTTACAATAAAAATTACTTTTATTTTAATCATATTTTATTTATTTTTACTAATTGATTTACAAGTTTAATTAGAAACTAGGTTTTTTTAGTTATTTTCTTTTACACAATTAAAATATATTATTTTAAAAAATAAAAGGACCAAAAATATTTTATAATACCATAAATTATTTTCAAGACAAAAATACCAAAAATATTTTTCTTACAAACTTAATTTCTTTTTTTCAATTAATATTTAGATTAGGGTTTTATTTAAATTCTTTTTCTAGTGAATTTAGGTTTACTAATTTAATTAATTATTTTCTTTTAGTTAATTAGGTTAAAACAAAATTTTTTTTTCTAAACAAAAATCCATTTTTCTTTCCATTTTACATTCTTGAATATTTATTCATCTTTTGTGCATTATTCATCCAAATTCAATATGGTTGTAATAGATTATTTAGGTTTAAATTTTTGCAATCCCTATTTGTAACTTGTACATCCCCCTCCCACAAGTATTGTAATAGCGTAGTAATTTTAAATTTCGCAATTTATTGCTTTATATACAAGTGCTAGTAATTAGGGCTTTGAATGGAAAGACTAAAACCAATCAATTAGAAAACCCTAATCAAAGATAAAACCAAGCATGAAAAACAATACACTTGCACACACGGCCCCTAGGGTAAAATCCACTTGGTTACCTTTCAAAATAGCCATGTTACGCATGTGAGGTATCTTAGCAAAAACAAACGAATACAAGATCATAGTCCCTCGATGATGCTATCCATGTTGCCTTTCAAATAATCTTAGTCCCTAAAGAAAAAATGCTAAGATACCTTGCAATATTGCTAATCATAATTATACGATGACCCACACCCGTCCCGTTTACATCCAAAGATAGGGTTACTTACCAAATTAATGGTAAGATAACAATGTCAAAGGAAAAAGGAAATGAACATGAAATACTTTTGAGTAGGTAGAATGCTTCTAGTTACTTGCTCAATTTTAAAACATAACATCCTTGCTATTTTCAAAACAAACACCAATACTTTCAAAACGTCTTTCAAACTTGAAAACATTTTCAAAATATCAACACTTTGTATACATTCTTACGAACGAGAATCATTACAAAGTTTGCCTAAACGATGACGCCTTTTCAAAATACTTTCAAAAACCACACAAAGCACAATTTCAAACAAAAGCAAGTGATCTAGTAAGTAACTAAGAGCCCATGGAAAACCATGGATGAAAAGGGTGCTAATACCTTCCCTTTTCATAATCTACCCCCCGAACTCAAGAAACAATCTCAAAGGTCTTTCCTGTGCTTTTTCACCTTTCCTTTTGGATAAAAGAAAAGTCGGTGGCGACTCTTGCTAACCGCAACATTTGCGATAAAATGCAAAACACCCAAGTCAGTTCTCCCACCGTATCACACAAACTAAATCAACTCAGTATGAGTTGACGCATAATGGGATGTGTCGACTCATTTCCAGTTTGTGTCGATGCATATGAGTTTTGTGTCGACTCATGCACCTTCCATCTTTCTGTTTTGGGACCTGAATAGCAGTATGAGTTGATGCATAAGACCATGTGTCGACTCATACCCTGTTTTTTTCACTTAGAATGAGTCGACCCATGTGGGTATGTGTCGACTCATGTTGATGTTTTTTGCCTCTATCACCATTCTTTTGCATGTATAAGTCAGTTTCCAACATATAAATGATAAAAATGAACAGTAAGTAAATGATTAACTTCAAGAGTAGATATTGCTACATCTTATTTTCAGAAATAAACCAAAAATGATGAATGGAAAATGCAAGGTTAAGATGACTCACCTTGAAATTGCACTTAGGTTTTGAGTCTGAATACCCTTCAAGATGTTGTGTGGACCTTAATGAAACTCCAGGAAGCTGTTATACCTCCATTTATGTTAAAGGTTGTTGAACCAACTCCAAACAGTCAAATTTGTGTAGTTGTGTCATGTGTTTAGAAGTTGAGAATAAGGGCACTACATAAATTGTTCTTGTGCTTGAACAATATTTATATGATGTGAAGTGTTTAGAGGGTTTTTTTGGGAGTGTTGGGTTTTATGAATGAGATGGGTTTTATGAATTAGCAGAGTTTAACAAAAGTTCTATTTTTTCTCTTCTCCTCCTTTTTTCCTCAAAAAAAAAAAATCAATCCCTTATGTCTTATGAAACAACCCATTTTGTAGCCCCTTGACTGAGGTTTTGGAGGGAAACAAAATAAGTTATTTTGAACTGTTTTTGCCTACTGCTTTGATACTTTTTCACACAATTCTCTTTTGCCATTTTGGTGCAATTTTGTGGCTGTTATGATGCAGGTTGGAGCAGACTGCATAGAGCAGTTTTAGACTGGTTTTCTGGACATATTTTGGACTGTATAGGACATCATACATAGGTTTTGTGACAGATTTGTGGTGCAGCATATCACAAGGTTTTGTAGGACAGCAATTGAGCAAGGTTTTGGAGTGTTGTGGCAATGTATTGAAGTAGCATATTTTGTTCAGTAATAACTTGGACAACATAGTTTGCAGCATGAAACAAGTTTGGTTTGTAGAACAATTTATGCACATTGTATCAAAGACAAAGCATTGTGGAAAGGTGTTGAGTCAAAGGAAAAAGTCCAAGCAAATACAAAGTTTAAGATTTGTAAACTTGCAAATATGCCACTTTGTAATAACTTGAATTATTTGTAACATCTTGAACTATTTTTAATTGTAGTGACAAGATGGCATGAAGCAGTTTAACTTAGAAAAATTTCCAAGTCTTACAAAAGTTGGATTTTTGACTTTCTTGATTTTTGATGATCAAATTTCATATTTTGGATGTCTTGGTGAAATATGATTTTTGGGACTCAACTTTGGTCAAAAAGTCAAAGTTTGACTTTTTAGTGTACAATTGACTTTTCCCACTAGTTGACTGAATTTTGTCTATCAATCCACTGATCTCAGGAGATGAATTGAAAAATGAAATTAGGTCAAAATTACGCGCTCGGATCCTTGAGATCATACTTCCAACCAATAAACCAAGTATTAGGTCATAAATCAAAGTTCAGTCCTTTTCAGTCAAAACCCTAATTTTGCCCATTTTAGTAATTTGAATGACTTTCTTGGAACACTGTGATCTAAGCCTTGAAACTTGATAGAAGCAAACTTGAGGGTCAAGGAGGATCCTTTGATAAATGAGAGGATAAATTTTGGGGTACAACAGTTGTCCCTGTTCAATCTTCTTAAACCTGAAGAGTTAGATTGGCGAATCTGCCATTCGTGACTTGAAGGTGGAAGATGATTGAACACTAGAGTGTCTAGAAATTTGCGCTCTGATGATTTTGAGGTTGAGATTTAAGGAATGGGCTTAAATATTCCATTTGGAGGAATGATGGAGAGTGACGAAGATGGGCTTATAGATGCCATCCAACGGTGATTGTTGACAGAAATTAGACTAAATCTTAAGTTTGATTTCAAATGGGACAAGAATCAGAGTAAACCTTAGGTCGATTTAAAACTGAACCCAACAGCAATCTTGAATAATCTTTAACTGGGAAGAATCAGGATAAATCTTATAATGACTTATTTGAACCAGGGAAAGTGTTTATTTGGAAAGTATCAGGATAAACCATTGAGAGGTTTAAGCTGAACCAAAAGAGGTCTCATGTATTCTTTAACTGGAGAGAATCAGAATAGATCTTAGGGTGATTTATCTGAACCAGAGAAATGTCTACTGGGGAAGAATCAGGATAAACTGTTGAGAGGTTTAAACTGAACCATCAAGGGTCTGGAAAAGAATCAGAATAAATCTTGGAGCGATTTATCTGAACCAGAGAAGATGTCTACTGGGGAAGAATCAGGATAAACCATTGAGAAGTTTAAACTGAACCAACAAGGGTCTGGAAAAGAATCAGAATAAATCTTAGAGCGATTTATCTGAACCAGAGAAGATGTCTGCGGGAAAGAATCAGGATAAACTGTTGAGAGGTTTAAACTGAACCAGCAAGGGTCTGGAAAAGAATCAGTATAAATCTTGGAGCGATTTATCTGAACCAGAGAAGATGTCTGCAGGAAAGAATCAGGATAAACTGTTAAGAGGTTTAAACTGAACCAGCAAGGGTCTGGAAAAGAATCAGAATAAATCTTGGAGCGATTTATTTGAACCAGAGAAGATGTCTGCGAGAAAGAATTTGGATAAACCGTTGAGAGGTTTAAACTGAACCAGAAAGGGTCTGGAAAAGAGTCAGAATAAATCTTAGAGCGTCTTATCTGAACCAGAGAAGATGTCTGCAAGAAAGAATTAGGATAAACTGTTGAGAGATTTAAACTAAACCTGCAGGAGTCTGAAGGAAGTAATTGTCATGTAGATAGTCACCCCTTCTTATTTCAGGAATTGATCTATAATTGATTTGTTCATAGATATTTGTCTTGTCTTGTTGGAAATTTGACGATAATCTTCTGTTGATTGATCTTTTCTAAAAAAGTAAAGAGTTAGTTGTATATGATGCCATGATACATGAATTGCATAGTGCAATGAGATTGTGATATATGAATTTGTGTCATCGATGTTTATGATGTATAGATGCGATGTATGTGCATGTAAGTTGTTCTACTATAGTGTTGTCGGATTGGGGAAAATTAATCCTTGACTACCACTGGGAGTGAGGAGTGTAAGTCTTCATATATTTTTGAAGTTGAAGTATTGATGGATGGGTTTCCATTATTAGAGAAATAAAATTTGTTGGGGAAGAGAAACGCCATGCATTTCCTGTGGGCTTTATGAAATCCTGCTGGGGAATCCTGAGAAGCTGAGCGACTTTTGCTGGAGGGTCCTTGAGGTGGTAACTAAACATTTTGCTCTGTCAGAGATATGAAGGCAAAAGGCACCATTAGGCTTCCTGCTGGGGATATTACAATGGTCCTGTAGCAAGATTTTCTTGCTTCTGCTCTGCTGGAGAAAGTACCTGTATGGAATGGCTCATAGATGTTGTCCTATTTCTTAAAGCCATTACTAATTGTCTTTTTGTTTAGTTTTCCCCTTTCGTATACGCTCATTTGTAAACAATAATTACGTTCAAATGCATATGTTCAAAAATAATCACTGGACGTTTTTGTAAACAAAACAAGAATAGTAAAAAAGAAACAAATAGTTTTGCACTTTTAAAGGAATATCTTTGTATTAACTTGAATAGGTATTTTTGTACAAAGAGACGACCATCCTAGTAAGAGAATTTCATCGTAAAAAATGAAAATTGATACAAAGAAAAGACAGCTACGTGAAGTAATCCCATGGGGTTCCCATTCTTCTATAGCCTTCATGTCTCTGAGTGTCTCATCCACTTGATGCTTTGTCCGAAGCTGATTGGATTTATTAGAACCATTCGAGGTTGATGATTGATGCCATAGAGTGGTCGTAAGGTGATCCAACGGGACATAATCATACGCTTCAAATCCCTAATTTTTGCCTGGACCTCCCTTTCTGGTTTTCAGTCCACCGAGATACCCTTTTTTTCCCAAGCCGCCCTTTTAGGTTTTCAGCTTGCCGGGTGTACATATTTTTTTTGTATTTATCCCTAATTTTTTCCCGAACCCTTTTGGTTCACCGGGATGCCCTAATTTTTGCCTAGACCAGTCGACCTAGCGGGTCTTTGTTTATGCGTAGTATCTTTTAACTATGTCCATGTTTACAGGGTGCGGAAGGTCGTCACCGTCCATAGTGGTTAAGATCATTGCCCCACCGGAAAATAGGTTTTTGTTCACAAATGTTCCTTCATATGTAGGATTCCATTTGCCCCTGAGATCACCTTGTGACAGTATGATACATTTGATTACCAGGTCACCAACCCGATATACCTGACGTCTGACTTTCTTGTTAAAAGCTTTAATCATACGTTTTTGGTACATCTGACCATGGCAGAAATCCGTAAGCCTCTTCTCATCAATCAAGTTCAGCTAGTCAAATCGAGTTTGAATCCATTCATCTTCATTCAACCCTGCATCCTTATGATTCTCAACGAAGGTATTTGGACTTCAATTGGCAAGACAGCTTCCATGCTGTATAGCAAAGAGAAAGAAGTTGCCCCTATCGATGTACGCGCCGTGGTACGGTAACCATGGAGAGAAAATGGTAACATCTCATGCCAGTCCTTGTAGGTTACTGTCATTTTTTGTATGATCTTCTTGGTGTTCTTATTAGCAGCTTCTACAGCGCCATTCATCTTCGATCGGTAAGGAGAAGAGTTATTATGTTGTATCTTGAATTGCGCTCATAGTGCAGTGGTCATAGTATTATTGAGATTGGTACCATTATCTGTAATGATTCTCTCTGGAATACCATACCGACAGATAAGATTTTGTTTAATGAATCGGGCAACAACATTCTTGGTGACGAAAGCGAATGAAGCTGCCTCAACCCACTTTGTGAAGTAATTAATGGCAACCAAGATGAAGCAGTCTCCATTAGAAGTTGTAGGTTTGATTTCTACGATCATGTCAATGCCCCACATCGCGAATGGCCAAGGAGCAGTCAGGACGTTTAGAGGAGATGGAGGCACATGTACTTTGTCAGCATAGATCTGACACTTGTGACAGGTTCATGAATATTGATGACAATCTGCATCCATGGTGGACCAGTAGTATCCTACTCGTAGGATCTTTTTAGCCATCGTGTGCCCAATAGAATGGGTGCCAAAGGTTCCTTCATGTAAATCAACCATGATCTTGTCTGCTTCACTCTTGTCTATGCATCGAAGCAAAGTAGAGTCATGATTGAGCTTGTAGAGAATCCCATTACTGAGGAAGAACTTAACAGAGAATCTTCTCAAGAATTTCTTGTCATTGACTGAAGCTCCCTCTGGATACTCTTGGACCTCGAGATATCTCTTAATTTCATGGAACCAAGGCTTGCCCACTACTTCATCAGTATTGATCTCATGACAGTAAGCTGGCTCGTCCATTCTCTCGATGGTGATCTGGAGAGCCTCATTATCCCACCTGATTTTGAACATGGATGACATAGTGGCTAACGCGTCTGCTAGTTGATTTTCCTCTCGTGGAAAATACTCAAAGGTAATTTCCTTAAAATGTGGGATTAATGTCAACACATGTTCTTTGTAAGGGATGAGATTAGGATGCTTCGTGTCCCATTCTCCTTTGATCTGACTGATGACTAAGGCTGAATCTCCAAATACACTTAAGGATTTGATTCCCAAATCTATGGCAGCTTTGAGACCCAAAATACACGCTTCATATTCCGCCATATTATTGGTACAGTTGAAACATAATCTAGCAATGAAGGTAGTATGGCACCCTTCAGGGGATATGATCACAGAACCTATGTCGTTTCCGAGTGCGTTGGAAGCTTCGTCAAAAACCAAATTCCATCGGGATCCTTGTTCAGGTCCATCATATGGTCTGAGTTCTTCATAATTGTTTACCAAAATAATGTCTTCATCTGGGAACTCGAATTTCATAGACTGATAGTCATCCACAACCTGATGAGCAAGGTGACCGGCTAACACACTTCCCTTTATTGCTTTTTGGGTACTGTATTGAATGTTGTATTCAGTCAGGACCATCTGCCATTTTGCTACTCTCCCAGAGAGGGCAGATTTCTTAAATATGTATTTAATTAGATCCATCTTGGATATCAATAAGGTAGTATGGGTCAACATATACTGTCTTAGCCGACGAGAAGCCCATGCCAGAGCGTAACAAGTTTTCTCGAGTAGTGAATATCTAGTTTCACAGTCGATAAACTTTTTTCTCAGGTAGTATATTGCGTGCTCTTTTTGGCCAGACTCGTCATGTTTCCCCAACACACACCCCATTGAATTTTCCAAGACAGTTAGATATATAATTAAAGGTCTTCCCTCGACTGGCGGCATCAAAACAGGAGACTCTTGAAGGTACTCTTTGATCCTGTCAAAGGCAGCCTGGCAGTCGTCGTTCCATTCCACCACTTGATCTTTCTTCAGTAATTTGAAGATTGATTCACAAGTAACGGTTAGATGGGAGATGAACTAGGCGATATAGTTCAGTCGTCCTAAGAATCCCCTAACTTCCTTCTCAGTGCGAGGAGAAGGCATTTCTTGTATTTCTTTTACCTTTACAGGGTTCACCTCGATACCTTTGCCGCTGACAATGAAGCCTAAGAGTTTGTCGGACCTCACTCTAAAAGTGCATTTATTCGGATTTAGCCTTAGTTTGTATTTCTTCAGTCTTTCAAACAATTTCTGCAGATGGTCAAGGTGTTCCTCTTTAGTTTGAGATCTGGCTATCATGTCATCTAAATAGACTTCTATTTCATGATGGATCATGTCGTGAAACAGAGCTACCATGGCACGCTGATAGGTTTCCCCAGTGTTCTTCAACCCGAATGGCATAACCTTGTAACAGAATGTGCCCCACTATATGACGAAGGTCGTTTTTTCCATGTCCTCAGGGGCCATTTTAATCTGGTTGTATCCGGAGAAACCATCCATGAAGGAAAATACTTTATGTTATGCATTATTGTCAACCAGAATATCGATGTGGGGAAGCGGGAAGTCATCCTTAGGGCTTGCCCTATTCAAGTCTCTGTAGTCCATACACATACGTACCTTACCGTCCTTTTTAGGCACTGGAACAACATTGGCGACCCATTATGGATAGGAGGTGACAACTAAGAATCCTACATTGAACTGCTTCATGACTTCAGTCTTGATTTTCTCTGACATTTATGGCCTCATGCGACAGACTTTCTGTTTTACCGGAGGGCAATTTTCTTTTGTCGGTAGACGATGAACTACGATGTCAGTGTCGAGCCCTGGCATGTCTTCGTATGACCAGGAAAAGACCTCAACATAGTCATGTAGTAACTAAGTTAAGCGCTTCTTGACATTAGGCTCCACTTTGTCACCTACCTTGACTTCTTTCTTGTCCTCTTTAGTACCTAGGTTAACTGTTTCCACTAGCTCTTTGTGGGGTTGTATGGTCCTTTCTTCTTGTTGCAATAACCTGGCTAATTCTCCTAGTACC
Organism: Vicia faba; assembly: GCA_948472305.1. Taxonomy (NCBI): domain Eukaryota; kingdom Viridiplantae; phylum Streptophyta; class Magnoliopsida; order Fabales; family Fabaceae; genus Vicia; species Vicia faba. The sequence continues at coordinate 1,328,528,880 of OX451737.1, forward strand.
TCACAATCTTCCTCACCTTCATCTTAGGCTTGGTAGATTGGATTTTCAAAGTCATGATAGGCCATAGCAGAATCGTTACCCATGGGATCCTGAGTGGATGTGGATCTGCATTTTGATATGTGAGTGTGTGTAAGAGCATAGCTATCTTTGAAACAATAAAAAGGTAGAAAAAGAAGAACAAAGAGCATAAAAATTTGCATGCAAAAACATCCATGATTTATTGATGACATATGAAGATGAAGTAACAACCCTCACAAATGGACCGTTGTGCCTCGGGTAAGACACAAGGTTTTAAAGTCTAAATTGTTTAATTATTACAAGTCTGAAAAAAAAAATTAAAGACAATTACTCTTGGATAAAAGTAATAGGGGAAAATTATTTGGCCTTCAAGTTGTTGAGTCCTCTGCTGACAGTTGTAAAAATCCACTCATCTAGGTCACAGCTATCATCTTCTACTACGTTGACTCCCTAATTGTTGATTCATAAAGGTGGCCCCCCGACGCGAGTTCGTCGAACAGCTCTTTGTGCTTCCGAAGTAAAACCCAAACCAAATTTGTTGGATTTGTAAGGAATATCCAGAAGTTGACCCCAGATAGTGCATCCACCTTCTTCAATCACTGCTCTAGCATCCTTCAAAGAGGCCATTTTCAATGGCGGCCTGGTAACTTTTGGAGTCTTGGTAGTAGTCTTGGCTGTCGCAACTGTTTGTGGGACCTCCTCGAAATGCTGACACGGAGTTTTGATGAACTCACCATCCATTTCTATGTACCTGAAAGAGTTCAGGTGGCTGACAATATATTCCTCTTCCCCATGGACAGTGATGATTTTTCCCTTGATTGGGTAATTCAACATCTGATGTAATGTAGAGGTGACGACACCAGCGCCATGAATCAAAGGCCAACCCAATAAACATGAATAGGAAGGGCGGATATCCATCACATAGAAAGTTGAATCAAAGGTTTGAGTTCCAGCTTTTATAGGGATGTCAACTTCTCCGTGCACTGTCCTCTTAGAACTATCAAAGGCCCTCACTACAATAATGTTAGGCTTTAAAGTGAGTCCCTCACAGTCTAGCCGGTCAAGCACATTTTTGGGAAAGACATTAAGCGATGAGCCCGTATCCACCAGAACATGGGCTAGCATAGTTCCCATGCACTCAATGGAGACGTGCAAGGCATCATTGTGTTTCCTTCCTTTGGTAGTTAAGTCGGCGTCAGAAAAGCCTAATCTGTTACCAGCAGTTAGACTGGCCACACAATTCTCAAATTGGTCAATGGAAGTCTCTTGGGGCACGTGGAAAGTCTTTAGAAATCTTACCAGGGCTTTGGCATGAGCCTCAGAACACAAAAGCAAAGCTAACATTGATATTTTCGAGGGTGTTTGCCCCAACTGTTCCACGATGTTGTAGTCACTTTTCTTGATTATTTTTAGTATCTCTTCTATCACTTATCTAGAAGCTTCAGGAATATCCTCTGGATGCGCCTTTTTCTGGACAGGCCCAGATAACACATCCTTGCCCCTTGTCTTGGTCGTAGAGATGTCAGTAGGATTGTCAACACGAGTATTACTGGGAATGCTGGTAGGAGCGATATCGGGAATAATTACAGGATTAGCAATGGTTTTTGGAGAGATATCAGGTGAGAAGATTCTTCCACTTCTTGTTATCTTACTGGTCCCAACGATATTGACGATGTCAGGATCGATGTCTTTCTCAATTTTGTCTTGGACAGCCAACAAATCTTGCTTGACGCTGTAGTAATTGACGTTAGCCCCATAGTTCCAGGGAACAACTTTATCCTTAGAATATGGTATTAGCCTTGGCACGGTGATGATTAGGGGAGCAGACTTTGGAACAGATGTAATCCTAACGGGTCTTTTGGTGGAGACCCTAGGAGGATTGTCAGATATCGTGATTATCGAGACATCTTCACAGGAATTTCTGATAAGAGGAACTTTCTCAAACAGGATTTCTTTGTTAGCCATCAGACGTTGGACGCCCATCTTCATTAACAAATAGCCATTTGGTAAAGACACACATAATTAACAAATTTCATCACAACCCGGAAATAGACCGGCTCACAATAGATTTTGTTTAATAGTCAAAAGAGGAGTAGTTAAATCATCCACAAAGGAAATAAAAAACTCATCATCAACAACATTGACACATTGATCGTGTTTGGGCATTGGCGCCTGTGATACGGTGGGATAACTGACTTGGTTGTTTTGCGTTTGATTGCAAATGTTGCGGTTAGCAAGAGTCGCCACCGACTTTTCTTTTATCCAAAAGGAAAGGTGAAAAAGCACATGAAAGACCTTTGAGATTGTTTCTTGATTTCGGGGGGTAGATTATAAAAAGGGAAGGTATTAGCACCCTTTTCATTCATGGTTTTCCATGGTGTCATGCGGTGGGAGAACTAACTTGGTGTTTTGCTTTTGATCGCAAATGTTGCGGTTAGCAAGAGTTGCCACTGACTTTTCTTTTATCCAAAAGGAAAGGTGAAAAAGCACAGGAAAGACCTTTGATATTGTTTCGTGAGTTCGGGGGGTAGATTATGAAAAGGGAAGGTGTTAGAACCCTTTTCATCCATGGTTTTCCATGGGCTCTTAGTTACTTGCTAGATCACTTGATTTTGTTTGAAAATGTGCTTTGTGTGGTTTTTGAAAGTATTTTGAAAAGGCGCCATCATTTAGGCAAACTTTGTAATAGTTCTCGTTCTTAAGAACGTATACAAAGTGTTGATCTTTTGAAAATGTTTTCATGTTTGAAAGGTGTTTTTGAAGGTGTAGGTGATTATTTTTGAAAATAGCAAGGATGTTTATTTTGAAATGGAGCAAGTAATTAGGAGCAATCTACCTACACAAATGTCTTTCTTTTTCATTTTCTTTTCCTTTGACATTGTTGTATTACCATTGATTTGGTAAGCAATCCTATCTTTGGATATAAGTGGGACGGGCGCGGGTCATCATATAACCATGATTAGCAATGTTGCAAGGTATCTTAGCATTCTTTTTGAGGGACTAAGATCATTTGTAAGGCAACTTATCGAGCATCATCGAGGGACTATGATCTTGTATTTGCTTGTTTTTTACTAAGATACCTCGCATGCGTAATATGGACATTTTGTATAAGGCAACCAAGTGGAATAACCCTAGGGGTGCTTGTGTGCAAATGTGTTGTTTTCATGCTTGGTTTTTGTCTTGAATATGGGTTGTCTATTTGTTATTTTTATCTCATCATGCACACCCTAATTACTAACAATACATGAAAGCAATAAAAATGCAGAAAAGTAAAGTCCTACTCTATTACAAACATTAGGGGGACGGGGTGTACAAATTTACAAACGGGGATTGCAAATTAAATCCTAAGTTACTATTACAACCACATTGAATGGATAAGAATGTACAATAAATGTAAAATGGACTTGTTTTGTTTTAAAAAAAAGAAATAAGTTTGGTTTAAGAAAATATTTTGATCTTTTATGTTAAAATAAATAAAATAAGATATGTGAATATGAAATATTTTTTATATTATGTTTTTGATTAATAAAAAAAATGATGGAAAAAATAATAAGGAGAAAGGAAAACAGAATCAGCGCTTTGCTGAAATAAAAGAGGTCAGAAGTTTTGACTCTGGCGTACTGCATAAATTCAAATAAATGTTAGTAGAAACAGGGAAGGTCAGAAGTTCTGGGTCCGCTGAGAACAAAGAAGATTTCAGAAGTTCTGATGCCACTGGCAGAACTTCGTCTCCCTCTCCATGCTAGTCAGAGCATCTGCAACTTGGTCATTTCTCAACAAAACAGAAGATGTGCATATAATAGTTATGGCAGGCTTCATAATGTTTCATAAACAAGAGATATCAGAACTATAAATTAGAAGCAAGCATGAATTTGGTAATCCTAATTCTGAGTTCTAATTTCTTCAAGAAGTTCTGAACTAAAATTCTCTCTACTTAGGCAGGCAAATATATGAAACCTCAGAATGTGTACAACATCAGAATCAGGATGTCTACATTGTATTTTTAAACAAAGTTTCCTGACAATGCCTAAGTAATATGATGAGAGTCAGCAGAAGCTTGCCTTGCAGTTGGGAAATGTTTTGTGAGCTGGAGTCTGGCTTTGACCGCTTGTGATGTTCTGCACAGCTTCCTCTCGTGTTCAACAGGATGGAAACTTTTAACTTGGGTTATGAGTGATTACAAAATTCTGGAAAAGTCAAGGAGCAAAGTTCTGACTTCTTTGAGGTGGATATTGATGGTTAGTATGTTACAGTTTGACTACAGAAGTTAGGATGGCTTTTGAATGTATATCAAAAACTGTATGGGTGGTTTTGGTCGAGAAACACTTGAGGAAAAATGGAATTTGAATGCAAGAATCAAAATCTAACAGGTTTTTTATTTTGTGTTTGCGATTTTTGGACTCTTGGAATTTTAGCAGGGGTTCGGGGCTTTTCTTTTTCAAATTTCCGACGAACCTTTTACAGTTGCCAATGGCTCTCAATTTATAGGCAAGGATCTTGTAGCTTGGAGGGTACAACCATCACATGTTATGGTGTTTCCTTGTTCTTGAAGCAAGTATGGTGGTTAGCAGTGCCTAAGCTGGAATTGTAGGAAGGAATTAAGGAAAGGTAACCTCAAAAGAAAAAGCAACACATGATCCCAACACACTCTTGTACAAGAGTTTGCTTTTCCAAGACAGTAATGGTACTTTTATGCCACACGTGGGGAAATCCTTTGAACAAAGATCCAAAAGTGGTTGTGAGCATTAAATGATGACGAAATTGATCAACCAGAAATCCTGCAACGTGAGATTTTGCATCATTGCTTAATTCTGGATCAGAAGTTCAGCTTCAACGTGACTTAGAATAGACATCCAACTTCTGATCTTTGTATCTCCTTGCTCCAGCATGTTCTGAAGGAGCTCACAGACTTTCCAAGAAGCTTGTAGCATACTTTGTAACCTTCTTTGAATTACCCTTGCAAACTCTGACTGAACCTTTGTGAAAACTGGCCCAGAAGTTCTGACCAAACTCTGTCTTGAAAGTGTCCAGAATTTGCTGAGTGCTTTAGTTTCATCGATGTGTCTTTGAACATTTATAACTTGAAATTCCAACATTTCCAGGAGAAGTTTTGTTCTATAATGTTTTAGATCTTTTTGAAATCTAAAACTCTTGAGTTAGAAATTATTCCAGAATCAGCTTGCATCATGGTGATAATCTGATAAGAAGTTATGAGCTTGTCATATTTCTTAAACACTTAGAAAAATTCTAAGTATTTAGAAATTTGACTTTTCCAAAGTAACTTTTGACTTTTGAATTTCTAGATAAAACAAACTTCATATCTCAACATGTCTTGATGAAATATGACTCTTGAAACTTGATTTTGATCAAAAGTCAAAGTTTGACTTTTCAATGTACAAATGACCATTTTACCCTCGTGAATGACTTTTTTGGAAAATTTGTAAATCAAGGCTTAAAATTGGATGGGAGCAAAACTGAGGATCCAGCGTGATCCTTTGAGAAATGAGAGGGCAAATTTTGGGATACAACAGCTGCCCATGTTCAATCTTCTTAAACCTGAAGAGTTAGATTGGCGGATTTGCCATTCGTGACTTGAAGGTGGAAGATGATTGAACACTAGAGTGCCCAGAAATTTGCACTCGAAGATGTGTTAGTTGATTATGTAGGGAATGGGCTTAAAGATGTCATTTGGAGAGATGATGGATAGTTACTGGAAGAAGTATCAACACAGATTTCTTATTGATTTATACTAAACTTGATGTTTTACCTGTGAGAAAAGGAATTAGTAAAATGCAGATGCTTGCATGATGTTCACCAGATGTGGTATTATGTTAAACGTATATGGTATGTACATGTTATGATGTATGAATGTGAGATGTATGTTTTTGTCCGAGAAAATAAATCCATGACTACTGCTGAGGAAATTCTGGGAGATTGAATCCCTGATTGCCATTGGAGATGAAAAATATGCATATCTTCAATTTTGTTGAAAGGATTCTTTCGCTGGGGAATATCGCTCGAATGTCAACTATTATCTGGTAGGATCCAGGCTTCACAATTGTTGAGGATGAAGTAGTCGACTGCTATCTGGTCGGATCCAGGCTTCACGACAACTTACTAGAGGAAGAGACGAAATAACCGTTATCTAGTCGGATTCCAGGATTTGTAGAAAATTTCTTGAAATTGAATAGTCATCTGGTCGGATCCAGGCTTCACCATAATTTGCTGGGGATACAGAAGTTAACTGTTATCTGGTCGGATCCAGGATTCACAGTAAACTTGAAGTGATAACTACTACCTGGTCGGGTCCAGGTTTCATGGTTTTTGGAAAGTTGTGCTATTATTTGGTCGGGTCCAGGCTTCATAGTGTCTCTTTGAGGATCATATTTAATTGTTATCTGGTCGGGCTCCAGGTTTCACAATAAACTGTTTGAAAAAAACTATTATCTGGTCGGGTCAAAGCTTTGCTGATTTCTGAGGTTGATGAGGTCAATTGTTGTCTGGTCGGGTCCAGGTTTCACAATAAACTAATTGGGGATATAGTTGTTATCTGGTCGGTTTCCAGGTTTCTCAATGAATCTCTGAGGGTGATTGCTATCTTGTCGGATCCAGGCTTCACAACAACTTGCTTGAAAAGATGGAATTGAAAACTAATATCTGGTCGGGTCCAGGTTTCTCAGCAATTTCTTGGGGATACGGAGGCAAACTCTACTGGGGAAAAGAAGCTAAACCTTGGTCGGGTTGAGTCTGGGTTCTTCTATATCTTCGAGGAGTTAGACTACTATCTGGTCGGGTCCAGGTTTCATAGCATCTTGAAATTGAGATTAACTGTTATCTGGTCGGGTCCAGGTTTCAGATACTCAAATTGTCATCTGGTCAGATCCAGGATCAGTGATTGAAGAAGTCCAACTATTATCTGGTCGGGTCCAGGATTTAGTAATAACTTGAAATTGTACTAATATCTGGTCGGATGCAGGGGTTGTGACTCTATGATTCTGCAATAATTCGAAAGAAAATTCAAAATGGAGAGTGTAGACTCAATCGAGTAGGACAAACTCAGCTTGGGGAGGATACGCTCAACTGAGGATAATAGACTTCACTTGGGGATAATAGCCTTGGTTGAGGAAGATATACTCAGCTGGGAAAATACACTCAGCTGGGGAAGACAGGCTCAGTTGGGAAATTTGTGGTGTCTTGATTGTTGTATGTTGAGGAAATTTGAACTCGGCTGGGGAAATAACCTTGTTGGGGAAATAAACCTTGTTGAGGAGGTGACTTTCCTTTAAGAAGAGTCCCACGAGGCTTCAACTTTTAAAAATTGACTTAGCTCGAGAGAAAGCGGCCAAGAGATTGAGACTCTGGTCGGGGATTATCCTATGCAAAGAGACTTTGTGGGTAACTCCGTTGGGGAAAGGTTTATCGTAGCCGTCCTTGTGGGGATAATTATAATGATAATTCTATGGGGATATTTCATATATATTAAAGAGATGCTTGCTGCTGCTTAGCAAGACACATGTGCCAAACAATTTTAATTATATTCATATGCATATGTTCATTCAATTTTAGTCATTGGACAAATTTGCATTCAAAACAAAGACAAAAATTTTGCACTTCAAAGTATATTTGTATTGATATTTTGCCCATGAATAGGCGATTTTATACAGAGAGACGAAGAACCTAGTAAGAGGAAATCGTATAAAGGAAAACAAAATTAAGAATGAAAACAAATAGCCATGTGAAACGATCTTATCACCTTCCAATTCTACTAATGCCCCAATGTCTTCGAATGTCCCTTGCCGTTAATAGAAGTTGATTGGATTGATCTTGGACCGTTTGAACTTGGACCTTGGTGATAGAATTGACTGTGTTGATTCCACGGGACATAGTCGCACGCTTTTAATCCTTAACTTTTTCCTGGATCGTCCTTTCGGGTTTTCATCCCACCAGGATACCCTTTTTTTCCCAAGTCGCCCTTTCGGGTTTTCAACTTGCCGGGTGTATAATCTTTTGCATATATCCCTAATTTTTTCCCAAACATTTTGGTTTGCCGGGATACCCTTATTTTTCCTAGGTGTGTCAACCTAACGGGTCTCTTATACGTAGTATTTTTTACCTGTGTCCGCGTTTATAGGATGTGGGAAATCTTCACCATCCATGGTAGTCAGTGTGATACGGTGGCAAAACCGACTGTTTAATACTGCTTTGCGTTTTTCATTCACAAAATGTCGCGGTAAGCAAGAGTCTCCATCGACTTTTATTTCATCCAACTGGAAAGGAAAAAAGTACAGAAAAAAATCCTTTTTCGAGATTTTGAGTACGGGGGGTAGATTATAGAAAGGGAAGGTGTTAGCACCCTTTCTATCCATTGTTTTCCATGGGCTCTTAGGTACTTGCTCATTTTTAAATTGCTTGTTTTTGAAAATGTTTTACTTCGTGATAACCCTTGTATCAGTCCTCAAGGGCGTGATGAAGTTGTTTTGAAAATTTGTTTTGAAAGGTGTTAGTGTGAAAAGTTTTGATTTGAGCAAGTACCTACTAGCATCTACCTACTCGGAAAAAAATCGTTTCTATTCTTGTTTCCTTTAGACAGCGCTATCCTACTATTGAGAAATAGGTAGCACCGTCGTTGGAATTTGTAAAGGTCAATTCGAAAGGGACGTACGGTCACTAAAGCAATATTAGGACACCTTAGTAGTAACCCTAGAGTCTTAAGATCTTCTTCGAGGCAACATTTCCGAGGCAACATTCGAATGGGACATTTGATCTTTTTAGACGGGAGGGCAACCACTAAGACACCCTATGCTTAATGATTGTTTACCGAAGGCAACCGAAGTGAGCGTATATCCTAAGAGTGAATATGTGCAAGTGATTTGTTATCAATTTACTATCTTTGCACATTAGGGTTTTCTAACCATTTTAATTTTGTCATACATTCTTGCCATACAATCCTATTAGCATTCATCTAAGAGTTAATAATTGCAGAAATTTAAAAGGTGCGAAAATATAAAACCTAACTATTACAAGGCTTCGGGGAGGGGGATTAAATACATAACCAAAAATAGGGGAAAAGCGATAAGTAAAAACCCTAATTAAAACTATTACATCCTCAAACAATTACATAAATAATAAAAGAATTAAATGTGCGCGGTAAGTTAAATGTGAGGCGATTAGGGTTTTGACCCTTTGACTAATCCTACTTGCGATTGATTAAAGAAAAAAAGTTGTTTGTCATGTTTTGTTATTTGAGAAAATAATGGAGAATTAAAATAAATAAAATAAAATCCTAAGTTCTAATTTATATTAATTTTTGAAAATTAATTAATTAATTCTAAACAACCTATTTTTGTATTTTTGTTTTATTTGAGAAAAAATTAAATCAAGAGTTAACCTAATTTTCTAATTTAATTTTAATTGTGAAAAACAAATTAAATTTACCCTAATTTAAATTAAGCTAATTAATTAAGAATTAAGTTTGATGATAATAAAAAAAACTAATTCTAAATTTGTGAATTCTTGATTTTGGGATTTTTATAAAAAAATTGATTTTAAAATATAAATTAGTAAATTGCAAGGAATAAAGAAATAATAATAAGATAAAATAAAGAAATTTAGAATGGGCCTGTGTTGAATAGCAATGTTGGGGGGTGTGGAACTGAAAATCTTTGGCCCATTAAGCTCCGGGCTTGGTCAGTGCTGAATCCGGTGCATCGTTGACTTTGAGGAATACCATGGACCTTCATTGCTGGCACGTTGGATCTGACTAGCTGGGCATCCGGTGGCTAGGCGTTGAGGGTGTATGGAAAGCGTGTGAGGGAGTATTGCATTGGATCTGCAAAGGTAAACCAAGAAAATGCATTTTGTTGGGACCTGTGATCGAACCCAGGTCCTTGTACTCCCTACCAATGATGCGTTGCCAACTGAGCTGCGTTGTTAACTTGTTATTACAATAATAATAAAACATAATATAATAAAAATAAAAGAGATGATTCGAAAGCTCACGAGATTTAAAAGCTCCAATAGTTGGCTAACACGCATCTTCTTCTTCGCAGCAACCGTCGTTTTAGCAAAAAGGACTTTTACCTACAGACATCCATTGTAGGTATAACCCTGCATATTTCAAAAATGTTGTACACGCAAGATAAATGAAAGGTAATGGTACTAATCAACTCGTCTCATCCTCACGAGCATCATGGTACCTGATTCAAAGCCCAATTGTTCCTGTACAAAAAGACCCTAAAAATAACACAAAAACCCTAGCAATGGCAACATCGTGTACAGGCTTCAAAATCGAAATTAAATAATACAGTTAGCTTGCAAACATGATGATAATCACAAATATGACAATTAAAATTGCTAATGATGCAAGAATTGGGATAATCGATTCTGGAAAAAAAATGCAAAGCGTGTGAGTTACAGTTGGTGTTTCTGGGTGCTTCAAGCCTTACAATTGATCCAATTGGCTTCTGGGAAGGTCCAAGAATCGATTAGCAGCGTTGGAATGGTCTGAATTGATCTCTAGATGCAAAAACGATTCAACACTTTTTGTCACTTTTTTGAGTTTTGTTCTATTCCTCTCACGACCTCTAACCCCTGTCTTTTTATCTGGAATTGTTCACTATATAACCTAGAGTGAATTAGGTTAACAAACTTGGACTAAATCTTTGCATTTATCCAAGATTTTATTTGATTTGCAAGCTATATAATATGTTGCTATTTTGAGCCAAATCATGCCTTTCTTGTACCAATTGACCTTAATTCGATTTGATCTTGTTAACTCAGCATATCTTGATTTCCCATCTGTCAAAAAAACAAATCAAATCATATATTTGTTAATTTTCATCATTTATTTGATTTAATTCACTTTTTAATTAATGAAAAATAAAAATAAATTGAAAAATGAAGCACATAATGGGTGAGTGAACATTTTATCCGTGGAGCACATTATAATTGAGGTGCAAGCATAAAAAGTTGGGCCCATTTAGCAAAAAATGCAAATTTGAGCATATTTGACTTTTGGCAATTTTGCAAAAATGGTCAACTTGTCCAATGCATAACTCTCTCAATTTTGACCCTAGGGAGGTGTTCTTGGACTTTTTAGAAATCTTAGGATGTCCTCTAAACAACCCTTTGGGTATCATCTCAATTAAGTCTTCCATGTTCATGTATGAAACTTTGACCCAAAAGGTGTTTTTGTTGACTTTTCAAAAGGACCTATAATGTCAAAATTCATATCTTTTTGTGATGCATATTATGGACTTTGGAGATGAATATGAATTGTTGGTAATTTCATCCTCTTCAAAATGAGATTTGGATGGGTCATTTATGATAAAGTATGAGAAAGTTATGTTTGGTCAAAGTTGAGGTGACTTTTCCTGTAAAATCCTAATTTAACAACTTTTGGGTTTTGATGAATTGTGAGCAATCCTTGAGAAATAATGATAAAAACTTGATAAAATTATGGATAACACTTCAAAATGAGGATGTTGACCAAAAATATTGAAGTTTGACTGTATGTGGGCCATAGTTGACTTTTGACCTAGTAAAGTTGATTTTCAGGCACTTGAGCAATTGACTGAGCAAACTTCTTCTGCAAGGCTTGAAACTTGACATGGATGATCTTGAGAACATATTAGGACAAGGGTGAGAATTTTAGTCCTTTGTGGTTCACACATCTTGATGAAGATGGAAACCCTAATTTGGGGTATACTGCCTTAGGAGAGAGTTTGTCTGGTCAATTCTTGAACTTCCTTGAGCAATTTGGGGACCTCACTTGCCATGTGTTGAGAAATATGGGAGGGAAAATTTTGGGGTACAACAGCTGCTCCTGTTCAATCTTCTTAAACCTGAAGATGTAGATTGGCCCGTCTGCCTTTCGTGATCTGAAGGTGGAAGATGATTGAACACTAGAGTGCCCAGAAATTTGCACTCGCATGAAGTGGTATTGATGGGAGATATCGGAAATAGGTTTACAGACGCCATTTGGAAGTTGAGGATTGAATATTGTCGGAGATGGGCTTAAAGATGCCATCCGAAGAGGTGTCGATCGCATAAGAGATTCCTTTGCGAGAACCCGTATACCTGTTGTTGAGGAGGACTTTGCTGGGGAATGATGGTCTCTATCTTGGGAGAAATAGAGTTTTAGGAACTTCAGTTGTCCGTTACTCTACCGGGGAATAACTCCGGTTTGGGGAAGAGGAAGTGAACTGCGTATCTGGTCGGGATATATGTTGCACCGTAACTTTCTGGGGAGATGCGAAACCAATCGTGTTTGATCGGATCACGGTCTTACAGTGTTGTGGACTGCTATCTGGGGATAAGAGAGGAAGAACCTGGATAGTAAGGTTATGAGAAGGAACTTGGATAGTAGGGTTACTTCAAGATGAAAGCTTGGATAGTAAGGCTTGAGAAGGAACCTAGATAGTAGGGTTACTTCGACATGAGAGACTGGATAGTAGGGCTGTGAGAAGGAACCTGGATAGTAGGGTTACTTTGACATGAAAGCCTGGATAGTAGGGCTGTGAGAAGGAACCTGGATAGTAGGGTTACTTCGACATGAAAGCCTGGATAGTAGGGCTGTGGAAAGGAACCGGGATAGTAGGGTTACTTCGAGATAAAAGCCTGGATAGTAGGGCTTGAGAAGGAACCTGGATAGGGTTACTTAGACATGAGAGCCTAGATAGTAGGGCTGTGAGAAGGAACCTGGATAGTAGGGTTACTTCGACATGAAAGCCTGGATAGTAGGGCTGTGATAAGGAACCTGGATAGTAGGGTTACTTCGACATGAAAGCCTAGATAGTAGGGTTGTGGGAAGGAACCAGGATAGTAGGGTTACTTCGACATGAAAGCCTGTATAGTAGGGTTGTGGGAAGGAACCGGGATAGTAGGGTTACTTTGACATGAAAGCCTGGATAGTAGGGTTGTGGGAAGGAACCAGGATAGTAGGGTTACTTCGAGATGAAAGCCTAGATAGTAGGGTTGTGGGAAGGAACCTGGATCGTAGGGTTACTTCGAGATGAAAGCCTTGATAGTAGGGCTTGGGAAGGAACAGGGATAGTAGGGTTACTTCGACATGAAATCCTGGAGAGTAGGGCTGTGGGAAGGAACCTGGATCATAGGGTTACTTCGACATGAGATCCTGGATAGTAGAGATGTGGGAAGGAACCTGGATCATAGGGTTACCTTGAGATGAAAGCCTGGATAGTAGGGCTTGAGAAGGAACCTGGGTCGTAGGGTTACTTCGAGATGAAAGCCTGGATAGTAGGGATGTGAGAAGGAACCTAGATAGTATGGTTACTTCGGGATAAGTCCGTCTAAAACTTCGACAGGAACCTGGGTAAGGTTACTTTGGGATAAGTCCGTGTAAAACTTCAGGAGGAACCGGGGTAAGGTTATAAGTTTGTGTAAAACTTCAGGAGGAACCGGGGTAAGGTTATAAGTTTGTGTAAAACTTCAGGAGGAACCAGGGCAAGGTTACTTTGGTATGATAATGTAGATTAGTTGACCCGTTTGATTTCGGGAACTGAGTTTCCATTAGTTGTCTGTAGATGTGATCTGTATAACTGCTGGATTCGTGGAAGCTAATCGTTTCTTCCTGAAAAGATATCAGGGTTAGTTGCATGAGATGCATGAAATGCAGAGTGAGATGATGTTCTCAAAATAAATGAGATTATGCTGCATATGATATGCATGCGTATGTCATGATGTATGTTCATGAAATGTTGACGTAATAATCTGAGTCTGGGAAAATAAATCCCTGACTGTTGTTTGGAGAGTATGGGAAATGGTATTCTTGAGTGCTGTAAAAAACCATAGTTCCTCTACTTCCGTTGGGGATGGTGAACAAAGATGACTAGCTAGGGATTCACATCCCCTCGGCTGGTGAATATTCTGCCGGAAGAGACCCTGTCTGAGGATAACTCTGCGGGGAATAACTCTGTTGGAGAGGAGATACTCTGTTGATAGATCTACTGATTTGGAGAAATAAACTCAGTTGGGGATGAATTTCCGTTGATGGTGATAATGAATTTTGTTGGAGATTAAATTTATGCTTGTGAGAGAAATAAACTCTGCTTGGGGAAAAATTTACTGACTCACTCGCGATTGTGAACCTCAGCTGGGGAGAGTTATGTCCTGTTCGGGAAAGCTAACATCACTGTCTTTGGATACTTTTTACTCTGTGGGGAGTGTATGTACCACTACTCATGTTCTCAAGCTAGCTCTATCCCGGTACCTGATGGGCAGAGTAACTGTAAGGTTTGAGCACTTCTTGTTTTCCCTGTTTTTGGCATTACGAGTAATCGTCTTTTGTTTTTTGTGTAAATATTTATGAGCAGCCATTATTTTCAAATGCATATATCAAAAATGAATCATTGGATGTTCTTGCAAAACAAAACAGAAAAAGAAAAAACAAATTGAAATTTCTTGTGAAAATGAATTGTATTGATTTTTGCAATTGGCCCGTAATAGGCATTTTTGTACAAAGAGGATGACGCCCTAGTAAGAGAATGCCGCCGAAAGATAGAAATTACAATTTATGTTAAAGAAATAAAAACAGCTATGTGGAACGACCCCATCGGGTTTCAACTCTGCTATTGCCTTTATATCTTCAAGCGTCTCATCACTTTGCTGCTTGGTCGAAGGTGGATCAGATTGATTGGCGCCGTTTGAGTTTGATAGTCGATACCGAAGTCTGGTTGCGACATGATCCAATGAGACATAGTGTTACGCTTTGATCCCTAATTTTTGCCTGGACCGCCCTTTCGGGTTTTCAATCCACCGGGATACCCTTTTTTGCCCAAGTCGCCTTTTCACATTTTCTACTTGTCGGGTGTACAGTTTTTCATTTTCATCCCTTACTTTTGCTCAAACCCTTTTGGTTCGCCGGGAAGCCCTTATTTTTGCTTAGGCCAGTCAACCTAGCGGGTCTTTGATTATGCGTAGTATCTTTTCACTATGTCTGCATTGACGGGGTGAGGAAGGTCGTCACCATCCATGGTGGTTAGAATCATAGCTCCTCCCGAGAAAATGTTCTTAACCACAAATGGCCTTTCGTATGTGGGGCTCCATTTGCCCCTGGGATCACCTTGCGGTAGTATGATGCGTTTGATCACTAGATCCCCGACTTGATATTCTTGACGTTTGACTTTCTTGTTAAAAGCCTTGATCATTCGCTTTTGATACTTCTGACCATGACAAATAGCAGTAAGTCTCTTTTCATTGATTAGATTCAGCTGATCAAGTCGGGTTTGGATCCAGTCGTCTTTGTTCAAACCCGCATCCTTCATAATCCTGAGAGAGGGTATCTGGACTTCAATGGGTAGGACTTCCTCTATGCCATACACCAAAGAGTACGGTGTTTCCCCTATCGACGTTCGTGCTGAGGTACGGTACCCATGAAGAGCGAATGGTGACATCTCATGCCAGTCTTTGTATGTCACCGTCATCTTCTGTACAATCTTTTTGATGTTTTTGTTAGCCGCTTCAACAATGCTATCATCTTCGGCCGGTAGGGAGAAGAGTTATAATGTTGTATCTTGAATTGTTTACAGAGCTCGGTGATCATTGTGTTGTTGAGATTTGTACCATTGTCAGTAATAATCCTTTCTGGTACACCATATCGACATATCAGATTGTGTCAGATAAACCGCGCCACGACGTTCTTGGTTACTGTAGCAGAGGAAGCTACCTCAACCCACTTTGTGAAGTAATCAATTGCTACCAGAATGAAGTGATTCCCGTTAGAAGCAGTAGGTCTGATCTCGCCGATCATGTCGATGCCCCACATTGCAAAGGGCCAAGGAGCTGTCAAGACATTCAGAGGGACTGAAGACACATGCACCATATCAACATAGACTTGGCACTTATGACAGGTTCGAGAGTGCTGATAACAATCAGCTTCCATGGTGGACCAGTAATATCCTACCCGTAGGATCTTCTTGGCCATGGTGTGTCCACTAGAATGGGTTCCGAAAGTGCCTTCATGTAGATCCGTCATGATCCTTTCCGCTTCGCTCTTGTCTACACACCGTAGCAGTGTGGAGTCATGGTTGCGTTTATAGAGGATCCCATTGCTAAGAAAGAATTTTGCAGCGAACCTTCTCAGAAACTTCTTATCATTGACAGATGCCCCTTCGGGATACTCCTGAACCTCGAGATACCTTTTAACTTCGTGAAACCAGGGTTTGTCTGCCACTTCTTCGGTGTCGATCTCACAGCAGTGTGCGGGTTCATCCAACCTCTCAATGGTAATCTGGGGAGCTTCATTGTCCCACCTAACTTTGAACATAGAATACATGGTAGCTAGCGCGTCCTCCAACTGGTTCTCTTCTCGTGGGAAATGTTCAAAGGTTATCTCCTCAAAGTGTGGGAGCAATGTCAGTAAATACTCTTTGTAAGGAATAAGATTCAGGTGTTTTGTATCCCACTCGCCTTTGATCTGACTTATTACCAGAGCGGAATCTCCGAATACACTCAAAAACTTAATCCTCAGGTCAATAGCAGCTCGAAGACCCATAATACACGCTTCATACTCCGCCATGTTGTTGGTGCAGTTGAAACATAATCGGGCAGTGAACGGAGTATGACAGCCCTCAGGAGATATGATCACAGCGCCAATGCCATTACCCAGTATGTTCGAGGCTCCATCAAAATACATAGACCATCGGGATCCCTCCTCGGGTCCTTCATCCGGTCCAGGTTCTTCGTAGTCAGTTTCCAACATGATATTCTCATCCGGGAACTCGAAATTCATGGTTTGGTAGTCATCCACGGCCTGATGCGCCAAATGATCCGCCAATACACTCCCCTTGATTGCTTTTTGGGTTGTGTATTGGATGTCGTAATCGGTTAAGATCGTCTGCCATCTTGCTACTCTTTCAGATAAGGCGGGCTTCTCGAAAATATATTTGACCGAATCCATCTTTGATATCAACAACGTAGTGTGAGTCAGCATATACTGTCTCAGTCGGCGAGCAGCCCATGCCAAAGTGCAGCAAGTTTTCTCGAGCAATGAGTATCGGGTCTCACAGTCGGTAAACTTTTTGCTAAGGTGATAAATGGCGTGCTCTTTTCGACCAGACTCGTCATGCTGCCCCAGCACACACCCCATTGAATTGTCTAGCACTGTCAGGTATAATATCAAAGGTCTTCCTTTAACTGGAGGCATTAGAATTGGTGGTTCTTGAAGGTATTCTTTGATTCTTTCAAAAGCAGTTTGGCATTCATCATTCCACTTTAACACTTGATCTTTCTTCAGCAGCTTGAAGATTGGCTCACAAGTAGCAGACATATGTGAAATGAACCTGGCGATGTAATTCAGATGTCCCAAGAAACCTCTAACTTCCTTCTCTGTGCGGGGGACCGACATCTCTTGTATAGCCTTTACCTTTGCAGGGTCCACCTGAATACCCTTATCACTGACGACGAAACCCAGAAGCTTACCAGATCTTACCCCAAAGGTGCACTTGTTCGGATTTGACCTTAGCTTGTACATCTTCAACCTATCAACGGTTTCTGGAGATGATCAAGGTGCTCTTCCTCACTCTGGGACCTGGCTATCATGTCATCAACATAAACCTCGATCTCGTGGTGAATCATATCGTGGAACAAAGCAAAGATGGCACGCTGATAAGTTGCCCCAGCATTCTTCAACCCAAAAGGCATTACCTTGTAACAGAAGGTGCCCCACTGTGTAACGAAGGTTGTCTTCTCCATGTCCTCAGAAGCCATCTTGACCTAGTTGTAGCCAGAAAAACCATCCATGAAGGAGAAGATCTTGTGTTGCACGGTGTTGTCGACTAGAATATCAATGTGAGGAAGTGGGAAGTCATCCTTGGGGCTTGCCCTGTTCAGATCTCTGTAGTCCACACACATCCGTACCTTACCGTCCTTCTAAGGTACCAGAACGACATTGGTAACCCACTGCGGATAAGAAGTGACAGCTAAGAATCCTGTGTCGAACTGTTTCATGACCTCTGCCTTGATTTTCTCTGACATTTCAGGGCGCATACGGCGAACCTTCTGCTTTACCGGAGGGCAGTCTTCTTTAGTCGGCAGGCGATGTACCACAATATCAGTATCCAAACCAGGCATATCTTCATAGGACCAAGCGAAAATCTCAACATAGTTGTGTAGCATCTATATTAACCATTGTTTGACACTAGGCTCCAGATTCACACCTATTTTAACCTCTTTCATGTCTTCCTCTGCACCTAAACTCACTAACTCAACTGGCTCTTCATGAGGCTGTATGGCCATTTCTTCCTGTTGTAATAGTCCAGCAAGTTCTCCAGGCACCTCACAATCATCCTCACCTTCGTCCTCGGCTTGGTTGATCGTATTTTTGAAGTCATAATTGGCAGTAGCAGAGCTGTTATCAATGGGATCCAGAGTGAATATGGATCTGCAGTATGATACGTGAGTGTGTGTAAGAGAATTGTTGTTTTGATAAAGTGAGAGATAGAAAAGAAAAACAAGGAGCGCAAAATTTGTATGCAAGAAACTTCCAATGCTTTATTAATGATATATGAAATGACAAATAATAGCCCTCACAAGCAAAGCCAAGGTGCCTCGGGCAAGGCACCGGGCCATAAAGTTTCAAATTGTTTACTACAAATCTTAAAACAAATGAGTCAATTACTACGGAATAAAAGAAACAGGTATGAAGTCCCTAGTTATCCAATTATTCGGTCCACCGTTGGTTGTTGGGTAGATCCAGCTGTCGATGTCTGAATCCTCTTCACTGTCTTCAATTACATTAATTCCTCGATTGCTGATGTGTAGAGGAGGTCTTCCAGCCCGAGCGTGCCTAACAACCATTTGAGCTCCTGTAGTAAAGCTCAAACCAAATTTGTCAGTTTTGTGAGTGAAATAAGGGAGCTGACCCTAATTGGTACACCCACCTTCTTCAACCACAACCCTGGCGTCCTTGAGAGAAGCCATCTTCAACGGAGGTTTGTTGGTAGTAACTTCAGTAGATGTCAAGATCTGAGGGACCTTTTCGAAATTCTGATAAGGAGTTTCTATGAATTCCCCGTCCATCTCTACGTAGCAGAAGGAATTGAGGTGACTCACCATATATTCTTCTTCACATCGCACTGTGACAATCTTTCCCTTCACCGGATACTTCAGCATTTGATGGAGGGTAGAAGTAACTGCCCCAGCCTCATGGATCCAAGGATGACCCAACAAGCAAGAATACGACGGCCTGATATCCATTACGTAGAAGATGGACCCAAAAGTCTGAGAACCCACTTTGACAGGGATGTCCACCTCCCTGTGCACCATTCTCTTCGATCCATCAAAAGCCCTTACCACAATGTTACTAGGCTTTAGATTCAAACCCTCACAATCCAAACGGTCCAATGCTTTCTTTGGCAGAACATTCAGTGAAGACCCGGTATCTACCAACACATGAGCCATAGTGGTGCCCCTGCACTCAATCGAGACATGCAGAGCATCATTATGCTTCCTTCCTTTTGGTGTCAGATCCACATCTGAAAAACCCAGCCCATTGTCAGCAGTCAGGCTAACCACACAATCTTTGAACTGATCTGCTGAAGTTTCCTGCGGCACATACGCAGTCTTGAGAAATGCAATCAAAGCCTTCGCATGGGCTTCAGAACACAACAACAGAGACAACATGGATATCTTTGATGGGGTCTGCCCCAGCTGCTCGACCACATTGTAGTCGCTCTTCTTAATGATTTTCAGTATTTCCTCTATTTCTTGTTTAGAGGCTTCCACAACAATTTTCTTAGGTGCCTCCGTCCGGGAAGGCTCACCTATAATTTCCTTGTCCCGAGTCCTAGATGGCTCAGCAACAGGGGTAACAACTGGAGTATGAACAGGAGAAATGTTAGGAGTGCTGGTTGGAGCAGCGATTGGAACAACAGTAGGCTTGATGATCTTTGGAGCAATATCAGGAGAGAAAACCCTCCCACTTTGAGTAACCTTACTAGTCCCGACAATATTACTGACATCAGTATCAGCTTCTTCATTCCTCAGATCTTATTTAATGCCATGATAGTACACATCAGCACCATAATGCCATGGGACAGCCTTGTCTGAGGTGTACGGGATGGGACCAAGAACAGTGATTATCAGCGGAGCAATTCTTTGAACATGTGTAATCCTAACAGGTCTTCTTGAGGAAACCTTGGAAGGATTGGCAGAAATGGTTATAATAGAGACACCTTCAATGGGAACAACAGGGATCACAGTGTTCTCGAACAAAATCTCTTGATTATCCATCAGGCGCTGAACACCTGACTTCAACAAACGACAACCAGAAGGTAGAATCGAACACATGTGGCAACTTTCACCACAGCCCGGAAATAAACCGGCCAACATCAAATTCTTCTTAACAGTCATAAGAGGAGTAGAAATTTCTTCAACAGAGGTCACAAACAAATCAGTGTCAACAGCATTAACTCCACGACCATGTTTGGGCATGGGAGCAGTTATAACATTCGGCTTTTCTGGAGCATCGAAATCTATCTCCTTGGCTTCAAGCAAGTCTTGTACTTTATTTCTCAGAGCCCAACAATCATTCATATCGTGGCCAGGACTCTCAGAATGGTAGGTACATCGTGCGTTGGGATTGAATCTGGGAGAGGTAGTGTTTGGATTCTTGGGAGCCTCTCTCAAGGTTGCCAAGTTGGATTTTAATAAGTGAGGTAGAACTTCAGCCAAAGTCATGTTGATGCGGGTAAACTGTCGTTGTGGTCTTTTCACCCTTTGTTGATTGTTGCGTTGTGGAGCAACTGCGGGTCTTGGTATCACTACAGCATTTACTGTTTGACGGTGTTTAGATTTGCTTTGGCCCCTTGGGCTATAGACCGCACTGGCTTCCTTCTTACCAGTGAAAGGCTTCTTTACTGAACTCGAGGAGGCATCCTTCTGTATTTTACCACTCCGAATTCCAACTTCTACTCTTTCTCCAATTAAAATCAGCTCGGTGAAACTAGATGACGAGTTGTCGATTAAGTGATTGAAAAATGGACCTGATAGCGTTCCTAGAAACATATCAACCAACTCCCTATCAGACAAAGGGGGTTAAACTCTCCCAGCCAAGTCTCTCCATTTTTTAGCATAATCTTTAAAACCTTCACCTGCACCCATGGACATACTCTGGAGTTGAGTACGAGTGAGAGCAAGGTCAACATTATACTGATATTGCTTGTAGAAAGCAGCAACAAGATCTTCCCAGTTTCGGACACTGGCTCCCTCCAACTGGTAGAACCATTAAAGCGGAGTCCCTGACAGACTATCTTGAAAGAAGTGCACCCATAAGTTTCTATCTGCGATGTGGGGTTGAATCTTCCTGACATACGAGCAGAGATGGAGTTTTGGGCAAGACACTCCATCATACTTGGTAAAAGCCGGAGCTTTGAACTTTTGCGGGATGACCACTCCCGACACCAAACCCAATTCCTCGAAATCCAAGCCAGGTATCCTCTGAACTTCCATGGCACTCAGATGATCCTCTAACTATTTGTATCTATCCTCAGCAGGAGGATATTGCTCATCGCTATAATCAGTATCATTGTCATAGACTGAAGGACTAGGGTCCTTTTCCCCTTCTTGGTTCTCCCCTTCCTTGGATGAAGAGGCCAGATCAGTTTGTTGCTTCAACCTTTCTCCAAACCTTCTGCCTATATTCAGAATACCGACAACCTTCTTCTTCTTCTTCTTCTCTTTCAGAATGAGGGCTTTCAGATCCTCTTGCCCTTTTGCCATACTGATGAACATTTGTTGGAACTGGGCATTCTGTGCCTGAAGATCTTTGATGGCTTGATCGGAATATATTTCAGTTGAATAAATGGCGAAGAAGATGAGAAACCTGTAGTGGTACCTGTAATGATGTGTATGATAATGGGATGCTCATGTAATGCTTTCAAAGGCTTCGGGAAATTTAAATTTGCAAACCAAAATAAACAAAAACTTTATTAGCTTAAATTTGAAGGTTCAAAATGCCTTTAAGGTGTTACAAATAAGTAAATAAAACAAATATAAAACTAGAAAAGAAAAAAATCAAAAGTCCCATGGACGCTTTCTCTTTGTGCTGATATAATCATTCTTTCTTCCTGGAGCTGCCTGGTGAGCTTTAAAACCTTCCTCTCTTGATTATGGAACTGTTCCCTGTAAGTATCCCGCTCATTCTTCAGCTGAATCCAAGACCTCTGTAACTACCCAGGATCAGTGGGAATGTAAGGATAGAGAACCGTGTAAGGAATGCCTTCTTCAGTAGTGGGCTCCACAATCACTGGTAATACGGCCACATAAGGCATCATAAGATTCTGGGCACGAGCTCGTACCCATTGGAGGTAAGGCTCCATAGGAATGGAAGTCTTTGGTCCCAAATCTTTGGTGTGAGATCTGTTTACCATTCCCCAAGCTCGTATGAACCTCCGGCGATACTCATTAACATCATCCTCATAGTTGAATATAATGCCCTCAATAAGTAACTCATGGGGACCATCCGTTCGAGCATGACCAAATTGTCGCAAAGCTAGACAAGGATTTTAAGTTATACCCCCTCTGATACCAAATAATGGGACATTAGGGTACTCCCCACAGCGGTCAATAATAGCAATGTCTTTCGTAGCTCGGGAACACCAAAGAATATCTGTATGAGCGAGTGACATTATCCTTTGCGACCAACCCAAACCTTCTTCGTTCTTCGGTACAGACTTAGGGAGGTGAGAAATAAACCACCTCGACAGCTACGGTATGCAGCACATAAGAGTCCCTCTTCTCTTCATGGTATGAGTATGGAGAGTGTGCAAAATATCTCCAAGCAAGGTAGGCACAGGGTTGCGAGAAAGGAAAATCTTGATAGCATTCACATCTACGAAGGATTCCGGATTAGGGAAGAGAACTAAACCATAAATAAGAAGAGCCAAGACCCCCTCAAAAGCTTGAAAATCCATATCATCCTAAAATAGCTGAGCCTTATCTATCAGAAATTTGGCTAGAAAACCCTTGACTCCGCTTCGAGTTTCCCAATTGGATACCACGTCGGCCCGTGTCAAATGCAAAGCTGAGGCAATGACGTCTGGCTTAAGAACTTCTCCTATACCTATGAAGGGCACCTGTTCAAGAATGGGTATGCCCAATAGCTGAGAGAATTCTTCCAAGGTGGGTACCAACTGATAATCTGGAAAGGTGAAGCAGAGATGCTTGGGATCTGTGATACGGTGGGAGAACTGACTTGAGGTTTTGCGTTTGTGTTTGCAATTATTCGGTTTAGCAAGAGTCGCCACCGACTTTTTATTTTATCCTAAGGAAAGGTAAAAAAGCACAGAAAAGACCTTTGAGATGTTTTCTCGGGTTCGGGGGGTAGATTATGAAAAGGGAAGGTGCTAGCACCCTTTTCATCCATGGTTTTCCATGGGCTCTTAGTTACTTGTTTAGATCACTTGCCTTTGCTTTTCAATTTTTTGAAATGGTGCTTTGTGTGTGGTTTAGAAAGATGTTTTGAAAAAAGAAGCCTTGTCTAGGCACCCTTTGTAATAATTCTTGTTTGAATATATGCAAAGCTGCGTGTCTTTTTGAAAAGATATTTCAATGTTTTGAAAGTTTGTTTTGAAATTGTGTTGTGAGGTGTGTTTGAAAATAGCAAGGATGTTTTGCAAGCTTTTGATCAAGTAACTAAGAGTTGTCTATCCTATTTTACTCAAAGATATTTCTTTTGTTTTTAACCCTTTTGACAGTGTTATTTCACCATTGTATTTTGTGAACAACCTTGTGTTAGGATGTTAAACGGGACAGGCACGGGTCATCGTATACAATCATTGAAAGCAACTTGTGAGACGCTCTAGTAATTTTGTAAGTGACGATAT
This sequence comes from Vicia faba, assembly GCA_948472305.1. Classification (NCBI taxonomy): domain Eukaryota; kingdom Viridiplantae; phylum Streptophyta; class Magnoliopsida; order Fabales; family Fabaceae; genus Vicia; species Vicia faba. Next base: position 1,328,552,741 of record OX451737.1, read on the forward strand.
CGTTTTATCAAAGGCAACATTGAGGGTCATCGAGGGACTACAATCTTTGTTTATCGAAGGGGCATTTGCTAGAGTGTCTCATATTCGAGGGACATGATTGCATTTTCCGAGGCAACAAGCGAGGTTACCCTAGAGGTGCAAGTGTGCATCGTGTTTGTCAATTTCATGCATTTTTCTTGTATTAGGTTATCTAGCGATTGATTTTGAATCTTCGCATACAAACCCTAATTACTATACAATATATTGAAAGCAATAAATTGCGGGAATTTAAAGTCTAAGTTATTACAAAAAGTATCCAGGGATGGGGGTAAAATTATTTACAAATGGGGATGAGTCTCATAAGAATAATAATGTCCAAATATTATGTGTTACAACCAAATCGAACTGTCGCAATTCAATGTAAAAAATATAACGAATTATAAAATAAGGAAAATCAAAGAACTATGAGATGCATGTATTTATTTACAAATAAACAAATAAAATTCAACCTAATAAAGATTAAGTATTACTATTACTTTGTTTTTTTTATGAATTATGTAAATAAAAAGTTTAAAAAGAAAAAATTACTTAAACAAAGATTCTAGTATTTTTTTTGTATTTTTATTATGTAACAAAAATCAATTAATAAAAGAATGACAATAAAAATTTATTTTTAATAAATCTTACTAATATTATTATTAACAAAATAAACTAAACTAAAGAAATAAAACAAATTAATTAAAATGATTAAAAAGAGTATAAAATAAAAATGAATTAAAATGTGGGCTTAAGGTTTAGTTGGGGGTTAGGCCCAAATGGAAGAAGAATCAAAAAGCCAAAATGGATGACAATGGGGGGGTATGCGCAAAAACACTTGGGCCTAAGGGAATTTGTTGGAGCGGGTCAGGCCCAGAGTGTTGTTGTACAACGTTTTTTTTATTTTGGGGTTCACTCATTTGGCAGATTTGGGTTTGTACGCTAGGGTTACAGCGGCGCCGCTTCGTTCTTCTCATCTCTTCATCTTTTTCATCCACATGCGCTTCTGATTCTTCCTCAAACCTCCAGGTTGCCGAAGCACCACCCTATCACTCTCACCTCTTCACTATAATCCAAATCCTTTGCTTCGAACGGTGTGATTTCGCTTCAATCGCGTTTTAGGGTTTTTTACAGTTTCAACATTCGTTTAATTTTCTTGATTTTGTTCAGATTTGTTTTTTAATCCATGGTTGTTATGAATATGATGCAGTAAAGGGGGTGAGAAAACTTACCTTGAGCGTTTGTTTCTGAAGGAGAGAGGGGGAGGGTGAGCCGGTGGCGCTCCTTGGTGGCCAGGCGGAGGAAGAGATATGATGAACTCTGCTTTTCTGGTATCTCTGTTTTCTTTCTTGGTTTGTTGATTGTTTGATGATGAAGCTGATTTCTGAAAACCTGTTGATTCTTGACTTGCTTTTGAAATGCTCTTCCTCTCTCTTCAATGATGTATTTCTGAGACTTGAATGTTTATTGTTCTTGATGAATAATTTCTGAGACTTGAATGTTTATTGTTGTTGCTTTTCATTGGTGATGAAGAAAATTCTGAATCTGCCTTTTGTTGGTTTGAACTTGTTGGTGATAGTTTTGGTTGTGTTTTGAGAAAGATAGGCTTATTTTGTTTGACTTGCAGTTTGGTTTAACAGTTTGGTTTGTAGTTGGAACTGCAGGTTTATAGTTTGTTGTTTGATTTGCAGTTGGAACTGCAGGTTTGCTTTGTTGTTTTGGACTGCAGGTTTGGTTTGCAGTTTTAGACTGTAGGTTTTGGGCAAGCTTGGTTGTTTGTGTTAAGCTTGCAGTTTGTAGTTTGGACAGGTTTGAGCAAGCTTGAGCTTGTGGACTTGCTGAGTTTGTGGTTGTTTTTGGGCAAGTTGCAGTTATGCAGGTTTTGGGCTAGCTGCAGTTATGCAGGTTTGGGCTAGTTGCAGTTATGCAGGTTTGGGGTTGAGTTTTTTGTTACAGGTTATTTTTGGGCAAGCTGCAGGTTTGTAGTTTTGAAAGTAGGTTTGTGGTTTTTGCAAGCAGGTTTGCAGTTTGTTGTTGTTATGCAGGTTGGGGACTACAGGTTCTAATGTTCTCCTCTTCCTTGGACTGTTATACAGTCTCTTCTCTTTATATCTTTTTGTTTTTTGTCTTTGATAACAGCCTGCCCTTTTTTGCCCAAACTGCAAAACTTTTCACTAAAGGTCCCCTCTTTCTCTCTCTCTCTCTCTCATAAGCACTTTTTGCTTATTATATTATTTGTTCTGAAAAGTTTGTCTAGGCTAGAAATTGATGATGGCTAGGACAAGCTCTTGGCTTATCAATTCGATTTACCTGCTGCATTGTATTACTTGCTGCATTGTTATACTTTCTGCATTGTGTACTTTCTGTACTTGTATGCTTTTGCTAGTTGGCTTACTTGACAATTTTGCATTCAGTTTGGCATGCTCAGTTTGCTTTACTGACTTGTTTATGCTTTGCAATTCAGTTTGACATGCTTGGCACCTTATTGCATTTGGTTTGATTACTGTAGTTTGGTTTAGTTTGCAGTACAGTTTGCTTTGTAATGCAACCTTGTACCTTACTTTGTATTTGAACCATGTTTTTGCATTGGAACCAATTGTATGCTTGTATTTTATTTTTTACTTTTCTCTTTGTGAACCAAGAAGAGAAATCTTCTTGTGATTTGCAAAGAGAAAAATAAAAACATGATGAACCAATAGCATTCTGATTTGGGCCGGCAAACTTTAATGATGATTTCTTTCTTTTTCTATTTGAAAATCTTTTTCAATTAACTGTGCTGATTTCTTTTCTTTCTTCTTTTTCAGGTGAATGCATCTTGGGCAATAGTGGAAGCAGAGGAAGCAAAAATTCCTTGAGCATGGGAGCATTGGAGCTTAGGAGATTAGATTTATTTTTTCATTTATTGTAAACAAATATTATCTTAAATACCATAAGTTGTAAACTTACAATATTCAAAATAAATTTTGTAACAACATTTGAAATGAATAAAAGTCTTTATCCAAAAGAATGTTTCTACTGTCAAATATCTTTCAATTCTTCCTTGCATGTTCATTTAATTATTTAAGACTCTCAAATCAAAATAATTGAAACTGTATCCCAATAATTCTAATCCAGATAAAATAAATAATCAACAAACTTTGCAGTCTCGTAACCTTGCATCAATCACAATACGCACGGTATTCCAAATAATATACGCATTGTATAGTTAAATAAATAAGCATTTCCATTAAACGGTAAACCTTTCACTCCACTAACAAGCAGATGCCTTAACGTTCCAAACAAAGGTCTCAGCTCTTATCCCAGATAATCAGGCCTTGAGAAACAACCAGTAAACTTGAACAAGCTTGAAAACAATGTAACAGTTAACTGAATTTTTGAGGATTCAGTTTCTTCTGAGAAATGCGAGCAAAAACCCTAATTCCGGATTTGTTGCCAAAGAAAAGTCTACTTGATCAATTCCTGAGCCAATCTCAAAAATCAGACAAAACCCTGGGGTCGTGATTTCTTGTGAAAAAGGGAGGGCAAATTTTGGGGTATAACAGTTGCCCCTGTTCAATCTTCTTGAACCTGAAGAGTTAGATTGGCAATTTTGTCGTTCGCAACTCGAAGGTAAAAGATGATTGGACACTAGAGTGCCCATAAATTTTCACTCGTCAAAGCATAGTTGAGGGAATGGGCTAAAGGATGCCATTTGGAGATGTGACAGAATCTTGTCGGAGATGGGCTTAAATATGCCATCCAAGAATGTTTGTTGAACTGTATGTTGTAGATGAAAGAATGAGTATCAGAAATGTATCCATGTTTGGAACGTCTCTGAGTTGGGGGTCTGAATAAGCAATAGATTGACATCCGTGTTTGGTGCATCCGTAAATTATTTTCAGAAGTTCAGTTTGAATAAGCGATAGATTGACATCCATGTTGGGAAGCGTCCGTAAACTGTGTTCATGATTCCTTGAAGTTTGAAGCTTGCTAAACTTATCCTGCGAAGGGTAAAATATTAGCTGAAACACAAGGTTATGTTGCATGAAATGTGTGATACACTATATGTGTTCTATCAATGTTTATGATGTATGAATGCCATGTATGCGTATGTGAGTTGGTGAGTTGTCTTGCTGAGGAAGATAAATCCTGGATAGCTGGAGATAATAAAATCTTTGACCGTTGTCGGGGAAAATAAATCCTTGACTGCTGCTGTGGATTGAAAATCCTTTGATCGTTGAGAATGAGAAGTACTGGGACCACTATTGAAGAGTATGTGTATCTTCAAGCTTTTTGACAATCTCTGTGGGGAGAAGTTATACTGCTTGGGGAAAGTCAGGAGTTCAGGTTGTATGCCAATCTATTGGGGATTCCTGTTTTAAGGAGAAATTCGCCGGGGAATATCTGAAAACTCTGTGGAGAATTGAGAATGAGAATCTTCATTCTGCTAGGGGAATTTGTACTGAGGAGCCGAGAACGAGAATCTTCGATCTACAGGGGATTTAAAAATTCTGAAAAATTCATGCTGAGAGTAAAGAAAACTCTGGAGAATCAAGGATGAGAATCTTGATTTTGTTGGGGAGTAAGAACTCTTGTGGGGAATAGCCATACTATTGCAGAGTGGCTATCCTGCTGGAGAAGCTTATTCCTGTTTGGAAGAAGTTTAGGAGTTTAGTTTGTACGCCACTTTGAGAATGAGAATCTTCATTCTGTCGAGAATATCAGGAATTTAGGTTATATGCCACTTTGAGAATGAGAATCTTCATTCTGTCGGGAATATCAGAAACTTAGGTTATATGCCACTTTGAGAATGAGAATCTTCATTCTGTCGGGAATATCAGGAGGTTGTGAGTATGCCAATCTACTGGGGAAGCAAAAATGAGAATCTTCATTCAAGCGTTTGGGTCAGAAGGTTGGGTGTATGCCAATCCACTGGGGAAGCAAAAATGAGAATCTTCATTCAGGCGTTTGGGTCAGAAGGTTGGGTGTATGCCAATCTACTGGGGTTTTAAGGATGAGAATCTTCATTCTGTTAACGGTATCAGGAGCTCGGGAGTATACCAAATCTTCTGAAGTTTCAAGGACGAGAGTCTTCATTCTGTTAAGGGTATCAGGAGCTTGGGAGCATACCAATATTATGAGGTTTCAAGGACGAGAGTCTTCATTCTGTTAAGGGTATCAGGAGCTTGGGGAGTATACCAATCTTCTGAGGTTTCAAGGATGAGAATCTTCATTCTGTTAAGGGTATCAGGAGCTTGGGAGTATACCAATCTTCTGAGGTTTCAAGGACGAGAGTCTTCATTCTGTTAAGGGTATCAAGAGCTTGGGAGTATACCAATCTTCTGAGGTTTCAAGGATGAGAATCTTCATTCTTGAGAGAAACAGAATTTTAGGAGCTTCATTTGTCCATTATTCTGTTGGTGGGTTGTTTCTGTTGAGATTTAGGAACTCGTCCAGAACTCAACTGAAGTAAAGCTTTGTCGAGATTTAGGAACTTGTCCGTAATTCGACTGAAGTAAAGCTTTGTCGCTGAATTTGATTGTACCTTTTCTGAAAGGTAAAGGTTAGTGGCATAAATCAAACAATGATGTTCTCAAAATAAATGAGACCGTGTTGCATGATGTCCTGATGCACGGAGGTGTAATATTTTTCAAGACGACCTTTCGCTGGGGAAAATAAATCCCGAGCTGGTGAAGGAGAAAAGAGTTGGATTCTTCATCTCTGATAGTGAAGAAAATCAGGATAAATTGCTGAGAGATTTATCTGAAATATCAAAAACCCGGAATATCTTCCACTGGCATAAGAATCATGGAGATCTTAGTGTCGATCTGACCAAAACAGAGAGGGTCTTGGATTAACTTTGATTCAACCGGATGATGGAGGAAACTTTGACGATTATAACTCCAATAGGTGATGAAGGAATCTTCGACGACTGTAACTTCTAACAGGTGATGAAGGAATCTTCGACGACCGTAACTTCCAACAGGTGATAAAGGAATCTTCGACGACCGTAACTTCCAACAGGTGATGAAGGAATCTTCGACGACCGTAACTTCTAACAGGTGATGAAGTAATCTTTACCTGTTGATCAATCTGCATATGTCATGAACATTGTTGAAATGTAATTTTGTTTTGGAGAATAAATCCTTGACAAGTGTTGGGGAAATAAACCCATGACTGCTGGTCTGCTAGAGAGGTGATGAACTTCTCAAGGATGCTTGAATTTATTTTCAGAAAGATTTCGGAGAGATTCGTCACTGCCCCTAGTATCAAATGTTTGTGGCACTTCCAGGAAACTTGGACTGTACGTAACCCTTTGATGGGATTGATGTTTTAATGCCCCAAGTGATGGTGATGGAGGCTTGCCCCAGGTTAAACTGCAATCGAGAGATTTCTTGAAATCTTGACTGGACTGCCCCAGGTTTTCTGGACTTTGAAAGATTCGTTGAAATCTTGACTGGACTACCCCAGATTTACTGGACAATACCATACCAAGTCCCCCTTTGTTGATGGGAGATTTTTGCAAAGGGAATGTCATCCCACTTGAAGTGATTTTATTCACTGAGAGAGCTTTCGTTCATCCGAACATTCACTGTATGAATTTCTTCGCTGTCAAACAAATAGCCATGTGCAAAAAACGATATTCAAATAATGCAAAGTTCATGCTTGTCTCGAAGTTTTGAAAAATGCGTTTTTTAGCATAAAACTTTTATAAGACAAGTTCAACATAATATTTAGAGCAAAGCCTTACAGGAGTCAGGATACCTTTTGTAACAGTATTCTTTCAAACGAACCCATGCTTCAATTAGGACTTTTGAAGGGTCGTAACGTGGCTTGGTTCACAGTTTAAGAAACAAAGGATAAAGGCTCAAAGTATATTTGTACCCACCCGCTCTTCGTGATGTTCTTAAATCCTAAACTCAATTAATTGTGCGTCAAACTCTATTCGAGTCTGGAACAACGTTTTTGTGATGGTCCACATAAGTTGAATTTTATGGGAAGGCAATCATTTTTGCAACATTTTTCATGTTGTTGAGGATTTATAATGACCTCTTTCTTTTGATTCATTATCCCTAATTTTTTCCTGACTGTTCCTGTTTTCGAGATTACAGTCAGCGGGATGCCCCAGCTTTCTTAAGCCTTCTTTGTAGGTTTTGACTCAGTGCGCTTTTCTTTTTGAGAGATAATGATTGCCTATGAGATAAGGAACCATCACTGTCTTTTGATTCCAAAGGAATGTTTTTGATGTCATTCATTGTATTACGAACTGAGAGTTGGCGACTTCAATGCGCATCTTTTGAATTAACTGAGAGACTACCCTGCCCCAGGTTTGATTAAAGGTTTCAATTTGTGTTTAAAACAGAAAACTTCTACTTCTTTGGCTCGAAGGGGTTGACTAGGGATTATCTTCCTTATAACTCCAGTGTTTAGGATTTGAAAGAAACGCATGTACATCGTCAGCAAGGTCTGTCTAAAAGCATACTGTATGAGATTATGGCATTGTTTCGTCATCCTCCCTCTAAAGACTTGTAACTTTTAGCAAGAGTTAAATATCATAAAGAAAGTAGGAAGCATAATTCAAGAATAGTGAAAACGAATGGATGAATTCAAGACAAACATATGCAAAGCATTAATGAAACAGAGTTTGACATCAACAGATAATTGTTTGAATAACAAAAGAAATTACAACTTGAAAATTCAAATGAAACAAAAGTCTCTTAGTTCGAACTTGTCATTTCAGGTGGAGAACCCTCAGCGGAAGATTTTCATTTCGCCATCCGGCATGAATTTCAGCACTCCTCTGTCAATCAAGTCTTGAATTTTGTTTTTCAAAGTCCAACAGTCGTTGGTGTCATGTCAAAGACTATAGGAGTGGTATGCATAAAATGCGTCGGGGTGATAGCCAGGAGCAGAGGTATTGGGATTTCTAAGAGGATCCTTTAAAACAGTCAGATTGACCTCCAACAAGCATTCCAGTATTAGAGATGATGGTATCTCAGTCTCAGTGAAATGTCTTCCAGATGTATTTTGCTTACGCCGATTACCCCATTGAAGCTGGCGAGGTTGTTGCTGGGCTTGTGACCCTGAAGCAAGCTGAGGAGCCTTTCCCTTGTCTTCTTGTCTCAAAGGAGGTTGAATGATGACTTGATCTTCAACCCTAGTTGTTTGCCCCACTTGGTTATCTTGAAGCAGTTTGTTAACGAGGACCCTGAGCTCCTCTTGTCTTTAAGCCAGGTCTTGAATGAGAGCCATCTGGCCCACCAGTTGTCCCATCATCTGGATCTTCATTGTTGCCAGCTCAATCTGTAGCCCTTCCGATTGATCATTCCTGATGCCACCTGGACTTCCTTGGACCATGCCCCTTGTGAGGAGAGCTTTCACTTCTTCTTGCCCCTGGGACAGATTCAAGAACATTTCTTGAAGTTGAGCGTTTTGAGCCTGGATATCTTCGACAGTCCTCTCTAGAGCCATCTCTACTGAAATAAACAGTAGGAGAATAAGGAAACCTGAAAGGGAAAACCTGTCATGATACAATGCATTATATGTGGATGTATGTTTTCAAGAATCTCGCGGGGTAAACACAAGAAAATGTTAGAGATTTAACTTTGATCAACATCTTTGATTGGAGAACTTTGTATCGGTGGATGTCTTTCCACGAGAATCAAGCTCACCATGTCAAGTGGGTCATAGCCCTTGATTCAAGTTGCTGCACTTGATCTTTGACGGTGTTTGTTTAGAGGAAAATGAAACCTCTTGCCCTTTGGTAGACGTCTGGTTCAACGTGACCATGCATCAAAGACCCTCGAGATCCTTGAAATGGTTATTGAAAATGCTATGGTATGATGTACAGGTATGAAAAAGTAAGCAAGTGTATATACAGGTAATCATATTCACACAAAGAAGACAAGTCCTTAGGTTTAGGCTTGCATGGGGTTTGTAGGTAAGTACCCTCTTGAAGTTAGTTGGCTCAGCCTGTCCTATAAATAGTAACCGGGTTCTAAGGAGCTCAATATCACTGGATTATTTTCTATGTTCATTGTTTCAGCTTAGCCACTTAACTAGCGACCGAAATATTCCAAGAAAACAATCCTCAATGAGTGTAGTATCGAGTATCTACCAACTTCGGACTGCACCAAAGCCGGTCATCTCACTACCCCTAATAAGGCCAAGATGGTCAAGTAAGGTTTTAAGAGTTTGTTAGTGCTTCATGACATCACTCAGCGGCCCCGTATTCTCTTTGATTGACTCAGAGGCTACCGGTACCCACAAATATGTCGCACTAACGTAGCCAATGCTTTAACCATGTCGGTATACCCCGCACAGTTCCCTCACAGTTTATTGCTACTTAACTAAAAGGTGTCCCCAAATCTGGGTGTAGGATTTAAAACAAACCCAAGCAAGGAACCAAAAAGTAAATCAATCAAAGCAATCAAGGTAAGCATGTAAAGGTGATCTAAACCCTAAGGTAACCCCACTTTTATTAATATCCCCAGCAGAGTCGCCAGTTCTGTGATACGGTGAGAGAACTGACTTGAGGTTTTGCGTTTGTGTTTGCAATTGTTCGGTTTAGCAAGAGTCGCCACCGACTTTTTATTTTATCCTAAGGAAAGGTCAAAAGGCACATAAAATACCTTTGAGATGTTTTCTCGGGTTCGGGGGGTAGATTATGAAAAGGGAAGGTGCTAGCACCCTTTTCATCCATGGTTTTCCATGGGCTCTTAGTTACTTGTTTATATCACTTGCCTTTGCTTTTCAATTGTTTGAAATGGTGCTTTGTGTGTGGCTTTGAAATATGTTTTGAAAAAAGAAGCCTTGTCTAGGCAACCTTTGTAATAATTCTTGTTTGAATATATGCAAAGGTGTGTGTCTTTTTGAAAAGATATTTAAATGTTTTGAAAGTTTGTTTTGAAATTGTGTTGTGAGGTGTGTTTGAAAATAGCAAGGATGTTTTGCAAGCTTTTGATCAAGTAACTAAGAGTTTTCTACCCTATTTTACTCAAAGATCTTTCTTATGTTTTTAACCTTTTTGACAGTGTTATTTCACCATTGTATTTGGTGAACAACCTTGTGTTAGGATGTTAAATGGGACAGGCGCGGGCCATCGTATACAATCATTGAAAGCAACTTGTGAGACGCTCTAGAAATTTTGTAAGGGACAAGATTGTTTTATCGAAGGCAACATCGAGGGTCATCGAGGGACTATGATCTTTGTTTATCGAAGGGGCATTTGCTAGAGTGTCTCATATTCGAGGGACATGATTGCATTTTCCGAGGCAACAAGCGAGGTTACCCTAGAGGTGCAAGTGTGCATCGTGTTTGTCAATTTCATGCATTTGTCTTGCATTAGGTTATCTAGTGATTGATTTTGAATCTTCGCATACAAACCCTAATTACTATACAGTATATTGAAAGCAATAAATTGCGGGAATTTAAAGTCTAAGTTATTACAAAAAGTATCCGGTGTGGGGGTACAATTATTTACAAATGGGGATGAGTCTCATAAGAATAATAATGTCCAAATATTATGTGTTACAACCAAATCGAACTGTCGCAATTCAATGTAAAAAATATAACGAATTATAAAATAAGGAAAATCAAAGAACTATGAGATGCATGTATTTATTTACAAATAAACAAATAAAATTCAACCTAATAAAGATTAAGTATTATTATTACTTTGTGTTTTTTATGAATTATGTAAATAAAAAGTTTAAAAAGAAAAAATTACTTAAACAAAGATTCTAGTATTTTTTTGTATTTTTATTATGTAACAAAAATCAATTAATAAAAGAATGACAATAAAAATTAATTTTTAATAAATCTTACTAATATTGTTATTAACAAAATAAACTTAACTAAAGAAATAAAACAAATTAATTAAAATGATTAAAAAGAGTATAAAATAAAAATGAATTAAAATGTGGGCTTAAGGTTTAGTTGGGGGTTAGGCCCAAATGGAAGAAGAATAAAAAAGCCAAAATGGATGACAATGGGGGAGTATGCGCAGAAACACTTGGGCCTAAGGGCATTTGTTGGAACGGGTCAGGCCCAGAGTGCTGTTGTACGATGTTTTTTTTGTTTTGGGGTTCACTCATTTGGCATATTAGGGTTTGTACGCTAGGGTTACAGCAGCACCGCTTCGTTCTTCTTCTCCTCTATTCATCTTTCTCATCCACATGCGCTTCTGATTCTTCCTCAAACCTCTAGGTTGCCGGAGCACCACCCTAGCCCTCTCACCTCTTCACTATAATCCAAAGCCTTTGCTTCGAACGGTATGATTTCGTTTCAATCGCGTTTTAGGGTTTTTTACAGTTTCAACATTCGTTTGATTTTCTTGATTTTGTTCAGATTTGTTTTTTAATCCATGGTTGTTATGAATATGATGCAGTAAAGAGGGTGAGAAAACTTACCTTGAGCGTTTGTTTCTGAAGGAGAGAGAGGGAGGGTGAGCCGGTGGCGCTCCTTGGTGGCCAGGCTGAGGAAGAGAGATGATGAACTATGCTTTTTTGGTATCTCTATTTTCTTTCTTGGTTTGTTGATTGTTTGATGATGAAGTTGATTTCTAAAAACCTGTTGATTCTTGACTTGCTTCTGAAATGCTCTTCCTCTCTCTTCAATGATGTATTTCTGAGACTTGAATGTTTATTGTTGTTGATGAATAATTTCTGAGACTTGAATGTTTATTGTTGTTGCTTTTTGTTGGTGATGAAGAAAATTCTGAAACTGCCTTTTGTTGGTTTGAACTTGTTGGTGATAGTTTTGGTTGTGTTTTGAGCAAGATAGGCTTGTTTTGTTTGACTTGCAGTTTAGTTTAACAGTTTGGTTTGCAGTTGGAACTGCAGGTTTGCAGTTTGTTGTTTGATTTGCAGTTGGAACTGCAGGTTTGCTTTGTTGTTTTGGACTGCAGGTTTGGTTTGCAGTTTTGGACTGCAGGTTTTGGGCAAGCTTGGATGTTTGTGTTGAGCTTGCAGTTTGTAGTTTGGACAGGTTTGAGCAAGCTTGAGCTTGTGGACTTGCTGAGTTTGTGGTTGTTTTTGGGCAAGTTGCAGTTATGCAGGTTTTGGGCTAGCTGCAGTTATGCAGGTTTGGGCTAGCTGCAGTTATGCAGGTTTGGGCTAGTTGCAGTTATGTAGGTTTGGGGTTGAGTTTTTGGTTACAGGTTGTTTTTGGGCAAGCTGTAGGTTTGTAGTTTTGCAAGCAGGTTTGTGGTTTTTGCAAGCAGGTTTGCAGTTTGTTGTTGTTATGCAGGTTGGGGACTGCAGGTTCTAATGTTCTCCTCTTCCTTGGACTGTTATACAGTCTCTTCTCTTTATATCTTTTTGTTTTTTGTCTTTGATAACAGCCTGCCCTTTTTTGCCCAAACTGCAAAACTTTTCACTAAAGGTCCTCTCTTTCTCTCTCTCTCTCTCATAAGCACTTTTTGCTTATTATATTATTTTTTCTGAAAAGTTTGTCTAGGCTAGAAATTGATGATGGCTAGGACAAGCTCTTGGCTTGTCAATTCGATTTACCTGCTGCATTGTATTACTTGCTGCATTGTTATACTTTTTGGATTGTGTACTTTATGTACTTGTATGCTTTTGCTAGTTGGCTTACTTGACAATTTTGCATTCAGTTTGGCATGCTCAGTTTGCTTTGTTGACTTGTTTATGCTTTGCAATTCAGTTTGACATGTTTGGCACCTTGTTGCATTTGGTTTGATTACTGCAGTTTGGTTTAGTTTGCAGTACAATTTTCTTTATAATGCAGCCTTGTACCTTACTTTGTATTTGAACCATGTTTTTGCATTGGAACCAATTGTATGCTTGTATTTTATTTTTTACTTTTCTCTTTGTGAACCAAGAAGAGCAATCTTCTTGTGATTTGCAAAGAGAAAAATAAAAACATGATGAACCAATAGCATTCTGATTCCGGCCGGCAAACTTTAATGATGATTTCTTTCTTTTTCTATTTGAAAATCTTTTTCAATTAACTGTGCTGATTTCTTTTCTTTCTTCTTTTTCAGGTGAATGCATCTTGGGCAATAGAGGAAGCAGAGGAAGCAAAAATTCCTTGAGCATGGGAGCATTGGAGCTTAGGAGATTAGATTTATTTTTTCATTTATTGTAAACAAATATCATCTTAAATACCATAAGTTGTAAACTTACAATATCCAAAATAAATTTTGTAACAACATTTGAAATGAATAAAAGTCTTTATCCAAAAGAATGTTTCTACTGTCAAATATCTTTTAATTCTTCCTTGCATGTTCATTTAATTATTTAAGACTCTCAAATCAAAATAATTGAAACTGTATCCTAATAATTCTAATCCAGATAAAATAAATAATCAACAAACTTTGCAGTCTCGTAACCTTGCATCAATCACAATATGCATGGTATTCCAAATAATATACGCATTGTACAGTTAAACAAACAAGCATTCCATTAAACGGTAAACCTTTCACTCCACTAACAAGAAGATGCCTTAACATTCCAAACAAAGGTCTCAGCTCTTATCCCAGATAATCAGGCCTTGAGAAACAACCAGTAAACTTGAACAAGCGTGAAAACAATGTAACTGTTAACTGAATTTCTGAGGATTCAGTTTCTTCTGAGAAATGCGAGCGAAAACCCTAATTCTGGATTTGTTGCCAAAGAAAAGTCTACTTGATCAATTCCTGAGCCAATCTCAAAAATCAGACAAAACCCTGGGGTCGTGATTTCTTGTGAAAAAGGAAGGGCAAATTTTGGAGTATAATAGGATCGAACTGAAAAAGTACACTCATCATCTATTCATCAAAGTTTGAAGTAACCAGACTGAGAAGTTGACCGTGTCTCTTAATGAAAGTAGAAGTTTCATAAACTCTTGATACTAGCTCTTTGAGTTGGAAAGGTATATTTACAAAGCTGATTCAAATAGTATTTCTACGCACGGAAGCCATGATTTGCAAAACAGAACAAAGATAAATTCCCTTGGTCTTTGAAATGGTTAGTGTAATGAAGCATGAATGCCATGTTATGATGCATGATGTCATGATAAACCACAGGTATAGATAACACAGGTATTGCAAACGCAGTCAAATCACATAAAGCCCTTAGGTTTAAGGCTTGCATGAAGTCAAAGGTAATACCCTCTTGAAGTTAAGTTGGTTTCAAACCTGTCCTAGAAAAGTAACCGAGTTCTAGAGGATCTCAATATCACTGACCATCCTTTATCGGTCATGGTTTCATACACGCAATCATTTTTGCGGCAGAAATATTCCGAAAGTATGATCTCAATGAGTGTAGCATCAAGTATCAACCAGTTCTCAGCTCTACACTGAGGTCGGCTATCTCGCTACTTTCTAATGGCCAAGTTGTTCAACTAAGGTTCTAAGGTTCGTTAGTGCTTCACGACACCATGCAGTGGCCCCGTATTCTCCTCGTTTCACCACAAGGGATACCGGTAACAACCAAAGTGCCACACCAACATAGCTACTGCTTCAACCGTATCGGTCTACGTCGTACAGTTCCCTTAGTCTATTTCTACTTACCTAATGAGTGCCCCCAGATCCGGGTGTAGGATCTATAGTAACCCCAAACAAACCCCCAAAAGTAAAGCAATCAAGACAAATCAAGAAAAGCAATTTAATGGCCTAGATCCTAAGGTATACCCCACTTATTTTGTTCCCCAGCAAAGTCGCCAGTTCTGTGATACGGTGGCAGAACCGACTGTTTAATACTGGTTTGCATTTTTCATTTGCAAAATGTCGCGGTAAGCAAGAGTCGCCACCGACTTTTATTTCATCCAACCGAAAAGGAAAAAAGTACAGAAAAAATCATTTTTCGAGATTTTGAGTACGGGGGGGGGGGGGGGGGGGGGGGTAGATTATAGGAAGGGAAGGTGTTAGCACCCTTTCTATCCATGGTTTTTCATGGGCTCTTAGGTACTTGCTCATTTTTAAATTGTTTGTGTTCGTGTGCTTGTTTTTGAAAATGTTTTACTTCGTGATAACCCTTGTATCAGTCCTCATGGGTGTGATGAAGTTGTTTTGAAAATTTGTTTTGAAAGGTGTTAGTGTGAAAAGTTTTGGTTTGAGCAAGTACCTACTAGCATCTACCTACTCGAAAAAAAGATCGTTTCTATTCTTGTTTCCTTTAGACAACGTTATCCTACTATTGAGAAATAGGTAGCACCGTCGTTGGAATTTATAAGGGTCAATTCGGAAGGGACGTACGGTCACTAAAGCAATATTAGGACACCTTAGTAGTAACCCTGGAGTCTTAAGATCTTCTCCGAGGCAACATTTGCGAGGCAACATTTCTGAGGCAACATTCGAATGGGACATTTGATCTTTTTAGACGGGAGGGCAACCACTAAGACACCCTATGCTTAATGATCGTTTACCGAAGGCAACCGAAGTGAGAGTATACCCTAAGAGTGAATATGTGCGAGTGATTTGTTTTCAGTTTATTATCTTTTCACATTAGGGTTTTCTAACCATTTTAATTTTGTCATGCATTCTTGCCATACAATCCTATTAGCATTCATCTAACAGTTAATAATTACGGAAATTTAAAAGGTACGAAAATATAAAACCTAACTATTACAAGGCTTCAGGGAGGGGGATTAATTACATAACCAAAAATCCGGGAAAAGCGATAAGTAAAAACCCTAATTAAAACTATTACATCTTCAAACAGTTACAAAAATAATAAAAGAATTAAATGCGCGTGGTAATTTAAATGCAAGGCAATTAGGGTTTTGACCCTTTGACTAATCCTACTTGCGATTGATTAAAGAAAAAAAAGTTTTTTGTCATGTTTTGTTATTTGAGAAAATAATGGAGAATTAAAATAAATAAAAGAAAATCCTAAGTCCTAATTTATATTAATTTTTGAAAATTAATTAATTAATTCTAAATAACCTATTTTTTTATTTTTGTTTTATTTGAGAAAAAAGAGAAAAAAATTAAATCATGAGTTAACCTAATTTTCTAATTTAATTTTAATTGTGAAAAACAAATTAAAGTTACCCTAATTTAAATTAAGCTAATTAATTAAGAATTAAATTTGATGATAATAAAAAAAACTAATTCTAAATTTATGAATTCTTGATTTTGGGATTTTTATAAAAAAATTGATTTTAAAATATAAATTAGTAAATTGCAAGGAATAAAGAAAAAAATAATAAGATAAAATAAAGAAATTTAGAATGGGCCTGTGTTGAATAGCAATGCTGGGGGTGTGGAACTGAAAATCTTTGGCCCATTAAGCTCCAGGCCTGGTCAGTGTTGAATCTGGTGCATCGTAGACTTTGAGGAATACCATGGACCTTCATTGCTGGCACGTTGGATCTGACTAGCTGGACATCCAGTGGCCAGGCATTGAGGGTGTATGGAAAGCGTGTGAGGGAGTATTGCATTGGATCTGTAAAGGTAAAACAAGAAAATGCATTTTGTTGGGACCTGGGATCGAACCCAGGTCCTTGTACTCCCTACCAATGATGCCTTGCCAACTGAGTTGCGTTGTTAACTTGTTATTACAATAATAATAAAACATAATATAAGAAAAATAAAAGAGCTTATTCGAAAGCGCGCGAGATTTAAAAGCTCCAATAGTTAGCTGACACGCATCTTCTTCTTCGCTGCAACCGTCGTTTTAGCAAAAAGGACTTTTACCTACAGACATCCACTGTAGGTATAACCCTGCATATTTCAAAAATGATGTACACGCAAGATAAATGAAAGGTAATGGTATCAATCAACTCGTCTCATCCTCACGAGCATCATGGTACCTGATTCAAAGCCCAATTGTTCTTGTACAAAAAGATCCTAAAAATAACACAAAAACCCTAGCAATGGCAACATCGTGTACAAGCTTCAAAAACGAAATTAAATAATACAGTTAGCTTGCAAACATGATGATAATCACAAATATGACAATTAAAATTGCTAATGATGCAAGAATTAGAACAATCGATTCTAGAAAAAAACGCAAACCGTGTGAGTTACAGTTGGTGTTTCTGGGTGCTTCAAGCCTTGCAACTGATCCAATTGACTTCTGGGAAGGTCCAAGAATTGATTAGCAGCGTTGAAATGGTCTGAATTGATCTCTAGATGCAAAAACGATTCAACACTTTTTATCACTTTTTTGAGTTTTGTTCTATGCCTCTCACGACCTCTAACCCCTGTCTTTTGATCTGGAATTGTTCACTATATAACCTAGAGTGAATTAGGTTAACAAACTTGGACTAAATCTTTGCATTTATCCAAGATTTGATTTGATTTGTAAGTTATATGATATGTTGCTATTTTGAGCCAAATCATGCCTTTCTTGTACCAATTGACCTTAATTCGATTTGATCTTGTTAACTCAGCATATCTTGATTGCCCATCTGTCAAAAAAACAAATCAAATCATATCTTTGTTAATTTTCATCATTTATTTGATTTAATTCACTTTTTAATTAATGAAAAATTAAAATAAATTTAAAAATGAAGCACATAATGGGTGAGTGAACATTTGAGTCGTGTACCACATTATAATTGAGGTGCAAGCATAAAAAGTTGGGCCCATTCTGCAAAAAAGGCAAATTTGAGCATATTTGACTTTTGGCAATTTTGCAAAAATGGTCAACTTGGCCAATGCATAACTCTCTCAATTTTGACCCTAGAGAGGTGTTCTTGGACTTTTTATAAATCTTAGGATGTCCTCTAAACAAACCTTTTGGTCTCGTCTCAATTGAGTCTTCCATGTTCATGTATGAAGCTTTCACCCAAAAGGTGTTTTTGTTGACTTTCCAAAAGGACCTATAATGTCAAAATTTATATCTTTTTGTGAGTGCATATTATGGACTTGGGAGATGAATATGAATTGTAGGGAATTGAATCCTTTTCAAAATGAGCTTTGGATGGATCATTTATGATAAAATATGAGAAAGTTATGTTTGGTCAAAGTTGAGTTGACTTTTCCTATAAAACCCTAATTTAGCAACTTTTGGGTTTTGATGAATTGTGAGCAATCCTTGAGAAATCATGATCAACCCTTGATCAAATGATGGATAATACTTCAAAATGAGGATGTTGACCAAAAATCTTGAAGTTTGACTGTATGTGGGCCACAATTGACTTTTAACCTAGTACAATTGATTTTCAGACACTTGAGCAATTGACTGAGCAAACTTCTTCTGCAAGGCTTGAAACTTGACATGGATGATCTTGAGAACATATTAGGACAAGGGTGAGAATTTTATTCTTTTGTGTTTCACACATCTTGATGAATATGGAAACCCTAATTTGGGGTATATTGCCTTAGGAGAGAGTTTGTCTGGTCAATTCTTGAACTTCCTTGAGCAATTTGGGGACCTCACTTGCCATGTGTTGAGAAATATGGGGGGGGGGGGATTTTGGGGTACAACGGTCAGCATCATGGCACCTTCGGAGAAAACTATCTTGATAACAAATGGCCCTTCATAGGTGGGAGTCCATTTGCCTCTGGGGTCGCCTTGTGGTAAAATGATGTGTTTTATCACCAAGTCGCCAACTTGATATACTCGAGGCTTGACCTTTTTGTTGAAAGTCTTGATCATCCGTTTTTTATACGTCTGACCATGGCAAATAGCAGCTAATCGTTTTTCATCGATCAAGTTCAGCTGATCCAATCTCGTTTGAATCCACTCGTCTTCACCTAAGCCTGCCTCAATCATAATCCTCAGCGAGGGAATCTGAACTTCCACTGGCATAACAGCTTCCATGCCATAGATTAAGGAAAAGGGAGTTTCCCCCCTTGATGTTATAGCTGAAGTGCAGTAGCCATGTAAAGAAAACGTCAACATCTCATGCCAATCCTTATAGGTTACTACCATTTTCTGCATAATTTTCTTGATATTTTTGTTAGCCGCTTCGATTGCGCCATTCATTTTCGGTCTATACAAAGAAGAATTATGATGCTTGATCTTAAACTGAGTGCAAATCTCAGTGATCATAACATTGTTAAGGTTAGTCCCATTATCGGTGATAATCCTTTCGGGGATACCATAACGGCAGATGAGATTATGTCTGATGAATCTGGATACCACATTCTTGGTGACTGAGGAAAACGAGGTGGCTTCGACCCATTTGGTAAAATAGTCGATAGCAACAAGAATGAAGAGATATCTGTTAGAAGATGTAGTCTTGATCTCTCCGATCATATCAATGCCCCACATTGCAAATAGCCACAGAGCGGTCATGACATTCAGAGGGATAGGAGGCACATGGACCTTGTCAGTGTAGATTTGGCATTTGTGACAGGTTCTTGAATGTTGATGGCAATCAGTCTCCATCATTGACCAATAGTAACCTGCTCTTAAGATTTTCTTAGCCATCGTATGCCCACTTGAGTGACTATCGAAGAGACCATCGTGCATGTATTCCATAATTTCCTCTGCCTCCTTCTTCTCCATACATTGGAGTAGAATCAAATCATGGTTGCGTTTGTACAATATCCCGTTACTTAGGAAGAATTTGGCTGCAAATCTTTGCAAGAACTTTTTGTCATTGATAGGTGCCCCCTCTGGATACTCTTGTGCTTCAAGGTATCTCATCACCTCAGGGTACCATGGCTTTTCCACATTGGTGTCAAGCTCATAGCAATGTGCGGGTTCATCGAATCTTTCAATTGTTATCATATGGGCTTCGTTGTCCTATCTGACTTTGAACATTGAAGACATGGTTGCCAAAGCGTCAGCCAACTGGTTTTCTTCCTTAGGGAAGTGCTCGAACGTGATCTCTTCGAAGTAAGGAATTATGGATAGCACAAGTTCCTTGTAAGGGATAAGATTAGGGTGTTTAGTGTCCCAAACTCCTTTTACTTGGATGATCACCAAGGCGGAATCTCCAAGCACATCTAAATGCTTGATCCTTAAGTCAATAGCAGCTTTCAGACTTAAGATGCATGCTTCATACTCATCCATATTGTTTGTGCAATCTAAGCATAGTATGGCAGTGAAAGGAGTGTGGCAACCTTCAGGAGAGATGATCACAACACCAGTTCTGTTACCTAAGGTGTTGGAAGCCCCATCGAATACTATAGTCCACCGGGATCCTTGTTCAAGTTCGTCATACGGTCCAGGTTTTGCACAGTCGGTTACTAGCATGATGTTCTCATCAGGGAAGTCGAAGTTCATTGACTGATAATCATTAACGGCTTGATGGGCCAAATGATCTGCTAGTACACTTCCTTTGATGGCTTTTTGAGTCGTGTATTGAATGTCGTACTCAGTCAAGATCATTTGCCATCTGGCTATCCTTCCGGAAAGGGCAGGTTTCTCGAAGATGTACTTGATTGGGTCCATCCTAGAAATCAACAGAGTGGTATGCGTCAACATATACTGTCTTAGTCGGCGAGCATCCCATGCCAAAGCGCAACAAGTTTTCTCGAGTAGTAAATATCTGGTTTCACAGTCGGTAAAATTTTTGCTCCGGTAATAAATAGCATGCTCTTTTCGGCAAGACTCGTCATGTTGGCCCATAACACACCCCATATAATTCTCTAATACCGTCAAGTACATGATCAAGGGTCTTCCTTAAACTGGAGGCGTGATAATAAGAGGTTCTTGTAAATATTCTTTGATTTTGTCAAAGGTAATCTAGCAATCATCATTCCATCTGACTACCTAATCTTTCTTTAAGAGGAGTGGCTCACAAGTAGCAGTTAACTGAGATATGAAATGGGCAATGTAATTGAGACGACCCAAGAATCCTCTGACTTCTTTTTCAGAATGAGGGACTGGAATTTCTTGGATGGCCTTTATATTAGTAGGATCAACTTCAATTCCTTTATTGCTGACGACAAAACCTAGAAGCTTTCCAGATCGTACTCCAAACGTGCACTTATTAGGGTTTAACCTCAGCTTGTACTTTTTCAGCCTCTCGAATAACTTGTGCAGGTGATCGAGATGTTCTTATTCAGTTTGTGATCTGGAAATCATATCATCTAAATATACCTCTATCTCATGATGAATCATGTCATGAAATAAAGCTACCATGGCCCTTTGATATGTTTCCCCTGCATTCTTTAATCCGAACGGCATGACCTTGTAGCAGAAGGTGCCCCATTGCGTAACAAAAGTAGTCTTTTCCATATCTTCGGGATCCATCCTTATTTGATTATAGCCTGAGAAGACTTTATGCTGAGTGGTATTATCAACTAAGACGTTAATGTGTGGTAGAGGGAAATCATCCTTGGGGCTTTCCCTATTCAGATCCCTATAATCTATGCACATGCAAATTTTCCCGTCTTTCTTTGGCACTGGCACCACATTGGCAACCTATTGAGGATAGGATGTCACAGCTAAGAACCCTGCATCAAATTGTTTCATCACCTCGGCTTTGATCTTTTCAGACATATCAGGCCTCATGCGACGAACCTTTTGTTTAACAGGAGGGCAGTCTTCTTTAGTTGGCAGACGATGAACTACGATGTCGGTATCCAACCCAGGCATATCTTCATAAGACCAAGCAAAAACTCCCACATAATCATGCAAAATCTGAACCAACCTGCTCTTGACACTGCTTTCCAAGTTAGTGCCGATCTTGATTTCCTTCTTATCTGACTCAGTACCCAGGTTGATAACTTCAACTGACTCTTCGTGCAGTTGAATAGCTTTTTCCTCTTGTAATAGAAGTCTATCTAGTTCTCCCGGTATGTCACAATCTTCCTTGCTTTCATCTTCAGCTTGGTTGATAGGACATTCAAAGTCATAGTCGTCAATAGTAGAGTCATTGGCAATAGGATCCAGAGTGGATGTGGACCTGCAAGAGTGTGCGTGTTTGCATGTAAGATACATGGCTATTTTTTTTGAAAAATGTATTTGTAAGAAAAGAAAGATAATGAACACGGATATTTGAATGAAAAAGAGTCCAATGTACTGAATGATCATATGATTAGATGAACATAAATAAAACCCTTGACAAATGGACCAAAGTGCCCTGGGCCAGGCAAATGGCTGAAAAGTCATTGTTTGAATATTACATACAACATGTTCCTGGATTGAAAGAAAAGTAGAAACAAGTAGATTACTCCTCAACAAAGGAGACGGGTACAAAGTCCTTTGTATGCCAATTCTTCAGCTCCGTAGTAGTTGGATACACCCACTCTTCAAATGCAGTCTCTTCTTCAGAATCACCCACGGCATTGACTCCACGACTTCCAATGCGGAGAGGTGGCTTTCCTGCACGAGCATGCCTCATTTCCTTCTGAGCTTTGACGGTGAATCCCAAACCAAACTGGTCCGTTTTAAAAGGGATATCGAGGATTTTCCCCCAAGTATCATAGTTTCCTTCTTCAATTGCCGCGGGGGCATCCTTGACTGAAACCATCTTTGGTGTGGCCTTGACATCTTTGGTCTCATCAGAAGAACATTTAGTAGCATCAATCATCGGTGGTACAACCTCAAAGGCTTGACATGGGGTTTCAATGAATTCTCTGTCCATCTTTACATACTTGAAAGAGTTAAGGTGGCTCACCATAAACTCTTCTTCCTCACAGGCGGTGACTATTCTGCCCTTGACTGGATATTTGAGTTTCTGGTGGAGGGTTGAGATTACTGCCCCAGCTTTATGGATCCACGGGAGACCTAACAGACAAGAATAGGCCGGACGAATATCCATAATATAGAAGGTGGAGTTGAAGATTTGGGAGCCCACTTTGATTGGAAGATCTACTTCCCCGTGAACAATCCTCTTTGATCCATCAAACGCCCTTATGATGATATCACCTGGCTTTAAGATTAAATCTTCATAGTCAAGATGGTCTAATGCCTCCCTTGGGTAATACATTCAGAGAAGAACCAGTGTCGACTAGCACATGTTCTAAGGTAGTCCCTTTGCACTCGATAGAAACATGTAAAGCTTTATTGTGATTCTTCCCGAGAGGTGTTAAGTCAACATCTGAAAACCCCAAGCCACTATCAGCTGCTAGGCTAGCCACGCAATTCTCAAATTGGTCCGTTGTTGTCTCAAGGGGGACATGAGCCCGTTTCAGGAACTTGGTTATTGTCCGAGCATGGGCATCAGAGCAAAGTAGCAATGACAACATTGAAATCTTAGAGGGGGTTTTCCCCAACTGTTCTACAATCTTAAAGTCGCTTCTTTTTATGATCTTTAAAATCTCGTCCATCTCGCGAGCGGAGGATTCTTCATTAGTTACGTCCTTGGAGGGTACTTGAATCACATCAGGATCAACAACCTTCCCTTTTCCTTTTGTCTCGGTACTTGGCTTGGCGGCAGTAATGCGGATGGGTGCCTTTGTAACTACTGGAGGTGAAATGTTGGGTGAGAATATTCTCCCAGTTCTAGTTACTTTGCTTGAGCCAGCTATGTTACCAACATTGTTATCTTTTTCTTCTTTGATCCAGCCATCTTGTTTAATCCCATGATAGAATACTTCAGCTCCGTAATTCCATGGTACTGCTCTATTTGAAGAATAAGGAATCGGTCCGGGATTGGTAATTATTAATGGAGCAATGGTGGGTTCATTTGAAATCCTAATAGGACCTTTGGAGGTGATCCTAATAGGTTTGTTTGAGATGGTAATAATGGAGAGGTATTCACATTTATTAATCAAACTCTTGGCAAATGGAGTCATTTCAAATAGAATATCTTGGCTATCCATCAGGCGTTGTATGCCATTCTTCAGCCCTTCACATTCATCGAGTCATCTTGTACAACACACACAGTCCTTTTCACAGCCAGGGAAGATCCCAGCTTTCAACAGATTATTCTTGATTATATTCAGAGGAGTAGTCAAATCTTCAACAGAGGTAACAAAAATTGTATCTTCGACAGCATTAACACCTTTGTCATGCTTCGGCATCGGAGAGGTAATTACATTCGGCATTGGAGGAGGATCAAATTCAATAGTTTTGTTATCAATTAAATCCTAGATTTTGTTCTTCAAGGCCTAACACTGGTCAGTCTCGTGCCCGGGACTGTTTGAATGGTAAGCACATTTAGCGTTTGGATTATATTTTAGTGACGAGGTGTCAGGGTTGGCGGGAGGGTCGCGTAATGTCACTAAATTAGCCTTGAGCAAATGTTGAAGGGCTTGAGACAGTGACATGCCTAACTGATCGGAAAAATAGCAAGTGTACTATTTTCGCCGACGTAGTTATAATGAGTTTCCCCAAGTATCGATCTCGAGGACTGCGTAGTAAATACCTATTAGTGCTCTTAATTCAATTGAACAAAAACAATGGTTGGGTTGATTTTAAAACTTTAAATTACAATCGTAACAAAAGAATCACTGATGAAATATGTTGAGAATAATGCTAGGGTGAATGGTTGATTTAACAAATTATGATCTGAATCCAAATTTCCTCATTGCATATGAAAACTTTCAATTACCTATCTCTAGATTGTTCTTCCTTAAGTCCTTAATGAAGAAAGATATTAAAACCCCAATCCTTATTCAAATGTCCATTCAAATAACTCTAGGTTTTAACCATAAAAATATCAAGAATTCAGGTGATTAAAAATAGTTCCTAGTCCTAGGTGAGACTCCTAATAACCTAATTGCGTAGAAACCCTAACAATCACAATCCTGCCAATTGTTAGTCATAGGTATACATGTATTTGTCCGATACATAATCATAAGAACACCATACAATTAAATTGAAATGGATAAACATGCATCAAGGAAATCAAGAATTCGAATTCATAACAATCATCAAATCAGGACCACCCCCCTAGCATTGGGGGGTTTAGCCTCTCATAGTATTAGAAGAAAATATCAAATAAGAGTTAAACATTACAAAGAATAACGATGACTTTGATCTTCAATGGTGGCTGCCCTTGAATCTCGCCGTCTCCGAATTCCTCTCTGTATCTATCTTTTCTCCGTGATATTTCTTTCGTGCTTTCAAAAGTCCTCTTTCTCTATCCTCCAATTCCTTCTAATAGTCTCTTCTCTATCCCCGTTTCGGCAAAAGTCAGAAGTACCCTTAATGACAACAACGAGCTCCAAGAATAAATAAAAAACAAGTATCCACGCGTTCCCATCAACACGGGCCGTGTTGATGAACACGAGTGCCCGTGTTGATCTCTGCATCAGGAGTCGTGCTCCAGGCCATTTAACACGGGCCGTGTTGATGAACACGGGTGCCCGTGTTGATCCACTGACTTGTGTAGTTTTTGTGCTTTCCACTTGCTTTTCAACACGGGCCGTGTTGATGAACATGGGTGCCCGTGTTGATCCATTGACTTGTGTAGTTTTTGCGCTTTCCACTTGCTTTTCAACACGGGCCGTGTTGATGAACACGGGTGCCCGTGTTGACCTCTGAGATCTTCAAAATCTTCCACTCTCAGCCTTTCGAGGTGCTTATCGTCCTGCCATAAGTTCCTTCTATCGCATGCATTAACCTGAAACACTGAGACTACCCAACAAAAGCATAAAACAAATACTTTTAAAGACACTTAAACTCAAAAATGCACAACAAGACTAAAATAACCAAAACACGCTAACTTCCTTAAAAGCAACTAAAAACGACCACAGATGTTACCAGATTGATGAATTTATGCCGAATAGAACACAGAAACTTACTAGAAATGGTGACCGATCACAACCCCAAACTTATCTCATTGCTTGTCCTCGAGTAATGATTGAGTCCAACAGAGGTCACCCACGAATATCTTATTTCCACAACACAACCTGTGTCTTTTGCAATTTAATTTCTTCCTTCCCGATCAAGAGGTTGGCTTCCCAAATCGACCTATCTACCACACTTCCACGTCAGAAGACTTTTTCACCTGCAAGCTTTTCACACTTTCACCAAATCTCTTAGGGTTAAAGTGTTTGCACTTACAGACTGAAGCATGCAATATCATTCTTAACTTTGAATTGATTCTACTAGCACTTCACATATAGATTCCACACACTTTATGAGGTATTTGGGTTGTAACGGGGCTTAGGTACGGTGGGATAAACAAGAAAATTGGATAACAAAGGTTTTTGGCTCGGCATTCATGTAACTTTTCTTCTATCTTATGCTGCAACTCATAAATTTTGGGGTTCATTCGCTTTGACTCATCTCTAGAGTCCGACATATAGGCAAGTGTTCTCTTTCTTTCCTTTTTCTCTTTTTTTTTCTAGAACTTTCATGTTCCTTTAGTTCTCTTTTTCTTTTCTTTTTTTTTCTCTTTTTTTTTAATCTCTTTTACTCACTTGCCCTTATTTTTTATGAATTACTACCCCAAACTTAAATTCGTGCAACACTTAAAATTGATCACAATCATGCCGAGCAATGGTGAGACAAATGTGGTGAAAGGTTAACATGGGGTTTATTACAATGGAGACAAAACAAACAAACATGAAAATCAAAACTAAGCTCAACGGGGTTCACGAGGGATAACATTTAATATGGGTAGGCTAGAAAGGCTCAAGGTTAAACAAACAACATGCCTCAGTGTGTGTCGTCATGATGTGTTGTGCTAAAAGAACATACGCAAAATCAGAATGATAAAGTCATACCTGCCCGATCTCTCATGATGATATTTTTGTATTTGGCCTTTGGTAATCTCACCATGTGGGTTAAGCTTGCATACTCTGAAGTCCTCCTCGTGTCATGTGGCTTCTTTTTTGACTCGGGCCTACCATCTGACAATTTCGGTCCAGTTCCACTAACTTGTGCCCGACCTTTAATTCTTTAGTTGTGTCAACTTTCGGGGTTCCTTAGGAGATCAAGTAAGGGGAGTGTCGTTCAACCACTCGCTGTCAGTTCCATCTTCATCCAACAACTATCAATCAATCTGTAACGTAATAGTGACCATGCAACAAAACAAAACAACAGAACAAACCAAAAACAGATAAAATGAAGTAAAAACGAAAAGAAAAAAAAACTAAAGGGAATGCAAAATAAAATATAATAACTAAAATAGTGAGCCTCCCCCACCTGAATTAAACATTGACCTCAATGGTTTAACCCAAAGTAGAGGCGACTCATAGAACTCACTGAGACGGAGGAGGTGGGGTCCACAAGATTAAAAAATAACAAATTGAAATTCCAAACCCGTGTGCAACAACACGGGCCGTGTTCCTAAACACGGGCACCCGTGTTGATGTTCTGTGACGCTCCAATTTCTGTGTGCTGCAGGGAAAACAACACGGGCCGTGTTGATTAACACGGGCACCCGTGTTGATGCTCTGTTTCTCCCAAAACTTCATGTCTCGCTTAGAAAACCACACGGGCCGTGTTGATGAACACGGGAACCCGTGTGGATGCTTTGTTTCCGTCAAAACTTGAGATTCCCATGCTATTTTCTGGTGCACTTGTTCGATTTACTCCAACTTATCCAGTCTCTCTTTCCCTAATAACAACAAAGAAAACAAAACAAAAATACAATACATTAGAGTAAAAATCCGTGGGTTGCCTCCCACGAAGCGCTTCGTTTAATGTCGCATGGCTCGACGGTTGCGCCCCTCATCCGGTGAGACGCACCTGATCAATCAATCCCGGTTCTAGTCCTATATAATAGGGCTTCAACCTCTGTCCATTCACTTTGAAAACATCTCCATTGTGGGGATTCTGAATTTCAATCGCCCCATGGGGAAATACCTTATGCACTACAAACGGACCGGACCAACGGGACTTCAATTTTCCCAGAAATAGCTTCAATCTGGAGTTGAACAACAGCACTTGCTGACCCTCCCAAAACTCCTTCTTTTGTATTCTCTGATCATGCCATTTTCTTGTTTGTTCGTTATATACTTTGGCATTCTCGTAAGCCTGATTACGAAATTCCTCTAACTCATGAAGTTGTAGAATTCTGGATTCACAGGCTTTTGCAAGATCACAATTTAAAAACTTGGAGGCCCAAAAAGCCTTGTGCTCGAGTTCAAGAGGTAGGTGACAAGCTTTACCATAAATCAGTTGATAAGGAGACATACTGATTGGTGTTTTGAAAGCAGTTCTGTATGCCCATAGTGCATCATCCAACTTTACTGACCAATCCTTCCTTGTAGCAATGTTCAACCTTCTGTAATCAATGCACACTCTCCATCTGGTGACTGTTCTGGTTGGAATTAACTCGTTCTTCTCGTTCATCATAACCGTTGTTCCTCCTTTTTTTGGTACAACATGAACCGGACTCACCCATGAGCTATCAGATATCGGGTAAATGAGTCCCGCATCCAACAACTCCACGACTTCCTTGCCCACAACTTCCTTCATAGCTGGATTAAGTCTCCTTTGAGGTTTCACGACTGGCTTATGATCATCTTCCATTAGAATCTTGTGCATACACACTGTAGGGCTAATACCTTTCAAGTCTTCGATTGCCCATCCAATAGCACTTTTGTATCTCTTGAGTACCTGTATGAGTTTTTCCTCCTGCACAACTTTTAAGGCAGAGTTGATAATTGCTGGACATTTCTCTTCTGAATCAAGAAAAATGTATTTCAAATTACCAGGTAGTTGTTTCAACTCCATCCCTTTCTTTTCTTCCTTTTTCTCTATGAAAGGTTGTGGTTGCCTTAAATCTTCCCACCTGTTTGGTGTATGTTTCGACCATTTAGGTTGAGTTTCCATCATATCTAATACCTCTAACTCCTTTTCATCAATCTCTCTATCTTTTTCAAAAATATCCAGACTCAACACTCTCTCTAGAGGTAATTCAGGTATATGGCAATGCACTGATTTGATGAATAATGTATCCAAAACTTCAACATTCTTGCTTGTGCCAATATCTTCTTTGAACTTCATTGACTCTCTAACATTGATTTTTATCTCTTCATCGTAGACCTTGAGGGTCATAGTTCCTTCTTCCATGTCTATCACCACTCTGCCTGTTTCAATAAAAGGCCTTCCCAATATTATTGGAATTTCTTCGTCCTCCGACATATCCAGAACCACAAAATCAACCGGAAACACAAACTTGTCTATCTTCACAAGAACATCCGTTGCTATTCCATGTGGTCTTTTCATCGAATTGTCAGCAAACTGTAATGTCATCCTTGTATCTTTGACTTCACCAATGCCAAGCTTGTTATAAATTGAGAGAGGCATAAGAATTACACCAGCGCCAAGGTCAATCAGTGCCTTTTTGAATGTCCTATCCCCTATAGAACAGGGGATAGTTACTGCCCCTTTGTCTTTCTTCTTTAGTGGAACCTTCAGACCCTGCAAAATAGCATTACACCTTTCAGTTAGTATAATCGGTTCAGTCTCCAATGAGCGCTTTTTTGAGATGATGTCCTTCATGAACTTTGCATAAATTGGCATCTGCTCTAAAGCTTCAGAAAATGGAATATTAATCTCAAGCTTCTTGAATAACTCCAAAAATTTCTCGAAGTTCTTCTCATTCAGATCTTTCTTCTTTGTTCTTGCAGGGTATGGGAGGACAACTTTAGGTTTCTCTTCTTTAGGCTTTTCTTTTTCTCCCACAGGTCTTCTTATTTCTTCCTCAGTGTCTTTTTTATCCTCCCTGATTTCCAGATCTACTTCAAGCAAGCCCTCATCTTCAATCTCTTTTTTCTCAACATCTCCCACGGTTTTGCCACTTCTTTTCACCACAGCTTTCATCCCCTGATTATCTCTTGGGTTTGGTACGGTTGAGCTCGGCAGAGACCCTGGTGCTTGCGCATTCGCCAATTGTTGAGCTATTTGGCCCATCTGAACTTCAAGATTTTTGATTGACGCTGAGGTGTTCTTGTGATTGTTTCTTGTTTCATCCTGAAATTGGATAATATGAGCTGCCATCTTTTCAATAGCTAACTCCCAATCTGCTTTCTTAGGGGTTTGTTGTTGTTGTTGTGGTTGATACTGGTTTTGGTATTGACCCTGACCTTGTTGTTGAGTGTTTTCTTTTTGATCCCTCCACCCAAAGTTTGGATGGTTCTTCCAACCTGGATTATAAGTGTTGGAATAAGGATTATTCTGTTTGAGGAACTTGATTTCTTCAATCTGTTGAGCTGTTGCAAGACAGTGTGCTGTCAGATGAGGTCCGCCACAAATATCACAGATAGCATTTTAACCTTGTTGGACTTGAGCCACCTGTTGTGTAGTAATATTCATGTCTTTCAAATTCTTTTCTACTTCGGAAGCTATTGTTTCTTCAATTTTTAACTGCTTATTAGCTTCCAACTTCAAATCTATTACTCCATCTGGCTTGCTTGCAACTCTGTCGTATAACTCCAGATGCTCATTTGCAACTATCGCTTCAATAATCTTCCTGATGCTGGTGGCTGTTGAGATGTTAGATGAGCCACCAGAAGTTGTGTCAATGAGTTGCTTCGTTTTGATTCTCAGACCATTCACAAACATCTGTATCTGCTCGGTCTGATCCAGTTTATGAGTAGGGCAAGCAACCAAAAGTCTCTTAAATCTCTTGAAAGAGTCTCCCAATGATTCACCATTCTTCTGCTTGAAATTAAGGATTTCATATCTCTTTCTCATAAACACTGATGCTGGAAAATATTCATTGAGAAATGTTATTTCCATCTCTTCCCAAGATGTAATGCTGCCTGCGGGAAGAGAATAGAACCACTCTTCTGCATCGTCTGCAAGGGTGAACGGAAACATACGCAACTTTTTCTGCTCTTCAGTATGCCCATCTATTTTGAGAGTAGTGCTCATAGTCAGGAATCGTTGCAAATGCTTGTTAGCATCTTCATTAACCCTTCCAGAAAAAGATCTCTTCTCCAACTGAGTGATGGTGCTCGGATGGAGCTGAAAATTAGGAACATTAACGGGTTGGTTGACAATGGTCAATCTTCCCCCTGGTGCATTTGTCCCTCCATAATCCCCTAGTAATCTCTCTTGAGGTGGATTCATTGTCTCGGCTTCTGTCTCTAAGCCGGAGTGTGTTGAATTCCTATCTTCTTCCTCGACCAGTCTTGCTTGCTTTGATCCTCTTCGCCGAGCGTGAAGGGTTCTTTCTATCTCTGCGTCAAAAAGATATTCTGCTGAGGCCTAACCTCGCATAAAATATTAGACACAATATTAATTCTAATACAATGTAATAGAAAATAAATAAACAAATGAAAAAAAATTTAATTGCAGAGCAATAAAATTTCAATCAAACTAAGAGTAAATCAGTATTTTGGCAGTCCCCGGCAACGGCGCCAAAAACTTGATCGGAAAAATAGCAAGTGTATTATTTTCGCCGACGTAGTTATAATGAGTTTCCCCAAGTATCGATCTCGAGGACTGCGTAGTAAATACCTATTAGTGCTCTTAATTCAATTGAACAAAAACAATGGTTGGGTTGATTTTAAAACTTTAAATTACAATCGTAACAAAAGAATGACTGATGAAATATGTTGAGAATAATGCTAGGGTGAGTGGTTGATTTAACAAATTATGATCTGAATCCAAATTTCCTCATTGCATATGAAAACTTTCAATTACCTATCTCTAGATTGTTCTTCCTTAAGTCCTTAATGAAGAAAGCTATTAAAACCCCAATCCTTATTCAAATGTCCATTCAAATAACTCTAGGTTTTAACCATAAAAATATCAAGAATTCAGGTGATTAAAAAGAGTTCCTAGTCCTAGGTGAGACTCCTAATAACCTAATTGCATAGAAACCCTAACAATCACAGTCCTACCAATTGTTAGTCATAGGTATACATGTATTTGTCTGATACATAATCATAAGAACACCACACAATTAAATTGAAATGGATAAACATGCATTAAGGAAATCAAGAATCCGAATTCATAACAATCATCAAATCAGGACCACCCCCCTAGCATTGGGGGGTTTAGCCTCTCATAGTATTAGAAGAAAATATCAAATAAGAGTTAAACATTACAAAGAATAACGATGACTTTGATCTTCAATGGTGGCTGCCCTTGAATCTTGCCGTCTCCGAATTCCTCTCCGTAGCTATCTTTTCTCCGTGATATTTCTTTCGTGCTTTCAAAAGTCCTCTTTCTCTATCCTCCAATTCCTTCTAATAGTCTCTTCTCTATCCCCGTTTCGGCAAAAGTCAGAAGTACCCTTAGTGACAACAACGAGCTCCAAAAATAAATAAAAAACAAGTATCCACACGTTCCCATCAACACGGGCCGTGTTGATGAACATGAGTGCCCGTGTTGATCTCTGCATCAGGAGTCATGCTCCAGGCCATTTAACACGGGTCGTGTTGATGAACACGGGTGCCCATGTTGATCCACTGACTTGTGTAGTTTTTGCGCTTTCCACTTGCTTTTTAACACGGGCCGTGTTGATGAACACGGGTGCCCGTGTTGATCCACTGACTTGTGTAATTTTTGCGCTTTCCACTTGCTTTTCAACAAGGGCCGTGTTGATGAACACGGGTGCCCGTGTTGACCTCTGAGATCTTCAAAATCTTCCACTCTCAGCCTTCCGAGGTGCTTATCGTCCTGCCATAAGTTCCTTCTATCGCATGCATTAACCTGAAACACTGAGACTACCCAACAAAAGCTTAAAAGAAATACTTTTAAAGACACTTAAACTCAAAAATGCACAACAAGACTAAAATAACCAAAACACACTAACTTCCTTAAAAGCAACTAAAAACAACCACAGATGTTACCAGATTGATGAATTTATGCCGAATAGAACACAGAAACTTACTAGAAATGGTGACTGATCACTAACCTCGTAAATTGTCTTCTTGGAGATTCAAAACATTGATGATTTGCAGATGATCTTGGAGTAGGAGTTGGATTGGAAAGTCAAACAGCATTGACAAACGGACGATCATTCTTCTTGGTATGGGCCTTTGCCCCATACATAGCATTAACTTCCTTCTTTGCAGCAAAAGGTTTCTTGATAGGATTCATGGTGGAGGTAGGTGCCACAGAGATCTTCCCACTTTTGATGCCACTTTCAACTCTTTCACCGGTTAAGATTAATTCGGTGAAACCAGAAGAAGAGAAGCCAACCAACAGATTAAAGAAAGGACCAGATAAAGTGCCCATGAACATGTCGATATTCTCCCTATCAGTCAAGGGAGGTTGGACTCTACTAGCAAGGTCTCTCCACTTTTGTGCATATTCCTTAAATCCTTCATTCTTTCCCATGGTCATATCTTGTAACTAAACCCTTGTTGGTGCCAAGTCGGCATTATATTGATACTGATGGTAGAAGGCAGTAGCTAGATCCTCCCAAGTGTTGATACGAGAACCATCTAACTGATAAAACCATTCAAGTTGTGTTCCAGCCAAGCTCTCTTGGAAAAAGTGAACCCAGAGCTTCTTATCAGCAGTGTGTGGTTGTATCTTGCGTATATAAGATTTCAAATGGAGTTTGGGACAAGAAACCCCATCGTACTTTGCAAATATTGGTACTTTGAATTTGTGGGGAATGATTACCCCAGAGATATACCCAAATCATCAAAATCTAAACTGGGGACGGCTTGAATTTCAACAGCTTTCAATCTGTCTTCTAACTGCTTGTATTTGATATCAGCGGGTGGATACTGCTCGTTGAAATAATCATAATCAGATTCTTGATCATTAGCACATTCATCCTGGGTACTCTTGACCTCACCTACTTGGTTCTCGTCATCTTCAGATGATTCTCCTCCTACTGGGATTTGACGGATTGTCTCCTCGAACCTTCTTCCCATGTTGAGTAGAGCTTTCTTCTTTGGCTTCTTCTTAATGGCCAGAAAAGCCATCATATCTTGCTGCCCCTTGGCTAGGGCTAGTAAAGCTTCCTGAAACTGAGAATTCTGGGCTTGGAGTTCCGTCACAATTTTCTCTAGATCCATCTTGCTGAAATAAATAGCAGAAAGATAAGGAAACCTGTTATGCGAAAACCTATCATGTTATGATGCATGGAATATGTACATACAAATTATTTCAAGGATTAATGAAATTTAAATTTGTATAGACAAGAGAATGTTAATTTTCATTAGAAAAACAAGAAAGATTACATCATGCCTCTTGGGCTTACAAAATAACTTTTTAAGATAAAAAGACTGAACGCATCCTCTTTGGTGCTAGATAAGCGTTCACACTTTGCTCTTCTTGTAGCTGCTTCGTAAGCTCCAAGACCCTCTTTTCACTAGCATAGAACTGAGCCTCAAAAGTATCTCGTTCTTCTTTCAACTGGATCCAACCCTTTTGTAAGTCTTCGAGAGAGGTAGGCATGTCGAGATGGAGGATGGTGTAGGGAACATCTCCTTCAACCACAGGCTCCATGATGACTGGTAGGATAGAGGGATAAGGCATCACAAGTTTCTGAGCACGAGCTCGTACCCATTTAAGGTAAGGCTCGAGGGGAATGGAATTCTTGTGTCCTAGTGTCTTGCTATCCACCTTGTTCAAC
Organism: Vicia faba; assembly: GCA_948472305.1. Classification (NCBI taxonomy): domain Eukaryota; kingdom Viridiplantae; phylum Streptophyta; class Magnoliopsida; order Fabales; family Fabaceae; genus Vicia; species Vicia faba. The sequence continues at coordinate 1,328,586,977 of OX451737.1, forward strand.
ATCCTCCAAGCTCGGATAAATCTTTTGCGGTGACCTTGATCGTCAATCTCATAGTCAAATACCACTCCTTGAATAAGCATCTCATGGGGACCATCCCTCCAGGCGTAACCAAATTGTCTTAAGGATAAGCAAGGGTTGTAAGTGATACCCCCTCTAATTCCAAGTAAAAGGACATTAGGGAATTCTCCACAATGATCGATGATGGTAACATTCTCCAAAGAGCGGGAACACCAATGAATATCTAAATGTCTGAGTGCCATCAATCTTTGTGACCACTTTGAACCTTGCTCATTCTTCAACACAGATTGGGGAAGATGAGAAATAAACCATCTTGCCAAAATAGGAGTACAACATATAAGGATACCCCTTTTTCTCGTAGTGAGAGTGTGAAAGGAATGTAAAATATCCCCTAGCAAAGTAGGCACCGATTTACGAGACATGAAGATTTTGACAGTGTTCACATCTATGAGTTGGTCAGGATTTGGAAACAAAACCATCCCATAGATGAGGAGAGCCACAATTTCCTTAAAGGCTTGCAAATCAAAAGAGTTCCAACAGTTTTGGGCTTTCTCAAACAAGAACTTTTCTAGGAAACCTCTGATACCACTCATTGTTTCCCAATTGGTTGTGATATTGGAGGGTTGCAAGTGTAGAGCTTGAGCAATCTCTTCTGGCTTTGGGTTTCTTTCCGTACCGTTGAAAAGTAGTTGATTGAGAATATGAATCCTCAAGAGTTGGGAGAATTCTTCCAAAGTTGGCACAAGTTGGTAATCGGGAAATGTGAAGCAATGGTGTAAAGGATCAAAGAATTGAAAGAGCACCTTCATCATATCTTCATCAGTATTAGAGGTAACCAAGTTTAGTAGGCGACCATGTCTCTCGGTGAATGGAGAATTTTCAGGAATCCTTGATGCTAGCTTTTTGAGTTGAGGAGGGATCCTTACGAGATTGACTTGAATGGTTTTCCTGTTAAGAGAATCCATGTCCTACAAAACAGAACAAAGATGAATCCCAAGATCCTTGAAATGGTTAGTGTATGATGTTACGATGTTCATGATGTTTATGATGTCATGTACAAGTAAATATATACAAACAAGGCAAGCAAATCCTTAGGTTCAGGCTTGCATGGAGTCTCATAGGTAAGTACCCTCTTGAAGTTTAGTTGGCTCAAACTTGTCCTAGTAATAGTAACTGGGTTCTAAGGAGCTCAATATCACTGGTTTATTTCCTCGGGCATTGTTTCAGCGCAAGCCTCTTAAATGGCGATCGAAATATCCCAAAAAACCAAACCTCAATGAGTGTAATATAGAGTATCTACCAACTTCGGACGGCAACAAAGTCGGTCATCTCACTATGTCCTAATGGCCAAGTTGGTCAAGTAAAGGTTCTAAAAGTTCATTAGTGCTTCATGACATCACTCAGCGGCCCCATATTCTCCTTGACTACTCAAGGGCTACCGGTACCCACAAATATGTCGCACTAACATAGCTATTTCTTAGACCATGTCGGTATACCCCGCATAGTTTCCACAACGTATTTCTACTTACCTATAAGGTACCCCAAATCTGGGTAGAGGATTCAAGCCCAAACAAAGAACCATAATGTAAAGCATACAAGTCAACCAATGAAAGCAAGTAAATGTGATCTGACCCTAAGGTAACCCCACTTTTACAAAATTCCCCAGCAGAGTCGCCAGTTCTGTGATGCGGTGGGAGAACTGACTTGGTGTTTTGCGTTTGATCGCAAATGTTGCGGTTAGCAAGAGTCGCCACTGACTTTTCTTTTATCCAAAAGGAAAGGTGAAAAAGCACAGGAAAGACCTTTGAGATTGTTTCGTGAGTTCGGGGGGTAGATTATGAAAAGGGAAGGTGTTAGCACCATTTTCATCCATGGTTTTCCATAGGCTCTTAGTTACTAGCTAGATCACTTTCTTTGTTTGAAAATGTGCTTTGTGTGGTTTTGGAAGTATTTTGAAAAGGCGCCATTGTTTAGGCAAACTTTGTAATAGTTCTCGTTCGTAAGAACATATACAAAGTGTTGATCTTTTGAAAATGTTTTCAAGTTTGAAAGGTGTTTTTGAAGGTGTAGGTGATTATTTTTGAAAATAGCAAGGATGTTTGTTTTGAAATGGAGCAAGTAATTAGGAGCAATCTACCTACTCAAATGTCTTTCTTGTTCATTTTCTTTTCCTTTGACATTGTTGTCTTACCATTGATTTAGTAAGCAACCCTATCTTTGGATATAAACGGGACGGGCGTGGGTCATTGTATAACCATGATTAGCAATGTAGCAAGGTATCTTATCATTCTTTTTTAGGGACTAAGATCACTTGTAAGGCAACTTAGAGAGCATCGTTGATGGACTATGATCTTGTATTTGCTTGTTTTTTACTAAGATATCTCGCATGCGTAATATGACCATTTTGTATAAGGCAACGAAGTGAAATAACCCTAGGGGTGCTTGTGTGCAAATGTGTTGCTTTCATTCTTTGTTTTTGTCTTGAATATGGGTTGTCTATTTGTTGTTTTTATCTCATCATGCACACCCTAATTACTAACAATACATGAAAGCAATAAAAATGCAGAAAAGTAAAGTCCTACGCTATTACAAACATTAGGGGGACGGGGTGTACAAATTTACAAACGGGGATTGCAAATTAAATCCTAAGTTACTATTACAACCACATTGAATGGATAAGAATGTACAAGAAATGTAAAATGGACTTGTTTTGTTTTTAAAAAAAGAAATAAGTTTGGTTTAAGAAAATATTTTGATCTTTTATGTTAAAATAAATAAAATAAGATATGTGAATATGAAATATTTTTTATATTATGTTTTTGATTAATAAAAAAATGATGGAAAAAATAATAAGGAGAAAGGAAAACAGAATCAGCGCTTTGCTGAAATAAAAGAGGTCAGAAGTTCTGACTCTGGGTCCGCTGAGAACAAAGAAGATTTCAGAAGTTCTGATGCCACTGGCAGAACTTCGTCTCCCTCTCCATGCTAGTCAGAGCATCTGTAACTTGGTCATTTCTCAACAAAACAGAAGATGCGCATATAACAGTTATGACAGGTTTCATAATGTTTCAGAAACAAGAGATATCAAAACTATAAATCAGAAGCAAGCATGAATTTGTTAATCCTAATTCTGAGTTCGAATTTATTCAAGAAGTTCTGAACTGAAATTATCTCTACTTAGGCATGCAAATATATGAAACCTCAGAATGTGTACAGCATCAGAATCAGGATGTCTACATTGTATTTTTGAACAAAGTTTCCTGACAATGCCTAAGTGATGAGAGTTAGCAGAAGCTTACCTTGCAGCTGGAAAATGTTCTGTGAGCTGGAGTCTGGCCCTGACCGCTTGTGATGTTCTGAACAGCTTCCTCTCGTATTCAGCAGGCTGGAAACTTTTAACTTGGGTTATGAGTGATTAGAAAATTATGGAACAGCCAAGGAGCAAAGTTCTGACTTCTTTGAGGTGGATATTGATGGTTAGTGTGTTACAGTTCGACTACAGAAGTTAGGATGGATTTTGAATGTATATCAAAAACTGTATGGGTGGTTTTGGTCGAGAAACACTTGAGGAAAAATGGAATTTGAATGCAAGAATCAAAATCTAACAGGTTTTGTATTTTGTGTTTGCAGTTTTTGGACTCTTAGAATTTTAGCAGGGGTTCAGGGCTTTTCTTTTTCAAATTTCCGACGACCCTTTTACAATTTCCAATGGCTCTTAATTTATAGGCAAAGATCTTGTAGCTTGGAGGGTACAACCATCATATGCTAGGGTGCTGCCTTGTTCTTGAAGCAAGTATGTTGGTTAGCAGCTTTAGCAGCGCCTAAGCTGGAATTGTATGCAGGAATTAAGGAAAGGTAACCTCAAAAGCAAAAGCAACGCATGGTCCCAGCACACTCTTGTACAAGAGTTTGCTTTTCCAAGACAATAATGGTACTTTTATGCCATACGTGGGGAAATCCTTTGAACAAAGACCCAAAAGTGGTTGTGAGCATTAAATGATGATGAGATTGATCAAACCAGAAATCCTGCAACGTGAGATTTTGCATCATTGCTTAATTCTGGATCAGAAATTCAGCTTCAACGTGACTTAGAATAGACATCCAACTTCTGATCTTTGTATCTCCTTGCTCCAGCATGTTCTGAAGGAGCTCTCAGACTTTCCAGGAAGCTTGCAGCATGCTTTGTAATCTTCTTTGAATTACCCTTGCAAACTCTGACTGAACCTTTGTGAAAACTGGCCCAGAAGTTCTGACCAAACTCTGTCTTGAAAGTGTCCAGAATTTGCTAAGTGCTTTAGTTTCATGGACGTGTCTTTGAACATTTATAACTTGAAATTCCAGCATTTCCATGAGAAGTTATGTTCTGTAATGTTTTAGATCTTATTTAAATATAAAACTCTTGAGTTAGAAATTATTCCAAAATCAGCTTGCATCATGGTGATAATATGATCAGAGTTCTGAGCTTGTCATATTTCTTAAACACTTAGAAAAATTCTAAGTATTTAGAAATTTGACTTTTCCAGAGTAACTTTTGACTTTTAAATTTCTAGATGAAGCAAACTTCATATCTCAACATGTCTTGATGAAATATGACTCTTGAATCTTGATTTTGATCAAAAGTCAAAGTTTGACTTTTATATATGCAAATGACTATTTTAACCTCGTGAATGACTTTCTTAGAAAATTTGTAAATCAAGGCTTGAAATTGGATGGGAGCATACCTGAGGATCCAGGGTAATCCTTTGAGAAATGAGAGGGCAAATTTTGGGGTACAACACATGAGCTCTTAGTTACTTGCTAGATTACTTGCTTTTGTTTGAAATTGTGTTTTGTGTGGTTTTTGAAAGTATTTTGTAAATATGCCATTGTTTAGGAAAACTTTGTAATGATTCTCGTTCGTAAGAATGTATACAAAGTGTTGATCTTTTGAAAATGTTTTCAAGTTTGAAAGGTGTTTTGAAAGTGTTGGTGTTTGTTTTGAAAATAGCAAGGATGTTTTTGTTTTGAATTTGAGCAAGTAACTAGGAACATTCTACCTACTCAAAAGTCTTTCATGTTTATTTTCCTCCTCCTTTAGATGTTGTCATCTTACCATTGTTTTGGTAAGAAGCCCTGTTGTTGGATATGAAAGGACGGGCGTGGGACGTTTGTATGACCATGATTAGCAATGTTGCAAAGTATCTTAGCATTTTTCTTTAGGGACTAAGATCATTTTTGAAAGGCAACTTTGATAGCGTCATTAAGGGACTATGATCTTATATTTTGTTTGTTTTTGCTAAGATACCTCACATGCATAATATGGCCATTTTTTAAGGCAACAAAGTGAGTTTACCCTAAGGGTGCATGTGTGAATAGTTTTTTTGATTGCATGCATTTAGTCTTCGATTTTCTGGGTTGTTTATTTGTTGTTTTTATCTTGTCATACACACCTAATTACTAACAATATATGAAAGCAATAAAAGTGCGGAAAAGTAAAGTCATACACTATTATATCATTAAGGGGATGGGGTGTACAAATTTACAAATGGGGATTGCAAGAAATTAAAGTCCTAATTATCTATTACAACCATATTGAAATAATATACAAGAAATGTAAAATGGACTTGTTTTGTTTTTGTTAATAAAATAAATAAATTGGCTTAAGAAAATATTTTTGATCTTTTTGTTCTCAAAGAAATAAAATAAAACATGTGAATATGAAATATTTTTGGTGTTTTTGGTTATTAAAATCTAAAATAAGATAAATAAGAGAAAAAAGGAGTCAGAATCAGCACGTTGCTAAAACGAGAAGGAACAGAAGTTCTGACTCTGATACGCTGCAGAAGAGAAAATGTTAGCAGGAAAGTATAGGGTCAGAAGTTCTGGGCCTGGATACACCAATTTCTGAGATTGAGGGGTTCATAAGCTAAAGCGTAGCTGGGAACCTAGAAATTCATATATCTCTGGCAAGTCAGAAGTTCTTATTGTTTGAGAGATTGAAGTGATTATGTTGTTAGGTGAGGATATCTAGAAGTCCTGATTTAGGAGTATCGTATAACAAATAAATAGGTAAAAAATTTCAATAAATAAACCTAAAAAGATGCTTCTGGGGCTAGAACCCAGGACCTTTAGCACTAATGTCTTATGCGCATGCTTTCTACCACTGGGGTGGCTGTACATCCGGTATTAGAAGCAAAAGCATGAACATATAACATAAAATAAGTTCTGATGATGAGCTTCATCTCTTTCTCCATGCTAATCAGAACATCTGCAACTTAGTCATTTTTCAACAGATAAAAAAAAACATAGAAATTATGGCAGGTTTCCCTCATGGTTTCAGAAGCATAAAAATGTCAAGATTATAAATCAGAAACAAACATGTATCTGCTAGTTCTAGTTTCCTTAAGAAGTTCTGAACCTATGTTCTTCCTATTTAGGCAGGCAAGTACATGAAACCTCAGAATATGTACAGCATCAGAATCAAGATGTCTACATTGTGTTTTGAACATGCAAGTATAACAATGTTTAAGTTATATGATGAGGGTTAGCAGAAGCTTACCTTGTAGCTGAAAAATGTTCTGTGAGCTGGAGTTTGGTTCTGACTGCTTGTAATGTTCTGATCAGCTTTCTCACATGCTTAGCAGGATGGAACAACTCTCAACTTGGGCTATGAATGGGGAAGGATAATTTTGTCAAAAAAACACTTTAGGGAAATTGGAGTTTGAATGCAAGAATCAAAAACTAGTAGGTTTTGTATTTGTGTTTGCAGTTTCGGATTTCTGGATATTTTAGCAAGGTTTCAAAGCTTTTCCTTTTTATTTTTTTCTCACCCCTTTCACAGTTGCAAATGAAGTTCAATTTATAGGCAAGAACTTTGTAGCTTGGAGAAGTCAAAATTACCAACATCATGCTAGCGTGTTGGCTTATTATTGAAGCAAGATAAAAAAGTATGGTGGTTAGCAGCTTTTAGTCGTGCCTAAGCTGGATTTGTAAGCATGAATTAAGGAAAATTACCCTTAGAGGCAAAAGCAAAGCATGGGCCCAACATAAACTTGTACAAAAGTTTTCTTTTCAAGGACAACAATGGTACTTCTATCTCACACGTGGGGAAATCCTTTGGATAAAAACTCAAAAGTGGTTGTGACCATTAAATGATGATGAAATTTATCAAACCAGAAATCCTGCAATGTGAGATTATGCATTGTTGTACCCCAAAATTTGCCCTCTCATTCTTCAAGGCCTTTCTCACAAGGATTTTCAAGGTTCAAGCTTGAACAAGTGCATTGGGATTTTCCAATACCAAAATTAAAAGGAAACTGTCAAAAAGGGAGAAAACAGATAAAAATAACATTTTGACAAATTTGGAGGAAAATAGGTCTCCTTCGATTCAGCACCCTTCGACTGACTCTTGGCCTCCTTCGAATGCAAGTTTGGGTACATCATTCGTTTTGGATTTGAAACCTCCTTTGATTCAGCCTTTCGATTGGACAAAGTTTGTTGCCTACAAGTCTGCTTCAACTGGACAAGTTTGGTGCCTGCATGCAAGTCTTCGTTTGGGCACTCACCTTCTGTGTTCCCATGTGCAAACTTCAGTTGAGCAAGAGCCTCCTTCGAATGCAACTTGGATTACATCCTTCTTTTTGAGCAAGAGCCTCCTTCGAATGCAACTTGGGAATACCCTTCGACTCAGAAGCCAGTAACTTCCCTCACGCTAAAAGGAAATAACTCCCTTTATGTTTGTTTCGACCCAAGCTTTGATTGGGCAATATGCTTCCTTCGAGCACGAGCTTTCGATTGGGCAATATGTTTGCTTTGATCCAAGCTTCGACTGGGCATTAGCTTCCTTCGAGTAAGCTTGTTTCGACTACAAGCTTCGACTGAGGCAAAGGCTTCCTTCGAACAAGTGTGCTTCGATCTCACTCTTGCATTCGACTCAAGACCAAATCTCATTTGCCAGGCTATGTTGCTTCCAAATCTTTACATAATCAGAGAGAGTACTTTTATCACAAAAGCAACTTTTAATCTGAATTTGGTCTGAGCACAAGCAACGCCAAAGAGCATAAGTCACGTATTCTGCACCCCAACTGCCAACAGGCCCCCCACTTGTACTTTCACGTTACCTATTATTTTATCATTTGTTTTGCAATCTGGCTACCTCAAACATATCCACTCCTTGCTCTATAAATAGAGGAACCATGAACAAGAAAAGGAGAGGATCTTTGGACCAGAGGAACGAATCCCCCAAATTTTCTCAAACACAATAAAACTCTCAAGTTCATCAACACTTGAGAAATCACAAAAAACCCAGAATCACATTCATCTCCTTCGACTCTGAAGAACAACCACACTTCAGTCTCCTTCGAATCAAAGAAGCATCACACTTGCTTTTTCTCTTCCTTCGAATCCAGCATTCCAAGCACATCTATTGACCCCCTCTTTCGAATCCAGTATCTTGGGCCTCCACTCAAGGTCCCACATCCATTCAAGGCCTGAAGTAAGGTAAGTTACTCTTACCTTTGAACTTCTCATTTCATGGCATAATAATGTTCCCTTTCGTTTGAAACATGTACATACCATTGTTCCTTTTGTTTCCACCCTTTTAAAATATCTTTCAGAGCTAACTCTTTCATTTTGCTTTCTGTTTATCTGAACTTGCTTTAACTATTAAACTGTTTACAAGACAAATACTAGCATGGCCTCAGGCCATGTTGCCATTTAATGCTTTAAATGAAAGAAACGGGAAACAGGAGATAAGATAGAACCTTGCTGACTCCAACTCCCATTCAAAGGAGACAAAGGAAAGTTGAAGGGCATGACTCCACTGACTCCAACCCCCAGTCGAAAGAGACAACCAGGAGGCAAACCATGTTGACTTCCAGGCCCAGACGAAAAGCATGCCTTCACTGGTGCCAGCCTTCATTCGAAAGGCATTCCCTCACTGCTTTCAACCTCCAGTCGAAGAAGACAACAAGGCAGAACCAGAAGGCTTCGCCATACACTGACTTCCAGGCCAATCGAAGGATAGGACCTCACTGGTGCTAGCCCCAATTGAAGGAGGCCAACAGAATGCAAGTCGAAGGATGCTACTACTTGGGTAGAAAAGCTCATTTTCCTTTCTTTTATTTTGTTTTTGCCTTTACATTTTCTTGGCTTTCAATATGGTTGTAATAGTGTAGGATTTATTTTTTGCACTTTTTATTACTTTTGTACAAATGCTAGTAATTAGGTGTGTGTGGTAAGATAAAACCAACAAATAGGCAACCCTAATCAAAGACTAAATGCATGTAAATAAAACATATTTGCACACTTACACCCTTAGGGTAATTCCACTTGTTGCCTATCAGAAAATAGTCATGTCCCTCGAACATGGGCGTTTTAGCAAAAGACCCTCGATAAAAGATCGTAGTCCCTCGATGACCCTCGATGTTGCCTTCGGTAAACGATCTAGTCCCTAAAACGACATTGCTAAAACGTCATATATGTTGCCTTCTATGACTACACAAACGTCCCAATGCCCGTCCCTTCAGATCCAACGATGGGGCTTCTTACCAAATCAATGGTAAGATAGCCACATCTAAAGGAGGAGGAAAAGCACTTTTAAGACCTTTCGAGTAGGTAGATTCTCTCTTAGTTACTCGCTTGCTCACAACAAAAACATTTTTACCCACACTCTCATCTTTGAATTATTTTCGAAACAAACACTTTGTAGGCGTTCTTATAGAAACAAGAACCATTACGAAGTTCCATTTTCAAAATACTTTCAAAAACACATCTCACAAACACACTTTTGAACTATTTTCAAAACAAACACTTTGTAGGCGTTATTATAGGAACGAGAACCATTACGAAGTTCCATTTTCAAAATACTTTCAAAAATCACCACCATAAGCACACATTCAAACAAAAGCAAGTGATCTAGCAAGTAACTAAGATCCCATGGAAAACCATGGATGAAAAGGATGCTAATACTTTCCCTTTTCATAATCTACCCCCCGAACCCAAGAAACATAGGTCTTTCCGATGCTTTTTCACCTTTCCTTTTGGATAAAATAAAAGTCGGTGGCGACTCTTGCTAAACCGCAACATTTGCAAACACAAACTCAAAAACATCAAGTCAGTTCTCCCACCGCATCACAAAACTGGCGACTCTGCTGGGGAGAATTATAAAAGTGGGGTTACCTTAGGGATAGATAACATTTACTTGCTTACATTGTTTGATTTGTATGCTTTACATTATGGTTCTTTGTTTGGGTTTGAATCCTCTACCCAGATTTGAGATACATTATAGGTAAGTAGCAATACATTGTGGAAACTGTGCGGGTTATACCGACATGGTCTAAGCAATAGCTACATTAGTGCGACATATTTGTGGGTACCGGTAGCCTTTTGAGTTAATCAAAGAGAATACGGGGCCGCTGAGTGATGTCATGAAGCACTAGTGAACTTCTAGAACCTTTACTTGACCAACTTGGCCTTTAGGATGTAGTGAGATGATCGGCTTTGGTGCAGTCCGAAGTTGGTAGATACTCGATACTACACTCATTGAGGTTTGGTTTCTTGGGATATTTCGGTCACCATTAAAGAGGCTTGAGCTGAAACAATGACCAAGGAAACAATCCGGTGATATTGAGCTCCTTAGAACCCGGTTACAATTACTAGGACAGGTTGAGCCAACTAAACTTCAAGAGGGTACTTACCTACAAACTCCATGCAAGCCTAAACCTGAGGACTTGTCTGCTTTGCGTGTACATGATTATTTGTATAAGCTTGTTTACTTCGCATACTTGTGCATAACATCATAACATCATACCATAGCATTTTCAATAACCATTTCAAGGATTTTGAGGGTCTTTGATGCAGGTTCACAATAAACCAGACATCTATCAAGGGGCAAGAGGATTTATTTTCCTGTGACCAAACACTGTCAAAGATCAATTACAACAAACTTGAGTCAAGGGCTATGACCCACTTGACATGGTGAGCTTGATTCTCGTGGAAGGACATCCACCAATACAAATTTCTCCAATCGAAGATGTTGATTAAAGTTTAACTTCTAACTTTTTCTTGTGTTTACCCCGCGAGATCCTTGAAAACATGCATCCAAATATCATGCATCATATCATGACAGGTTTCTCGCATACAAGTCTCCTTATCTTCCTACTGCTTATTTCATTAGAGATGGCTCTAGAGCAGACTATCAAGGACATCCAGGCTCGAAACGCTCAACTCCAAGAGATGTTCTTGAACTTATCCAAGGGGCAAGAGGAGGTGAAAGCTCTCCTCACAAGGGGCATGGTCATGGGGAATCTGGAGGGCACCAAGGATGATCAGTTGGAAAGGCTACAAACTGAAATAACCATAATGAGGGTCCAAGTGATGGGACAGCTGGTGGGTCAGATGGCTCTTATCCTAAATCTAGCTCAAGGACAGGAAGAGCTAAAAGTTCTTGTCAACCAACTTCGTCAAGACGGTTGCAACAGTATGGGGCAAACAATCAAGATTGGAAATCAAGTCACTGCTCAGCCTCCCATGAGACAAGAAGACAGAAGACCTTCCTAATTTGCTGCCACATCGTGAGCCCAACAACAACCTCGTCAACAACAACAAAGGAATCAGTGCAAGGAGATCACACCTAAAAGAAAATTCACTAAGATCAACATGTCACTGGCTCAAGCGCTACAACACATGTTGAAGGCAAAGCTGATTACGTTAAAGGCTCCTCTCTGGAACCCAAATTCTTCCACTCCTACCTATCATCCCAATGAAAGGTGTGCATACCACTCTGATAGTCTGGGACATGACACAAACAATTATTGGGCTCTGAAGAACAAGGTCCAAGACATGATTGATGCCAAGGAGATCGAGTTTGACCCTCCAGAGACTCCAAACGTGATCACTGCTCCTATGCCAAATCATTGAGAGCGTCTTGTTCATTTTTGAATTTTCAATTGTAATTTCTTTTGTTGTTCAAACAATTATCTATTAATGTCCAACTTTGTTTCATTAATGCATTGCATATGTTTGTCTTGATTTGATCCACTCATTTTAATTACATTTAAACTATGCTTTTTACTCACTTTATGACATTTAACTCTTGCTAAAAGTCACAAGCCTTTAGAGGGAGGATGACGAAAACAATGCCATAATCTTATACAGTATGCTTTTGAACAGACCTTGCTGACGATGTACATGTATTCTTTTAAATCCTAAACACTGGAGTTATAAGGAAGATAATCCCTAGTCAACCCCTTCTGGCCAAAGAAGTAGAAGTTTTCTGTTTTAACACAAATTGAAACCTTTAATCAAAACCTGGGGCAGGGTAGTCTCTCAGTTAATTCAAACGCGCGTTTAGCCGCAAACTCTCATCTCGTAATACAGTAAATGACGTCAAGAAACATTCCTCTGGAATTAAAATACGGTGATGGTTCCCTATCACATAGGCAGTCATTATCTCTCAAAAAGAAAAGCTCACTAAGTCAAAACCTACAAAGGAGACTTAAGAAAACTGGGGCATCCCGCTGACTGTAATCTCGAAACAAGAACAGTCAGGCAAAAATTAGGCATAATAAATCAATTAAAAGAGGTTACTACAAATCCTCAACAAAATGAAAAAATGTTGTAGAAAATGATGGCCTTCCGACAAACTTAACATGTCTGAACCATCACCAAGACTTCATTCCAGATTCAATTGGAGTTCAAATGCACAATTAACTGAGTTTAGGACTGAAGAACGTCACAAAAAACGGGTGGGTACAAATACACTTTGAGCCTTTATCCTTTGTTTCTTAAACGGTGAACTAAGCCACGTTACAACCCTTCAAAAGTCCTAATTGAAGCATGGGTTAGTTCGAAAACATACTGTTACAAAAGGTATCCTGACTCCTGTAAGGCTTTACTCTAAATCTTGAGTTTGAATTTTTCTTACAAAATTTCTTTACTCGCTAAAACGCATTCTTCAAAACTTTAAGATAGACATAAACTTTGCATTACTTGAATATCACTGTTTGCATGTGGCTATTTGTTTGACAGCGGAGAAATTCACACAACGAACATCCGATGAATGAAAGCTCTCTCAGTGAACAAAATCACTTCAAAGAAGGACAACACTTCCATTGACAAATCTCCTATCAACAAGGGGACATGACATGTCACTATCCAACACACCCGGGGCAGTCCAGTCAAGATTCCAGGAAACCTCTCAAGAAGTGCAGAGTAACCAGGGGCGGGCCTCCTTCTCCATCACTTGGGGCATTAAATGTCAAATCTCAGCAAAGAGTTACGTATAATCAAACATTTTTGGCAATGCCATGAACATTTTCTACTAGGGGAAATGACGAATCTCTCCAAAGTCCTTCTCATAGGATGACTCCCCAGCCAGAGTTTAATCTTAGAACACCTTTCCCCAACTGAGACAACCTCAAGAATCCTAAAAGACTTTCCCCCAACGAAGTCATCGCCTCTCAAGCAGACCGACGACAGGGTTTATTTCCCCAACAACACCAGGATTACCCATCTTGAGTTTTCCTCTCCAACTACTACAAATTAAAGGACCACAACTCCTCTTTCCCAGTAGACTACTCTACAATCCCCAGCAAGTTACTACGGAACCTGGACCCTACCAGATATCAGTTCAACTTTGACTCCCCAGTAGAGTAACGGACAACCTAGACTCTTGAACTTTTTCCCAAGCAGGAATAAACATACTCCCGACAGAGTTTTAAATATTTCCCAGCGGAGTTCTCCTCAAACAACAAAACAGGAATCCCCGGTAGAAATATTTTAAGCAAAGCTTGAAGATACATATACTCTTCAACAGCAGTCCAGGATTTAACGACTCCCTGACATTTGTCAAGGATTTATTTTCCCAGACGAAAATGCATTCATAAACATTTCACACCTCCTATTTACATACATGATAGGTGCATACAATGCAATCTCATTTATTTTGAGAATATCATTACATAATGCATACATCATGACATTGCATACAACTAACTCTTTACCTTTTCAGGAAAGATCAATCGACAGATAAAAGTTATCATCTTTTGAAGTAGCAGTCGCCCAAAGATTCCTTCATTATCTGTTTGGAGTAGCAATCGTCTCAGCTTCCTTCATCATGCATCATTATCAAAAAAAATGTCAGTTCAATTTAAATATCTCAACAATTTATGTTGATTCTTCCTCACAGACCTTCTCTAGTTCAGTCAGATCGACACTAAGATCTCTCTGATTCTTATTCCAGTTGAGGATATTCCAAGACTTTTGTCTGGTTCAGTTAAATCGATCCTAATATTTTCCTGATTCTTATCTAGTCAAAGTTAATTCAAGACCTTCTCTGGTTCAGTCAGATCGACACTAAGATCTCTCTGATTCTTATTCCAGTTGAGGATATTCCAAGACTTTTGTCTGGTTCAGTTAAATCGATCCTAAGATTTTCCTGATTCTTATCCATTCAAAGTTAATTCAAGACCTTCTCTGGTTCAGTCAGATCGACACTAAGATCTCTCTGATTCTTGTTCCAGTTGAAGATATTTCAAGACTTTTGTCTGGTTCAGTTAAATCAATCCTAAGATTTTTCTGATTCTTATCCAGTCAAAGTTAATTCAAGACCTTCTCTGGTTCAGTCAGATCGACACTAATATCTCTCTGATTCTTATTCCAGTTGAAGATATTCCAAGACTTTTGTCTGGTTCAGTTAAATCAATCCTAAGATTTTTCTGATTCTTATCCAGTCAAAGTTAATTCAAGACCTTCTCTGGTTCATTCAGATCGACACTAAGATCTCTCTGATTCTTATTCCAGATGATGATATTCCAAGACTTTTATCTGGTTCAGTTAAATTGATCCTAATTTTTTTCTAATTTTTTTGCAGTTAAAGAAAATTCAAAGACTTCTACCGGTTCAGTTTAAATCTCTCAATGGTTTATCCTAATTCTTTCTGGTAGACATTTCTCCTAGTTCAGATAAATCACTCCAAGATTTATTCTGATTCTTTTCCAGCTAAAAATCAAGTTCAGACTTAGTCCATTGCCTGTCAACAGTCACCTTTGGATGGCATCTACAAGCCCATCTCCAGCAAATCTTCGCAATTCCTCCAAATGGCGTCTATAAGCCAATTCATAATTCATCTTCGAGTGCAAATTTCTGGGCACTCTAGTGTTCAATCATCTTCCACCTACAAGTCACGAATGGCAGACTCGCCAATCTGACTCTTCAGGTTTAAGAAGATTGAACAGGGGCAGTTGTTGTACCCCAAAATTTGCCTCTCATTCTTCAAGGCCTTTCTCACAAGGATTTTCAAGGTTCAAGCTTGAACAAGTGCATTGGGATTTTCCAATACCAAAATTAAAAGGAAACTGTCAAAAAGGGAGAAAACAAATAAAAATAACATTTTGACAAATTTGGAGGAAAACAGGTCTCCTTCGATTCAGCACCCTTCGACTGACTCTTGGTCTCCTTCGAATGCAAGTTTAGGTACATCCTTAATTTGGATTTGAAACCTCCTTCGATTCAGCCTTTTGATTGGATAAAGTTTGCTGCCTACAAGTCTGCTTCGACTGGACAAGTTTGGTGACTGCATGCAAGTCTTCGTTTGGGCACTCACCTTCTGCGTTCCCATGTGCAAACTTCAGTTGAGCAAGAGCCTCCTTCGAATGCAACTTGGATTACATCCTTATTTTTGAGCAAGAGCCTCCTTCGAATGCAACTTGGGAATACCCTTCGACTCAGAAGCCAGGAACTTCCCTCATGCTAAAAGGCAATGACTCCCTTTATGTTTGTTTTGACCCAAGCTTCGATTGGGCAATATGCTTCCTTCGAGCATGAGCTTTCGATTTGGCAATATGTTTTCTTTGATCCAAGCTTCGACTGGGCATTAGCTTCCTTCGAGTAAGCTTGTTTCGACTATAAGCTTTGACTGAGGAAAAGGCTTCCTTCGAACAAGTGTGCTTCGATCTCACTCTTGCATTTGACTCAAGACCAAATCTCTTTTGCCAGGCTATGTTGCTTCCAAATCTTTACATAATCAGAGAGAGTACTTTTATCACAAAAGCAGCTTTTAACCTGAATTTGGTCTGAGCACAAGCAACGCCAAAGAGCATAAGTCATGTCTTCTGCACCCCAACTGCCAACAGGCCCCCCACTTGTACTTTCATGTTACCTATTATTTTATCATTTGTTTTGCAAGCTGGCTACCTCAAACATATCCACTCCTTCCTCTATAAATAGAGGAACCATGAACAAGAAAAGGAGAGGATCTTTAGACCAGAGGAACGAATCCCCCAAATTTTCTCAAACACAATAAAACTCTCAAGTTCATCAACACTTGAGAAATCACAAAAAACCCAGAATCACATTCATCTCCTTCGACTCTGAAGAACAACCACACTTCAGTCTCCTTCGAATCAAAGAAGCATCACACTTACTTTTTCTCTTCCTTCGAATCCAGCGTTCCAAGCACAGCTATTGACCCCCTCTTTCGAATCCAGTATCTTGGGCCTACACTCAAGGTCCCACATCCATTCAAGGCCTGAAGTAAGGTAAGTTATTCTTACCTTTGAACTTCTCATTTCATGGCATAATAATTTTCCTTTTAGTTTGAAACATGTACATACCATTGTTCCTTTTGTTTCCACCCTTTTAACATATCTTTCAGAGCTAACTCTTTTGTTTTGCTTTCTGTTTATCTGAACTTGCTTTAACTAATAAACTGTTTACAAGACAAATACTAGCATGGCCTCAGGCCATGTTGCCATTTAATGCTTTAAATGAAAGAAACAAGAAACATGAGATAAGATAAAACCTTGCTGACTCCAACTCCCATTCGAAGGAGACAAAGGAAAGTCGAAGGGCATGACTCCACTGACTCCAACCCCCAGTCGAAAGAGACAACCAGCAGGCAAACCATGTTGACTTCCAGGCCCGGACAAAAAGCATGCCTTCACTGGTGCCATCCTTCATTCGAAAGGCATTCCCTCACTGCTTTCAACCTCCAGTCGAAGAAGACAACAAGGCAGAACCAGAAGGCTTCGCCATACACTTACTTCCAGGCCAATCTAAGGACAGGACCTCACTGGTGCTAGCCCCAATCGAAGGAGGCCAACAGAATGCAAGTCGAAGGATGCTACTGCTTAGGTCAAAGAGCTCATTTTCCTTTCTTTTATTTTGTTTTTGCCTTTACATTTTCTTGCCTTTCAGTATGGTTATAATAGTGTAGGATTTATTTTTTGCACTTTTTATTACTTTTGTACAAATGCTAGTAATTAGGTGTGTATGGTAAGATAAAACCAACAAATAGGCCACCCTAATCAAAGACTAAATGCATGTAAATAAAACACGTTTGCACACTTACACCCTTAGGGTAATTCCACTTGTTGCCTATCAGAAAATAGTCATGTCCCTCGAACATGGGAGTTTTAGCAAAAGACCCTCGATAAAAGATCGTAGTCCCTCAATGACCCTCGATGTTGCCTTCAGTAAACGATCTAGTCCCTAAAATGACATTGCTAAAACGTCCTACATGTTTCCTTCTATGACTATACAAACGTCCCAATGCCCGTCCCTTCACATCCAACGATGGGGCTTGTTGTACCCCAAAATTTTCCCTCCCATATTCTTCAAGATTTGCCAAGATCAATCCCCAGATGATTCAAAATATCTCAAGGATTGCACAATCCAATTGCCTTCTAACACAGTCAAAATTAGGTTTTTGGTTCTGGCAAAGAAAATGAGGTTTTCAAGGGTCCAATCAAGTCCCACATGCCTATATATATTGTCAAGCATCCATGTGTCAAGTTTCAAGACTCACAGCATCAAGTTGCACAGTCAAAAACCCTGAATGCTCCACAGTCAATTGCAGGGGCAAAATGGTCATTTGACAGTCAAAAGTCAAAAAATTTGGTCAACATATTATTTTGAAGCCACAAACATCATTTGATCAATTCTTGATCATGATTCTCAAAGCATAGCTCAAAAAGTCTCAAGATGCAAAAGTTTCTATTTTTGGACAGTTGAAAAGTCAACTGCAAATTGAACAAGGCATAACTTCTTCATGGTTCATCAGAAAAATTCCATCCAAAGCTCATTTTGAAGAGAATGATATTTCCTACAACTCATCTTCACACTTCAAGTCCAAAAAATGCTCTCACAAAAAGTTATCAATTTCAACATTATAGGTCATTTTCAAAAGTCAACAAAAAGGCACTTTAAGTCAAAGACCATAACTTGAGATTGGTAAATCAAAATGACATAGGACCAAAGACATTGGTTAGAGGACTTCAAGACCTTTCCAAAATGTCCAAGAACATGTTCATAGCTTCAAAATTGAGCAAGATATGCATTGGAGAAGTTGGGAAATTTTTGGGAATTTTGAAAAGTCAACTTTGCCTAAAACACTTCAAAATTGCTAATGGGCCTCAAATTCTTCCTTGAATCATTACCCGAAGCATATGCACGACCCATTGAGCTAAAAATGATTTATTTTCTTATTTTTAATTAATTAATTGAATTTTTATTCTTATTAATTCATTTAATTAGATTTAATTATGAGAAAAATATCAAATAATGCTTTTCAAATCTTTTTGTGCAGCAAATATACTCATTATATGCTAAAGATTTTGTGCACCAATCAACAAGACAAGATCATCCACATTTGGCAAGATTTTCAATGAAAAAAGATTGAAAAATATATGGAAAAATCAAATATTGAAATCATCAATTCATGGACTTTTGGGCCTTGTTTTTGACCTAATTTGCTTCATGTACTTATGCAAGACCTAACCTAATGCAAGCATACACGAAAAATTGCTCATAAACTCAGAACAAAGTTGCAACTTTTCATCAAAAAACTTGGAATCTGAAATCACATTTGCAGGACGTTTCAAAGTATAAAAAGTATTCCAACACGTTGCTGGACCTTCCAGGAAACTATTGGCATCAAGAACAAGTCCCCATACTCCAAGAATTGGTAGAACTGGGTCACGTTTATCACAAACATTTCCATAATCGGTTTTTAATTTTCACGCATCATTCATGTGTTTTAATTGTTGATTTATGTTACTAACATCATTCTGAAGCGATTGGTAATGTTTAATTGTTCTAAAGATGCTTGTATCCAAATCTACCATTGATGAAACCTAGGGTTTCAGAAGCTCCAAAATAGGGCTTTCCTTGTATGGAAAAATTGGATCTTGAGACCTATGCCATTGAATTCAGGAGCTCCATACGAATTGAATGATGACCTCGCGCCCTTTTTATATCAAGGCATCTTCTATTCGCTATTTTTTTCATGGCTGTATTTAGTGGGGGTTTAAAACCCCCGCTACTTGTTTTACAATTTGCAGGAAAGACGAAGACGAAGCATGCGTGGCAAGGCGTGACTGGAGCATTTGAATTTCAGCGCGTTTTTTTTGTTTTATATCATTAACTTTTGTTTTTCATTATAATATATGTTTTCCATTATATAGACAAACGCGCTAAGTGGCTCAGTTGGTGGAGGAGAGGCATTGCAAGCATTGGGACCTGGGTTCGATTCCCAGGTCCCCTCACATAAATTCATATTTTTTGCTTTAATGTGTTCCCATGCAGCGTTTACTCAAAGGACTACCCTACGTCCCAACATGCTGGCTTGCCAAGTGCCCCCTGATGTTCCATCCAATGGCCAGATAATGCAGTCCATGGTACGCGCTAGTCAACCCACGTGCACTCAACTAGGGAAGTCAAACAAGGCCTTGTGTGCTTGGGCCTGAATTCCAAAATTACTCCAAAAAAAACCTCCCATTTGGGCCTGACACCCCCCTGGTTTGCATTTTCTAATTTTATTTTCTTTTCAATTCTAATTCTTTTTAAATTATTTTAATTGTTTTAATTGTTTTCTTTAATTCCATAAAATAATTCTTCATGATATAAAAAACAGAAAATCAAAAAAATACAATATATTTAATTATTATTAATTCATCACTAAAATATTTTTGTAAATAAATGTTAATAATTAATTTAGTTAATTTAGGTTTTAAACTTTAATCTTTTTTCTTAATAAATAAAAAATATCTAGAATTAGGGTTTTTGACAGTTTTATCTTTTTCTTAATTAAATCATTTTCCTCCTTATTTATTATTATTGTTAATTACTATTTATTTTTGTAAATAAACATGTATATTAATTAACTAGTAAATTAGGTTAACTTTAATATTTTCTTTAATAATTAAAATATACTTAGAATTAGGGTTTCCATTTAATTTTAATTTTCTTTATTTTCATAAATACCAAAAAACATAAAAACAACTTCTTTTCTTTAATTAAATAATAATTAGACTTTAATTTCAATTTAATTTCAAAAGGGTCAAAACCCTCGGACGTCCTAACTTTTATTCTTTCGCACGTTATTCTTATTTTATTTTTGAATATTATGTAACTGCTCAAGGCTTGTAATAGTAATTAGGTCTTTTACTTTCCACATTTTTATCAAACGGGTCTTTGTATTTTGGCGATGTATAGACCCGCGCCTTGTAATAGCTTAGGATTTATCTTTCCGCATTTAAATTTCCGCACTCTTAAATTCTAATTGCATGAAAGAATGTATGGTTAATTAAAAACAAGCGTAGCTCACAATACCATGATCAAAGATAAATTTAACATGAAAACAACACACAAATACACACACCACTTCTAGGGTACGCCTCACCTGTTGCCTTCGAAACGTGGTCGTCAAGTATAGGACGTCTTAGTAAGTCCTTATGTCCATGATCCAGTTGCCTCAAAACAAGTTGCCTCGAAACGGTTTCCTCGGAATAGTTGTCTCGAAACGGTTGCCTCGGATTAAAAAAAAGGATCAAGGACATAAGGGTAGCTTCTAAGGTGTCCTGCTGTTGCTTCGGTGACCACACTGTCCCTAAACTCGAATTGACCCGAACACCTCCAACAGTGGTGCTACCTACCTCTCAATGGTGGGATGGCACTACCTTAAGGACATTTACACAGCCTAATTCCTTAGGGTAGGTAGATGACTCATAGATACTTGCTCTATTCAAAAACAAATAAAAAAAAAACCTTTTCGCACCGACACTTTCAAAAAAGTTTTCAAAACAATTTTTCAAACACTCTTGAGGACTGATACAAGAGTCATTCTGAAATCTTTAAACGAAACTTTTTTCAAACCCACTCACACTTTGAAAAGCAAACATTTTGAAAACACAATGAGAAAGTATCTAAGAGCCCATGGATAACCATGGATAGAAAGGGTGCTAACACCTTCCCTTTCTATAAATCTACCTCCCGAACCGAGAAACTATCTCATAAGGAATTTTGCTGTGCTTTTGTCCTGTCCATGTTGGAGAAAATAAAAGACGGTGGCGACTCTTGCTTCCGCAACATTTCGCGAACCAGCGTTAAACAGACAGTTCTAAATCCACCGATCACAGAACTGGCGACTCTGCTAGGGATACTTAAAAGTGAGGTGTACCTTAGGATAGCTCATATTTGTGTTTTCAATTGTCTGAATTGTTTGCTTTATTATTGTGGGTATTGTCTTGGGAGTTCTATAGATCCTAACCCGGATCTGGGGGATGCCTTCTTAGAAAGTAGCAACAAGACTGTGAGGGAACTGCGCGGGGTATACCGACACGGTTGAAGCAGCCTGCTACGTTGATGTGGCACTTTGGTGAGTACCGGTAACCCTTGAGTCCAGTCAAGGAGAGTACGGGGCCGCCGCGTGGTGTCGTGAAGCATCAACTGACCTTAGGAACCTTAATTGAACCATCTTGGCCTCTTTAGGGTAGTGAGATAACTGACTTTGGTGCAGTCCGAGGTTGGTTGATACTCGATGCTACACTCAATTGAGGGTTGTTTTCTTGGAATATTCCGGTCGCCAGTTCAGTGGCTAAATCGAAACGATGAACAATGAAAGCAATCCGATGATATTGAGACCCTTAGAACCCGGTTACTTCTGATAGGACAGGTTTGAGCCCACCAACTTCAAGAGGGTAGTACCCCAAACTTCATGCTAGCCTAAACTCTAAGGGGTCTCTTGTGTGACTTGTGTGCCTTCCAACTTGACTATTTGCATGCTTGTTATCTGACACTTGAGTTTCTTGCAGGTTTTGTTTATAGTCCTTAATTGGGACTCATAACAGGGTTTATCTACCTTACTCCATGCATAGCATAACATCATACCATTGCATACATCCTGCGTAAAGATTAACCCATTTCAAGGATCTCAAGGGCTTGTGATGCAGGTCATGATGAACCAACTGTCCAGCAAGGGGCAAAGGGGATTTATTTTCCTCTAGCCAAGGTTGTCAGGGGCTATGACCCACTCGATATGGTGAGCCTTGACCCTTGAAGAAGGACTCTCAACAACATGAAGCTCCTTCAATCAAGTTACCGGATTCAAATTCTGACAATTTTTTCTTGTTTACCCCGCGAGATCCTTGAAAACATTGCATGCATATCATACATGTCATTGCATTACAGGTACCACTGTTTACAGGTCACTTACCTTCTTTGCTGTTTATTTCAGCAGTCTCATCATGAATCCTGAATCATCCACTGAGCAATCCATCAAGGCCCTCCAGGCTCATAACGCCCAGTTCCAGGAGTTGATTAAGAGTCTAGCCCAAGGTCAACAGGATTTGAAGACTCTGCTCTCGAAGAAGAAGAAGAGAACGGTGTTGTTCAACCCGAGACGCAAATCTGGGAATGGATCACTAAATGAAGTTGAGAAGACTACCCCATCTGTTGGGAAAGACAGTCCCCATGAAAGAGAGGTTCCTAGTCCAGTGGTCTCCGACAACGAGACAGAGTTCAATGACGAACAGTACCCTCCAGCTGAGGACAGGTATAAACAGTTGGAAGACCGGCTAAGTGCTATAGAGATACAAAAAGTGCCCGGCCTGGACTTCGAAGATCTAGGTCTGTCTTCTGGGGTAGTAATCCCGCGCAAATTCAAGGCACCTGCCTTTGCAAAGTACGACGGGGCATCCTGTCCTAAGCTGCATCTCAGGTCTTACATAAGGAGGATCCAGCCCTACACGGCTGACAAGAATTTGTGGATTCACTTCTTTCAGGACAGTCTGTCAAGAACCCAACTCGACTGGTACTATCAACTGAATGGAGCCAACATCCGCAGCTGGGAGGACTTGGCCACTGCATTCTACAAGCAGTACCAGTATAATGCCGACCTTGCTCCCACGCGCACTCAGCTTCAGGGGATGTCTATGGGTGCAGGCGAAGGCTTTAAAGAATATGCGCAAAAGTGGAGAGACCTCGCTGGAAGGGTGCAGCCACCTCTAACAAACCGTGAGCTTGTGGACATGTTCTTGGGGACCCTGTCCGGACCTTTCTTCAACCATTTGGTTGGGAATTCTTCTGCCGGGTTTACAGATCTGATCTTGACTGGGGAAAGAATTGAAGCTGGTATCAAGAGTGGGAAGATTCAAGAGGCTACACCTTCTGATACTCACAAAAAGCCTTACATGGGAAAGAAAGAGTCTAATGCTGCATACTGTCAAAAGAGTCGTCGTGACCAACATGCAGGGGCAGTCATGATCTCTGGTTCTGCACCACGCCGCCAACCACAAAAGGGAAATCAGCAAAGGCCGGACGAGCCTAAAAGACAATTCACCAACATCAACATGCCATTGTCACAAGCATTACAGCACATGTTGAAGATGAATCTGATCGCGGTGATCAACCCTCCTGCAAATCCCAAGACCTCCTCTCCAAACTACAACCCAGAAGCGAGGCGTGCTTATCATTCTGATAGCCCGGGGCACGATACTGAGGATTGTTGGGCGCTAAAATACAAGATCCAGAACATGATCGACGCTAAGGAGATCGAATTCGAGCCTGGTGAGACTCCCAACGTGATCACTGCTCCCCTGCCCAAACATGGCTAGGATTGGAAACTTTTGTTCATTTGAATGTTCAGATTGTAATTTTCTTTGATTGTTCAAACATTTTATTTCATGTCAAACTTGGTTATTTCATTAATGCATTACACGTGTCTGTTTTGAAGTAATTGTGTTCACTATATTCAAAATTGCTTTTATTTTTTATGTTCAACTCTCTATTAATAATTCTAAGCCTCTTGAGGGAGGATGACGAAAATGATACCACGATCTTTACAGTATGCTTTTGAACAGACCCCGCTGATGAGGTACAGGCGTTGTTTCAAATCCTAAAACACTGGAGTAATAAGGAAGATAATCCCTCGTCAACCCCTTTGAGCCAAAGAAGTTGGAGTTTTTCTTTTCAAAAATTAAAACCCTTAATCATAACCTGGGGCAGGGTAGTTCTCGCAGCTGATCCAAATGCACAAAATGGCATCAAAAGAGTCCTTCCAAAACAAAGACAGTGATGATTCCGAATAATCATAAAGACAGGCAATCATTATCTCTCAAAAACTAAAGCCCATTAAGTCAAAACCTATGAAGGATACTTACAAAACTAGGGCATCCCGCTGACTGTAAATACAAAAAGAAACAGTTCAGGCAAAAAACAGGGATAATGAAATCAAAAGAAAAGAGGTACTACAAACCCTCAACAAAAAAGGGAAATGACTGCCTATTCTAAATTGTCAATATCCGAGCCATCACCGGAATATCAAAGCAAAGACTCAAACAAGGTCTAACGTACGATCAGCTGAGTTTAGGTTTGAAGAACATCACGAAGAGCGGGTGGGTACAAATAATTTGAGCCTTTATCCTTTGTTTCTTAAACCATGAACCAGGCCACGTTATAACCCTCAAAAGTCCTAGCTGAAGCATGGGTTAGTTCGAAAGCATACTGTTACGAAAGGTATCCTGTCTCCTTAAGGCTTGCTGTGAAATAACGAGTTGACATCACATTTTACAAAATTCACTGGTTTTACTGAAAATGCATTTTTCAAAAACTTCAAGACAAACATAAGCTTTGCATTTTAAAATAACATTGCTTGCACATGACTATTTGTTTGAACATCATAGAAGTTCGCACGACGAATGTCTAATGAAAAAAAGCACCTCCAATCAAGGGGCATGGCATGATCATTGTCTGTCATCTGGGGCAGTTAAGTCAAGATTCGGAGAATCTCTCAAAAAGCCAACCAACTTGGGGCAAATCCCCATCTGGATCACTGGGGGCATTGGACGATCAAACGGAGATCTTCTGGTAGCAGGGCAACACAACACTACTGACAGGGGCACCTCCCTACATCCTGAAGGCATGGACATAGTCGAAAAAATACTACGCATAGTCAAAGACCCGCTAGGTTGACACACCTAGGCAAAAATAAGGGCTTCCCGGCGAACCAAAAGGGTTCGGGCAAAAATAAGGGATGAAATGGAAAAAATCTGTACACCCGGCAAGTCGAAAACCTAAAAAGGCGGCTTGGGAAAAAATGGGTATCCCGGTGGACTGAAAACCCGAAAGGGCGGTCCAGGCAAAAGTTAGGGATCAAAAGCGTACGACTATGTCCCGTTATCTCGTCACTTGCCTACCAGAAGAAGATTTGTCACGCGGCAGTTATCAAGCACCTCCACAGGCATCTTCTCCCACAGAAACAGGGGCAGTAATGAGTTGTCTAAGCGATCTAGTTACTCTGTCCACCAAGGTACTAAGGTAGGTTCGGCTGAAGAACAACCAAGATGCCTTAATTCCCCAGAGAGCAATCCAAGATTCAACAATTCTCCCCAAGCAGAGTTGGATTCCCATAAGTCCTACAAGGCACAATATCTCCAGCAGGTCAGCGATACTCTCCCCGAGCAGAGTTATACTCCGTCAGCCTTAAGGAAGTTGGATTACTCCCAGCAGATCTCAACATTCCTCAACGGAGTATACAAACATTCCTAACAAGCATCCCCGGCAGTCTTGATCTAAGATTGTTCCCCGGCGGTATACCAGAAGTTTAATGGAGCCATTCCCCAGTCCAATCTGAAAAGTTTCCCCAGGAAAGTGGAATCCATCTCCCCAGTGGGAAGCTTATCCCTAGTAGATTCTGGAAGCTTGTCACCTGCAGAGCACGAACGTTTCCCCGACTTTATTCAAAGGTTATTTCCCCACCAGGATATAACTGGGTTATCCTCAGCCATTTACCACGGAAAGATCGTCCCCGACGAAGTCTTCCTATCCCCCAGCGGAGTTCCTCAATTCCTTCAACATAACACATCAATGGTATCCCCAGCGGAGTTATCATCAAATCTCAGCAAAGTATCTCTTTCCTCACAGAGTTCACTCCCCGCAGAGTAATCTATTCGCCAAGTTTATTCCCCAACGGAGTCATCTTCTCCTACCGGCATTCTTGCAACCATCATCCCCAGCGGAAATGAAACACTACTTTTCAACATCAGCCCAGGATTCAAGTTCCCGGCATCCGTCAAGGATTTCTTTTCCTAGACGAAAACACAATTCATAAACATTCACACATTATAGCATGCACATACGCATCACGAACATACAATCTCATTTATTTTGAGAACATCACGCATGTCATACATCATGACATCACATACAACTAATGTTTTGTCTTTTCAGGACAAAGGTCAATACAAAAATAATTACTATCAACTGTCGCAATTCCAGATCCGATTCCTGTATCTTGCCAGGGTGTATCTGTTGACGACTAACTCCAGACTCGATTCCTGTATCTTGCCAGGGCACGTCTGAAGAGTTCGAAGATCCGATTCATGTATCTTGCCAGGGCGTATCTGTTGACGACTAACTCCAGACTCGATTCCTGTATCTTGCCAGGGCACGTCTGAAGAGTTCGAAGATCTGATTCCTGTATCTGGCCAGGGTGTATCTGTTGATGACTAATTCCAGACTCGATTCCTGTATCTTGCCAGGGCACATCTGAAGAGTTCGAAGATCCGATTCCTGTATCTTGCCAGGGTGTATCTATTGACGACTAATTCCTTCTCAATTTTCAGACGAAGTCTCACACGGACCCATCACAAAGTAACCCTACACCGGTTCCTTTTATTTCAGAAGAAGTTTTACACGGACTTATCATCAAAGTAACCCTACACCGGTTCCTTTCATTTCAGAAGAAGTTTTACACGGACTTATCATCAAAGTAACCCTACACCGGTTCCTTTTATTTCAGAAGAAGTCTTACACTGACTTATCTCAAGATGACCTTACCTCGGTTTATCCAGAAGTTCTACACAAGCTTACCCTGCAGTAACCTTACCCCGGTTCCTCCAGAAGTCTTACACGGACTTATCCCGAAGTAACCTTACCCCGGTTCCTCCAGAAGTTTTACACTGATTTATCCCGAAGTAACCTTACCACGGTTCCTCCAGAAGTCTTACATGGACTTATCCCGAAGTAACCTTACCCCGGTTCCTCCAGAAGTTTTACACGGATTTATCCCGAAGTAACCTTACCCCGGTTCCTCCAGAAGTCTTACACGGACTTATCCCGAAGTAACCTTACCCCGGTTCCTCCAGAAGTTTTACACGAACTTATTCCGAAGAAACCCTACACAGGTTCTCTCTCTCCAGACGTAGTTTTACACGGGCTCGTCGTCAAAAAAAACCCTACACAGATTCTCTCTTCCAAAAAATGCAGTTCTACACGGACTCGTCATCAGAAACCCTACCCAGGTTTTACTTCTCCCAGGATGCAGTTTTACATGGGCTCATCATCAAGGTAACCCCACACAGGTTCCCTTCTCAAACTTTAGACGTAGTTTTACGCGGACTCGTCATCAGTAAACCCTACACAGGTTTCCTTCTCCACTTAAGATGCAGTTTTACACGAACTCATTATCAATAAAACCTACACATGTTTCCTTCCTCCAAAGATGCAGTTTTACACGAGCTCATTATCAGTCAACCCTACACAGGTTTCCTTTTTTCAAAGATGCAGTTTTACACGAGCTCATCATCAGGCAACCCTACATTGGTTCCCTCTTTCAACTTATAAAAATTACAATTCAACAGACAACCTCCAGATGGCATCTATAAGCCCATCCACATACCAACAGCTCCAGATGGCATCTATAAGCCCATCCCCCTATCCATCATATCTCCAAAATGGCATCTGTAAGCCCATTCCCGCCATCACAACTACTGATACTCTACTATGTGAGTGCAAATTTCTGGGCACTCTAGTGTTCAATCATCTTCCACCTTCAGATTACGAAAGGCACGCCAGCCAATCTACATCCTCAGGTCTAAGAAGATTGAACAGGGGCAACTGTTGTACCCCAAAATTTTCCCTCCCATATTCTTCAAGATTTGCCAAGATCAATCCCCAGATGATTCAAAATATCTCAAGGATTGCACAGTCCAATTGCCTCCTAACACAGTCAAAATTACGGTTTTGGTTCTGGCAAAGAAAATGAGGTTTTCAAGGGTCCAATCAAGTCCCACATGCCTATATATATTGTCAAGCATCCATGTGTCAAGTTTCAAGACTCACAGCATCAAGTTGCACAGTCAAAAACCCTAAATGCTCCACAGTCAACTACAGGGGCAAAATGGTCATTTGACAATCAAAAGTCAAAAAATTTGGTCAACATCTTATTTTGAAGCCACAAACATCATTTGATCAATTCTTGATCATGATTCTCAAAGCATGGCTCAAAAAGTCTCAAGATGCAAAAGTTTCTATTTTTGGACAGTTGAAAAGTCAACTGCAAATTGAACAAGGCATAACTTCTTCATGGTTCATCAGAAAAATTCCATCCAAAGCTCATTTTTAAGAGAATGATATTTCCTACAACTCATCTTCACACTTCAAGTCCAAGAAATGCTCTCACAAAAAGTTATCAATTTCAACATTATAGGTCATTTTCAAAAGTCAACAAAAAGGCACTTTAAGTCAAAGACCATAACTTGAGATTGGTAAATCAAAATGACATAGGACCAAATACATTGGTTAGAGGACTTCAAGACCTTTCCAAAATGTCCAAGAACATGTTTATAGCTTCAAAATTGAGCAAGATATGCATTGGAGAAGTTGGGAAATTTTTGGGAATTTTGAAAAGTCAACTTTGCCTAAAACACTTCAAAATTGCTAATGGGACTCAAATTCTTCCTTGAATCATTAGCCAAAGCATATGCACGACCCATTGAGCTAAAAATGATTTATTTTCTTATTTTTAACTAATTAATTGAATTTTTATTCTTATTAATTCATTTAATTAGATTTAATTATCAGAAAAATATCAAATAATGCTTTTCAAATCTTTTTGTGCAGCAAATATACTCATTATATGCTAAAGATTTCGTGCACCAATCAACAAGACAAGATCATCCACATTTGGCAAGATTTTCAATGAAAAAAGATTTAAAAATATATGGAAAAATCAAATATTGAAATCATCAATTCATGGACTTTTGGGCCTTGTTTTTGACCTAATTTGCTTCATGTACTTATGAAAGACCTAACCTAATGCAAGCATACACAAAAAACTGCTCATAAACTCAACAAAGTTGCAACTTTTCATCAAAAAACTTGGAATCTGAAATCACATTTGCAGGACGTTTCAAAGTATAAAAAGTATTCCAGCACGTTGCTGGACCTTCCAGGAAACTATTGGCATCAAGAACAAGTCCCCATACTCCAAGAATTGGTAGAACTGAGTCACGTTTATCACAAACATTTCCATAATCGGTTTTTAATTTTCACGCATCATTCATGTGTTTTAATTGTTGATTTATGTTACTAACATCATTCTGAAGCGATTGGTAATGTTTAATTGTTCTAAAGATGCTTGTATCTAAATCTACCATTGATGAAACCTAGGGTTTCAGAAGCTCCAAAATAGGGCTTTCCTTGTATGGAAAAATTGGATCTTGAGACCTATGCCATTGAATTCAGGAGCTCCATATGAATTGAATGATGACCTCGCGCCCTTTTTATATCAAGGCATCTTCTATTCGCTATTTTTTCATGGCTGTATTTAGTGGGGGTTTAAAACCCCCGCTACTTGTTTTACAATTTGCAGGAAAGACGAAGACGAAGCATGCGTGGCAAGGCGTGACTGGAGCATTTGAATTTCAGCGTGTTTTTTTTGTTTTATATCATTAACTTTTGTTTTTCATTATAATATATGTTTTCCATTATATAGACAAACGCGCTAAGTGGCTCAGTTGGTGGAGGAGAGGCATTGCAAGCATTGGGACCTGGGTTCGATTCCCAGGTCCCCCCACATAAATTCATATTTTTTGCTTTAATGTGTTCCCATGCAGCGTTTACTCAAAGGACTACCCTACGTCCCAACATGCTGGCTTGCCAAGTGCCCCCTGATGTTCCATCCAATGGCCAGATAATGCAGTCCATGGTACGCACTAGTCAACCCACGTGCACTCAACCAGGGAAGTCAAACAAGGCCTTGTGTGCTTGGGCCTGAATTCCAAAATTACTCCAAAAAAAACCTCCCATTTGGGCCTGACACCCCCCTGGTTTGCATTTTCTAATTTTATTTTCTTTTCAATTCTAATTCTTTTTAAATTATTTTAATTGTTTTAATTGTTTTCTTTAATTCCATAAAATAATTCTTCATGATATAAAAAACAGAAAATCAAAAAAATACAATATATTTAATTATTATTAATTCATCACTAAAATATTTTTGTAAATAAATGTTAATAATTAATTTAGTTAATTTAGGTTTTAAACTTTAATCTTTTTTCTTAATAAATAAAAAATATCTAGAATTAGGGTTTTTGACATTTTTATCTTTTTCTTAATTAAATCATTTTCCTCCTTATTTATTATTATTGTTAATTACTATTTATTTTTGTAAATAAACATGTATATTAATTAACTAGTAAATTAGGTTAACTTTAATATTTTCTTTAATAATTAAAATATACTTAGAATTAGGGTTTCCATTTAATTTTAATTTTCTTTATTTTCATAAATACCAAAAAACATAAAAAACAACTTCTTTTCTTTAATTAAATAATAATTAGACTTTAATTTCAATTTAATTTCAAAAGGGTCAAAACCCTCGGACGTCCTAACTTTTATTCTTTCGCACGTTATTCTTATTTTCTTTTTGAATATTATGTAACTGCTCAAGGCTTGTAATAGTAATTAGGTCTTTTACTTTCCGCATTTTTATCAAACGGGTCTTTGTATTTTGGCGATGTATAGACTCGCGCCTTGTAATAGCTTAGGATTTATCTTTCCGCATTTAAATTTCCGCACTCTTAAATTCTAATTGCATGAAAGAATGTATGGTTAATTAAAAACAAGCGTAGCTCACAATACCATGATCAAAGATAAATTTAACATGAAAACAACACACAAATACACACACCACTTCTAGGGTACGCCTCACCTGTTGCCTTTGAAACGTGGTCGTCAAGTATAGGACGTCTTAGTAAGTCCTTATGTCCATGATCCAGTTGCCTCAAAACAAGTTGCCTCGAAACGGTTTCCTCGGAATAGTTGCCTCGAAACGGTTGCCTCGGATTCAAAAAAAAGGATCAAGGACATAAGGGTAGCTTCTAAGGTGTCCTGCTGTTGCTTCGGTGACCACACTGTCCCTAAACTCGAATTGACCCGAACACCTCCAACGGTGGTGCTACCTACCTACCTCTCAATGGTGGGATGGCACTACCTTAAGGACATTTACACAACCTAATTCCTTAGGGTAGGTAGATGACTCATAGATACTTGCTCTATTCAAAAACAAATCAAAAAAAAAACCTTTTCGCACCGACACTTTCAAAAAAGTTTTCAAAACAATTTTTCAAACACTCTTGAGGACTGATACAAGAGTCATTCTGAAATCTTTAAACGAAACTTTTTTCAAACCCACTCACACTTTGAAAAGCAAACATTTTGAAAACACAATGAGCAAGTATCTAAGAGCCCATGGATAACCATGGATAGAAAGGGTGCTAACACCTTCCCTTTCTATAAATCTACCTCCCGAACCGAGAAACTATCTCATAAGGAATTTTGCTGTGCTTTTATCCTGTCCATGTTGGAGAAAATAAAAGACGGTGGCGACTCTTGCTTCCGCGACATTTCGCGAACCAGCGTTAAACAGTCAGTTCTAAATCCACCGATCACAGGGCTTCTTACCAAATCAATGGTAAGATAGCCACATATAAAGGAGGAGGAAAAGCACATTTAAGACCTTTCGAGTAGGTAGATTCGCTCTTAGTTACTCGCTTGCTCACAACAAAAACATTTTTACCCACACTCTCATCTTTGAATTATTTTTGAAACAAACACTTTGTAGGCGTTCTTATAGAAACAAGAACCATTACGAAGTTCCATTTTCAAAATACTTTCAAAAACACATCTCACAAACACACTTTTGAACTATTTTCGAAACAAACACTTTGTTGGCGTTCTTATAGAAACGAGAACCATTACGAAGTTCCATTTTCAAAATACTTTCAAAAATCACCACCACAAGCACACATTCAAACAACAGCAAGTGATCTAGCAAGTAACTAAGAGCCCATGGAAAACCATGGATGAAAAGGATACTAATACCTTCCCTTTTCATAATCTACCCGTTGAACCCAAGAAACATCTCTAAAGGTCTTTCCTGTGCTTTTTCACCTTTCCTTTTGGATAAAAGAAAAGTCGGTGGCGACTCTTGCTAAACCGCAACATTTGCAAACACAAACGCAAAAACATCAAGTCAGTTCTCCCACTGCATCACATGCATCATAGCTTAAATATAGGCCATAAGTTCAGCATTAGCGCAACTTAGAACAAAACATCCAACTTCTGACCCTTTAATATTTTCGCTCCAGCATGTTTTGAAGGAGTTCTCAGACTTTTGTGAAAGTTTGTAACACGCTTTGTAGACTTTCTTTGAATTAATTTTGCAAACTTTGGCTGAACGTTCCTGAAAACTGGCCCAGAAGTTCTAACCAAAATCTGTCTTAAAAGTGTCCAGAATTTGCTGAGTGCTTCAGTTTCATGGACGTGTCTTTGAACATTTATAACTTGAAATTCCAGCATTTCCAGGAGAAGTTTTATTCTGCAATATTTTAGGTCTTATTGAGATCTAAAACTCTTGTGTTAGAAGTTCTTCCAGAATCAGCTTGCATCATGGTGGTAATCTGATCAGAAGTTCTGAGCTTGTCATATTTCTTAAACACTTTGGAAAATTCTAAGTATTTTAGATTTTTGACTTTTGAATTTCTTGATGAAACAAAATTCATATTTCAACATTTCTTGATTAAATATGATTATTGAAAATTGATTTTGATCAAAAGTCAATGTTTGACTTTTCAGTTTGCAAATGACCATTTTGCCCTTGTGCCAATTCCAACCCTAAATTGATGTATCAGTGCTGCAAACTTGACGTCATAGAAGATCTTGTGAGAGAATCCTTGAGAAATGAGAGGGAAAATTTTGGGGTACAACAACACCGTTATAACATTAAGCATTTATGGGGGATCAAACTCAATCTCTTTCGCCTCGATAAGATCTTATATTTTATTCTTCAAGGCCCAACAGTCGTTTGTATCGTTCCCCGGGCTTTCAGAATAATAGGTACATCGGGCATTCGGGTTGTAGCAAGGAGAGGTTGTATTGGGGTTCTTGGTATCTTCCTTTAGGGTCACCATATTAGACTTCAAAAGATGTGATAGAACTTGAGACAAGGTCATGTTGATTCGAGTGAATCGTCCCACGGGCGCATCTGGCCTGTGTTGATAATTTCGCTACTGATTTGGTGCAGGATTAGAAATCATAACAGCCCCTACTGTCAGGCGACGTTCAGTTTTGTTTTGATTCCTATGGTCGTATGTGTTGTACCTAAAAATTTTCCCTCTTATTTTATCAAGATTTTCCTCACAAGACTTCTTGGACTCAAGACCAAATTAGGGTTCGCTCAGCTCAAGACCTCACCTTGCACTGATAGCCTGAAATTAGGGTTTGAGTTTGCACAGGGATTTTTGGACTTCCAATTCCTCATGTTACTTTCATACTTCATGTTGGACCTATAAGATTGCTCATACCACGTTTCAAGTCTTGAATCACATTTTTGCCCAGTCAGTTGGACAGTTGACCTAAAAATCAACTGTATTGGGGAAAAAGTCAATTGTGGCCAATTTACAGTCAAACCTTATAATTTTTGATCCACATCAACATTATAGACTCATATGAACCATTTGATCAAGTTTGGACCACAACTCCTCAAGAAATTTGATCAAATCTTCAAAAGGGTAAAATGGTTATTTTTAGGGTTTTGACAGAGGAAGGGCAATTTCTGATTTTTCACCTAGCCAATGGCAAATTGGGTTCAAGAATGGTTTCAAGGACTCAATAGCATAATCTTGACCTAATCACAAGGTTCAAAAGATCTCAAATGCATTGGATTGACAGATGAATTTTCCAATCAACTGATTAAAAATCAACTGTACACTGAAAAGTCAAACTTTGACTTTTTGGTCAAAATCAAGTGCCAAGGGTCATATTTCATCAATATGTGTCAAAACATGAAACTTGTTCACCAAGAAACCTAATTTTGGAAATTAGGGTTTAAGTTTGAAAAATTTCATAACTTAGAATTTTTCTAAGTTATGAAAATTTCTTATTTTTTCCTAACTTTTTCACCATGATGAATTTGGATTCAAAGAAAACTTCCAACACGAAAGTTGTATTCCTCCACAAAATCTACAACTTTAATTCACAAAGTTTTCCCAAAAGATGCTTGGACCTCAAGTTATGATTTTGTGAATAAGGGTCCATAAACTTTTTAACTTAGTGAAATTTTGCCCTAGTTTAGGCAGATTTTTTATCTAACTTCATGGAAACTTTTCACATAGTTCCAAGAGGAATCTAAAAATTAATTTCAAAGATGGATTGTATATCATGTTATAAGCTTTCCAAAATGTTCAAGAACTCTCCAAGATCATTTATGGTTAGGGAGAATCAAAGAAATGAAAATGGCAAATTATCACTTTTGTCCAAGGCATTTTTCACAATGTTACAACTTGCAAATCTGTCCTAAGAATGCTTGTACTTGGTATTACAGGTCCCAATCCTTTCTACACTAATTAATTTAATTCAAACACATTGGACATTGGCTTTATTCTGATCTATGGAGCTTTGCACAAAGAATTATTCCAAAAATGGCATAAAGTGCATAATACCATTTTCATAAAGCTTGCTTTTACAACTTTGTTTATCTTGAGCCATGGACCTGATCTCTTGTTGCCAATAATATCCATAAACATCAGGAAACTTGTACCAACTCTCATCAGACCTCTAACTAGCCTGTACAGGCCTTTGGCTTTGTCACTTCACCTTTTCTTCAAAAGCAAGCAAACTTGCAAAAGTCCACACAACTTGTCCATCTGATAAAACCAAGACTTTGTATCATTTCAAACAACCTCAGAACATTGTTGCAAGCCAAAATCACGAATTGCCAACTTCTCAAACACCCTATAACACCAAAATCCCATTTTTCTGCCCAAACAGGGCATCATCTGCAGAACCTTAGCCATTTCCATATTGCCTCGTGCGTTTTGCTTTGAACCACTTCAAATACATTCCATACCCCACATCCAACCTATCCAGGCCCCTGTCTTGCAACTGTAACCACTATTTCAAGCTTCACCATTTTCATTTTCTGAGTTTGCAGGTTGACTTCTGCCAAGAGTTTCAAGCAATTTCAAGGCAAGCTGAGCATTGGAGAAGCTTGAGGGAACTTCAAGCAAGCTCAAAATAACTTCAGGCCTCACTCAAAGTGCCCACATTTCCATATCCAAACTCAACTGAACAAGGTATTTGTGAAGTTTCTATCTCTTTATTTAGGTATCATTAAGCTTAGGTTTGTGAAGCAAAAATGTAGTCCTCAACATGCTTAAGTTGTACATATGCGTAGAATCCATTTATATTAACTGAGCTAAAAGTATTTGGATGATGAACATGCTGAAAAAACTAGGTCAGAAATTAGGGCCATTAAAATTCTCCTTGGTCTTTTAGAGTTAGGTCATGTTTTTTATATCATTGGAATCGTGACTAAAAATGCTACAAGTTTCATGTTGCAAGATTTTGTTTTTGTGCAAAGAATAGAGAGTTACAGAATCAAGCATAGGACGCGCGCGTTTGGAGAGACAGAGGTCAGGGATGAAGTTGTTCTGAGCCTGAACCTTGGGCTTGCTACTTTTTGCACCCCCCTTTTACTTTTTGCACCCCCCTTGCATATTTTTATATTTTTTTTGTATTTTCTTGCATAATTTATATTTTCTGACTTTATTTATTTATTCTGAACATTTAAAATCACAAAAAACATTTTCTTTATTTTTGTCATTTTATCATTTTTTTTGCATAATAAATAGTTTATTAGGTTCAATAGAAATTATTTTCTTGAATAAACTTGTAAATAATATTAAAATAACATACCTTTTTATTTTTATTATTTATACACTTAAAATAATATTTTCATACAATTTTCAATTTTTTAACATTTTGTATATATTATTATTATTATTTTCCTTAAACAAAAATGGACAAATAAATAACTAGAAAACAATATTTTTCTTTTGAACAAAAATTAGGGTTTTCACCCTTTCAAAAATAATCATTTTATTTTCTTATTTTTAAGACATAAACAAATTCATTTTTACATACATAAAAATTAATACAAAAACATTTTTGCATATTTACATTTTATTGCATATTTAAATATTGTTTATTTATTTATTTGTACAATAAATTCAATTTGGTTGTAATAGTTTTAGGGTTTTATTTTGTGCAAATATCCCCCATTCAAAACTTGTATCCCCCTTCCCATAATATTGTTGTAATAGTTTAGATTTACTTTACGCATTGTATTGCTTTCATATACCATGATAGTAAACTAGGGTTTTGGATGAAAAGACCAAAAATCAAACAAATAGCAAGACCTAATATAAGACAAAAAATACATGAAAAAATGACAACACATTGCACACAAGCACCCCTAGGGTTTCATCCACTTTGTTACCTTTGTACCCCAAAATTTTCCCTCTCATTTTATCAAGATTCACCCTCACAAGACTCTTTGGACTCAAGACAGGATTAAGGTTTACTCTGCTCAAGACATCTCCTTGCACTGCTGACCTGAAATTAGGGTTTGAGTTTGCACATGGATTTTTGGATTTTCAATGCCCCGTGTGACTTTCATACTTCATGTTGGACTTATAAGATTGCCTATACCAAGTTTCAAGCCTTGAATCAAATTTTTGCCCAGTCAATTGGACAGTTGACCTAGAAATTAGATGTATTGGGGAAAAAGTCAACTGTGGTCAATTTACAGTCAAACCCCATAATTTTTTATCCACGTCAAAATTATACACTCATATGAACCAT
Source organism: Vicia faba (assembly GCA_948472305.1). Lineage (NCBI taxonomy): Eukaryota > Viridiplantae > Streptophyta > Magnoliopsida > Fabales > Fabaceae > Vicia > Vicia faba. The sequence continues at coordinate 1,328,624,237 of OX451737.1, forward strand.
TTGATCAAGTTTGGACCACAACTCCTCAAGAAATTTGATCAGATCATTAAAAGGGCAAAATGGTTATTTTTAGGGTTTTGACTGTAGAAGGGAAATTTCTGATTTTTCACCTAGCCAATGACAAATTGGGTTCAAGCATGGATTCAAGGACTCAATGGAATCATCTTTACCTATTCACAAGGTTTAAAAGATCTCAAATGCATTGGATTGACAGATGAATTTTCCAATCAACTGATAAAAAATCAATTGTACACTGAAAAGTCAAACTTTGACTTTTTGGTCAAAATCAAGTGCCAAGGGTCATTTTTCATCAAGATGTGTCAAAACATGAAACTTGTTCACCAAGAAACCTAAATTTGAAAATTAGGGTTTAAGATTGAAAAGTTTTCATAACTTAGAAATTTTCTAAGTTATGAAAATTTCTTATTTTTTCCCAACTTTTCCCAACTTTTTTACAATGATACAATTGGATTCAAAGAAAACTTCCAACATGAAAGTTGTAGTCCTCCACAAAATCTACAACTTTTATTAATAAAGTTTTCCCAAAAGATGCTTGGATATCAAGTTATGATTTTGTGAACAAGGGTCCATGAAAATTTTAACTTAGTGAAATTTTGCCCTAATTTAGGTAGGATTTTGACCTATCTTCATGGACATTTCTCACATAGTTCCAAGTGGAATCTCAAAATGCATTTCAAAGATGGATTGTATATCATGATACAAGCTTTATAAAATGTCTAAGAACTCTTCAAAATCATTTATGGTTATGGAGAATCGAAGAAAAGAAAATGGGCATTTCTCACTTTTGTCCAAGGCATTTTTCATGTTGCTACAAGTTGCAAATTCTGCCCAAACATGTTTGTACTTGTTTAAAGGTCCTTAAACCCTTCCACACTCAAAAATTGAATGCAAACACAATTGATTAAGGCTTTTTCTGAGCTTTAGAAGATTACACATTGAATTAATTCGTTTTTGGCAAAAAGATAACAATGCCATTTTGATAAAGGTTACTTTATGCAATTTTGTTTCTCTGGAGCTGTGAACCCAATCCTTTGCAGAAAACCAACTCCACAAACTTAGGCAAAGGTACACCAACTATCAGCATGCTTGGAACTAGCTTGTACAGGCCATAGCATTGTCAAAATCACCTTTTCTTCAAAAGCAAGTCAACTTGCAAAATCACCACAACTTGGCAATCTGATAAAACCAAAGTTTGTAAACATTTCAAACAGGTTTTTACATATCACACTAAGGCAGAAACAGGAGCTAGCAAGTCCTCAAACCTTCCAAAACACCAAAACACAAGTTCTTGTCAGAACAGGGCAGGTTCTGCATTTTGATTTCCAAATCTCAATCCACTCGTGTGTTTTGCTTGTAACCAGTTCTAACACACTCCATACAACATACCTAAGTTATCCCAACCATTCCCAAATCACTGTAACTCCATTTACACACTTCACCATTTTTGAATTATGACTTTGCAGGTTGAGTTCTATAGAGATATTCAGGAAAGTTCAAAGCAAACTAAGCATTGGGAAAGCTCAAAGGAACTTCAAGCAAGCTCACAAGTATCTCAGGCCTCACTCACAACCCCTACATTGCCATACTCGAGCTTGACTGAAACAGGTAAAGTTCAAACTTCTATCTCTCTATTTAGGAATCATTAGGCTTAGGTTTGTGAATAAAAAATATCCTCATTGCCCTTGAGCTGTACATATGCATAGAATTCATTTAAGTTAACTGAGCTGGGAGAATTTGAATGATGAACTTTCTGAAAAAACTAGGTTAGAAATTAGGGCCAGAGAAATTCTCTCTGGTCTTTGAGAGTTAGATTAAGTTTTTTACATGGTTAGAATCGTGTGATCAAGCTCTATAACTTTCATGTTGCAAGTTTTTGTTTTTAAGCACAAATACAGGAGACACGAGTTTGAACCATTGGCGCACGTTTTTCTGTTTCACAAGGCCAAGGACGAAGATGAATGTGGGTTGGGCTTGACTTTGCCTTGCTTTTTGCACCCCTCTGCTTGCTTCTCACACCCCCTTGAGCCATTTGTTTATTTTGCATATTTTTGTATTTCTATTTTATTTTCTGACTTTTATTTATTTTTCTAAATATAAAAAATCACCAAAAATATTTTCTTTAATTTTCACATTTTATTTTATTATTTTTATTATTTTTTTGGACATAGAAATAGTTTATTAAATAATATACTTTTATTTTCTTAAAATAAAAACTTGTAAATATTATAAATATATTATATATTTTATTTTTTTATTATGTATACACACTTAAATAATATTTTCTCACACATTTTTATTTTTTAACACATTTTGTATATATTTTATTTTATTTTCTTGTCCATAAATAAATAATTATAATATATATATTTTCTTAAACCAAAAATTAGGATTTTTACCCTTTCCAAAAATAATCTTCTTATTTTCCCTATTTTAGGACATTAAATAATTTATTTTTACATACATAAAAATAATACAAAATCATTTTTTGCATATTTATATTTAATTGCACATTTAAATATTTGTCAATTTATCATTTGTACAATGAGTTCAATTTGGTTGTAATAGTTGACTTAGGGTTTTATTTTCTTGCAAATATCCCCTTATTCAAATTTGTATCCCCCTCCCCATATCAATGTTGTAATAGTTGTAGATTTACTTTTACGCATTTATTGCTTTCAAATATGCCATGATAGAAAGATTAAGGTTTGTATGCAAAAATCCAAAATCAAACAAATAGCTTGACTAATACAAGACAAAAATGCATGAAAATTGACAACACAATGCACACAAGCACCCCTAGGGTTTCATCCACTTGTTTCCTTAAACATGGCCATGGTATGCATGCTAGGTATCTTGGAAAAACAAAAACAAAACAAAAGATCATAGTCCCTCGATGACGCTATCTTGTTTGCCTATACAAAATGATCTAGTCCCTCAAAAATTTGCTAAAGATACTTAGCACAATTGCTATCATGGTCATACGATGACCCACGCCTGTCCCGTTTAACATCCAAACACAAGGTTGTTTACCAAATGCAATGGTAAAACAATAATGCCAAAGGGTTAAAAATGTGTAGGAAAGATCTTTGAGTAGGGTAGACAACTCCTAGTTACTTGATCAAACTTGCGAACATCCTTGCTATTTTCAAAAACACATCACAACACAATTTCAAAACATTTTCCCAAAAACAAACTTTCAAACATTGAAACATTTTTCAAAAGACAAACACCTTTCTATACATTCAAACAAGAATCATTACAAAGGTTGCCTAGACAAAGGCCTCTTTTTAAAATACTTTCAAAACCACACACAAAAGCACAATTTCAAACAATTGAAAAGCAAAAGCAAGTGATCTAAAACAAGTAACTAAGAGCCCATGGAAAACTATGGATGAAAAGGGTGCTAGCACCTTCCCTTTTCATAATCTACCCCCCGAACCCAAAAACAATCTCAAAGGTCTTTCCTGTGCTTTTTGACCTTTCCTTTGGATAAAATAAAAAGTCGGTGGCGACTCTTGCTAAACCGAAACATTTGCGAACACAAACGCAAAACCTCAAGTCAGTTCTCCCACCGTATCATAGAACTGGCGACTCTGCTGGGGAAACATTTGAAAAGTGGGGTTACCTTAGGGTTTAGATCACTTTTACATGCTTATCTTGTTTGACTTGATTTCTTTACATTTGGTTCTATTGTTTGGGTTTGAAATCCTCCACCCAGATTTGGGAAATATTCATAGGTAAATAGCAATACGTTGTGGAAACTGTGTGGGGTATACCGACATGGTTGAAGCAATAGTTATATTAGTGCGACATATTTGTGGGTATCGGTAGCCTTTGAGTTAATCAAAGAGAATACGGGGCCGTTGAGTGATGTCATGAAGCACTAATGGACTTTTAGAATCTTTACTTGACCATCTTGGCCTTTTTAGGGGTAGTGAGATGACTGACTTTGGTGCAGTCCGAAGTTGGTAGATACTTGATACTACACTCATTGAGGGTTGTTGTCTTGGAATATTTCGGTCGCCAGTAAAGTGGCTAAACTTAAACAATGAACACATAAAATAATCTAGTGATATTGAGCTCCTTAGAACCCGGTTACTATTTATATGACAGGTTGAGCCAACTAAACTTCAAGAGGGTACTTACCTATGAAACCCCATGCAAGCCTGAAACTAGGAACTTGTGTGACTTGTTTGTACATATATACTTGTGCATAAACATCATAACATCATGAAGCATCATGTGCATCCACTAACCATTTCAAGGATATGGATCTTCATCTTTGTTCCTATTTTGTAGGTAATGGATTCACTTCGCAGGAAAACAATCCAAGTTAACCTTGTAAGAATTCCTCCTCAACTCAAGGAGCTAGCTTCAAGGATTCCTGAGAATTCGCCATTCACCGAGAGGCATGGTCGTCTTCTCAACTTAGTCAACACCAACACTGAGGAAGACATGGTGAAAGTTCTCTTCCAGTTCTTTGACCTCCTACACCACTGCTTCACATTTCCTGATTACCAGCTTGTGCCTACTTTGGAGGAATTCTCCATCAACTACCCTACAACGGTACAGAAAGAGATCCAAAGCCTGAAGATGTTGCTCAAGCCCTACACTTGCAACCATCTGATGTCAAAGGTCATTGGGAAACCAGAAGTGGTATCAAGAGTTTCTTGTCAAAGTTTCTGTTTGAGAAAGCTCAAGAATGCTGGAATTCATTGGACTTACAAGCTTTTGAGGAGATTGTAGCTCTTCTCATCTATGGGTTGGTCTTGTTCCCCAATCCTGACCAGCTTATAGATGTCAGTGCTGTCAAAATTTTCATGGCTCGTAACCCGATGCCTACATTGCTTGGGGGTATCCTCCACTCATTTTACACTCGAACAATGAGGAAAAAAGGTGTTCTCATGTGCTGTACCCCTCTTCTAGCAAGGTGGTTTATTTCTCACCTTCCCCAATCAGTCTTGAAGAATGAGCAAGGCTTGAGGTGGTCACAACGATTGATGACTCTTACACATTCAGATGTTCATTGGTGTTCTCGATCCCGAGAAAATGTTATCATCATTGATCGTTGTGAGGAATTCCCTAATGTCCCACTACTAGGCATTAGGGAAGGCATCCCCTACAACCCCTGCTTGGCTCTGAGACAGTTTGGGTATGCCTGAAGGGATGGCCCACATGACATGCTGATTCTTGACTTGGTTTTTGACTTCAACAACAATGATCAAGGACTTCGATAAAGGTTTATCCGAGCTTGGAGGATGCCTAACAAGGTGGACAGTAAGACCTTGGGACACAAGAATTCCATCACTCTTGAGCCTTACCTCAAGTGGGTACGAACCCGCGCCCAGAGTCTTATGATGCCTTACCCTTACATTCTTCCTATGTTCAAAGAGCCTGCTATGGAAGGAGAGGTTCCATACACCCTCCTACATCCTGACATGCCAACATCACTTGAAGATTTGCAAAGGAGTTGGATACAGCTCAAGGGAGAACGCGATACTTTTGAAGCTCAATTCTACGCCAGTGAGAAGAAGGTTTTGGAACTTACTCGCCAACTTCACGAAGAGCAGACTCTCAGCACCTACATCACACCAAAGAGGATGCGCAACGTCTTTTTACATTAGAATTTTGTATTATTTTGCCCATGGGGCATTTATGTACTAACAAATTCTATCTTATTAATATGACGTGTGTTCTTTTTTGTTTGCAACAAATTTGAATTTCTGAATCCTTGAATGCATTACATGAATAACACATCATTCATCATATTCATAAGCAAGTCTTCACACCAGGTTTCCTTATCTCTCTGCTGTTTATTTCAGCAAGATGGATATAGAGCAGACGGTCAAAGACTTACAAGCGCAGAATTCACAGTTCCAACAGCTACTCATGACCTTGGCAAAGGGTCAGGAGGAGCTCAAAGGTCTACTGGAAAAGGAAAAAGAGAAGAAGAAAAAGAAGAGGGTTGGTGTGGATACTTTGGGTAGAATATTTGAAGGTCAAGCTAGAAGGGTCCTGGATTTCCCATCAACATCTGATGAAGAGGTAGGAAAAGGTAAAGGAACTGCCGTGCAATCTGAGTCTGAGGAAGAAGAAGATGAAGAGGATGAAGATTATTCTGAGCAGTAGTACCCTCCTGCAGACGACAAATATAAGAATATGGAAGAGCGTCTGGCTGCCATGGAGGTGCAAAGAGTGTCTGGGCTGGACTTCGAAGAGCTAGGGTTGGTTGCTGGGATTGTCATTCCCCCTAAGTTTAAGGTGCCTCTTTTTGATAAATACGACGGTTTGTCTTGTCCAAAGATGCATTTACGGTCTTACGTCATAAAAATCCAACTGCATTCTTCTGATAAAGATCTATGGGTTCATTTCTTCCAGGACAGTCTTTCGGGGACATAGTTAGATTGGTTCTACCAGCTAGAGAGGTCTGATATGCACAATTGGGAGGATTTGGCTGCTGCTTTCTACATACAATATCAATATAATGCGGATTTAGCACCAACCTGTACTCAATTATAGAGTATGGGCATGGTATCAAATGAAGGTTTCAAAGAGTATGCCCAGAAATGGAGAGACTTGGCGGGACGAGTACAACCACCTCTATCTGAGAGGGAGCTGGTAGATATGTTCTTGGGTACATTGTATGACCCCTTTTTCAATCACCTAATTGGAAGTTTGTTTGCGGGGTTCACCGAGTTGATTCTGACTGGTGAGAGAGTTGAAGCCGGAATCAAGAACGGAAAAATTCAAAAGGATGCATCTGCTTCCGCTGCCATCAAAAAGACTTTTCCAACCAAGAAAGAAGTCTCAACTGTCTACTCTCAGAGAGGTCAAGGAATAGTTGAGCGCCGGCCAGCGGTGGGGGCCGTAATGATTCATAAGTCTGCAGTTGATCAGCCTTGAAACAATCAACCCAGAACCAACCAAGCAAGGGTAGAAAGGCCTGCACGGCAATTCACCCGGATCAACATGACACCTGCTCAGTTTCTCCCTCATATTTTGAAGTTAAACCTTGCAAGTTTGAAAGAGGCGCCGAAGAATCCGAATACATATTCCCCTTAATACCATTCAAATGCTAAGTGTGCTTATCATTCAGACAGCCTGGGGCACGACACCAATAATTGTTGGGCCCTCAAGAATAAGATCCAGTATTTAATAGATGCTAAAGAAGTTGAATTCGACGCCCCTGAAAAGCCAAACGTGATCTCTGCTCCAATGCCAAAACATGGTCACAATGGCCATGCTGTTGAAGAAGATCTTTTTGTTGCTACTGTTGATGATTTGATGACTCCGTTACCGATAATCAAGTTGAATTTGCTGAAGGCTGGGATTTTCCCAGGATGTGAAGAAGATTGTTGCCTTTGTTCATCCTTACCAACCGACTGTCCATTGTTGAAGTTAGGCATCCAGCGCCTAATGGATAATCAAGAAATCATTTTTGAGAAAACTCCTGTTACACTGACTCCTGTCAATGATATTTCAATAATTACCATATCCGCCAATCTTTCCAAGGTCTCCAAAAGACCTGTTAAGATTACATCCGATCCGAAGATTGTACCGTTGAAGATAACCATGTCGGGGCCTATCTCGTACAAGTCCAACAAATCAATACCGAGGAACTATGGGGGAGAGATCTTTTACCACGATATTAAACAAATTGAATTAACTGAAGAGAGTTCTGATGAAGAGACTCCTGACATTGGAAACATTGTCGGAACGAGTAAAATCACCCGCAGTGGAAGAATTTTCTCTCCTAAGATTGCGCCTCCAAAGGCAATCTTCGGACCCTCAGCCACTCCTAAGGTTACTCCTGTACCGATCACCATATCTGCAAGAACTCCAGTTATTGAAGAAGTTGTGACTCATGTGGTTGTCCCCTCTGCTACTACTGATGATAGAGGGAAAGGGATCCAAGAAGAGCCTGTCAGGATGAGGGCTCAGCCGTTGATCATCCCTGAAACCTCTCAAAAAGAAATGGAAGAGATTTTGAAAATAATCAAGAAAAGCGATTATAATGTTGTGGAGCAACTGGGACAAACCCCCTCAAAAATCTCTATACTGGCCTTGCTGCTTTGTTCAGAAGCTCATGCCAAAGCTTTGATCAAATTTTTGAAGACGGCCCATGTGCCCCAGGAAACCTCCGTGGACCAGTTCCAGGAATGTGTAGCTAGCCTAACAGCAGACAATGGTCTAGGGTTCTCCAACGCCGATTTAACAATCAAAGGGAGGAAGCATAATGACGCTTTGCATGTATCAGTAGAATGTAGAGGCACTACTCTGGCACATGTTCTGGTAGACATTGGTTCATCGATGAATGTCTTACCAAAGAAGGCATTGGATAGGCTAGATTGTGAAGGTCTAACTTTCAATCCCAGCAACATCATTGTCATAGCCTTTGATGGTTCTAAATGGATGGTCCACGGGGAGGTGGACATCCCGATTAAAGTGGGTACTGAAACCTTCAACTCCATATTCTAAGTCATGGACATTCGTCCCTCCTATTCTTGCTTGTTGGGAAGACCCTGGATTCATCATGATGGAGCCGTTACTTCTACTCTGCATCAAAAGCTCAAGTACCTTGTCCAGGGGAAAATTGTGACAGTTCACGGTGAAGAGGAATACATGATAAGCCATCTTAGTTCTTTCCGCTATGTGGAATTGGATGGTGAATTCATCGAAACCCCCTTTCAGCATTTTGAAGAGGTAGCTCAGGAGATTGCGGCAGTGCCCTCTGTACCCATGATTACCCGACCTCCGCCTCGGATGTCATCGCTCAAAGATGAAAAGGCTGTGATTGAAGAAGGAGGAAGCACGATCTGGGGGCAACTTCCCAATTTTCCATTCAAATATGATAAATTCGGCTTGGGTTTCACTGCTTCTGTCCAAAAGGTTGTGCGTCGCTCCCGGGCTGGAGGACCACCAGAGAAGATCACCCATCATGGAGTCAATGCTTTGGAGGATGGTGAAGAGGGGATCAACCTAGAAGACTGGATTTTCCCTACTGTTGAAGGAGGACTGAGAAATTGGGAGGCAAAGGACTTTATTCCCATTACTTTCATCAATCAGTAATTTATCTTTCAAACATTTCTGTTGGTTTGTAATAATTTTTGAACAATTCTTACACTTTTAACCTTGTTCCTTACCCGAGGTACATAGGTCCATTTGTAAGGGTTTGATTTTTCATCTTTATATGCCATTTTAATGAATCATGGACATTTTCATATATAAACTTTTGTGTTCATTGTTTTTATTTTTACATTTTATTTGTTTAAAGGTGGCTATCCCTTACACACACCCACACTCACCAATGCAGGTACCCATCCATTCTGGATTCCATGGGTAACAATTCTGCTATGGCCTTCAGTGACTCTAAAGATCTGGTCTACCATGCTGAATACGAAGGTGAGAAAGATTGTGAGGTGCCGGGAGAATTGGCTAGACTGCTACAACAGGAGGAAAGGGATATTCTGCCTCATGAGGAGTTGTTAGAGACAATCAACTTGGGTACTGAGGAAGACAGAAAAGAAGTCAAAGTGGGTGCCAACCTAGAGCCAAGTGTCAAGGAGCGCCTAATTCAGCTGTTACATGAATATGTTGAGATCTTCATCTGGTCATACAAAGACATGCAGGGACTCGATACAGACATTATGGTACACCGTCTACCCATGAGAGAAGATTGTCCACCAGTTAAACAGAAAGTCCGCCGCATGAGGCCTGACATGTCAGAAAAGATCAAAGCGGAAGTTATGAAGCAGTTCAATGCTAGATTTCTTGTTGTTACTTCCTATCCACAATGGGTTGCTAACATTGTGCCCATGCCTAAGAAGGACGGCAAAGTAAGAATGTGCATGGATTACAGAGACTTAAACAGGGCTAGTCCTAAAGATGACTTTCCACTTCCGCACATTGACATTCTGGTTGACAACACAGCTCAGCACAAGGTATTTTCTTTCATGGACGGATTCTCAGGCTATAACCAGATCTAAATGGCACCTGAAGACATGGAGAAAACTACTTTTGTCACACAGTGAGGTACGTTCTGCTACAAAGTGATGCCATTCGGACTGAAGAATGCCGGGGAAACCTATCAACGCGCCATGGTAGCTTTGTTTCATGATATGATACATCATGAGATAGAGGTCTACGTAGATGACATGATAGCCCGATCACAAACTGAAGAAGAACACCTTGATCACTTGTAAAAGCTGTTTGTCAGGTTGAAGGAGTACAAGCTCAGACTGAACCCAAACAAGTGTACATTCGGAGTCTGGTCCGGTCCGGTAAACTCTTGGGTTTCATTGTCAGCAACAAGGGCATTGAGGTTGATTCTTCCAAAGTCAAAGCTATACAAGAAATGCCCGCTCCTCGCACTGAGAAGGAGGTCAGAGGTTTCTTGGGACGCCTAAACTACATTGCAAGGTTCATTTCTCACCTAACATCTACCTATGAACCAATCTTCAAGCTGTTGAAGAAAGATCAGGTAGTTAAATGGAATGATGACTGTCAAGTTGCTTTCGATAAAATCAAGGAGTATTTGCTAGAACCTCCTATCTTGATGCCACCCGTCGAAGGAAGACCGCTAGTCATGTATCTGACTGTCCTAGAGAATTCAATGGGGTGCGTACTGGGCCAACATGACGAGTCTGGCCGAAAAGAGCATGCCATTTATTACCTTAGCAAAAAGTTTACCGACTGTGAAACAAGATATTCACTGCTCAAGAAAACTTGTTGCGCTTTGGTATGGGCTGCTCGCCGGCTAAGGCAGTACATGTTGACTCATACCACTTTGCTGATATCTAAGATGGATCCGATCAAGTACATATTTGAGAAGCCTTCTCTATCTGGAAGAATAGCTAGATGGAAGATGATCCTAACGGAATACGACATACATTACACGACCCAAAAAGCTATAAAGGAGAGTGTGCTAGCAGATCATCTGGCTCATCAAGTTGTCGAAGATTATCAATCCATGAGGTTCGACTTCCCCGACGAGGACATCATGACATTGGCCAACATTGAAGAGAGCAGACCATATGATGGACCTGAACAAGGATCCCGATGGACCCTGTACTTTGATGGGGCCTCCAATGCACTTGGCAACGGTATCTGCGCGGTACTCATTTCTCCAGAAGGTTGCCATACACCTTTCACTGCTAGACTTTGCTTCAACTGTACTAACAACATGGCAGAGTATGAAGCTTGCATCTTTGGACTCAAGGCTGCCATAGACTTGGGAATCAAATCTCTGATTGTGTTTGGGGACTCAGCTTTGGTCATCAGTCAGATCAGAGGAGAGTGGGATACTAAACATCCAAACCTCATCCCTTACAAAGAACATGTCTTGACATTGTTACCACATTTCGAGCAGATTACCTTTGAGCACTTCCCGCGAGAAGAAAATCAGCTAGCAGATGCTCTAGCTACAATGTCATCCATGTTTAAACTTAACTGGGATAATGAGGCTCCCCAAATCACCATTGAACGGATGGATGAACCTGCACATTGTCATGAGATTAATACCGAAGAAGTAGTGGACCGACCTTGGTTTCATGAAGTCAAAAGGTATCTCAAGGCTCAAGAATATCCTGAAGGAGCTTCAGTTAACGACAAAAAGTTCTTAAGGAGATTCTCAGCTAAGTTCTTCCTAAGCAATGGTATCCTGTACAAGCGCAGTCATGATTGCATTCTGCTCCGTTGTGTGGACAAGATTGAAGCTGAACAGATCATGGCTGAACTGCACAATGGTACCTTTGGCACTCACTCTAGCGGACATACGATGGCTAAGAAGATCCTACGGGCAGGCTATTACTGGTCTACCATGGAAGCTGACTGTTATCAACAATCCAGGACTTGTCGCAAATGTCAAATCTATGCGGACAAGATACATATACCTACAGTTCCTCTCAATGTCTTAACAGCTCCTTGTGCGAGCAATTCCAGATTTAACATCACAATTCATCTCCCTATCGGCCAAAGATGAACGGTGATGTCGAAGCTGCGAACAAAAATATCAAGAAGATCATACAAAAGATGACAGTCACCTACAAGGACTAGCATGAGATGTTATTGTTTGCTCTCCACGGGTACCGTACCACGGCGCGTACATCAATTGGGGCAAAACCCAATTCCTTGGTATATGGCATGGAAGTTGTTTTACCTATCGAGGTTCAGATTCCCTCCTTGAGAATCATGAAAGATGCTGGTTTGAGTGAAGACGATTGGATTCAGACCCGGCTTGATCAACTTAACTTGATTGACGAGAAGAGACTTACTGTTGTTTGTCATGGTCAGACGTATCAAAAACGGATGATCAAGGCATTCAACAAGAAAGTCAGACGCCAGACATATCAAGTCGGGGATCTGGTAATCAAGCGCATCATCTTACCGCAAAGTGATATCAGGGGCAAATAGACTCCTACCTACGAAGGACCATTTGTGATCAAAAACATCTTTTTAGGTGGGGCAATGATCTTAACCACCATGGACGGCGATGACCTGCCGCACCCTGCGAACGCAGACATGGTCAAAAGATACTACGCATAAATGACCCGCTAGGTTGACACACCTAGGAAAAAAAGGGCATCCCGGTGAATCGAAAACCCGAAAGGGCGGTTCAGGCAAAAATTAGGGATAAACAAAAAAAATTTGTACACCTGGCAAGTTGAAAACCCGAAAGGGCGACTTGGGCAAAAAAGGGTTTCCCGGTGGATCGAAAACCCGAAAGGGCGGTCCAGGAAAAATTAGGGAATTAAAGCGTATGACTATGTCTCATCGGATCACTTTAAGGACAGTCTCTTCACGGACAAGCTCCGGGCTTCTGATCAACTCATTCATCTTCGGACGAAGCAAAGAATGGATAAGATATTCAGAGTTACGAAGGTTATAGCAGAATGGGAACCCCATGGAATTTTCACACATAGCCATCTTTCTTTGTATAAATGTTTCTCATTTTTTACGACAACATTCTCTTACTAGGATGTTTGTCTCCTTTGTACAAAATACTTACACAAAGTTAATACAAAGATACTTCAAAGTGCAGAAAACTATTTTCCTTTTCTTCTTTTTTACACTTGTGTTTTATTTGAAAACTTTCAATGATTTATTAATGAGCATATGCATTTGAATATAATCACTGTTTACAAACAAACGAAATGGGAAAGAATAATTACTGATAGGTTGAAAGTATAGGAAAACGTCTTTAGGCTATTCCAGGAGAAATCCCCTGCAGTACATCATCTAGATCCCTAGCGGAGCTAAAACCTTGAAATACATATCCCCAGCGGAGTTATAATTTCAAATCCTTAATTCCCATCAGAGTTCAAACTTCAAACTTCCAATCCCCAGCGGAGTAAAAACTTTGAGTTACAGATTCCCAGCGGAGATGAAACCTTCTTCCCCAGTCGAGTCAAATCTCCAACTATTAATCCCCAGCGGGAACCATTCAGCTTTCCCCAAATTCCCCAGCAGGTTGTCTTAAAAGTCTGAGAATCAACCAGATAACAGTTAACTTTTATCCCCAACCTAGGATAATTCCCTAGTAAAGTGGCATACAACCCCAACTCCTGAGCTTTTTCCAAACAGGAATAAGCTTTTTCCCCCAGAGTCCTGAACTTATTCTCCAGCAGGAAGCCTTCTTCCCCACAGAGTTTTTCACTCCCCAGCAGATTGAAGATTCTCATTCTCATTTCCCCAGTGAAGTCACCAAAGTTTTCATTACTCCTCAACAGAATGAAGATTCTCATTCTTAGTTCCCCGCAGAAATCATCAGAATTTTCCCTATTCCCCAGCCGAGTAAGGATTCCCTTTATTTAACCCCCAGTAGAAGTCTTCAAACTTCTCTGGATTTCCCAAGCAGATTTCTCAAGCAGTTTGACATTACTCTCACAATAGATTTTATTAATACTCCAACTTCGAGACATGAAGGATTCTCACATCCCCACAGAAGTTGTCAGGAATTTTCCATCCCCAACAGTTACCAAGGATTTCTCATCCTCAGCAATCAAAGATTTTGAATCTCCAACAGCGATCAAGGATTTATTTTTCCCAGCAACAATCAAGGGTTTTATTATCTCCAGCCGTCAAGGATTTATTTTCCTCAGCAATACAGCAAACCAGCTTACGTGCGTATACATTACACTCATATATCATAAACATTGATAAAACACATTTATTGCATCATACATTTCATGCAACATAACTTTGTGTTTCAGCTAACATTTTACCCTTTTCAGGATAAGATTAACAGCTATCTTTAACAAATATTCAAAGATTTCAGATACAGTACGTATACACTCCAGACATGGAAGTCATTCTGTTACTCATTCAGATCTCTTATTCAAAGATACAATACGGATACACTCCAGACACGGAAGTCATTCTATTACTCATTCAGAATTCAAAGTCAAAGATACAGTACGGATACACTCCAGACACGGAAGTCATTCTGTTACTCATTCAGATCTCTTATTCAAAGATACAGTACGGATACACTCCAGACACGGAAGTCATTCTGTTACTCATTCAGATCTCTTATTCAAAGATACAGTACAGATACACTCCAGACACGGAAGTCATTCTATTACTCATTCAGAATTCAAAGTCAAAGATACAGTACGGATACACTCCAGACACGAAAGTCATTCTATTACTCATTCAGAATTCAAAGTCAAAGATACAGTACAGATACACTCCAGACACGGAAGTCATTCTGTTACTCATTCAGATATCCTATTCAGATACAGTACGGATACACTCCAAACACGGAAGTCATTCTATTACTCATTCAGAATTCAAAGTCAAGATACAGTACGGATACACTCCAAACACGGAAGTCATTATGTTACTCATTCAGACCTCAACCTCATGATACAGTTCAGATACGCACCAGACACGGATGCCATCCTGATACTCATTCAGATTCAACTCACATATCTTTTATTCAGATACAGTCCAGATACGCCCCAGACACGGTTGCCATTCTGTCACTCATTCTGACTTTTTCCCCAGCCCATAGAAGCTCCAGACACGGATGCCATTTTGTCGCTTATTCAGATTTCAGATTCAGATACAATACAGATACACTCCAGACACGTAAGTCATTCTGTTATTCATTCAAGAATCAAATACCTTTACAGCTCGGATACGCTTCAGACACGGACGCTATTCCATTGCTCATACAGATTCAGTCTCCAGATACAGTTCAGATACGTTCCAGACACGGATACCATTCTGATGCTTATTCTTCTGACTTACAACATATAATTCAACAAACATCCTTGGATGGCATCTTTAAGCCCATCTCCAACAAGATTCTATCACATCTCTAAATGGCATCTTTAATCCCATTTCCTTAAACTACATTTTGACAAGTGCAAATTTACGGGCACTCTTGTGTCCAATCATCTTTTACCTTCGAGTCACGAACGGAAAACTCACCAATCTAACTCTTCAGGTTCAAGAAGATTGAACAGGGGAAGTTGTTGTATCCCAAAATTTTCCCTCTCATTTTATCAAGATTTTCCTCACAAGACTTCTTGGACTCAAGACTAGATTAGGGTTCGCTCAGCTCAAGACCTCACCTTGCACTGATAGCCTGAAATTAGGGTTTGAGTTTGCACAGGGATTTTTGGACTTCCAATGCCTCGTGTGACTTTCATACTTCATGTTGGACCTATAAGATTGCTCATACCAAGTTTCAAGCCTTGAATCATATTTTTGCCCAGTCAGTTGGACAGTTGACCTAAAAATCAGCTGTATTGGGGATAAAGTCAATTGTGGCCAATTTACAATCAAACCTCATATTTTTTGATCCACATCAACATTATAGACTCATATGAACCATTTAATCAAGTTTGGACCGCAACTCCTCAATAAATTTGATCAGATCTTCAAAAGGGCAAAATGGTCATTTTTAGGGTTTTGACGGAGGAAGGGCAATTTCTGATTTTTCACCTAGCCAATGGAAAATTGGGTTCAAGCATGGTTTAAAGGACTCAATAGCATCATCTTGACCTAATCACAAGGTTCAAAAGATCTCAAATGCATTGGATTGACAGATGAATTTTCCAATCAACTGATCAAAAATCAATTGTACACTGAAAAGTCAAACTTTGACTTTTGGGTCAAAATCAAGTGCCAAGGGTCATATTTCATCAAGATGTGTCAAAACATGAAACTTTTTCACCAAGAAACCTAGTTTTGGAAATTAGGGTTTAAGTTTGAAAATTTTCATAACTTAGAATTTTTCTAAGTTATGAAAATTCTTATTTTTTCCCAACTTTTCCCAACTTTTTCACCATGATGCATTTAGATTCAAAGAAAACTTCCAACATGAAAGTTTTATTCCTCCACAAAATCTACAACTTTTATTCACAAAGTTTTCCCAAAAGATTCTTGGATCTCAAGTTATGATTTTGTGAATAAGGGTCCATAAACTTTTTAACTTAGTGAAATTTTGCCCTAGTTTAGGCAGATTTTTGACCTAACTTCATGGCAAATTTTCACATAGTTACAAGAGGAATCTAAAAATTCATTTCAAAGATGGATTGTATAACATGTTACAAGCTTTCCAAAATGTCCAAGAACTCTCCAAGATCATTTATGGTTAGGGAGAATCGAAGAAATGAAAATGGCAAATTATCACTTTTGTCCAAGGCATTTTTCACAATGTTACAACTTGAAAATTTGTCCTAAGCATGCTTGTACTTGGTATTACAGGTCCTAATCCTTTCTACACTCATTAATTTAATGCAAACACATTGGACATTGGCTTTACTCTGACCTATGGAGCTTTGCACAAAGAATTATTCCAAAAATGGCATAAAGTGCATAATACCATTTTCATAAAGCTTGATTTTACAACTTTGTTTATCTTGAGCCATGTACCTGATCTCTTATTGCCAAAAATATCCACAAACATCAGGAAACTTGTAACAACTCTCATCAGACCTCAAACTAGCCTGTACAGGCCTTTGGCTTTGTCGCTTCACCTTTTCTTCAAAAGCAAGCAAACTTGCAAAAGTCCACACAACTTGTCCATATGATAAAACCAAGACTTTGTATCATTTCAAACAACCTCAGAACATTGTTGCAAGCCAAAAGCATGAATTGCCAACTTCTTAAACACCCTAAAACACCAAAATCCCATTTTTCTGCCCAAACAGGGCATCATCTGCAGAACCTTAGCCATTTCCATATTGCCTCGTGCGTTTTGCTTTGAACCACTTCAAATACATTCCATTCCTCACATCCAAGTTATCCAGGCCCCTGTCTTGCAACTGTAACCACTGTTTCAAGCTTCACCATTTTCATTTTCTGAGTTTGCTGGTTGACTTCTACCAAGAGTTTCAAGCAATTTCAAGGCAAGTTGAGCATTGGAGAAGCTTGAGGAAACTTCAAGCAAGCTCAAAAGAACTTCAGGCCTCACTCAAAGTGCCCACATTGCCATATCCAAACTCAACTGAACAAGTTATTTTTCAAGTTTCTATCTCTCTATTTAGGCATCATTAAGCTTAGGTTTGGGAAGCAAAAATGTAGTCTTCAACATGCTTAAGCTGTACATATGCGTAGAATCCATTTATATTAACTGAGCTAAAAGTATTTGGATGATGAACATGCTGAAAAAACTAGGTCAGAAATCAGGGCCTTTAAACTATCCTTGGTCTTTTAGAGTTAGGTCATGTTTTTTATATCATTGGAATCGTGACTAAAAATGCTACAAGTTTCATGTTGCAAGATTTTGTTTTTGTGCAAAGAATAGAGAGTTACAGAATCAAGCATAGGACGCGCACGTTTGGAGAGACAGAGGTCAGGGATGAAGTTGTTCTGGGCCTGAACCTTGGGCTTGTTACTTTTTGCACCCCCCTTTTACTTTTTGCACCCCCCTTGCATATTTTTATATTTTTTTGTATTTTCTTGCATAATTTATATTTTCTGACTTTATTTATTTTTTCTGAACATTTAAAATCACAAAAAATATTTTCTTTATTTTTGGCATTTTATCTTCTTTTTTTTTTTGCATAATAAATAGTTTATTAGGTTTAATAGAATTTATTTTCTTGAATAAACTTGTAAATAATATTAAAATATCATACCTTTTTATTTTTATTATTTATACACTTAAAATAATATTTTCATACAATTTTCAATTTTTTAACATTTTGTATATATTATTTTTTTTCTTAAACAAAAATGGACAAATAAATAACTAGAAAACAATATTTTTCTTTTGAACAAAAATTAGGGTTTTCACCCTTTCAAAAATAATCATTTTATTTTCTTATTTTTAAGACATAAACAAATTCATTTTTACATACATAAAAATTAATACAAAAACATTTTTGCATATTTACATTTTATTGCATATTTAAATATTGTTTATTTATTTATTTGTACAATAAATTCAATTTGGTTGTAATAGTTTTAGGGTTTTATTTTGTATAAATATCCCCCATTCAAAACTTGTATCCCCCTTCCCATAATATTGTTGTAATAGTTTAGATTTACTTTACGCATTTTATTGCTTTCATATACCATGATAGTAAACTAGGGTTTTGGATTAAAAGACCAAAAATCAAACAAATAGCAAGACCTAATACAAGACAAAAAATGCATGAAAAAATGACAACACATTGCACACAAGCACCCCTAGGGTTTCATCCACTTTGTTGCCTTAAAATGGCCATGGTATGCATGCTAGGTATCTTGGCAAAACGAAACAAAACAAAAGATCATAGTCCCTCGATGACGCTATCAAAAGGTTTCCTAAAAACAAATGATCTTAGTCCCTAAAACTTGCTAAGATACTTGGCACCATTGCTATCATGGTCATACGATGACCCGCGCCCGTCCCGTTTAACATCCAAAGATAGGGTTGTTTACCAAATGCAATGGTAAATCAACAATGTCAAAGGAATAAAAATGTGTAGGAAAGACTTTTGAGTAAGTTGATGCTTCTAGTTACTTGATCATTTCAAAAATAATCCTTTCTATTTTCAAACTATCACACACATATTTCAAAACATTTCCAAACAACTTTCAAAAAATTGAAATATTTTTCAAAAGACAAACATCTTTGTATACATTCTTACGAACGAGAATCATTACAAAGATTGCCTAAACAAATGCCTCTTTTCAAAATACTTTCAAAACCACACAAAGAACCATTTCAAACAATTGAAAAATCAAAGCAAGTGATCTAAAACAAGTAACTAAGAGCCCATGGAAAACCATGGATGAAAAGGGTGCTAGCACCTTCCCTTTTCATAATTTACCCCCCGAACGCAAAAACAATCTCAAAGGTCTTTCCTGTGCTTTTTTACCTTTCCTTTTGGATAAAATAAAAGTCGGTGGCAACTCTTGCTAAACCGCAACATTTGCAAACACAAACACAAAACCTCAAGTCAGTTCTCCCACCGCATCACAGTATGCAACACTGACATCCTTCTTTCCGGCAAAGGTCTTCTTCATTGTGCTTGAGGACACATCTCTTTGAATTTTGCCACTTTTTATACTCGCTTTTACTCGTTCTCTGGTCATAATTAGTTCAGTAAATCCAGCCGAAGAGCTTCCGATCAGGTGGTTGAAGAACGATCCAGATAACGTGCCAAAGAACATATCCACCAATTCTATGTCAGATAGAGGGAGTTGGACTCTACCCGCGAGGTCCCGCCATTTTTTAGCATAGGTTTTCAAACCTTCACCTGCACCCATAGACATGCCTTGCAACTGTGTCCGAGTTGGAGCTAAGTCAGCATTATACTGGTATTGCTTGTAAAAGGCAGCAACCAAATATTCCCAATTGCGAATGTTGGTCCCTTCCAACTGATAGAACCAATCCAACTGCATCCCTGACAAGCTTTCTTGGAAGAAATGCACCCATAGATTCCTATCCGCAGTATGGGGTTGAATTTTCCTGACGTATGATCTCAAATGCAGCTTTGGACAAGAGACACCGTCATATTTAGCGAAAGTGGGGACCTTGAATTTTTGTGGGATGACAACCCCTGAGACAAGTCCTAGCTCTTCAAAATCCAATCCGGGTACCCTCTGGATCTCCATAGCGTTGAGGTGATCCTCCAACTGTTTGTATTTATTGTCAGCTGGAGGATATTGCTCTTCAGAGTAATCAACCTCTTCTTCTTCTTCAGACTCTTGATGGCCATTCACTTCCTTGTTTTTTCCTTCTTGATTATCCCCTTCACCCGATGATGTTGTGACGTCTAGAGTCCGCCTGGCTGGTCCTTTAAACCTTCTTCCCAGATTCAAAACACCGACTGTTTTCTTCGCTTTCTTCTTCTTTTCTTTGATCAACAGGGTTTTCAAATCCTCTTGTCCTTTTGCCAGAGTCAAGAACATTTGTTGAAACTGAGCGTTCTGCGCCTGAAGATCTTTTACTGTCTGTTCAATATCCATCTCACTGAAATAAACAGTATAAAGATAAGGAGACCTATTTGTAAGAAACATGTTTGTGTTATGATGAATGAAGATGCATATGCAAATGATTTCAAGGAAATTAGAGATTTAAATTTGCTTTAGACAAAAAGGAACGCACGTTATATTAATAAATCCAAGTTTGAGTACATCATGCCTCTTTGGGCTTACAATGAAAGAAATAAAATACAGAAACTCCTAAGACAAAAAGGTTGAACGCATCCTCTTTGGCGTGATGTAGGCGTTCAGACTCCGTTCTTCATGAAGTTGCTTGGAGAGTTCCAAAAACTTCTTCTCACTGGCGTAGAATTGGGCTTCGAAAGTGTCTCGTTCTTCCTTAAGCTGAATCTAATCCCTTTGTAAGTTTTTTAGAGAGGTAGGCATGTTGGGATGAAGGACAGTGTACGGGACATCTCCTTTAACAACAGGCTCTATAATAACCGGGAGAATGGAGGGGTAAGGCATTGCAAGACTCTAAGCACGAGCCCGTACCCACCTAAGGTAAGGCTCAAGGGGAATGGAATTTGTGTGCCCCAATGTCCTACTTTCCACCTTTCTTACCATCCTCTAAGGTCATATAAACCTCCAACGATAGTCTTGATTATCGTTTTCATAGTCGAACACCAAACCTTGGATGAGAGCGTCATGTGGACCCTCTCTTCGTGTGTACCCAAACTGTCACAAAGCTAAGCAAGGGTTATAAGTGATGCCTCCTCTAATTCCAAGCAGAGGGACATTAGGGAATTCCCCACAATGGCCGATGATAGTAATGTCCTCCAAGGATCAGGAACACCAGTGGATATCTGAATTCCTGAGTGACATCAGCCTATTGGACCACCTCAAACCTTGCTCATTCTTCACAACGGATCGGGGAAGATGTGAAACAAACCATTTAGCCAACAAAGGAGTATAACACATGAGGGTTCCTCTTCTCTTCATGGTGCGAGAATGGAGAGAATGCAAGATATCTCCAAACAAAGTAGGCACTGGATTGTGAGGTAAAAAGATTTTGACAACATTCACATCTATAAATTGGTCAGGATTTAGAAATAGTACCAACCCATAGATGAGAAGAGCCAAAATTTCTTCGAAAGCTTGTAAATCCAGGTTATTCCAACAGTCTTGAGCTTTTCCAGTAAGAACTTGGCTAATAACCCTTTGACACCACTTATTGTTTCCCAATTAGCCGTGACATCGAATTGTTGTAAGTATAAAGCTCGGGAAACCTCTTCAGGGCTTGGATCCCTTTCAGTATCGTTGAAAGGTAGTTGATCGAGAATAGAAATCCCCAAGAGTTGAGAGAACTCTTCTATAGTTGGCACAAGCTGGTAATCGGGGAAGGTAATGCAATGGTGCAACGGGTCAAAGAATTGGAAAAGCACCTTCATCATATCTTCATCAAAGCTTGAGGTAACCAAGTTAAGAAGTCGTCCATGTCTTTTGGTGAACGGAGAATTCTCAGGGACCCTTGATGCTAACTCTTTGAGCTGAAAAGGTACTCGTACAAGGTTGACTTTGATTGTGTTCCTGCGAGTGGGAGTCATATCCTACAAAATAAAACAAAGATAAATCTCAAAAATCCTTGAAATGGTTAGTCTAAAATGCTATGGTATGATGCCATGATGTTATGTATAAGCATATGCATAAGTTAAATCAAACAAATCCTTAGGTTTAGGCTTGCATGAGGTTTTATAGGTAAGTACCCTCTTGAAGTTTAGTTGGTTCAATCTGTCCTAGAAAGTAACGGGGTTCTAGGGGATCTCAATATCACTGATCTTTCTTCATCGAGCATTGTTTCAGTGCAAGCCTCTTTAATGGCGAATGAAATATCCCAAAAGTCTGATCTCAATGAGTGTAGTATCGAGTATCAACCAACTTCGGACTGCACCAAAGTCGGCTACCTCACTACTTCTTAATGGTCAAGTTGGTCAAGTAAGGTTCTAAAGTCAGTTAGTGCTTCATGACACCATACAACGACTCCATATTCTCCTTGACTACTCAAGGGCTACCGGTACCAACAAATGTGTCACACTAGCGTAGTTATTGCTTAGACCAAGTCAGTATACCCCACACAATTTCCACAATTTATTGCTACTTACCTAAAAAAGGTGCCCCAGATCCGGGTAGATGATTCAAACAAGCCCAAACAAAGAACCATAATGTAAAGCAAATCAAACAAGGAAAGCAAGTAAAGGTGATATAGTCCTAAGGTAACCCCACTTTTAATAATTTCCCCAACAGAGTCGCCAGTTCTGTAATACGATGGGAGAACTGACTTGGGTTTTTTTGCGCTTGATCGCAATTGTGCCGATAGCAAGAGTCGTCACCGACTTTTCTTTTATCCAATAAAGAAAGGTTGAAAAGAACAGGAAAGACCTTTCGAGATATTTTCTTGAGTTCGGGGGGTAGGTTATGAAAAGGGAAGGTGTTAGCACTCTTTTCACCCGTAGTTATCTACGGGCTCTTAGTTGCTTGCTAGATCACTTTCTTTTGTTTGAAAATGTGCTTGGGGTGTGGGTTTTGAAAGTATTTTGAAAACGTCTTTGTAATGGTTCTCGTCTCTATTAGAACGCGTACAAAGTGTTTTGTCTTTTGAAAAATGTTTCAAAGTGAAGTTGTGGGTATATAAAATGTTTTTGTTGTGATCAAGCGAGCAACTAGGAGTAACCTACCTACTCAAAAGGTCTTAAATGTTCTTTTCCTTCTCCTTTAGATATTGCTATCTTACTATTGATTTGGTAAGAAGCCCCATCGTTGGATGTGAAGGGACGGGCACGAGACGTTTTGTATAGTCATCAAAGGCAACCTATGGGACATTTTAGAAATATTGTTTAGGGACTAAATTGTTTACTGAAGGCAACACTGAGGGACATAGAGGTACTACAATCTTTTTTATCGAAGGGTCTTTGCTAAAGCACCCATATTCGAGGGGCTTGACTATTTTTCTGAAGCAACTAGTGGAATTACCCTAAGGGTGCATGTGTGGACAACGTGTTTGATTTGCATGCATTTAGTCTTTGATTAAGGGTTATCTATTTGTTGTTTTTATCTTGCCATACATTCCCTATTCTACTAGAAATTATATGAAAAACGGTAAACTTGCGGAAATTAAAATCCTACGCTATTACATCATTATGGGAATGGGGATACAGTTTGCAAACGGGAATGAAATAAGTGTCTAATCATTACAACCATATCGAATGAGTGGACAGTAATGGAGTGTATATATATATATATATATATATATATATATATATATATATATATATATATATATATATATATATATATATATATATATATATATATATATATATATATAAAATACATAAACAATGTAAAAAGAAGGAAAAACTTCATTTTAAACTATTATGTGTTGACACATGCTATTATGCATCGACACATAATTTTCCTTGCCCCTGCCAAACTAAATCCACTCAGTATGAGTCGACACATAATGGAATATGTCGACTCATTTCCGATTTGTGTCGATACATATGCGCTTTGTATCGACCCATGCACCTTCCATCTTTCTGTTTTGGGACCTGGATAGTAGTATGAGGTGATGCATAAGACCGTGTGTCGACTCATACCCTGTTTTTTCACTTAGAATGAGTCGACCCATATGGGTATATGTCGACTCATGTTGAAGTTTTTTGCCTCTATCACCATTCTTTTGCATGTATCAGCCAGTTTTCAACATATAAATGATAAAAATGAACAACAAGTAAATGATTAACTTCAAGAGTAGAGATTGCTACATCTTATTTTCAAAAATAAACCAAAAATGATGAATCGAAAATACAAGGTTAAGATGACTTACCTTGAAACTACACTTAGGTTTTGAGTCTGAATACCCTTCAAGATGTTGTGTGGACCTTAACGAAACTCCAGAAAGCTGCTAGACCTCCCTTTATGTTGAAGGTTGTTGAACAAACTCCAAACAGTCAAGTTTATGTAGTACTATCTTGTGTTTAGAAGTTGAGAACAAAGGCACTGCAGAAACTGTTCTTGTGCTTGAATAATATCTATGTGATGTGAAGTGTTTAAAGGGTTTTTTTGGGAGAGTTGGATTTTATGAATGAGCTGGGTTTTATGAATGATAAGAGTTTAACAAAAGTTTTGTTTTTTCTCTTCTCCTCCTTTTTCCTCAGAAAAAATCAATCCCTTATGTCTTATGAAACAACCCCTTTTGTATCCCCTTGACTGAGGTTTTGGAGGGAAACAAAATAAGTTATTTTGAACTGTTTTTTCCTACTGCTTTGATACTTTTTTACACAATTTTCTTTTGCCATTTTGGTGCAATTTTGTGGCTGTTATGATACATGTTGGAGCAGACTGCATAGAGCAGTTTTGGACTGGTTTTCTGGACAAATTTTGGACTGTATAGGACAACATACACAGGTTTTGTGACAGGTTTGTGGTGCAGTATAGCACAAGGTTTTGTAGGACAACAATTGAGCAAGGTTTTGGAGTGTTGTGGGAATGTATTGAAGTAGCATATTTTTTGTTCAGCAATAACTTGGACAACATAGTTTGCATCATGAAACAAGTTTGGCTTATAGAGCAATTTATGCATATTGTATCAAAGACAAAGCATTGTGGCAAGGTTTTGAGTCAAAGGAAAAAGTCCAAGCAAATACAAAGTTTAGGATTTGTAAACTTGCAAAAATTACACTTTGTAATAACTTGAATCATTTGTAACATCTTGAACTATTTTTAATTGTAGTGACAAGATGTCATGAAGCAGTTTAACTTAGAAAAATTTCCAAGTCTTATAAAAGTTGGATTTTTGACTTTCTTGATTTTTGATGATCAAATTTCATATTTTGGATGTCTTGATGAAATATGATTTTTGGGACTCAACTTTGGTCAAAAAGTCAAAGTTTGACTTTTTAGTGTACAGTTGACTTTTCCTACCAGTTGACCGAATTTTGTCTATCAATCCACTGATCCCAGAAGATGAATTGAAAAATGCAATTAGGTAAAAATGACGCGCTCGGATCCTTGAGATCATACTTCCAACCAATAAACCAGGCATTAGGTCAAAAATCAAAGTTCGGTCCTTTTCAGTCAAAACCCTAATTTTGCCCATTTTGGTAATTTGAATGACTTTCTTGGAACACTGTGATCTAAGCCTTGAAACTTGATAGAAGAAAACCTGAGGGTCTAGGAGGATCCTTTGATAAATGAGATGGAAAATTTTGGGGTACAACACTATCAAATGGAATTGTTTTT
Source organism: Vicia faba (assembly GCA_948472305.1). Lineage (NCBI taxonomy): Eukaryota > Viridiplantae > Streptophyta > Magnoliopsida > Fabales > Fabaceae > Vicia > Vicia faba. The sequence goes on from OX451737.1 coordinate 1,328,649,926, forward strand.
AGGGGTTGAATGTGTTGTGATAACCTGAGTAATTGATGTGTATTAAATGGGTTGTTGATGTTATGTTGGAGATGATGAGGATTGATAACTTTGAATTTATTTAATAATTATGTTGCGCTAATTCCAGTTATGTTGTGCATTTGAGATTGTGATTGTGTGATAATCCAGAGAATGGATTACGAGAGTCGTCGGTGCATTATGTTAGGACCATAGAAAGGTCTTAACGTATTGACATTGATATGTATGATTCACGCATCATTTAAGTTGTGTCAAGAGGCATGTTTGCTAGTTCAGAGAGGGGACTATTGGCTTGTACCAAGCTCAGAGAGGGGGATCATGGGTTCAAAGAGGGGACCCAGTTCCTGAGAGGACCAATTATTGAGTTGGTACCACATGCATACACATCAAGTTCATAGTTGAGTTGCATTGTATAAATGAGTTGTATACATAATATTGTTTTATGTGTGATTGTAGAGTTGGGTGTGAGAATGTATTGTGACTTGAAGTATGCAATTCTTTGTAGAACATGTATGTATTGATACTCTACCTTGAAATATGTACCGCTTACTTTATTAATATGATTTATCACCCCTTTGTTGTTGTTGTTGTGGTATGTGCTCCTCATTGGAGTACAGATAATCAGGTAAATGAGTAACTACTTAGAATGGAAGGTGAAACAAGGTTGTTCTTATTTTATTTTTCATTTTGTGTTTTAGATTACGTGATCTGATTTGTAACATTGGGTGGGGCAAACAATTTCCTTTTATTCTATTTATGTTAAATGGAGAGTTGAAGTACTCTCTTTGTTGTGATACTTTTGTTGTTTAAGGATATTTTATCGTATTTCATTTGAGTTTAATAAAGTAGATTCATGAGACTTATATTTTTGCAAAACATGTTTATCTTTTTAATTCCGTTGCCATGATACTCTAAGAGAAGGTAAGCATGCAATGACAGATATTGAATGTTTTATTTTAAATTTTAAGTGTTGCAGAGCATATATGTTGATGTCGAGTAACATCCTAAGTATGAATATGTGTTATCTACATGCTTTATTTTATAATAATAAATGCATAGTTTTTAGGATGCTACATGCAACATCTGGCCCTTGACAACATGCCAAGTTTGTTGCAATTTGGAGCAAATTTTCATATTGGATTTCAACCAGATTTGTTGATATCTTTTAACAATGTGTAATTGTGATTTGTTTGATTGTTTGGTTGAAGATCAAATAAATTTAAATGAAGATTTAAATTTTATTTTGAATTTAAAACAAATCATATATTTTGTTGGAGACTTTTGTGGAACAAATCAAATCCAACTTAATCTGCTATAATTCTGGACGAGATCACAACTAACATCCAAAGGAGAAAAGCCCAAAATTGCACTGCTATTTAAGGGCTCATTCCTCACGTTTGAAAGGGTGTGTGCTAGGATTGAATTTCTTTATGCCAGGTTTTATTTGAGTCTTTTATTTGTGTTTCTTGTACACCTCGCTAGCGTCTTCATTCTAATCATAAGTCATAATAGTTGATTTGTCTAGTTGAGTTATAATTCAACATTCATCATTTTGTTTATTGATGTTGATCACTAGGGTTAGTGACTAAGAGAAAGTGATATGGGGTTCTCATATTTAGTGGGAGACATAAATAGAAAGACACTAGGTTAAATTAAGAAGATGGGCATTGAATAAGAGGATTGTTCATCTAAGATACTTTGTACTAATTCTATTGAAGAGTGGATTTCCTTTCTTGGGTCGGATGTCCCCCAAATAAAGGTGTGGTTTGCATTGAACTGGGTTAACAATTATTGTGTTCTTTATTTCTTTTTGCTTCATCATCTTGTATAAGTTAAATTGTCTTAACTTGGTTGTACACATTGTCTTAGACACTGTGTCCAATATCTATCCCCTAAGGAACAAAATTTCATAACACAATATCTTCTTGGCCTCATAACTATGGTTCAATAACATGTTTCCTTTTAGAAGCCTTTCTCGCAACAATTCAAGCAATTCCGTGAAACTTCAAATAACACAATTGTAAAATAAAATACTAAATAGGCCCTAACGGGCTATGTGTGTTGCCCGAGATAATCCAGTAAAAAATTCACCATCTGGGTTTACCAAACCCATTAGGTTATCCATATTAACACTGATCATCTGCAAGTGCTCCTGATCATCTGTGCATGGTGGAGGTGGCGTGTCAGCTTGCACGTTAGCCTCAGAAACCCCAACATCAGATGGAATCCCAGCATCAATATCCCTAACAACGGGTGGGATGATGTGAGGGTGTGATAAAGTGAGGTATCACTCCATGTAACCATCCTCACACTATGAGTCGTGTTGAACCCTCACTGCTTTATCTCTAATGGCACAGGCAGAGCTGATGATGTTAATCTAAAACCACTGGTAAATGCCCCTAACTAGAACATCTGAAATTAGTCTTGGGATGCCCTAGACATACCCATATTATCACAAACATCTCTTAGGCAAGTGTCTAGCAACTAAAGTCTCCCACCTCATATAACTTAATAATAAAGAAGACTCGCCAAACTCACGACGATCCCTGTGACCTGTGTATGGTGTCCAAATGATATCCTCTGCTTTTAGAGCATCAATCGTCCTCTTGTACTCTGTAACACCACCTGGATGAGATTGTTTGGACTTCCATCGCCTTGCCTATGGGGCTCCCGCAGGGGTATGTTGCACTCTCCTATCACAGATGGTGGAGAAATGCTTGAATTTCAGCACTAATAAAAGAAGACAAACACAACAAATAATAATTAAGAAATGTCACAAATAATAAATAAGAGCTAAACATCAAATAAGAACTAAACATACTACAACTAGTATAGATAGAATAAACTCAAATAACCAACAAGTTGTTTGGTCTCAAAGACAGTCGCAACTCTAAATGTTGAATATAGGATGGTCAATGCAACACACCCCAAGCCCATATGCTAGTCTCAAGGCTACCGAATAACCATAAGTATCAAGCATCAGTATAAACATGAGACTTATCCACAAAGAGAATACATGCTACTAGATGTAGCATGTACTCCCTAGCGGCAACCTCATACATATGTGCCTCCACAAGGTCATGGTACTTATCCCGAAGTCAAGACATCCGAAGGTGAGCTCCCTAATTCAAACTCATCTAGCACGACCTCTTTAGTGACTTATAAATCCTATACAACTGTCAACAATGGTGTCGATTGGTTAATAACAAAAGTAGTAAAGAATCTACAAGCGATGGGGAGATGGAACAATGAGGAGACATCATCCAAAGTGATAGTCATCTCCCTAAATGAAAGATGAAAGGGAGATGTCTCCTTGTGCCATCGCTCAATAAACGTAGACAAAATTGAAGCACCAAGCATGGCCAATGAGCAGTCTACGAACTCCTGGAGACCAAAATAGGCAACAATACGCCTGACCTACCCAGACATCAAACTGAGTGGGAAGTTCTTCATCTTCGAACCGTGGGATGTCACCTTCAATGGCTGACGGTCTAGTAACAAACAAAGTTATAAAATATCAGTAAATTTTCAACAGATCACAGAATAATAATAAATAAATTGAAGTTAGCTATAAAATATATATACTTCTCCTTGCCATAATATGTATGCGACATGGTCAACAATGCATACTCTGTGAGCACTGATCGATCATTAGGTTCTCCCGAGAATGTTCCACCAAGGTGAACAAATTCTTTTGTAGAACCACAAGCTGTAACATCAGTATCATCACCATTAAGAGTATTACCATCAACAATAAGATCTATGGGAGCCACCACCTCATCAACAACCTTTGCATATGTAATGGGTACCTCCTCAGCAACAAGTAACTCCTCAGGAACAAATACCTCCTTAGCAACAGGTACCGTATCAACAACATGTACCTCCTCAACCACATGTACCTCATCAACAATAGGTACCCGATCAACAACAGATACCTGATCAACAGCAAGAACCTCATCAACTGTAATTGCTCGACGTCGGGTGTGCGAAATTGTTCTGAGACTGCTCAGCCAACCGTTTCTGGTGAATACCAGTTGAAGCTACTCGACCCGCCCATAGCTAAGAAGCCTCTGCCGCATTAGCTATAGCTAGGGATGTTGCTCTATTAGTGATCCTGCGGACAATGATCTTGTCCTTCCCTATAGTTCTCACTTCAAAATAATAAAATGACAAAAATCAATGAACGAATATTCCAAAATTTCAAATTTCAAAATTTTCAGAAAACATTTCGAAAATTTCATAATTTAAGACAAAAACTTTCAAAAATTTCATTATTTCCAAGAAAGCTTTTGGCAATTTCAAAATTTACGATAAACTCCTCTCTTTTTCAAGAAAATCCAATAGATTTTGGAAATTTTCAATATCATTAGAGAAGTTTTAAAATCAACGTAAGTTTTGAGTGAATTTTAAAAATGTTTAAAATTTTTTACAAGGATATTATATTTTTTTTCACATCATTTAGAAATATTAAGTATATCTTTTAGTCACTATTATAAATAATAAATTTTTTGATTCATTGAACCATGTATCTAAACATTATTATATTTGAGATACATTAATTGTTTAATAAATAAAAATAAAATTGTTAGTGGCTAGAGGGCGTACGTACGATTTAGAGGATCACAAGTTAAAACCTTTTACATAGATACTAATCATAAATATGAGAAGAGCAATTTATGACATGTAAGAATCATAAATGTATATGAACATGTGAGGCATGGAGGTCCTCCATTGGTAGGGTAGCCCAATGAATCGTGTACCTCATTTGAACTCCACATTCAACAATCAAGATCACATAACCCAGTCCCGAGCCTAAAATGGTCAAAGAAACCGAATCTGGTATGTATTAATTAATTAACTAATTATTTAAATTATTAACTACTTATTAATAATGCATGTCCATGTTCACTTGCAACTTGGCATTCCCGCTACCTCCACGTGTTCATAATTAATGAAGTTCAAAATTAGACGCCAAAACCCAACAAAAAAGGCTTACTAATCTTTCAACCCTTTCTCTCCCTCTTTCACCAATCCATTCATCAAATCATTATTCCTATATTTGCTTCATATATATTTCATTTTCTTCCAAAACCATATCCCACCACAAATCAATTTCCGTTTCTCCGCCGGAGAAATCAATCGCCGCCACAATGCTGTAATCTCCATACCCTTCCGTTACGGCATCCGTGGTAGTGAGCGTTTCATCACCTTCATAATTCAACAACGCTCTCTATCACATTCTTACGGCGCAGTTTATTGTCTGTTTCTGTTCAGTATAATCTTGCATTCTCGCCATTACCGGTAAACGACGACAACAACACCAATGACTACCAAATCCGATTCCGTCGTTTACCTTCACGGTAACCTCGATTTGAAAATCGTCGAGGCTCGTTTTCTACCGAACATGGACATGTTCTCTGAGCGGTTTCGAAGATTCTTCTCCGCTTTCAATTCATGCAGAACTTCGACTTTTGGTAAAGGAAAGAATCACGAACCACATCATCATCATCATCCTAAAATTATAACCAGCGATCCTTACGTAACGGTTTGTCTTGCCGGAGCAACGGTGGCGCGTACGCGAGTTATTTCGAACTCGCAGTCGCCGAAATGGGAAGAGCATTTCAGGATTCCGTTGGCTCATCCTGTTTCTCAGGTTGAATTCTATGTGAAGGATAATGATATGTTTGGCGCTGATTTGATCGGAGTCGCAACCGTTTCGGCGACGAGGATTTTATCTGGTGATAGTATATGTGATTGGTTTCCGATTATAGGTTCTTTCGGTAAGCCGCCGAAGCCGGATTGCGCGGTTTTTCTTGAGATGAAATTCACGAGGTGTGATGATAATCCTCTGTATCGATCCGGTGTTTCGCTTGAGGCGGATAGGTTTAACGTTGAGGATTCGTATTTTCCGGTGAGGCATGGAGGATCAGTGACGCTGTATCAAGATGCGCATGTGCCGGATTCAATGTTGCCGGGGATTGAATTGGATGATGGTGTGGAGTTTCAGCAAGGGAAGTGCTGGGAAGATATCTGTCATGCGATCTTGGAAGCTCATCATTTGGTGTATATTGTCGGTTGGTCGATTTTTCATAAGGTGAAGCTTGTTAGGGAACCATCTAAACCCTTGCCTAGTGGTGGAAATTTGAATTTGGGGGAATTGCTCAAGTACAAATCTCAAGAAGGTTTGCGAGTTTTACTGTTGGTTTGGGATGATAAAACTTCACACAGTAAATTTTTCATTAACACGGTACTTTTTTTGTTTTTTGTGTTCCTACTTACATTTTGATTTAGGTTGAAATAATCATTCATTAGGTTTTATCAATGTTGATTTTCATGAATTTATCATGCTCCTAGACTTGAAGGGAAGTTAATCTTGATTAATATTGATGGTACGCACAAGGTTTTAAATAACGGCCGCGGTCGCATAAAGTTATTGTATCAATGATTTCGGTCCGTAAACGTATTGTATCAATGATTTCGGTTGTCGCGATGTGATTTTATCACAATTTGTTCTTTATCACAAAAACGGTGAATAACGGTATCGGTACCAACACTTGCGATATTGTTTTGTCACGGCCGTTTTTGCGGTAACGTATCATTTTTTAAAATCTTGGGTATGCATTAGAATAGTTTGATAATAAACAAATTATTAATGGTTGTCCCCACTTCTTCCTTTTCTAAATTAGGAAAGAAAAAAACTTTAATGGTTAGTTATTATCAGACAAAAGTGACTGATTAAGTAAATCCTTTATACATAGAAGTTGCGTGAACAGTGTTACTGCTTTGGCCTTTTGGGCATATCTTCTTGTTTGGCATGCTGCCAAGTTCAATTTGGTGTTTGTTGCACTTTTTCTGAACCTTACGAGTTAATAATTTGGTTGCAGAATGGAATAATGCAAACTCATGATGAAGAAACTCGAAAATTTTTCAAGCATTCTTCAGTTACATGCGTGTTGTCACCAAGATATGCCAGCAGTAAGCTTAGCATTTTCAAGCAGCAGGCATGCTTTATGCTATGGTTTACTAGCTTTCCTAGACTTTTTTATGTTTCTGTTTAAAAGTTATGCATATTTTATGGTTATTTACATCATTTCATAATATCACTCTAGTTTTAATATATTGTTGGTCATCCTAAATGGATTGGACACTCTCATCCGAGTTATTCACATGCACAACAAATTTTTATATGGAAGTCTAACATGAGGGGATCTATTCCCATGCACAGGATTGATTTTTGAATCTTTGCGTTGATATTGTTAAAATAAGAAAACTCATGTTATATGGATTGTGTATCCTATAATAATTTTGAATATCATAGATTATCTCTTAGCTATAGTTTTTGTCTCTTATTATATCTCATAGTTTATTTTCTGTCAATTGTTTTGCCATATTTGACTAGAATATGCTAAACCAATATGGTTTGACACTAGTGAGCGATATATTGTAATTTACAAAAACGAAAAGAATGCAATATCTTCTACTTTTAGGGAAAAAATTCTATTTATATAGGTAAAGCTTAATGCTTGGTCTTTCTTTGTCTCATTCCTTTTACAATCAGTAATTGATTTTTATAAAGCCCAACATGACATTTCGAAAGAAAAAATATTGTTTTGTTTTTAAAAAATTTGGAAGACCTGTTAACTGTATATCGTTGCATCAAATTCAGGTTGTTGGAACGCTTTTTACACACCATCAGAAATGTGTGATCGTTGATACCCAAGCACATGGAAATAATCGGAAGATAACTGCATTTATAGGTGGTCTAGATCTTTGTGATGGTCGGTATGATACACCTGAGCATAGAATTTGCCGTGATCTTGACACTGTTTATAAGGATGATTATCATAATCCCACATTTTCTGTAAGTTAATAATTTCTGACCATACTTCATATTAACATTCCAAATGACATTTGTATGACCTTTTCTTTTGAACATGAAATGTCCAGTTTCTGTTCCCTTCTCAAATAAGCGGAAAAAAAATCCTCTTTGTTTAAAAGCTAGTAGCATTTCTTGGTCTGTAGTGTAAATATTCATATACGGCATTGTTTTAGCATGTAGTGGTTAGGATGTTAAAGTAGAGAAAGAAGCCTTTCAGAAAGTTTGTCATGTTAGAACTCTAGCAGTGTTATTGGTACCTCGAATCTCGTAGTAAATGAAAGAACTCAAGAAGCACAGTTTTACAGAGAATGAATATTACTGCATAATTCATCGAGTCTTTAGGAAATAATTGCCAGACAAAACTGAATACATGAGCTAGATACTTATACAACAATAAGGGGTTAGTGAGTGTCTAACTAACTCAATAATCTCAAACTAACATAACAGTCGGTAACTACTATAGCTTACGTGAAGCTTTCTATATATATATATATATATATATATATATATATATATATATATATATATATATATATATATATATATATATATATATATATATATATATATATATATATATATATATATATATATATATATATATACTGTGATACTTCATAAACATAAATTGTCTTAATGTTTTTATTTTTAAATAATAAGATTGAGATTGCCAAGGCACTCTTACCAAGTGGAATTTCTTTTTATCCCCATTTTAATAATAGGCAGGAACCAAGGGTCCAAGGCAACCATGGCATGATCTGCATTGTAAAATTGAAGGGCCTGCTGCATATGATATACTCACTAATTTTGAGCAGCGCTGGAAGAGAGCCACCAGATGGTCTGAGTTAGGTCAAAAATTAAAAAGAGTGTCGCACTGGCATGATGATTCTTTAATTAAGTTAGAACGCATCTCTTGGATTCTTAGTCCTTCTGAATCAATGCCAAATGATGATCCTGAATTATGGGTTTCAAAGGAAGATGACCCTGAAAATTGGCATGTTCAGGTTACCAGTTCATTGTCTTTAACGTATAGTATCTATTTACTTTTTTGTTTTGATTTTTAGAGATAATTTTTTTACTTTATTTTTGTTTTTCACAGGTTTTTCGATCCATAGATTCAGGCTCTTTGAAAGGATTTCCTAAAGATATACTTGAAGCCAGGGCTCAGGTGACTGAATCTTTTATAAGATGAATTTAACCAACTTAGAGCTGATCTATGTATGTTACAGAGCCTTGGATTTTCCTTGTCTCACTAATTAATTTTGTTGTCAACCACTCATTGCAGAATCTTGTTTGTGCAAAAAATTTGGTCATAGACAAGAGTATTCAGACAGCTTACATACATGCCATTAGATCTGCCCAGCATTTTATTTATATCGAGAATCAATACTTTATTGGATCATCCTTTGCTTGGCCATCTTACAAAGAAGCAGGTTTTGACAGAATATTGATATTTTGCTTACAATTTTGATTGCTCATTCTTAGAGTATGACAGAAGTTTTGTTACTTTTAGCTCAAGAGTATTTCTCAATATTGTAGTGTTTGCAAAACCATGCTCGTGCTCTTTTGCTTATCGTGCAACTTCATATGTTCTGTTATTGTGTGGCTAAACTATCGTCGATATCACTTGAACATAGAAATGTTCATTTTTCATCGTTGTTTTTCCTCAAGATATGAAACCTGCCCAAGCCATGCTCTTTTGCTCATCCTGTATTTTGAGCAACTGCCTAATACTGATGATATGACAAACTGACTCAATATATATGTCATATACATTAACTGTATAGCCAAAATATCTGTGACTTGAAATATCCGTGTTTAGCATTGTTTTTTACCTTCAAGCTGTCTAGTGGATAATGTTTTTTGTCGTGATATTTTTTATTAGTATTTTATTACAACATGTTCTACTAATTTTAATAATACATTATATGATCAGGTGCTGATAACTTAATTCCTATGGAGTTGGCGCTGAAAATTGTCAGTAAAATCAGATCTCAAGAGAGGTTTACTGTTTATATTGTCATTCCAATGTGGCCAGAAGGTGTCCCTTCTTCTGTCACAGTGCAAGAGATTCTCTATTTTCAGGTAATATAGTGTAAAAGATGTGGCTAGCATAGCATATGTAAAATTTTAAAATAGTAGATAATTTTTAAGCCAGTCAATTATTATCGGTATGCTTATTAAAGAGGAATTCACATTTTCAGGGACAAACTATGCAAATGATGTATGGAATCATAGCTCGGGAATTAAAATATATGAACCTTAACAATAGCCATCCACAAGATTACCTCAATTTTTACTGTCTTGGTAATCGAGAGAAGTTTACAACTGAAGATTCAAATCCAAAGAGTTCACATTCCGATGATGGCGACACGGTAATTGTTCAAAATGTTCTTCTGACTTATGCATTAATGATGGAATGAATCACCTTGCAGTTGAAAACTTGTTATATATGCTGGTATATTCGTATATTATGGTCGTAAACCATAATTTGAACTAGTCTTGAAACTCAAAAACAACTGAAAGAAAGAGGAGGTACAGGGTGGTCATACGGCCTGGCCTCATTGAAGATCCAGAAGAAGAAAAAGTGGTACATAAGTCACAATTAGAACTATTAACGACACTAATTCCAATTTATGTGATGAGCATGTCACAACTTAACCGGGATAAATAGTAAGACTAAAGGGGTGGGTTTATAAGCAAGGTGAGGCGAAAGTCCAAATTTTTAGGCCTTTTAGATCAGGAACCCCAAGTTTGGACTACTGTAAAGCTCAATTTGTAAAACACCCCTCCAATTAGCCCTGTGCTAAAAATCTAACAAAAATGAATAAAAAGTAATATCACTTAAGTTTCATTCGGTATATTAATTTAATGGAACTAGCAAGTCTCGTCTCTAATAGGGTTCCTTGTTATAAATTATCTGTACTAATTTATTATTTGCTTTGCTCCTAGCACTTGTGGGCTAGTCCAGCATGCCTTTAGTTGTTGGTCATTAGAGAAAATTAAATTCACCTCTATTATAAGATATGTTAAAATGACACTGAGAGTCTTTCTAGTTGAAAAATATATGCTAATATTCTCTTTACTTTGAAAATACGATGAGGTGTCAAACAAAAAATCGTAGTTAAATGTTTTTAGTAACAAACAAAAAATCACAGGTAAAATGACATCTTTACCTATAATTTTTTGTTGACACTAAAAATTATATGAGATGTTAGTGTCATTTTACTAGACTTCAGAGAAAGTTAATCCACATCTTTAAAGTAGAAAGAAGAGAGAAATAGAATTATATTTAAGAAAAGAGAGGGTTGTCAAAAAAATAAAAAGAGGAAGGAAAAATCTTAATTGTAGGCCGTACTTAAATCCTCAAGATTGTATGTTTTATGGAGTTCAAACTTCAAATAGTTAGTCTATTATTTATTATAGTTCTTGCATGCTACATTTTCAATTATTTATTATGGTACATTTCTCTACATTACTACTGGATTGTGTATATGAAGTATGTGCCCAATCTTCTTGTTGATAGATATTTAGTTCAGGGTTGGTATTGTTATTTTGATATCATTAAGTTAATATTTTCCTGCAATCATCAGGTTTCAGCTTCACAAAAGTTTCAACGGTTTATGATTTATGTACATGCCAAGGGAATGGTTGTGGATGATGAGTATGTGATGGTTGGATCTGCCAATATCAACCAACGATCTTTGGGTGGATCAAGAGATACTGAGATAGCAATGGGTGCATATCAACCCCGCCATACATGGAACAAGAAAAAGGGGCACCCTCATGGGCAGGTTTGTATGATAATATTCACCAAATCCAGTACTACAAACCTATATACATGGAGTTAGGATTCCACCTTTCTCCAGACATCACTTTCACAAGGACTTGTTTAACTGATATTTGCAGGTATATGGGTATAGAATGTCCTTGTGGGCAGAGCACTTAGGGACCATACATGACTGCTTCAAGGAGCCTGAAAGTTTGGAATGTGTGAAGACTGTGAACGAGATTGCGGAACAAAACTGGAAGAAATTTACAGCTGATGATTTTAAGCCATTGGAAGGGCACATTATGAAATATCCCATCAAAGTGAATGCAGATGGGAAAGTAAGCCCTTTACCTGGATTTGAGTCTTTCCCAGACGTCGGCGGCAAGGTGCTTGGTTCCCGATCTACTCTTCCTGATGCTCTAACTACATAGACATAACATAACCTCCCATTCTCAAATAAGGGAGAGAATTGGATCGCAAGACGTGCTGGGCAAAAATTTTATCGGCTCCACAAATTTTTAAAGAGTCCTTGCCCAACTTTTTTTTTATCACGATCTACTGTATAGTACAGGCTGCATATGTCAGCCATAGCCACACTGTATATTTGTTTGTGTTGAATGCTTGCTGCATATAGTTTGGGTCTTCAAGTGCTTAATAATAAACCATTATTTCTTAGCCCACACCAGTTCCAATGCCCTTGAATTCAAGGATGTTTATAACTCTTCCATTGAGAACTTCACACTTACCAGGTAAAACAATTGTTTAAAATTTTATACTTCAGTGTTTTAGTTTTATAGTATTTAAAAGCGTATTAACATCAATATAAATTGATGTTCATCCACCGACATATAATTACCATTGTTACCATATTATTCCTTCCTAATTTTTTGTTACTATCACCCAATTAATATAAGAAATTTTCTCTTTCTTTAAATGAAATTATACTATTATATGATAAAGAAAACACATATTAGGAAGCATTGCCTGGTATATATACGGTGGAAAACATTCCGACTCCACTTAAGTAAATGAATTACATTACACAAGTTCATCTCATTCAATAGTAATTCCATAACAACAACGATTAATTAAGCTCTATTACAAGAACAAAATTAACATGAACAAACCATATTATAAAGATGATACAAAGCATTTTAATTTAATTAACAGTGACTTGTCCAACCATACCAGCTCCTTGGTGAGGTGAGCAGTAGAATTTGTAGGTACCCTTAGCATCCAACTTAACGCTGTAAGTCTCACCAGGAGCGTTGAGAAGATCTTCTTCAGGCATGGAAATTTTCGCTGCATCAACCCCGGAAGGAATCTCGTCTTCATCAAAGACAACGTTGTGAGGAAAACCAGCATTGTTCTTGAATACAATCGTGTCTCCAGCAGACACTTCGAAACTGTTTGGAACAAAAGCCAAACCCCCATCACTAGCACCAAGCAAGACTTCAACAGCCAAGGCATTGCTAGCTAGCACTGCACTTGCAGCAGTGGCAACAAGAGCAACTCCAAAGTCCTTGAGTGAAGCTCTGACACAAAGCCTTGGTGATTGGGAAGATGAAGTTGGAATTTTAGCCATGGCACTAACTTTGGTGGCTGCGTTTGCCTTAAGACCTGTGAACGATGGAATAGCAACGGTGGTGGAAGTGACTGTGGCCATTTTTTCTCAAGAGTAATTGGTTTCTTCTCTACTGAATTTGTATATGTTTGAAGGGAATCGAAAGAGAAACACAGAGGGTGATTTTTTATAGAATGGATGATAAAGATGTGGATTGGGTTTTTGTGTGGCTAAGATGTGTGGTAGAATGTGTGATTTAGATAATGTAGATGTGCCACAGAGTGCATGGGCTTAAAGTGGGTTATCTGATGAACATTGCTGTGATTGGTTGGGTTGGATGTTATCCTCCGACGTGGCTTAGATTTTTTTTAGTAAATAGTTATTTTTATTTCTCCGGAAAATTTATGGTTAAAGGTAGAACACTACAACAAAGATTTTCTCTAGCCGTACATGTGACAGTTAATTTTTTTATTTTAATTATTTTTTTAATTCACGTGAATGTTTTTTTTAATTTAAATTATTAATTTTTTAACATTTTTTTAAATTAATTTTTGTTACTTATTTTAATTCTATTTTTACTTTTTTAAATTATATATTATATTTTATTAACTATTTTTTGACTTACTTTAATTATATATTATATTTTAATTATTTAAATATAGGAAAGAATGTATAATTTTTTTGCCATAGTCAAGGATTGAACATGACACCTTAAGGTTGTAGGTCCAACTTCTTACCATTGAGGTGTTGTACATTTCAAATTATAATTTTCACACAGTTACAAATACGCATACTATGTGTGGATTTTTCTCATCATGTAATCGAAGTTTTTCTCATCTTAGATATGTTATTCAACTTTATTGAAGAATAATTTAGTATTTCTAGTTGCTTTAATAACTTAGCTATTAAGTTTATTCTATTAGGGCCTATGTGACAGTTTATTTGTGTATAAATAATTTAGTTGTAGATGTCATAAATACAACATTTTTCTTTGTAATTTTACAGTCGTCATTCTCTTTGCTCTCATAAATATACTCTTTTGTTCATCATCACATTGTGTACTAACAAATTGGTATCTAGAGCTCCAGTTTCGATTCACGGGGAAACACGAGTGAAATGGTGAGGCGTTGCGTGGTTGATTTTGGTTCTTGAATTCGTGTTGAATCTTGAACAAAAATCAGAACAAAATCACATTTTTTTCTGATTCTGTGAGATTGGGAAATATTGTGTTTAGTGAGATCTAAGTGTTTTGTACAAGGTTGAAAATGAACGAAAATGGTAGTCTGAGTACCAAACCTCATGTTTTTATAGCAAGAACTGAAATAGATGGATGATTCAAATGCATGTGTTATTCGATGCTCAGGATGCTCTTGAGTTTGTTATCGATGGCTATGTTCCAATTGCAGCAGACGCGACAGAAGAAGAGAGAAACGAGCAAAGAGACAAAAGGAAGAAAGATTATAAAGCATTGTTTTATATCCATCAGTGTGTGGATGTGAATGTGTTTGAGAAAATTATTGATTCGACGATGGCGAAGGAGGCATGGGACACACTATTCAGATGTTACAGTGGTGAATCGTCAGTAAAGAAGGTAAAGATTCAGTCCATGCGAAAGCAATATGAGAATCTCAACATGAAGAACAATGAGAAGGTTTCTAAGTACATCTCCAAAGTGATTCTAATCACTAATGAGATGAAAACTTATGGAGAAACCCTTTCCGAACAAGTAATCATTGAGAAGATATTGAGGCCGCTTACTCCTCAATTTGATTACATTGTTGTAGAAATTGAACATTCTAAAGATCTAGACACCATGAGAATAGAAGAGTTGCAAAGCAGTCTAGAGGCGCAAGCGTTGCATCTGACTGAAAGAACTTATGAGAGGGAAGTTGAGTAGGCTCTGAAGGCTTCTTTTGTCAAGAAGGACCAGAAGCATTCTTGGTCATAAACCAAGAATGGACTTGGTGACAGATTTCAGAAATCAGAAACCTCTACTTCTAATGAGAAGAAACATCCGAAGGGAAAGGAGAAGTTTGACAAGAAGAAGGTTCAATATCATTGTTGTAAGCATTTTGGCCATTTTGCTAAAGATTGTTGATCAAATAAGGGAAGAAAATCAGAAGAAGCAAATATAGCCAGAGGAGATTATGATGATGAACATGTGCTATTGATGGCTTATGATTCTGATGGAAAGTGTTTGGCAGACTGGTGGTATATGGATACTGGTTGTTCAAATCACTTGACTAGAAACAAACAATGACTGATAGATTTTGACTCCAGAAGGAGGACAAAAATCAGATGTGCTGATGATAAATACCTTGATGCAGAAGGTATGGGAAATGTCAAAGTTAAAGTGAAGAATAGGAAGACCGTTCTAATTAAGGATGTTTGGTATGTTCCTGGAAATAAGAGCAATCTGATGAGTTTGTGTCAGCTCATTGAGAAAGATTTCTCAGTTATTATGAAGAACAATCTTTTGAAGTTGTATCAGAAGCTGATTATGCAATCTGAGCAGCGATGCAACAGAACATTCAAGGTGAATGTAGAAACAACTGAAATAGAGTGTCTTAGTGCAGAAGGCACTGGAGGTGATAATAAGTTATGGCATCAAAGGTTGGGGCATCTGAATTACAAGAGTTTAGGGTATCTAAGTTCTAAGAAGCTCGTGTGTGACATTTCGAAGATTGTGAAGCCTGAGAAGTCATGTGAGGTATGCATGAAAGGCAAGCAACCCAGATTTCCATCTATGTCAGAAGTAGCCCCAAGAGCAAAACATGCTTTGGGAGTAGTGCATTCTAAAGTGTGTGTACCATTTCTAGAACCTTCACTTAGAAGAAATAGGTATTTTGTGTCTTTTGTGGATGAGTTCACAAGAATGACATGTGTAATACTCATAAAGTTTAAACATGAGGTGTTTACTGAGTTCCAAAAGTTCAAGGTGAAGGCTGAGAAACAAAGTGGTCATAAGTTAAAGATTCTCATAATGGATGGTGGAGGTGAGTATAACTCTACATGATTCCATAAGTTTTGTGAGAAGAATAAAATTGAGCATGAGGTTACTGCTCCTTATACTCCTCAACACAATGGTCTTGGAGAAAGAAGAAATCGTACTTTGCTTAATATAACGAGAAGCAGCTGAAAGAGAAGAAGCTACCTCATACCTTGTGGGGAGAAGCTGTGGCCACTTCAGTGTATGTGCTCAACAGGTGTCCAACTAAGAAGCTAAAGGAAATTGTTCCTTTAGAAAAGTGGACCGGAGACAAGCAAAGTGTTATCCATTCGAAGGTGTTTTGTTTTGTATGTTACAAACATGTTCCAGAAGCTAGAAGAAAGAAGTTGGATGATAGAAGCAAAGTAATGATTCTGGTGGGGTACCACAGTACAAGTGTATACAAGCTTTATTATCCAGAAACTAATAGAGTTGAAGTCAACAAAGACGTTATTGTAAAATAATCAGAAGTATGGGATTGGAGAAAGTCTCAATCTATTTCTGAAGATGATTAAGAACTTGAAAGTTCTAAAGAAGTGTTAGAGTCAGATGGTGAATCTGATTCTGATCCAGATTTTGATGATGACCCAGAATCTGGTGGTGGTCATGCTTATGGAAGGGAAAACTCTGAAGATGTAGATTTTGGAGGACAAGCTTCTAAAGATGATCATGTTTCTGGTGGAAATCATATCTTTAAAGGTGGACCTTCTGAAGGAGGAGCTTATGAAGGTAGTCCAGCCTCTGATGAAGGTCATGATTCTGAAGATGAAACTTCAGAAGATAGAGGTTCTGAAGGTGGTAAAGTATTTGTTACTATTCCAGAATCAGAAAGAGTTTCTGAACAAGTTTATAGGCCACAAAGAATTAAACAAATACCAAGAAGGTTTGCAGAGTTTGACATGTTGTAAGACACTGAAGTAGGTTCAGAAGGAAAAATTATTCAGTGTGCCATGTTAGTAGTTTTGAACCCATGAGCATTTAAGAAGCTCTCAAGAAGAAAGTATGGTTGAATTCTATGAAAGAAGAACTTGAGGCTATAGAAAGAAATAATACTTGGAAGATGACTAAGCTTCCAGATAAGAAGAAAGCCATCAGCGTCAGATGAGTTTTCAAGATAAAACTTAATCGAGATGGATCAATTGGCAAGTACAAAGCAAGGCTAGTGGCTAGAGGTTTTCTTCAGAAACATGGGCTAGATTACTTTGAGGTGTTTGTGTTATAGTTAGACATGAAAGAATCAGACTGGTGATTGCTTTAGCTGCAAATAGAAATTGGCCTCTAATGCATCTGGATGTAAAGTATGCATTTCTGAACGATTCATTACAAGAAGAGGTATACATGTCAGAACCTTCTGAATTTGTGAAAAATAATCAGGAAGGGATGGTGTACAAGTTACATAAAGCTCTGTATGGATTGAAGCAAGCGCCTAAAGCTTAAAATTTGAAGATTGATTCATTTTTCAAGAAGCAATGTTTTCATAAGTGTGAAATGGAATATGGAGTTTATGTGCAGCATTCTGGAGGCGATATGATTCTGGTATGTCTTTATGTTGATGACATATTACTAATGGGAAGCTGTCCATAAAGTATAATCAAGTTCAAAGAGGTGCTGATGAATGAATTTGAGATGACTGGTCTTGGAAATATGGGATGTTTTTTAGGGATGGAGATTTTGTACCAGGAGAAGGGTATCATTTTACATCATCTGAAGTATGAACTCGAGCTTATGAAGAGATTTAAGCTACAAAATTGTAAGACCGTTGTCACACCATCAGAAACCAATCATAAATTGGATTCTGATTCTAACGATGAAGATGTGGATGCTATGACCTTCAAACAATTGGTTGGTTCTCTAAGGTATTTGTGTAATACCAAACTTGATATTTGTTATGCAGCTGGATTAGTTAGTAGGTTCATGAGTAAACTTAAATGGTCCCAATACCAAGCTGTTGTCAGTATTTTGAGGTATATCAAGGGAACTCTGAAGTTTGGAGTACTATTTCCTTCTGGAAGAAAGACAAATTCAGAGTTGATGAGTAACTCTAATTCTGATTGGTGTGGAGATAGAGTTGATAGAAGAAGTACTTCTGGATACTTGTTTAAGTTTCTAGGAGGTCCTATTTCTTGGTGTTCCAAGAAGAAATCTATTATTGCTCTATCAACATGTGAAGCTGAGTACATTGCAGGTCCATAGCTGCATGTCAAGCTGTGTGGCTTCTGAATCTATTGCAGGATCTGAAGATCAAGGTAGATAAGCCTTTGAAGATGATGGTTGATAACAAATCTGAAATCAATCTTGCCAAGAACCCAATACTACACGGGAGAAGCAAGCATGTTGAAATAAAGTATCATTTTCTCATAAATCAAGTCCAGAACGGAGTACTAGAAGTTGTGCACTGTAGCACCCAGAAGTGGCTGACAGATATTCTGATAAAAGCAATCAAGACGTATCAATTTCTCTGTTTAAGGGATGGAGTTGGTGTTGTTAGTTTTGATTAGGAAATTATAAATTAAGGGATAGTATTGAAGGATAATTTAGTATTTCTAATTGCTTTAATAACTTAGCTATTAAGTTTATTCTATTAGGGCCTATGTGACAGTTTATTTGTGTACAAATAGTCTAGTTGTAGATGTAATAAATGTAACATTTTTCCTTGCAACTTTACAGCCGTCATTCTCTTTGCTCTCATAAATATATTTTTTTGTTCATTATCACCTTGTGTACCAACTAACTTGTCACACACACACATATATATATATATATATATATATATATATATATATATATATATATATATATATATATATATATATATATATATATATATATGAATATATATATATATATGAATATATATATATGAATCCTTTTAACTTCTTTGTTTTGAGCTTCAACTTCAATTAATATATACTACATAGTTTCTCCATTATTACCATTACGGCTGCTGTAGGAAGCATCTCAAACTTTATTAGGAGGTTTTGAATATTCCATTGTAACAATGTGTAGTTATACCTAATATGAAACTTCAAATGATCATTTATAACATTTGTTTGGTTGAAGATGACAACTATGTAGCACTTTTATTTCACATGCTAGATAAATATGTCATCACTAGAATCGTGGTTCAACTATGTAGCACTTTTATTTCTTTGTGTGGTGATCTCTTTTTTCCATTTGTATAGAAGCATCCGGTAATTTATTATAATTTTGTTTCAGAATATATGTTAGATTTTGGCATCGGTTTCAAGCTGGTGTTAGATTTTGGCACATTGTTACCACTTCCAATTTTGAAAACTTTCTTCCTTTATTGTTTGATACTGACGGTTTGTGGGATTTTAATTTCATGGATACAATTGTATATAATCTCTGCACATAAGAGTCATAGTTTCTTGATAATTAGTCGAACAAGAATATAATTGAGGTATTCTGAGCGCCACACATATAGAACAAGGTCGGATGGGGGGAGTATGATGCAGGTGGATGACCGCATAAGAAGTTTACAACTTTGCAACGTGTTGAAATGAAAAGGCCACATCAGTAGAAAAAACAGTTGGAAAAGACTGATAATAGGACAAATTCTGTTATGAATCCGCAAATGAAGGAAGTGGGAAGAGGAATGAGGACGCGTCGTCCATCTTGCAAGCTGCAGGGTTTCATCCATTAACCCTAGTATTTATAGTATTAGGATGGAGCATGTGGGTATGAATGATTTGTGAGAATATTCTTCTCGTCTTTATTACACTGAGATTTCTCTCCTTTATCATTCATCTTGCTTGTAGTTCAAATTGATTCTCTTCTATTTCATACACTGGAAGTTGAATCAGTTCATTAATAATACATTAAATCTCCCACTTCATTTATTAGTGATCATTACATTGTTGCTTTCATTACATCATGTCTGGTTTCGCCCACTTGAAGGGAGTCCAAGATGAAATTAAAAATGATGTTTAGTCGTAGCTTCTGAAGTTTTTCGATGCCATGGATATCAGAGATCACGAACAAGTTAAATGGATAAATTCCTTAGAAACAAATAACGGAAACCGTCTTTCCAGAATCGAATCGGCAGTCGAATCCTTACTCAAGAATGTGGCATACTCACAACATGATGATAGGAACTCGCGACATCGTCCCCCTTTCCAAACAAGCAGTGTTAAGCTCGAGTTTCCCAGATTCGATGGTACACACGCGATTGAATGGATCTTCAAAGCAGAGCAGTTCTTCGAGTATTACAATATTCCAGATGCGGATCGTTTGACGATTGCGGCTGTTCATTTGGATCAAAAAGTTGTGCCTTGGTATCAGATGATACAGCGTACAAATCCCTTCCAATCATGGCAAATTTTCACCCGTGCGATTGAGGTAGATTTTGGCCCTTCTTGTTATGAATGTCCTCGTGCTACCTTATTCAAACTGACAAAAAAATCTATTGTTGCTGAGTATTACCTGGAATTTACATCTTTAGCAAATAGAGTTTATGGTGTTAGTCCTAAAGCATTATTAGAGTGTTTTGTTAGCGGATTACAACAGGAATTGTAGAGGAAAGTTTTAGCTTAAACACCAACTTGCAATCAAAGAGCAGTTGCTTTAGCCAAACTCTTTGAAGAAAAATGCAAACCAAATACCATAAATCAATCCACCAACTCAACTTCCAAACTTAACACATTCCATAATCCAAATCCTAACAGAACCACCACACCACCATTATTACCAACACCAAACTCAAAACCCGCAAATTTCTATCAAAAAAACCAAAATGTCAAGAAAATGAGCTCGACAGAGGTGTAAATCAGAAGAGAAAAAGGGTTGCGTTATACCTGTGATGAGAAGTGGCCATTTAGCCATAAATTCCCTAATAGAACCATGATGATATTGCAAGTAGAGGATGATGTTAGTGATTCTGAGGAAGGCAACGAGACCCAAGTGATCTCAGTTGAGGATAAACAATTGGAATTGCGCTTGTCTTTTAATGCTTTAAAAGGAACAACTGATATTGGCACTATTAAATTTACATGACATATTGGTAATATACCAATTCAAATCTTAGTGGATGGGGGTAGTTCAGATAATTTCTTACAACCTCAGATTGCTCAATTATTGAAAATGGAGACTGCTCCTGCACCTTTCTTTAAAGTATTGGTAGGAAATGGCAATTCCCTAAGTCCTGAGGGGTCCATTCCTGAACTGTGTGTAGCTGTCTAAAACCATGACATCAAGATTCCTGTGTATTTATTACCTATTGTGAGGGTAGATTTGATCTTAGGAGCTACATGGCTCGCTACATTGGGACCACATGTAGCAGACTATCAATCATTATCCATTAAATTTTTTGATAAAGGTGAGTTTATGACACTGCAAGGGGGAAGAAGTCAGAGTCCACAACAAGAACAGTTACATCACATGAGGCGTTTATATCAAACTGATGCAATTGAATCTTGTTTTGCCATCCATAGAGTTGAGCCTAGCAATGAGCAATATTGTTGGTTAGAGTTACCTAATACCTTGGAACCCAATTTAGTGCTTCTGCTGAACAAATTCAAAGAAGTATTCCAAAAACCTACTGGTTTACCATCACCAAGAGTATAGAACCATATGATACCATTGATGCAAGGAAAAGTTCCATTCAAAGTAAGGCCTTACAGGTATCCCCAGAGCTAGAAGGCGCAAATTAAACTCATGATCCAGGAAATGCTCACAGAAGGTATCATTCAACCTAGTAGCAGTCCCTTTTCGTCACCAATTGTTTTGGTCAAAAAGAAAGACGGGACTTGGAGATTTTATACTGATTATAGGGCCCTGAATGCTATCATTGTTAAAGACTCTTTCCCTATGCCTATTATGGATGAACTTCTGGATGAGTTTTTTGGCGCTAAGTGGTTCTTGAAACTCGATTTGAGATCCGGTTACCATCAAATCTTGGTGGAACCTAGTGATAGATACAAAACGGCCTTAAGAACACATCAGGGAAATTATGAATGACTAGTTATGCCCTTTGGCTTAACTAATGCCCCTGCATCCTTCCAATGTCTAATGAACCAAATATTTCAGCCATTATTGAGAAAGTATGTCCTGGTTTTTTTTGATGATATACTGGTGTATAACCCCTCAATTTCTGCTCATCTACACCATTTGGAGACAGTTTTACAAATTCTATAGAATAATTAATTATTTGTAAAACTATCCAAATGTTCTTTTGGAATGGAGGAAGTGGATTATTTAGGCCACATAGTTTCTGGTACCAGTGTAACAATGGACAAAGACAAAGTCCATACAGTTTTAAAGTGGCCACAACCAAGAAATACCAAACAACTCAGAGGGTTTCTTGGCTTGACTGGATATTATCGCAGATTTGTTAAGGGATATGCAGCAATAACTTCTCCTCTTACTGACTTGTTAAAGAAAGAAGGCTTTAAGTGGACTGCAGAAGCTACTAAGGCTTTTGAAAAACTTAAAGTAGCTATTACTACTGCATTTGTTCTGGCATTACCTCAATTCACTATACCGTTCAGAATTGAAATCGATGCATCGGGTACAGGAGTAGGAGCTGTATTAAGCCAACTTGGTCATCTGATTGCCTTTTTCTCAAAAAAGATGGTACCTAGAATGCAAAAACAATCAGCATATAATAGAGAATTATTTGCTATAACTAAAGCCATTGCTAAGTTTAGACACTATTTATTGGGGCACAAATTCACTATCAGGACCGATCAAAAGAGTTTGAAGAGTTTGATGGACCAGTCCTTACAAACCCCTGAGCAACATGCATGGTTACAAAAATTCATTGGTTATGACTTCACAATTGAATATAAGCCTGGAAAAGACAATGGGGCAGTTGATGCATTATCTAGAGTCTGCTTAATGTCCTAGTCTAAACCTAAAGTGGAGTTATTGGCAGAATTAAGAAGCAGTACAGAAAATGACAGTAAATTACAAGCTCTAATCAGAAATTCTGCCACTGTACAAGGACAAAAATTTAGGATGCACGGGGGATTAATATACTGGAAGGACAAAATTGTAGTTCTAGATGATCAACCGTTGTAAACCAAATTGTTGCTTGAGTTTCACTCTTCTCCTATTGGTGGTCATGCATGAATAGCGAGGACAATGGCTAGAATTTCAGCACAATTTTTCTGGAAGAATATGAAACAGGACATCATAGATTTTATCCAAAACTGTCTCATCTGTCAGCAAGCAAAGCATGATACTAGAGCTCCTGCTGGATTACTACAGCCATTGCCAATACCAGAGCAAGTTTGGGACGATGTGGCAATGGATTTTATCATAGGGTTACCCCCTTCTCACGGTTACACTGTTATCATGGTCGTCATTGACAGGTTAACAAAATATAGGCACTTCAGTCCCTTAAAAGCATATTACAACAATATGATTATTGCTGAAACATTCATGAGAACCATAGTTAAGTTACATGGGATGCCTAAATCTATTATCTCAGATAGAGATAAAGTGTTTATCATAAAATTTTATTTTTCAGTTGCAGGGCACTATGTTGGCCATGTCATCAACATACCCCCCCCCCCCAACTGATGGATAATCAGAGGCTCTCAACAAATGTTTTGAGATGTATTTGCGATGTCTCACCTTCCAAAATCCTAGGTCATGGTTTAAAGCACTATATTGGACGGAATATTGGTACAATACAACTTTTTATACTAGCTTGGGCATGACTCCCTTCTAAGCATTATATGGCAGACCACCTCCTACATTAATCTGATACAGTCATTCATTAGGTGATACACTTAGTGTACAACAACTACTGATGGACAGAGATAGGTTGTTAACTCAATTGAAGACCAATTTGAAACGTGCATAACAAGTTATCAAGACCCAAGCTGATAGACACCGAAGGGATGTGCAATTTGCGGTAGGAGAGCAAGTGTTGGTGAAATTACGACCCTATCGACATAATTCTGTTGCTTTGTGAAAGAATCAGAAATTGGGGATGCGATACTTTGGACCATTCACTATTAGTGAGAAAATAGGACAAGTGGATTGCAAACTTTTGTTGCCTCCGGATGCCTGCATTCATCCGGTGTTCCACGTCTCTCAACTGAAACTATTTAAGGGACAACATATTGATCCATACATTCCTTTACCCTTGACGACACATGAGTTAGGACCCATTCTACAACCTCTAACAACACTTCAAAAGAGGACTATCATGAGAAATGATCAAGCTATTCTGCAGGTGTTGATTCAATGAGATAGCTTGACTGTTAAAGATGAGACATGGGAAGATGTTGATGAAATAGCTGCAAACTATCCTAACTTCAACCTTGAGGACAAGGTTGATTTTAAAGGGGAAGGTATTATAATGAAAAGGCCAAATCAGCAGAAAGAACAGGTGGAAAAGGCTGATAATAGGACAAACTCTGTTATGGATCCGTAAATGAAGGATGTGGGAAGAGGAATGAGGACGCGTCGTCCATCTTGCAAGCTGCAGGGTTTCATCCATTAACCCTAGTATTTATAGTATTAGGACGGGGAATGTGGGTGTGAATGATTTGTGAGAATATTCTTCTCTCTTCTTTATTACACTGAGATTTCTCTCCTTTATCATTCATCTTGCTTGTGATTCAAATTGATTCTATTCTATTTCATATACTAGAAGTTGAATCAATTTATTAATAATACATTAAATCTCCCACTTCATTTATTAGTGATCATTACACATGTTTGGTGCGGTGTTCAGTATGGATTATGAATCATTTCTCTGTCAAGGATGGCTTCTACATGTTATTTACACTACTAGGTGTAGCTTGTATGCTTTCAAGTTGTGAAGATAAAAGAAGCTAAGTTATTGCAGTATGAATATAGCACATAGAGTTCCACATAAAGTTTTTACAAAGGTAAGAGTTTATATATCGCTTTTGAACAATACATTTTAAAACTTGAAGTAATGGGCTTCTGAAAAGTTATTGGACCGTAAGCCATCATGTATATTTTAATTATTAAATTATAATTATTATTTCATAAAAAACATATTAATAAAAAGAGAAAAGAAGTGATGCACTGACAGACTGTCAACCATGTATTCAATTATACTCCACTTTTATTTTAAATTTTTTTTAATGACATGACAAATTATTTACTTTCTACTGATTGATTGTGTAAAAAAAATTTACGCTAACAGTATATGAATATTATTCTCTAATAAAAATAGTTTAAAGTTTAAGAAACATAAAAATAAATAAATAAAGTAAAAAAATTAATAAAAAAGTAAAAATTAAATAAAATTCCATGTGGAATTAAACAAATAATTAAAAACTAAAAAAATAGCATGTGGATTGCCACGTAGACATATAGCGAGAATCTTTGCTGTAATGTGACAGTCAAGGATGTATATAAGGGAATCTAAATATTACGAGGAAGTTTTAAAAAAAATCTTTTACAAGGAGTTAAAGTGAAACTCGCTAATATTACAAGAGGTGTTGTATATTTAACTCTAAATTCTAAGGGTGCGTTTGTTTCAAGTTACAAAATATTATTTATTGGAATTCTATTCTCAGTATTATTATTTCTAGGAATAATATTATGAATGATATTTCTATGCAAGTGTTTGGTCAAAAGTTTAAAATTCCCATAAATATTTACAATATTTATTCAATTTATAAATTATAAAAAATAAAAATAAAATATATCTGAGTAGAAGTGAGAAGTTATAGTTAGTTAAATTTTATTCCCATAGGAATGTCGGCTTCTCATCCTTTAAGCATGAGAATAATTATGACAAAAATGATGTGTAAAAATATTCTTTGAAATAAAAATTACCGGGAATAATTTTTAAAACCTTGAAACAAACATGAGATTGTTGTATTTTTAATGTCTGATTCCCAGGAACACAATTGCAATCCTTGAAACAAACACACCTTAAATTTAATGAATATTTTGGTCCATTAACTTAATTTAAGATTTCACTTTCCTTCCTCAAGTAATAACCATTTATTTTTAATCTTTTTAAAAATTATTAAATTAGTTAAGCTAGTCATTTCTTTTAAATTTTGGTGCATATGTGGCAATTTAGTTGGGACTATGTTATCTAATATGGTTTTTTTTAATTTATTTTGAAGTTATTAATCAAACACTTGAACCCTACTATCCTTCATTTCATTGCATTTGGTAATCAAACCTCGAGCCTTAGCTCATTACATTGAAACAAATCTTCACACACAATGAAGTGTGGTTTGTATCTTTGGATCTTAAATGTGTATTGTTGATTTCATGACATTGACATTTGCAACATTATTTCTTTTCAAAGCTTTTGATTTTCAATTTCTTGCTCTCTTTCTTCTACTTCATTACATCTTGTTTCACTATTAACTCCAAATCTTTGTTGCCATGAAGAAGAAGCTTGATACCCATTTCTCTGCTGTGAATACTTTCATTTTCTTTTTCCAAAATGTTGATCTTTTATATTTGTTCTATGTTGTTTTTAAGATTAAATTTTTTTTTTTAATTTTGTTTCTAAGAGTTTTCTTATAGCGATTAATGATTTCGATTCTCTGGATTTTCTTCTAGTGATTCTCGAGTTTTTTTATTTTATTTTGAGTTGTTGGGTGAGCTAAATAAACCTTTAAAACTAAAACTTTCATTTGAAAAATGTTTTTATCAGAGTTTCAAAAACAAAATGTTTTGCATGACGGGGGCAAGGTTCGCGTAAAAGAGATTATGCGTATCGATTGGAAACTATGTTAGTTTACACAAACAATTTACAATACAGCCAAGATGAACTATTGAATTTCACCAAAATATGCAAGTCAATAGTATCTCACAATTACTCAATTTTACAGGAAGTGTCATCGAATAAATTTCAATACACTTAAAATTCTACCATCAAAGTCTTTCGACTTAATCCACACTAAGATAAAATAGAACTACTGATTATAACAAAACCTAATACTTACTAAAGTTCTTTGTGAAATTGTCATTTGGATTGATTGCATTTTGAAAAATAACAACTTAGAAGAAGTGTTCAAAGTGTTCAAGTTGATCTAGCTTTCTAAAGTGGTATGGAGGTTTATAAGTTACACATGTTGGACACGATGTCTCAGCATGCTGCTCGACATCTAGGCCTAGCGCAATGGGTCTCTGCTGCTGAGTTTTGGAAGAATCTCTAATCAAAGATTAAATAAGATTTTATTGTTATTAAGTTAACAATGTGATTATATGATTTGTTGGACAACTGTGAATATCAAATCAAATTTAAAGAGATTTAAATTTGAATTTGTAACGAACCAAATCATATCTTTTTGTTGGAGATATTCAAGGAACAAATCAAATCTCCAACTGATTTAGCATTATTTTTGGACGAAATCAAATCTCAAATCCATGAAGAAAAGCCCAGAAGAGTTGCCATATAAGAAGGGAAGAACAAGCTTTGGAATTAAGGCATTCAAGCATTCGAGTGTTTACATTGAAGATTTTTAGAGTGCTAGATTTTGTGTCTTGTATTCCATGTTAATGCCCTAATAGGATTATTATAGAGTTTATATGTACACTTCTATGTTTCAATAACTTGTCATAGAAGGTTTGTATAGTTGAGTTGTAAAATTCAACATCATTCAACATGTTGATTGAAGTTTATCACTAGGATTTAGTGGTTGCAACATCTTATCACGGGTTGTATGGTAGAGAAGAAAGTGGATGGATTCTCATATTTAGGGGGGCTATAAATAAAAAGTCATTGGATAGTGTTAGAAAGAGGAATTTAACAACATGGGCTTGTTGTTTCTTGTAAGTATAGTGTACTAAAATAATAATAGTGAATTTTCTTTATTTGGGTTGTGGACTCAACCCTCTAGACGTAGGCGTGGTCTCATCGAACTGGGTAACCAATTCTTTATGTTATTTACTGTTTTCAGCTCCATCAACTTACATAACTTATTATGTTATATATGTATTAATTCTATTTAACTTGTCTAACCTATTGTCGGAGCATCGTGTTCAACATTTGTCCCTTAAGGAACATAATTTCAATTGGTATCAGAGTAGGAACCCTAACTTGTTTGGGTGAGCTCCAGGGAGGATAAATTCCGCTCAAATGGAGATAATGGAAGATGGAAACCAGTCAACAAACCACTAGTTTTGGATGACATCAACTACGATTATGGAATTCAATGATGATTGTCTTTCTCAAATCCGTGGGTAACAAAGAATGGAAAGACGTGTTAATTGGATGAAAAAATATAGTGGTTACTTTTGAATATGGTACAACCATGTTAACACCAGAGGCTGATTATAATCATACTGAAGAAGATGAAGCTCTTGGAAATTCCAGGGCCTTGAATGTTATTTTTAATAATGTGGACAAGAACATGTTCAGGTTGATCAACACATGTTCAGAGGCTAAAGAAGCATGAGAGATTTTCAAGACTGCACATGAATGCACATCCATAGTTTGTATGTCAAGGTTGCAGCTACTTACCACCAAGTTTAAGAATATGAGGATCAATGAAGATGATTCTATTAGTGAATTTCACATCAGATTATATGATATTGTCAACACTTCTTTTGCCTTAGGACAAGATATGTGTGAAGAAAAGTGTTGTACCCCAAACTTTTCCCTCTCATTTTATCAAGATTCTCCTCACAAGACTTCTTGGACTCAAGACCAGATTAGGGTTTGCTCAGCTCAAGACCACTCCTTGCACTGATCACTTGAAATTAGGGTTTGAGTTTGCACATGTATTTTTGGGATTCCAATGCCTCATGTGACTTTCATACTTCATGTTGGACCTCTAAGATTGCTCATACCAAGTTTCAAGCCTTGAATCACATTTTGGACCAGTCAATTGGACAATTGACCTAAAAATCAACTGTATTGGGGAAAAAAGTCAACCATGGCCAATTTACAGTCAAACCTCATAATTTTTGATCCACATCAACATTATAGACTCATATGAACCATTTGATCAAGTTTGGACCACAACTCCTCAAGAAATTTGATCAGATCATCAAAAGGGCAAAATGGTCAAAATTAGGGTTTTGACTGTAGAAGGGAAATTTCTGATTTTCACCTATCCATTGGCAAATTGGGTTCAAGTATGGTTTCAAGGACTCAATGGCACCATCTTGACCTAATCACAAGGTTCAAAGGATCTCAAATGCATTGGATTGACAAATGAATTTTCCAGTCAACTGATCAAAAATCAACTGTACACTGAAAAGTCAAACTTTGACTTTTTGGTCAAAATCAAATGCCAAGGGTCACATTTCATCAAGATGTGTCAAAACATGAAACTTGTTCACCAAGAAACTTAATTTTGGAAATTAGGGTTTAAATTGAAAATTTTTCATAACTTGGAATTTTTCTAAGTTTGAAAAATTCTTATTTTCCCCCAACTTTTCCCAACTTTTTCACCATGATGCAATTGGATTAAAACAAAACTTCCAACATGAAAGTTATAGTCCTCCACAAAATCTACAACTTTGATTCGCAAAGTTTTCCCAAAAGATGCTTGGATCTCAAGTTATGATTTTGTGAATAGGAGTCCATAAACTTTTTAACTTAGTGAAATTTTGCCCTAGTTTAGGCAGGTTTTTGACCTAACTTCATGGAAATTTTTCACCTAGTTCTAAGAGGAATCTTAAAATGCATTTCAAAGAAGGATTGTAGAGAATCTTACAAGCTTTCCAAAGTTTCCAAGAACTCTCCAAGATCATATATGGTTAGGGAGAATCAAAGAAATGAAAATG
Organism: Vicia faba; assembly: GCA_948472305.1. Lineage (NCBI taxonomy): Eukaryota > Viridiplantae > Streptophyta > Magnoliopsida > Fabales > Fabaceae > Vicia > Vicia faba. Next base: position 1,328,679,858 of record OX451737.1, read on the forward strand.
GCAATTTATCACTTTTGTACAAGGCATTTTCACAATGTTACAAGTTGCAAATCAGTTTCAAACATGCTTGTAATGGTATTACATGTCCTAATACTTTCTACACTCCATAATTTAATGCAAACACAATGGATAATGGTCTTATTTTGATCTTTGAAGCTTTGTACATTGAATTAATCCAAAAATGGCATAAAGTGTACAATACCATTTTCATAAAGCTAGATTTTTACAACTTTGTTTATCTTGAGCCATGGACCTAATCTTTTGCTGCAAACAATATCCACAAATATCAGGCAACTTGTACCAACTATGTGCAGCTAGCAAGCAAGCCTGTACAAGCTTTGGCATTGTCACTTCCAACTTTTCTTCAAAAGCAAGCAAACTTGCAAAAGTCAATACAACTTGTGTATCTGATAAAGGCAAGGCTTAGCTTCATTTCAAACAACCTCAGAACATTGTAACAAGCCAATACACTAATTTCCAACATCCTAAACACTCTCAAACACCAAAATCACACTTTTCTGCCCAAACAGGGCATCATCTGCAGAACCTTGGCCAAATCATTATTGGCTCATGCGTTTTGCTTTGAATCACTTCAAACACATTCCATACCTCCTACCTAAACTACCCAGGCCTTTGTCTTGCAACTGTAACCCCTATTTCAAGCTTCACCATTTTCATTTTTGGAGTTTGCAGGTTAACTTCTATAGGAAGATTCAGGCATCTACAAGGCAAGCTGAGCATTGGAGAAGCTTGAGGGAACCTCAAGGAAGCTCACAAGAACTTCAGGCCTCACTCAAAGTTCCCACATTGCCATATCCAAACTCAACTGAACAAGGTATTTGTCAAGTTTCTATCTCTCTATTTAGGCATCCTTAAGCTTAGGTTTGTGAAGCAAAAATGTAGTCCTCAACATGCTTAAGCTGTACATATGCATAGTTTCCATTTATATTAACTGAGCTAAGAGTATTTGGATGTTGAACATGTTGAAAAAACTAGGTCAGAAATTAGGGCCATTAAAATTCTCTTTGGTCTTTTAGAGTTAAGTCATGTTCTTTATATCACTGGATTCGTGAGGTCATGAGCTATATTTTTCATGTTACAAGTTTTTGATTTTATGCAAAGAATAGCAAGAACAGGATTTGAAGAAGAACGCGCGCGTTTGTTGGCTGGAGGTCAGGGACAAAGTTAGCTTGGGTTTGGGCTTGCTGTCTCTACTTTTTGCACCCCCTTTTACTTTTTGCACCCCCTTGCATATTTTTATATTTTTTTTTGTATTTTCTTGCATAATTTATATTTTCTGACTTTATTATTTTTTTCTGAACATTAAAAAATTCTAAAAATATTTTCTTAATTTTTTGCATTTTTATTTTATTTTTTATCTTATTTTTTGCATATAAAAATAGTTTTATTTTAATAAATAGAAACCATTCTCTTAAAATAATTTGTAAATAATATAAAAATATCATACATTTTATTTTATTATTTTTTCACACTTAAAATACTATTTTATACATATTTCATTTTTTTTATAACATTTTGTACATATTATTATTATTTCTTTCTTGAACAAAAATGAATAATATAGAATATATTTTCTCTTAAACAAAAATTAGGGTTTTCACCCTTTCAAAAATAATCATTTTATTTTTCTTATTTTAGACTTAAATAATTTATTTTTTTACATACATAAAACAATTACAAAACATTTTTGCATAAATACATATTATTGCATATTTAAATACTTGTTTATTTATTTATTTGTACAATAAATTCAATTGGGTTGTAATAGTAAATTAGGGTTTTATTTTGTGCAAATATCCCCATTCAAAACTTGTATCCCCCCTCTCATAATAATTGTTGTAATAGTTTAGATTTACTTTACGCAATTTATCGCATTATATACATGTTTAGTAAATTAGGGTTTGTATGATAAGACAAAATCAAACAAATAGCATGACCTAAATACAAGACAAAATGCATGAAAAATGACAACACATTGCACACAAGCATCCCTAGGGTTTCATCCACTTGGTTGCCAAATTTAAATGGCCATGGTATGCATGCTAGGTATCTTGGCAAAACAAAAGATCATAGTCCCTCGATGACACTATCAAAAGGTTGCCTAAACAAAGATGATCTTGGTCCCTCAAAACTTGCTAAGATACTTGGCAATATTGCTACCATGGTCATACGATGACCCACGCCCGTCCCGTTTAACATCCAAAGATAGGGTTGTTTACCAATACAATAGTAAAACAACAATGTCAAAGGAATAAAAATGTGTAGGAAAGACTTTTGAGCAGGTAGTTAAGCTTTTAGTTACTTGATCGAATTGCAAAAACACTTCCTTGCTATTTTCAAAAACACACAACACATTTTCAAAACAATTTCCAAACAACTTTCAAAACATTGAAACATTTTTCAAAAGACAAACATATTTGTATACATTCTTACAAACAAGAATCATTACAAAGATTGACAAAACGACGACCTCTTTTCAAATACTTTCAAAACCACACAAAGCACCATTTCAAACAATTGGAAAAGCAAAGCAAGTGGTCTAAACAAGTAACTAAGAGCCCATGGAAAACCATGGATGAAAAGGGTGCTGGCGCCTTCCCTTTTCATAATCTATCCTCCGAACTCAAGAAAACATCTCAAAGGTCTTTCCTGTGCTTTTTGACCTTTCCTTTTGGATAAAATAAAAGTCGGTGACGACTCTTGCTAAACCAAAACATTTGCGACGAAACACAAAACCTCAAGTCAGTTCTCCCACCGTATCACAAAAAGGTTTATGGGAAAATTATTAGATCATTGTCTAAGAGGTTTGATATGAAAGTGACTGCTATTAAAGAGGATCAGGAGCAACATCAAGGTTGATGAACTCATTGGTTCCTTACAAAACTTTGAAATATCCATAAATGACAGGGCTTAAAAAAAGAACAAAGGTATACCCTTTTTATCCAACACTCGGGAGGAAGAAAGTCATGATAATAAAGAGGAAAGCATGTCATATGTTATAACCTTTATTGGTAGAAATTTCAATAAAGAGTTGCATATCTGGACAGAAGGTGGAGGACAAATGTCCCATACAAAATGCCAAACATCATGTCCTTGAACAAGTCCAAAGATTATAAGGGTAGAGGAACACAATGTTATGATAGTGAAGGGTTTGGTCCCATAAAAACTGAATGTCCCACTTTCTAAAGAATAAAAAAAGGGTTTGTCTATCATCCGGTCCGATGATGAAGAATAAATAGTTAATGAAGTAATGGGTCTTCACTGGGAAATATGACACATATAGTGAGTCTAGTATGGAAGAATTGTCAGCAGAAGAGATTGTTGAAACTTACAGAGAAATGTTCATTGAATGAGAGGAATCCTGCTTAAGAGAAGAGAAACAGAAGAAGACCATAAATTCTCTACTTCTAAATCAAGAAAATAAAAACTTAGACAATATGACAAAACCTATTTATATGTTGATCAATGGATCTCACATGTTAGATGAAATATTGGATGTTGGGAAAATATCTAGAAACATGAAAGGAATAGGGTTTGATCCCATGTCCATGAATAAGAAGGATAAACCTCCACCTAAAAAGTTTGTTCCTCATAAGAACAAAATGAGTTCAAGATGTTCAACCACATGGCCCAACAACCTACAATACATGAATATTTCTATGATGGGAAGAATTGGAAATCTAACACAAGATGTCATCATTGTGGAAGATATGGGAACATAAGGCCTTATTTATTTAGATTATATGGTTATCATCAATCCTACAGACAACCAAGACCCAAAGGTAGGGGTAAGCAGGCTCAAAGAGTGTGGAAAACTAAGGTTGAAGTCAAAACCCACATAGCTCATACTTAAATGTCTCCAATGAATGAATAGATTTTTGGTAGAGGGTGCTACAATCACATAACATGTGTAGAGTATTTTCTTAAAGAGGTTAAACCACTATCACAAGGATATGTAAAATTTGTATATGGAAGAAAAGGAAGTATCAAGGGTATCGGTAAGATGGCTAGGCCAGGAATTCCTTGCCTCAAGAATGTGTTACTTGTAGAAGACTTAACAACAAATTTAATCAGCATAAGTCAATTGTATAATAAAGGGTTTATAGTTAGTTTCAGCAAGAAAGTCTAAAAGTTTAGTAGTGATGTATCTTAAGTATTGGACTATTCGAAGATTGAAAAGAACTCCTACCATGTTTGTAGAATTCCATACAGTACTACCAAGGTCAACTTGGAGAAAATAACCTTCTTCTTTTTCACTGGAAATGTCACAACTAGACATAACACTACACAATCTTGTAGGCCTCTGAAATCTTGAAAAAATCTCCAAAGAAAAGTTAAATTCAAAATCAATCTCCTCAATCAATCAGGAAACTTCCAAGATGAGATTAGGACCCATGCAACAATGAAAAGAATGAGATAGAATATGAAATAAATTGTTTGCAAGTGTTCACTAAAATTCAAACTATTTTTGAGAAAAATAAAGAACATATGGTTTGTGAGTTCTCAAATCATCAATGGAATAAATGTGTTTTCTAACATTGTCAGGTTTTAAGAGACAAAAAATGATTTATAGGTGCTAGAGATGACGTGCAATAATATTGAAAAAAATCATGTTTGATTCGAGTCAAGAGCATTTGATTATTTGAGTCAAATGGCCAATTAATAAAGAATAAGTTGTGCACTCAAAGAAAGACCCATTTTTGTATGATTCGAATAAAGAGTAAGGCATGATTCAACTCACAAGGCCAATGATTCAAATCATGGTCTGGTCATGATTTAACTCAAACTAGGCACAAGCTGAAGAAAGATCTATTATTCGACTCATGTACAACCTGTGATTTGAATCACAATATGCATGATTCAAATCAACTGTAAGTCATGATTAGACTCATAAGCTTACATGAGATTCTGATTCTTCCATGCCTTGTTTGATTCGACTCAAGGGATTATCTGACTTAAATCACACATCTAAAATCTCAAAAATTCAAGTTTTTAAAGATGTTTTGAGATTTTACTTTTGAAATGACTTGAATCAATCTCAATTATGGTTCTTGTTCCACAAACTCAACTAATTGACTTAAAACATAATGTTCATACTCAAACATAAACAATTTGAAATATGCATGCTAAAACATGGACCTATAAACTTGATACTCAAAGATGCGCAATTGAAAATGAGACTTAAGTATAAGACTAAATACAAAATATAACTTAAGGGACAACCAACAAAACCACATATAGGTATCCCCCTTAATGTATAAGAGACATGCAACTTTAGCCTCCTTTTTTTATGCTTACTAAGCTTATACTTGGAATTTGAGTCAACTTTAAGCAAAGGAAAAACTATGATCAATGCTTTCCTTCAATTGCTTGTGTGATCCACCTGAAATATTGCACAAAATGCAACAACACATAACACATAAAACAAATTTAGACTCACATTACAACTTCTCCTCTTTAACAAGATAAAAAAGAGATATATGTGTATGAGCCTAAACACAAACATAACCAACAACACAACGATATTATAGAAAAACAAATGAGCTAAACATAACTAAGAAGAATATACAACAACAAATATTGAATACATAATACGAATAAAGACATGTTGAATACAACAAAAATTCAATTAGACATGCAATTATACAGCAAAACACAGTTATTTGATTAAAAATTGTATGAATGGATGAAAGATTTAAATAATGCACGAACAAACACAATAATACTCAAATGCACATAATCAACAATGCACATTTAAAAAGATATTAAATACAATAAATGAACAATCATACAATAACTTATGAATGAATGAATGAAATAAGGAATGTAAGAAGTAAGTAAATGAACATATTAGAACAAAATACAAGCAATGATACAAAAAAAATTATGAGAAATGTAGAAACATACCAATAGTGTTGGTTAAAGTAAATTGCTACAAGAAAGTGGTGTTGTACAACAAATGTATTTATTATAGATCCACTAAAAATTCGATAAGTATAGAAGGATTTTAAAATAACTGGTACTTTTTAACTACTAGATTTTCAACGAACTGGTTTTTTTTAAAACATGGTATAACTTCTTATCAGATTTTTAAAGTACAATACCGAATTTTTGATTTGTATAAGACATTTTATTTGTTCTACCATATTTTTCTTCCAGACTTTTAGACAAATTTTGACAAGAGTAATATGGGTATTATACAAAATTGGGGTGTCTGGTTAAATTTTGGGAATGATAGGCTACCACTTAATTATACTTAATCATATTTGTCACCTCTTACATATTTTTATAAACTAAAAATATCCTTCTCATTTTTTTCATTAATCACATGTTGCAAAAAAAAATTCTTAGCCGTAAAAATCAAGTACTTCATACAAAAAATTCGGTAATTGCTTTTATCGAATCACTTGAAATATCTGATGCACATCAAAAGTGTTATCGGATTTTTCTAAAAGTCTGATATATTGGATTTGCCCCCCACACCCCTTAAATTTTTGTAGTGTTATTTTTAAACGGTCACACCCTACCTTAAAAAAAAATTGACTTACCGAATTTTTTAAAATATCTAATCACACCCTTGCATATACCGATATTTCCAAATATTTGGCTTGCCTGTATTTAGTAAAAACCAGTTTTTTATCAAACTTTTGAAATCATTGGCACTTTTAGGATGATATTTGGGCAAATTATGTCCCTCTTAGAGAGATATTTCCTATGCTCCATGGTATTTCTAATCAGCTTGGCAGGAATGTTGTTGAGGTTAGGATATGGGTGGAATGAATGTTCGTTTGGGATCTAAGGTGAAGTATATCTCTTTTTATGTATGACATGAATATCATAAATAACTTATTCCTCATTATCCAGGAAGTGGCCCCTTTCAATATTTGGATTGTTGGTGTCGGAGATATGCAAAAGATGAAGTTTTTTCGCTCTCTTTAGCATATTCTTCATTTCTTTGGTCTCATAAACCACCAGACCGGATTTGGTTCTTCCTCTCATTAGAGGTAGTTGGTATCTTTTTAAGATATTTGCACTCTCTTGACAACTATTGTAGAATAAGATTTCTATTGGCTTAAACATTTTTAAGCGAAAGGTTTTTATTGATTCAGAAGGTGTGTTATTGTTGGAAATCCATCAAATATCTATAATGAATTTCTACCAATTTTGATAAACAAGATTGATATCACCATACAATGATAATGAATTAAGAGAAAAGAAAAAAAACAAGACAATTAATTTTCTGCAGAGTTTCTCTCTGTCCACAAACTGTGGAAAACTTTATTATTCACTTTACAACTACAAAATTCTGTGAATATAATGAATTAACTTAATTACAAAAATATGGGTTACTCCCTCTATTTATAGATTTCGGTTAACTTGCTCTATAAGCCAAAAGCCCAAAAACTATCAAAGCCCGAAATACCTATTTTGGAACTAAATCAAATATATTCTATTTTAGATCTAACCAATTAACAGCTCAACTACCAATTCACAACAAACACCGACTAAATTCGTTTCTAACTGATTCTGCATAATAGAAAGGCCAAAAAAATCAAAGCCTAACTGACTAACTAATAAAATCCCAACTGTTTTAACAATCTGCAACAGAATAAATAGAACTTAACAAACTTCCTCCAACCTCCAAACTATTTTCCTAAGCCAATTTCTATAACAAACTTTAACAGAATTCCCAACAAACCTATAACCTACTGTAACAAAATTTCTAACTTCCCTAACTAATTCCAATTGAATTCTCTAACAAAGTCCTAACCATCGAAAACCAGTAACAGAAAAAGCTAACTTCCAGTCCAAAAAAAACAGTCTCTAACAGCTTACTAACAACCTACTAACAGAATTCCTCAACAGAAAACAGAATTCCATAACCTCTAATAAACATCATAACTAACTTAACCAAATCCTAACAGATTTATAAACAAACCTATAACCATTCTAACTAACTGTCCATAACCCATTCAGTATATAACAGAAGATGCAAGGTGAGGCAGGTAGGAGGATCCAGTTTCAGATTTACAATCAGGATTCAATACACAAAAAAATAGAAAACATCACAAAATACTCACATCTGAATATCTCTGGGATTCTCTAAAATAATTCTCACCTTCATCTTTCAATACCCTCACTCTCAATCTGCACCAGTCTTCATCAACCTGCTTCGATCTTCAACACCCCCCCTCATTATTCACGATTCAGAATTCTTACAAAAACAGAAAAAAGGTTTCAACAGAAAATTCCTCTGTAGCTTCGTCAATGATTTTGGAAGAATCACAAATATTCACTATTTACAGTCAGAAGAATTAGAAAGAACTCACCTTAATCTATCTGCAAAATCATCTTTAATTCATCTTTCTCTGAACCCTCTTCAATCAACAACATCATCACCTTCAACGGTTCGAATCACAACTCATCACAATATCAACAATGCTTCGATTGAACTGCAGTTTCTGAATCTTCAATCAACATCATCATCGCAACAATTTAGGCTTCATGAATCCAACGAAATTATTCGCATCATCTCCAACGCAACAAATACACAGAATCAAGAAGATCATACGCGTAGAAAGTCAGAAGAAGGAAGAAAAATATCCTCACAGAACGCATCACAAAGAGGAACGTAGAAGAAGTGTGAATCAAGAAGAAATCAAGAACAAAGTCGTACCTGAATAGAAGAAGCACTAGACGTTTTCTCCAGTAGGTAAACATCTATTCTGATTCTATACTACCTGAGTTGGTGTTCGAAATAGAGACGCGTTTCTTGAATTAAAATCAGAATAGTGAAATTGACAGAGTATCATCGAGGTGAGAACAAATTAAGATCGGAGATGGGACTGGAGCTATGTCGAAGGAGAAGTCTAGGCGGAGAGATTGTTGTCACGGCGGTGATGGAAGTATGAGACTAGAGAAGAAACACTATAACCCTAATCACGATCCTCTTTTTCAATTTTCTTCTTCTTTTGTTATATTTTTTTATTTCTAAAAAAAATGATAAAAAAATAAAAAATTAAGCTGAATAAAAAAAACAAGAGATTATTGATTATGGACATTGGGCCGTATAATATTTCCTAAGCCCATTACAGCATTTTTTGGAGAAGGCTGAAGTTCATGGACAAAAAGCTCATTGGACTGAATTTAGTTTGGGCTTAATGTCTATTTCAGCTGCTTGCAGCATGCACCCTAATCCAGGCTTTGCACCTCCTGTTGCATTCATGTTCTATTTTCTTGTTAATTCACTTATTTCGATTTTTATTTTAGCAATTGTTTGTGTGATTTATTCATGATTTTGATTAATTTTCCACATGATAAAATGATGCCAAATAGTAGCATTTTTTTAAGAATTATTTAGGACTTTTCTTTAGAATTTTATTAGAACTTTCTATTATTCCATGTTTAACAATCATTTTTATTGTCATTTTATTCAAGATTGCGTGATAGTAATAATGCAAATTTTGTGATGGGAAATGCTTGGAGGTTAATTATTTGACCACCCGTGCAGAGCAGCTTTTGTAGAGCTTTCTTATCGCTTGTGTGGTTTTTGAAGAGGCAGCGGACCTTCTCCGTTCTGTATTATCATAACCTTGTTTTATTCCCTATTCACGCACTTCATTTCTTTCTAAAAATCATTAGAAGTAGGGTTTCACCACATGCTAACATTAGGTAGAAATTCCCCCATCATCCAAATCTTAGGACCACTATTGTATAATAACATTAGGTGCAGAAATAGGCTAGTCTCCCTTTAACTTTTCTTTCCCTTTTTGCATATGCATTTAAAACCAACTTTTTTTTACAAACTTCAAAAGATGCTTAAAAATTGCTGACGAGAATCGTGCCTTTGTTGAACATGGGAGATAATAAGCAGGTCTCTTCTCGATCTTATCGTTTTTTCATTCTGAGCCTCGGCATGGTTCAATTCTCAAAGACTTATTTCACGAATAAGTAGATACATGGCTAAAATCTCTCTCTTGAGATCAACTAGTTGTCATCTACAAGCAAAAATACCAACCAATACAAACTCTTTTTGCCTTCGGGCCTTTCTTTCAAAACCTTTTCGAAAGAGCGTATTAATTCACTTTTGTTCTGACGCGTAAGTCTCCAAAGTTCGAGTTGCGGCAGAAGGCGAAATTAATATCATTTTCTACAAACTAAACAAATTCAAACCTTCTTGTGTGCCCAGGCACATTTTCTCCGAATCTTTTCAAGAGAGCATGTTAATTCACTTCTGTGCTGACGCGTAAGTCTCCAAAGGTCGACTTGCGACAGAAGGAAAAATTAATATTGTTCAGTAAAAAATACAAACCAACAAAAAAAAACATAAGCCGAACTACGGCTGCTCTGATTCCTTAAAAGAGATACGTAGGCATTGGGGTAGGGCCCAAACGAGCACAATTTTATTTCCCCTACATTCTTTTCTCCTTCCCTTTGCATGCATTCTCCCTTTAGTATTATAGTAAACAGTAAGCATAGATTAAACACGCCCATAAGATAGATAATAAGAGTGGCTACCGTAGAGTACTATGGGCGTGTGGGGTGCTAATACATTCCCCTCGCGTAACAGACTCCCTTACCTGATCTCTCGATCGCAAGACCGTGACTTCTCCCTTCTCAGGTTTTCTCGATGTTTACCTTTCCCTTCCCGTGTGATGAAAGACGTTCGGTGGTGACTTCATTGTTTGATGATTTTCAGCCGGTTGTTTCAGCTGGCGACTTCACTGGGGAATGGTTGACCAAAATGCTGGTCTATCTCGGAGTCGCTCCTAGCTCTTGTTTTCTCTTTCTTTGGGTGTTTATTTTTTTACGTTTTCAGTTTATTCGTTCATTTTAAATATACCTGTGCATATGCATGTATTACACTTTACTGTCTTCCATATACTACTGTTATGCTGGATCTGCTTCTTGTTTGGGCGGGAATGTTACTATTGAGGTAAAAGGCCCAGTACCCAGGCCAGAGTGCACTAGGACACCTAGGAGTAGAGTGGGGGCATGACGGCTATAGGACGTGGTCCGATTAGTGTAGTCATGTCATATACCACGCTCGGATGAGGTTCAAATGAATTACTATCGGCACCCACGTCTGTGGGTAAGCCCATAGCACTTTCAGGCGGACCCGTGATTTTCGAGTTACCCTTGCCTTACCCTGACCTAGTCTTTACCCGTGAGCAGGGAGGGAATTTTATCACATGTACAGTTGGTGACTATGTTCAAATGGTTACTCGTGCTCAAATGGTGACTATGTTCAAATAGTTACCCATGCTCAGATGGAGGCTATGATCAGACAATGACTATTGGTTCTAATGATTATGTTCTGGATTTTTATCAGTGACTTATGCATACTATATTCTGTTGGTGAGTATATGGTTCTCAGATTTATTTTCTGAGTTCCTGATTTGTATACTTGGAGATTCATTCAGGCCTTCGATCTTGGCATTCCCAACATATTCAAGAAATGCTCAACAGTATCCGATGTTCCAGAAGCCTTGACCCTGTACAATGGGAGATCTACATGGTACTTGGTCCTTATATGTGCGGAAGCTGTGACAAACCTTTGACTTGATGATACTTGTATGATTCAGAAGCAGTGCAACAATCATATTCAGAAATGATGGAACCTTGATCCTATTTGATCTCATGCCATTGCATACATAACATGGTTAACCACCTGCTTAACATACATGTTCTGTTATTTCCAAGGAATCGTATTTGTAAGCTTTGTGCCAAACTTTTCCATCCTTACTTATATAAAATCAAAACCAAAGCGCGTAAATTCCTTGGAAATGACGGAACATGACATGGCATCCGTTCATGCACCCCATGTATATTCATCCATAACAGGTACTTGAAGATTGGGGATTCTTACTCAGACCATGTGTTCTCCTTAGAGGTTCAGCTTGATTCTTACTGCGCTTGTTCAAGGATCGGTTATGGAATAGCTCCGAGTGATATACATGCAAGCTTTGGCCCGTGGTTAGAAATCTCTTCAAGCAGGAAGATAATTGATTGAAAACTCAGATGAACCAGGTCATGAAAGCTCTAATGACGATGTTAACAATCTTGCACCTACTATCACAGTAAAGGTTCTCTCTTATCTTCATCTTTTGGGGATTGCTTCCAACCATGGAGTGCTACGCAATCCTGAGTTCTTGGAACATCTTATCAGCAGATGGTTCCCATTTTACCATAGGATCTTATATCAATGCTTCATTCTTATTGACCAACGTCAGATATGGTTGCCACACTGGGGCATCCTACTTTTCATTCAGGGGCATTCCATAACTTTGTGTTCCCTAATTTGTTCAACAAGAGCCAGTCTTTATTCCCCAAGTGAATTCCCGGGGCAAAGCTTTTAAGCCAAGACAAGAATCCCGATGAGTATGTTGATACGAGCCCAATGCATGACATCCTATTATTCCCAGTTCTTCCTAGCTCTGATCTTTGAAGTCTTCCTCCCACAAACATCTCTTCTGATTACAATATGTACGCTAGATACATCCCTTATTCTGGGGTACCCGGTTTTGATATTGAAGACTACAAAGGGGTTGAAATATAAAGCCAAGCACCAGTTTGGCGTCTCTTCCAAAGGTCCAGTTCCTATTTGGCCAACTTCCACGCTCTTTCTCACCAGTTTGTATCGGTTCGCTGGGAAAAGCATTCATTTGTTCTCTTGAAAGAATCTTCTATGCGTATTATTCTGGGGAAATTGATCATTCGATTGAAGATGGTACTTCATCCAGAGACAAGGTCCAAGACGAGATTAATCTGGAGACTGTGGTGTCCAAATTATATCAGAAGGGGAATTCTCTCACTCACCTCATGCATCTTCATGCATCCATAACAGGTACTCATAAGGTACTCAGAATGAGGAATCCTTATTCAGACTCGTTTCAGAACTGCAAATCTTGACTTCTCGCTGCTCCGTGATCAGATTCAAGTTATGGAAGAACTTCGTGGGGAATTGGAGGAGATGAAAGAACATATGGGGTTCTCGATGTTAAAAATATAGGATTTGGTCTGCGGACAAGAACTCTTGAAAGAAGAAAGCACTCAGTTGAAGGCTCGGTTGAGTTTGGTTATGGGAATTTTGGGGACAATGTTGAATGAAGAGGATGTTGCTATGCCAGCTACAATAGGAGCTACCATTCCTCCCCATAATCTGGGGACTCTTTCAAGTCAGGGAGTATCTCCTCCACAACCTTGCATTCCAGGATCTCCCCATCCGCAGCCAGTTGTCACTTCCCAAGAGGACCCAAAAAGGTAAATTCCGTCAGTAGAGGCCAAAACAGCCTGAACGACAATTTGATCCTATTCCAATATTGTATGCACAATTGCTTCCTCCTTTGCTAGGACTTCATTTGGTCAAACTCCGAATCTTCACTACACATGAAAGGCTCCCTCATGGCTTTGACGATACTGTTAGATGTGAATTTCACTCTGGGGCACCCGGCCATGATACTGAAGATCTCATAGCTTTTGAGCACCAAGTCCATGATATACTCGGTATGGGGATAATTCTCTTCACTCTCAAAGGTCTGAGAATGTAAGTCAATCTTACGCCGACTGCTACAAAGATTAGGGTCACGCCTTCTCTTCTTTAAAGTTCAATCTCACGACTTGAGTCACGTCACCCAAAACCTATACTCTCAAACAGTTCTCACCAACAACCGTTTATAAATTCTGGAAATCAGATGGTTAATCAAAAGCAGAATGTTCTTCATGTTCATCTAGCTCGTTGTACTCCTCAGCAGCAAACCCATTAACGGAGACGTATGCAACAAGATAAACAAAGGGATAGAAAGCCAAAGAGGGTGTTCGATATTGTTCCCATGACTTATGGCCATTTGTTCTCTCAGTTGCTCAAGCGTTCCTTGGTAGAACCCAAGCCACTGAAGCCTGTCATTTATCCCCAGCCTATGAGACATTTTTTCAAATCATGAGATACTTTGTGGGTCTCACCCAGAGCTTCGTATTCTCGGATTTTCTTGCTAGGAGCTAGTTTCTGGTCTCCAAGTGAACCCATGGGGTAAAACTTACCAGCAGAGATAGAAAAAGCTTGAGAAGCAGGTTTATACAATCTTAATGCCTTGTATCCAGTTACTTCCTCGTGTGTTGGAAGCTCAGTCGATTAAGCTTCGCGCTTTGGGCCATCCTCCAACAAATTTCTCTCCTAATTTAGATACAAATGCTAGATGTGTCTCCTATTCTGGGGCACTTAGTTAGGAAATTGAATACTGTAAGTGGTTGAAGTATGAAGTTTGGTACTTGTTTGGCTTCTTTTCCAAGGTTCAGTCCATGTTTGGAAAACCATTTCAAACTCTTCTTCCTCAGCTGGATGCTTCTTATGTGTAAGTATAAGATGGGGTGATGCTTCTGTGATGAAGAAGTACAAGATATCGAGTTCTTGGATATATGCTGTTGTGTATAAGAAAAATACCTCAAAGGTCAAACGCTATATTCAGAGTTTAGTTTCTTCTGTGTAGTAGAAGATTCCTTGTTACAGTTTCTGAATTTTGCTTCTGTGTAGTAGAAGACGGAGAATCTTTTGTGAAGTAAGAGATGAAGTTTACTTTCTTCTGTGTAGTAGAATATTCTTTGTTACAATTTCTGAATTTTGCTTCTACGTAGTAGAAGACGGAGACTCTTTTGTGAAGTAGGAAATTCTCCATAATCCAGTTTCTAAAACTTCTCTCTTGTGAAGTAGGAGATGAAGTTTACTCTCTTTTGTGTAGTAGAAGATTCTTTGGTATGGTTACTGGATGTCGCTTATATGTAATAGAAGGCGTCGCTTATTTTGTGTAGTGGGAGACGCTCCGGAATTCCGCGGCTGGATTTCTCTTCTGTGTGATAGAAGATGGTTGGCATTTCTTCTCTATGGTAGAAGATACTTTGTGATGAAATTTATGCAAGTTCGCTTGATAAAGCCCTCAACACATATGGTGAAGGAATTCGATGTGATTACCATACTGGGACACTAGGCCATTCCATTTGGAGATTGTTGGGCTTTCAAAGATGATGTGCAATACTTGCTTGATGCAAAGGCTATCAATTTCAGGCCAGTCAGTCATATCTGAGGTCTCCGTTGACTCAGTAGATATCAAGACTGCCGGATCATCGCCTGAAGCAACAAGTCCATACGGAGACTAGTCTCCTCAACATGGCATTTTCAAATTACGTTTGCATTCTCATTTGTAATCTTCCTTATTTTGGTTCAGTACTTTCTTGTATATAAAACTTTGCCTATTTTTGAATATTAATCACAATGCATTGAATATGTTTGTCTTGGATTAGTCCATTCGTATTCACTCATTAATGTTTTTCTTTGACTTTCTTTACTTAGCTCTTGTTAAATAAAGCAAAAACCTCTGGAGGGAGGATGGTGAGTAATATACCAAAATTTCAAACAGTGTGCTATTGAATAGGACCCTGCTGATGATGTACATGCCTTGTTTCGATTCCTAAACACTGGAGATATAAGGGAGATAGACCCTCGTCAACTCCTTTGGGCCTTGAAGTAGGAGTTTCTTTTCTATTAAAAAAAACCTCACATTTAACCCGGGGTAGGGTAGATTTCAGTTAATCTGATTGGGCATTCAAAACTCATTAAGAGTGCGCATCAAAGGATACAACAAAGGTTATCCTTCATAAGGTTGAGAAAGAACAAAACCACAGTGGTTAACTCTCATCTATCAGCAGTGTGCATCAACAATAATGATATCCCAAAGAATATATCTCGTACATCAAGAGGTCAAGAGATGACAATACCATTATGGTTATTCCTCGTCAACCAAACTGCAAGGCAGTTGCACCTTTTCAGCAAGTCAAAGAACGACTCGAAGTCACACGACTGATTCGAACTAAAAGAAATGAATAAAAGAAAGAGACAAAAAGCCCCGCTAAGCCGAAACTTGAAAGGACAAGTCACTTAGGCAAAATTCAGGGCATCCCACTGGACTTCAAAGTCAAATTCAAAAGGAATTTGTCCAGGCAAAAGTTAGGGAATACAGAAAGAAAGCAAAAAGCGCGAAAAGAGAAAAAGGGGATTACCAAATAAAGATCCTCCACAAAGAATAAAGTCATATGATCGAACACCAAGAATGAAAGAGGTGGGTGACTGCCATATCCTCCACAACCATGGTAAACTCCTTTTGAGGGATGAGTGCTCATATTAGTTTAACTGAATTTAGGACTGGAGAACATCGCGGAGAATGGGTGGGCACCAAATATTTTGAGCCTTAAATATTTTTTCTAAAAACCGTGAACCAGACCATGTTACAATCCTTAAAAGTCCTAACTGAAGCAAGGGTTAATTCGAAAGCACACTGTAACAAGAATACGGTAATCTGACTCCAATGAGGCTTGCAAAGGACTTTTGAGTTGGTATCACACTATCTTTTTAATTTCTTCCATACAAATTTTTTTTTGGTTTGTTTAATCTTTTCAATAAAGGTTTTTAAACTTCAAGACAAACATGGGATTTGCATTACAATTATCATTCTTATAATAAACATTCTTTGCATGTAAGTAAGTGCTTAAACATCAAGTAAGATTGCATAATGAGCATCAGATGAAATTTGATCATATCAAGGGACAAGTTGCTTCGGATTACCGTTTAAAGGTGCATCATTTGTGATGATGGTCTTAATCTGGGGAAAATCTTCTGTTGACTCCGTTGAGTAAAAGAATACCAGTTTGAGAAATGATCTGAAGTAGATTGCAAAAGTTGGTTGCCCAGAGTTTCTGTCAAGCAGTGGTGCATTACCTTTAGTTGGTCCCAAGAGACATATTGCTTCAAGTATTCGCTCAAGAAGTATGGTTGTGAAGTAACCTACTTTCAAGACATGATCCAACCACTCTAAGGTTATGTTGTCTTCAAAAATCCTCAGGTTTCTCATCCCTCCGTGAGCATGAGGTAAGGGAAAACGTTTGTCGATATTTTGTTAAGCAGGGGTAAGCGTGTCGAATACTCTGTCGAGTAGGTATGCAGCCAATCTGAGGCATTCAAGTCGGGATTTTTATCCCTCAAAGTGAAGTCAAACTGGGGCAGTTATACTAATATTTGACAAATCTCTCTGAGAGTGCGTTGATCAGAGGAGAATCTTCCCAGAATTTGGAAATGTATGGGCATTCACTCAAGCATAGTTGGAATCATCTCCAATTTTGGTTACCTAAACATCATGTTCCAAAGTCTATAACAATGGGGCAGATTGTCTTCAATAGTATAAATCTCAAAAAGTTCTCTCGAGGAAATTTTCTACAAAAGCCTTACAGACTGGGGCAAGAATTTGTGCAAGGGCTTTCTCTCTTCTTCAGTGGTTGATCAGATTAAGTCCATACGCAGGCTAAATGATCTATGAATTTGAAAGTCATGCCAAGAAGTTGGGATTGTTATCTTCGACTTATCAGAGGCTCAAGTCCATTTACTGATAGTCCTAAATCAAGGTTACTATCCCCAGTTGAAATTTGGATTGTTATCCTCAGTAGGATATAAGCAGTAACGCAATGATCATTTGGGGTTGTTTACTCGTATAAGACGTGATGGAAGTATTGCTTCCTAGGGGGATGCCTACTCCCAGTAAAAGACCTGTTGCTACTCGACAAAAATCTGTCTACCAGGGGTTTTTCTCTTCTAAGATATTTTCTCCCCAATGAAGCATCCTCATTTCTCTGCAGGAGGAGAATGTTCTTTCTCCCTAGAAATGTAGAAGTTGTGTAAAGTATATATGATTCCTTTTCGTTAGACTGCAATTTATTTTTGCAGCATCTTCTCTAAAGTCCACTTTTTAGTGGCATTCCTCCTCATAGTCAATATGTTGAAGTTGCAATCTCGCATCACGGTTTTTACCCGGTAATTGGTAGTTCAAATTGTCTATTCTTCAGTAAGGTTTTCCATTCCAAGCAGGGGCATGTCGCCCCAATTTCTGTTTTGCAAGTACTGTTGGCCTTGTATGACAAGATGCATACCAATAAATGAATCAAGAAGAGTAGCGTGAGGATTTTCGTATGAAGAGATCCAATTTCCCCAGTGGAACTATTCTTCTTTCCGTAGTGGAGCAAGTATCCTATCTCTCTGGTGAGGTATGCAGGAGAATTACAGTCATAACTCTTTCGTTACCAGTAGTAGAAGATTTTGTTGAGATGTCCCCAGTAGAGTTTCTATCCCGGGATGTTTATTTCTTCCCCGAGTGAGGGTCTCTTACCTCCCAACAATGTTATCCCCAGGGTGGTCTGAGTAGAATTCTTTTTATTTAAGAATTTCTATACTCCCCAATAGAAGTTATATTCGTCAAAGAATTTCTATGCCAGAAGTTTCCATTCCCAGCAAAGCTTTTCTCTTCCCAACAGAGGATAAAGAATTTGTCCCCCGTGAAGTGGGGAGTTTGATCAGAATTTAAGATTTTCTCTGAACCTCAACTACATTTGTAGTATTCTTCCCAGGAAGTTACTTCCCCAGTAAGATCAATCGTTCGAAGGTTGATGGTTTCAAATCTCAGTTCCCCCATTGAAGTTCATATTGAATTCTCTCAACCAAAAGATCGGATGTACAAGAATAATCATTCGAAAGTTCATTGCTTTCTCAGCATCTGATTATTGATATGTTTTCTAGTACATTATTAAACATGCATCATTACATTGTATCATTACATTGCATCTACTAAAACGCGTAGCATTTCCATTGTATGGAGCATTACGCTAATTTTTTTTTCAAACATGCATGAGTATAAGCCAATTGTATTTACTTGCAGTAACTAGACTGTTATACGCTCAGATTTGATTTATCTCCACAATAAGCCTAGGGTAATTCTATTATGTTTCCCCAGCGGAGTTTGTTTTGATTCACCACCAGTCGGGTCTTTGGTATTTCTCCATCTCTCTAGTAAGTTTGTGGTTTGCGCTTGCCTTTGCAAGCCTTTGGTTATTTTACCCGTGTTTGCTTTGCCGTTAGAGTGTGAGTAAGAGTTGGTGTATAACCTTTCTTGCTTCTCAAGTGTTTGAGTATCCATACTTGGTATGTAGTGATTCAGATAATTTCCACTCTTGAAGAATTACACACTGCCTTTGGCCTGAGGGATTTGTAGTTCTTGCGTATTTGCAACCTATCGAAAGCCCAACATGTTTTTGGCAATCTTTGTTAGAGTCTGCTTTGACCAGTCCCTTTCTCTTGCAAAGTTCACCTTCGATCGGTGCTCTTTGAAGTTCCTGCTTAGTCGATTCCTTGTTTTAGTTTATCCGTGTTAGTCGGGTCCTCCTTTTGTTAGCCTAGCTAACTTTTTATGATTAAGAGTCTTTTAGTGTCTCTTCAAAATCCAGTTGTCTGGCGTCCTTGTTTAGGCGAATGCGTCCTTTTTATTGGGGATTTCTTCGGTTAGTCTCGTTCCTGTGTTCACTATCAACTCTATACATTTGTTTCCTGATGCTCAATTCCGCTCTTGTGTATCTAACTCTGACCAGATATGCATACCCTTATTCCTCCTTTAAAACCTCGCTTCGGCTGGTACCCTTTGTTAAAACCCCGCTTCGGATGGTATCCTTTTAAAACCCCGCTTCGGCTGGTACCCTTTGTTAAAACCCTGCTTCAGTAGGTATCCTTTGTTAAAATCCCGCTTCGGCTGGTATCCTTTGTTAAAACCCCGGTCCAGCAGGTATCCTTTAAAATCCCGCATCGGCTGGTACCCTTTGTTGAGAGTCCCCTTCGGCTGGTCTCTTTTCAGTTGTAAGTTCTCCTTTGACCGGCGTTCTTTTCTTAGGAATCTACCTTCGGCATAGTATTCCTTATTGAAGATTCCCCTTCGGATGGTTTCTTCGCCCTTAAAATCCACCTTCGGCTGGTATCATTTATTGAGAGTCCCCTTCGGCTGGTCTCTTTTCAGTTGTAAGTTCGCCTTTGACCGGCGTTCTTTTCTTAGGAATCTTCCTTCGGCATAGTATTCCTTATTGAAGATTCCCCTTTGACTGGTTTCTTCTCCCTTAAAATCCACCTTCGGCTGGTATCATTTGTTGAGAGTCCCCTTCGGCTGGTCTCTTTTCAGTTGTAAGTTCGCCTTTGACCGGCATTCTTTTCTTAGGAATCTACCTTCGGCATAGTATTCCTTATTGAAGATTCCCCTTCGACTGGTTTCTTCGCCCTTAAAATCCACCTCCGGCTGGTATCTTTGTTGAGAGTCCCCTTCGGCTGGTCTCTTTTCAGTTGTAAGTTCGCCTTTGACCGGTGTTCTTTTCTTAGGAATCTACCTTCAGCATAGTATTCCTTATTGAAGATTCCCCTTCGACTGGTTTCTTCTCCCTTAAAATCCACCTTCGGCTGGTATCATTTGTTGAGAGTCCCCTTCGGCTGGTCTCTTTTCAGTTGTAAGTTCTCCTTTGACCGACGTTCTTTTCTTAGGAATCTACCTTTGGCATAGTATTCCTTAATAAATATTCCCCTTCGGCTGGTTTCTTTGCCCTTAAAATCCACCTTCGGCTGGTATCATTTGTTGAGAGTCCCCTTCGGCTGGTCTCTTTTCAGTTGTAAGTTCTCCTTTGACCGACGTTCTTTTCTTAGGAATCTACCTTCGGCATAGTATTCCTTGAGGAAGATTCCCCTTCGGCTGGTCTCTTCTTCCTTAAAGTCCACCTCCGGCTGGCATCCCTAAAATCCACCTTTAATTGGTATCATTTGTCAGGAGTCCCATTTGTTTGGTCTCTTCCCTCAGTAAGTTTGCCTTTGATTGGTGTTTCTTTGTAAGAGCTTTCTTCGGTCTGTCTCTTTCTTACATATCCGATACCAACCACGGATATGTATTTTTGATATCTGTTTCATATGTCTGCTACCAATCCCAGACATGTGTTCTCGATATCTTTGTAAGAGCTTTCTTCGGTCTGTCTCTTTCTTACGTATTCGATACCAACCACGAATATGTATTTTCGATACCTGTTTCATATGTCTGCTACCAATCCCAGACATGTGTTCTCGATATCTTTGTAAGAGCTTTCTTCGGTCTATCTCTTTCGTACGTATCCGATACCGACCACAGATATGTATCTTTGATATCTCTTTCTTACGTATCCGATACCGACCACGGATATGTATCTTTGATATCTCTTTTGTGCGTATCCGATACCAACCACGGATATGTATCTTTGATATCTCTTTCTTACGTATCCGATACCGACCACGGATATGTATTTTTGATACCTGTTTCATATGTCTGCTACCAACCTCAGACATGTGTTCTTGATATCTCTGTTGTCTCTTTTGTGCGTATCCGCTACCAACCCCGGATATGTATCTTTTTTGTCTCTTTCATGTGTATCCGATACCAACCGCGGATATGTATTTTTGATACCTGTTTCATATGTCTGCTACCAACCCAAGACATGTGTTCTTGATATCTCTGTTGTCTCTTTTGTGCGTATCCGCTACCAACCCCGAATATGTATCTCTTTTGTCTCTTTCATGCGTATCCGATACCAACTGCGAATATGTATTTTTGATACCTTCTTCGTATGTCTGCTACCAACCCCATACATGTGTCCGTGACATCCTTGTAAGAAACTTTCTTCGGTTTGTCTCTTTTGTATCCGCTACCGACCCCGGATATGTATCTCAGATACCTTTTTTTGTATGTCTGCTACTGACTTCAGGCATATATCTTTTGATATCTTTCTTACAGGTGTTTGTTATTAAACCCCAACAGAGTCCCTCGATAACCAAGTTATTCTTTTGTGTGTCAAACTCTGGTTAAACATACATCTAACCCTGATAACCCCTCTTACAAAAAAAAAATAGAAAATACAGAAAAACCAAAAATATAATGTATTCCTGACTGGCTTTGGAGTGAAAATTTTCGGGTTCTTTAAGTATTTAATCTTCTTCCACCCTGAAAGTTCAAAAGGCTAACGCCAATCTCACCTTCAAGATTGAAGGCGATTAAATAGTGGCAGCTGTTGCACCCCAAAAATTTCCCTCCTAATTGCACTTTTATGTTGGCTTAGACTTTTGCATTCATCTGCATCATTCTAATGGGTCATGTGCATAGCACGCATTTTCATAAAATAGATCGCCTGAGGTTCAATAAACCAGCAGTTAGGGAGCTAGGGTCCACAACTAATCTGAGTCGTATATGTTGAATAAGGCGGATCATTTTGTTTCTTCTTAGTATGGAAGACTGTGGAATTAGGGTTTTGTTTCAATGTTCAGCTTGAACTTCTTCTCCATCAAGCTACAAGGCTATTATCTTCTACTGAACAATAGGTTGCAGGGTATTCCTGTTAATAACGTAAAGTTGTGATCTCGCGTATATGATCTTTGATTCAAAACACCTCATTCTATCATTGTGCTTATCATTTGGTCAAGGTTTTGTCAATACTAGAGGTGTATTAAGATTTCTCTAAAGGATCAAGATATGTTATCAATCCAAGACGCATATGATGCTTGCGTTACAGGTTGTTGACTATGTCATTGTTGCATTGAGTTAATCTATCCATAAGTTAATCAATTAGGGTTGGGTGCGTCATGATTCAAGATATTTTGTATGGTAAGTTTAGTTGCTTGACGGTCAAGGCATTATGAATAATTGGTACAAGCTATTATTTGGATATTTGTGCAAGAACTTTGGTCTCAAACATGGATTAAGGTTCAACTTGATAAAAAAGAAATAGCGTGCCCGAAGGTTTAGTTCATAAATTCTTGCGGAGGAAGATGGCACATGAATATAAGTTGAGATTAAAGTACATGGTATCAAGTAAATCTCTTCATGATTCAAGTTGTTATTTTCAAGATTATTCCACATCATTTTTCATCCCAAGGTAAAAGATAAAAAGATTCATTTAAATAACATTAGAGTGTTTATCATGTTTGTCTCAAGTTCATTCAAGTATCCATTCAAGCTTAAACTGAATGAGAGAAATATTTTGAATAATTGGAAATTTGTCATGCAAGAAGTTATAAAGTTTTGTTCATTACAAATTCAAGTCATTAAACCGAAGTTACAAAAGACATCTCAATCATCAAAGTTTCAAATTCCAAGTACAAATCATCATCATTTTTTACAAATATCCGTCATCATTCAAGGTTAAAGTTCAAGGGTCTCCATTCATGCGGGTTTAAGGTGCGAGGTGTTTAGAATTGGAAGTTCAAATATCGAAATTTGAGTTTTAAGATCCAAAGCATGGTGTGCAAGTTTGTTTGATCCCAATTTCTTATAGGAATATGGCATACAAGGGAAATTTTGGTTTAAGTTCTTGTGAAACATATAAGACACTCATCATGGAGTGTCATGGATTAAATTTGAGAGCGGATGGGTAAAATTCCTTAATTTGACTAAAGTGTGATCAAGGCCTCCCTTTACCAAAAGCTAAGAAGCTTAAAGAATGTTTGGAAATGGCATAATTCAAGAGGATCCATCTTGCGAAAGCTTGTAAATAATAGACATGGAATTTTGAATTGTAGCAAGTCTCAGCGTATTCGAGTTCTACCAGTTACATCTCATTCAAGCTTCTGCTTTGACTACATAGTTCTCAAAAGACACAAAAGGCTTAAATTTTCTACAAACTACATAAGTCACACAATTACTACCGACTACAAGGAAGAAAGGCTACAAATTTACAAGAGAAATCAAAATTCTATTACAAGTCGGAACTATTCCCATCCATGGTCATTCAGATTACTCAAATTACTCAAGTTCAATCATTCAAGCGTCTTTCATTCACTCATGTTACAGTACATGCCATATCAAGATTACAAAAAAAGTTACAAAGGTCCAAAGAGACTTTTACAAAAAAAAAAGAGGCATTTAATCAGTTACAAGAAAATGCATCCTAAGCTTAATCTTCCGTCTTCATCTTTTACCATGGGCTTCATGACATGTTTTGAACCATGCCTAAATTCCTCACACCACATCCATACCTTTCATGTTATCTCTCCCTTTCTTGACTTGATACAAACCATGCTTCAAGTGCATTATGCCTTAATGTCCAAAATGTTAGCTAGTATGCACGTACCAAAATAAAATCGCACAAACCTGCAACCTGCAAGAATGTTTTCAAAACCAAACAAAAAATCGCGAAACATCAAACCAACTCAGAAAAAGCCAAAAGTTTTTACAAAATTGGTACTGCGCCTGAATCTGTAAATGCAACTTACATATTTTCCATAAAAGATCTTTCTCGACCCGCTATACAGATTCCCTGTGCAAGCAAAGCTATTGTAGCTGTCTGTTTCTGTCCTATATTTTTCAATCTTAAGGGAACAAACTCAGATGGGTTATTTAAGCTCCCATATCACATTGTATTTGCTGTTGCCACGCTGAATTCATTGTACATTTATGACACTGAGAGCACTTCTCCAATAGCTGTATTTTCTAGTCTTCACTATGCTCGCATTCTCCTCGCAAGATGGCTTCTTCTCATTGAAGGAGTTTGAAGACGGAGAACTTGGATCACTTTACTGTTTATCAAAAAGAAATGTCTTAGGCAAGGATAGTAAAAGCACCCTGCAACAGCCAACAGAAAATAGGATTTCAGAAAAAGAAAAAAATGTGACTAAACTTATGACTAACCAATTAACAGCTCAACTACCAATTCATAACAAACATTGACTAAATTCGTTTCTAACTGATTCTGCATAATAGAAAGGCCAAAAAAAATTAAAGCCTAACTGACTAACTAATAAAATCCCAACTATTTTAACAAACTGCAACAGAATATCCTAAACAGAACTTAACAAACTTCCTCCAACCTCCAAACTATTTTCCTAAGCCAATTTCTATAACAAACTTTAACAGAATTCCCAACAAACCTATAACCTACTATAACAGAATTTCTAACTTCCCTAACTAATTCCAACTGAATTCTCTAACAACGTCCTAACCATCGAAAATCAGTAACAGAAAAAGCTAACTTCCAGTCCAAAAAAAAATAGTCTCTAACAGCTTACTAACAACCTACTAACAGAATTCCTCAACAGAAAACAGAATTCCATAACCTCTAACAAACATCATAACTAATTTAACCAACTTCTAAAAGATTCATAAACAAACCTATAACCATTCTAACTAACTGTCCATAACCCATTCAATATATAACAGAAGATGCAAGGTGAGGCAGGGAGGAGGATCCAGTTTCAGATTTACAATCAGGATTTATTACACAGAAAAATAGAAAACATCACAAAATACTCACATCTGAATATCTCTGGGATTCTCTAAAATAATTCTCACCTTCATCTTTCAATACCTTCACTCTCCATCTGCACCAGTCTCCATCAACTGCTTCGATCTTCAACACCCCCCCTCATTATTCACTGTTCAGAATTCTTAAAAAAATAGAAAAAAGGTTTCAACAGAAAATTCCTCTGCAGCTTCTTCAATGATTTTGGAAGAATCACAAATATTCACTATTTACAGTCAGAAGAATTAGAAAGAACTTACCTCAATCTCTCTGCAAAATCATCTTTAATTCATCTTTCTCTGAACCCTCTTCAATCAACAACATCATCACCTTCAACGGTTCGAATCACAACTCATCATAATATCAACAATGCTTCGATTAAACTATAGTTTTTGAATCTTCAATCAGCATCATCATCGCAGCAACTTCGGCTTCATGAATCCAACGAAATTATTCGCATCATCTCCCACGCAAGAAATACACAGAATCAAGAAGATCATACGCGTAGAAAGTCAGAAGAAGGAAGAAAAATATCCTCACAGAACGCATCACAAAGAGGAATGTAGAAGAAGTGTGAATTAAGAAGAAATCGAGAACAAAGTCGTACCTGGATAGACGAAGCACTAGACGTTTTCTCCGGTAGGTAAACACCTGTTCTGATTCTATACTACCTGAGTTGGTGTTCGAAATAGAGACGCGTTTCTTGAATTAAAATCAGAATAGTGAAATTGATGGAGCATCATCGAGGTGAGAACAAATTAAGATCGAAGATGGGACTAGAGCTATGTCGAAGGAGAAGTCTAGGCGGAGAGATTGTTGTCACGACGGTGATGGAAGTATGAGACTGGAGAAGAAACACTATAACCCTAATCATGATCCTCTTTTTCAATTTTCTTCTTCTTTTGTTATATTTTTTTATTTCTAAAAAAAATGATAAAAAAATAAAAAAATAAGCTGAATAAAAAAAAACAAGAGATTATTGATTATGGACATTGGGCCGTATAATATTTCCTAAGCCCATTACAACATTTTTTGGAGAAGGCTGAAGTTCATGGACAAAAAGCTCATTGGACTGAATTTAGTTTGGGCTTAATGTCTAGTTCAGCTGCTTGCAGCATGCACCCTAATCCAGGCTTTGCACCTCCTGTTGCATTCATGTTCTATTTTCTTGTTAATTCACTTATTTCGATTTTTATTTTAGTAATTGTTTGTGTAATTTATTCATGATTTTGATTAATTTTCCACATGATAAAATGATGCCAAATAGTAGCATTTTTTTTAGAATTCTTTAGGACTTTTCTTTAGAATTTTATTATAACTTTCTATTATTCCATATTTAACAATCATTTTCATTGTCATTTTATTCAAGATTGCGTGATAGTAATAATGCAACTTTTGTGATGGGAAATGCTCAGAGGTTAATTATTTGACCACCCGTGCAGAGCAGCTTCTGTAGAGCTTTCTTTTTGCTTGTGTGGTTTTTGAAGAGGCAGTGGACCTTCTCCGTTCGGTATTATCATAACCTTGTTTTATTCCCTATTCACGCACTTCATTGCTTTCTAAAAATCATGAGAAGTAGGGTTTCACCACATGCTAACGTTAGGTAGAAATTCCCCCGTCATCCAAATCTTAGGACCACTATTGTATAATAACATTAGGTGCAGAAATAGGCCAGTCTCGCTTTAACTTTTCTTTCCCTTTTTGCATATGCATTTAAAACCAACTTTTTTTTACAAACTTCAAAAGATGCTTAAACATTGCTGATGAGAATCGTGCCTTTGTTGAACATGGGAGATGATAAGCGGGTCTCTTCTTGATCTTATCGTTTTTTCATTCTGAGCCTCGGCATGGTTCAATTCTCAAAGACTTATTTCACGAATAAGTAGACACATGGCTAAAATCTCTCTCTTGATATCAACTAGCTGTCATCTACAAGCAAAAATACCAACCAATACAAACTCTTTTCGCCTTCGGGCCTTTCTTTCAAAACCTTTTCGAAAGAGCGTATTAATTCACTTCTGTGCTGACGCGTAAGTCTCCAAAGGTCGAGTTGCGGAAGAAGGCAAAATTAACATCATTCGCTACAAACCAAACAAATTCAAACCTTTTTGTGCGCCCAGGCACATTTTCTCTGAATCTTTTCAAGAGAGCATGTTAATTCACTTCTGTGCTGACGCGTAAGTCTCCAAAGGTCGAGTTGCGGCAGAAGGCGAAATTAATACTATTAGTAAAAAAATACAAACCAACAAAAAAAACATAAGCCGAACTATGGCTGCTCTGATTCCTTAAAAGGGATACATAGGCATTGGGGTAGGGCCCAAGCGAGCACAATTTTATTTTCCCTACATTCTTTTCTCCTTCCCTTTGCATGCATTCTCCCTTTAGTAGTATAGTAAACATAAATCATAGATTAAACACACCCATAAGATAGATAACAAGAGTGGCTACCGTAGAGTTCTACGGGCGTGTGGGGTGCTAATACCTCCCCCTCGCGTAACAGACTCCCTTACCCGATCTCTCGGTCGCAAGACCGTGACTTCTCCCATCTCAGGTTTTCTCGATGTTTACCTTTCCCTTCCTGTGAGATGAAAGACGTTCGGTGGCGACTTCATTGTTTGATGATTTTTAGCCGGTTGTTTCAGTAGGTTATGTAAAGGGAAGGTATTAGCACCCTTTTCATACATAGTTATCTACGGTCTCTTAGTTTCTTACTAGATCACTTGCTTTTGTTTGAAAATGTGCTTGTGGTGTGGGTTTGGAAATATTTTGAAAAAAACATCTTTGTAACGATTCTCGTCTCTATAAGAATGCGTACAAAGTGTTGGTTTTTGAAAATAGTTCAAAGAGGTGTTTGTTGTGGGTGTTTTTGAAAGGGATTTTGAAAAGTGCCTTTGTAATGATTCTCGTTTCTATAAGAATGTGTACAAAGAGATTTGACTTTTGAAAATTTTCAATTGAAAGTGTTGGTGTGAAAATGGTTTTTTAGTTATGAGCAAGCGAGCAACTATGAGCAACCTACCTACTCAAAAGGTCTATGTTCTTTTCCTCCTCCTTTAGATGTTGCTATCTCACCATTGATTTGGTAAGAAGCCCCATCATTGGAGGTGAAGGGACGGGCGTGGATTGTTGGTATAGTCATAGAAGGCAACCTATGAGACGTTTTAGCAATTTTCGTTTAGGGACTAGATCATTTACCGAATGCAAAATTGAGGATCATCGAGGGACTATGATATTTTATTGAGGGTCTTTTCTAAACGCCCATATTTGAGGGACATGACTATTTTCCGAGGCAACAAGTGAGATTACCCTAGAGGTGTATGTGTGTAAAGTATGTTTGATTGCATGCATTTTTGTCTTTGATTTTTTAGGTTGTCTACTTGTTGGTTTTATCTTGCCATACATCCTAATTACTAACATTTGTATAAAGCAATAAAAATGCAGAAAATAAATATCCTACACTATTAAAGCTATATTTAATAGCAAGAAAATATAAAGACAAGACAAAATAAAAGAAGGGAAAACAAGTCCTTCGATCAGGCAGAATGCACCCTTCGATTCTGCTCTTCTCGGCTTCTTTCGATTTGGGCCTAGCAGCCAGCATGAGGTCCACATACATTTTTACCTCCCATCGAATCCACCTGGATGGTTCCACATACGTCAGAGTATATGACTTCAAGAATAGCCTTCGACTTGCTTCATGCATCTTTGCTAAAGCTATTCTTGTGCTGCTTCGCCTGCACACATTCCTCACACACTTCGATTTGAATGTCAATTTCTAGCAATCCTGAAACCATATTTATTCTCTTCAAATCTCGGATGTCTCTGAAGTTGAGATGGCCTAGTCGATAATACCATATCCATTCATCTATGCTAGTTGCATTCGAATGACACTTGTGCTCCATCACATTAAGTTCAATCTTGAAGGTTCTATTTTAAGACATAGGAGCCTTCAAGATTAATCTTCCATTTGCGTCGACGACTCTTATCATCTTGTCTTTGACCAACACTTTGTAATTCTTTTCGACTAACTGCCATATGCTGTGTAAGTTGCTCTTCATTCCTGGTATTTACAACACATTGAAAATTACTAACCTCTTTCCATCTTTCCTCATAATCAAAACAACTCCAATACCTTCAGCTACTAGAGTATTGTCATTTGCAAATTTCATTGTGTTCTTCATTGAGGGTTTTATGTTGATAAACCAATCTTTCCTTCCATACATGTGTGATGAGCATCCTGAATCCAAGTACCATTAGTCCTTGAATCTATCTTCATCTCTTGTTGTGACCATCAACATCACCTCTTATTCTTCATGTTTTGCAAACTTTGCATCACTTTCTTGATTTCCTCGTTTCTATGGACCATCACTAGAATAATGACCATACTTCTGACAGTTGAAATATTGAATGCGACTCTTGTCAGGTTTTCAACCACCACCTCTTCCTCTATTTGGAACACCACCTCTTTGGTTTCCTTGGTATGGTCTTCTCTAGTTCGACACATTTCCTTCATTCTGGTTTCGACTACCAGTCGAATTGTTGTATTTGCCTCTACCTTTGTCTAACCACTTTCCTTTGCCTTTGGTTTCTTTTGTTGAATGTGCCTGCAAAGCCACATCACTCTTCGACTTACCTACAACTGTTCCAGTCAATCTTTGTTCATGAGATTCAATCGTCCCTTGAAGCTCTTCCTTTTTCAATTTCAACAAGTCTTTCCCATCTTCTATATCCACTGCCACATGGTCAAACTTAGGAGTCAAAGATCTCAAGATCTTCGAAACAACATCTCTTGTTGTTAATGTTTTTCCACATACCTTGATTTGATTCACTAGTTTTGTAACCCTAGTTAAGAAATCAGATATGCTCTCACTATCTTCCATCTAAAGTAATTCATACGTTCTCTTGTGAGTTTGTAACCTCACTTCTTTCACCTTTTGTGCACCACCAAAAGACTTCTCAAAAACCTCCCAAGCTTCTTTTGCAGATTCTGAATCACTCACTTTTTCAAAATTTTCTAGACACAGACATTGATGAATTACAAAGAGTGCTTTATAACTCAACTTCTTTGATTCTGTGTGTTTCTTCTTTTCTTCTTCTGAAGCATTTTCTCCAAGTGCTTCCAATCCATCCTGTAATACGGTGGGAGAACTGACTTGGTTTTGCGTTTTATCGCAAATGTTGTGAATAACAAGATTCGCCACCGACTTTTCTTTTATCCAATAAGGAAAGGGTGAAAAGAACAGGAAAGACCTCGATAGATTTTGAGTTCGGGGGTAGGTTATAAAAAGGGAAGGTATTAGTACCCTTTTCATCCGTGGTTATCTACGGGCTCTTAATCGCTAGCTCACTTTTAAAAAATTACTTTTTGTGTGTGTATTTTAAAATTGCCAATGTAAGGCGAACTTTGTAATAATTCTTGTATCGGTCCTCAAGAGTGTATACGAAGCATTTTGAAAATATTTTATTGTTTTGAAAAAAGTGTGAGAAGTGTTTTGTTTTTGAAAAGTTTTGTGAGTAAGCAATTAACAGTTTCTACCCACTCAAGGTTGTTCTTGTACTTTTCCTTCTCCTTTAGATAGTCCTATCCGTACCATTAGTTAATAGGAAGCCTTATCCTTTAGATGTGAAGGGACATACGAAGGGACATCGTACGATCATAGAAGGTAACTTGTAAGGACGCTTTAGCAATTTCGTAAGGGAATAAATCATTTTTCGAAACGCAACGTCGAAGGATCACCGAGGGACTATGATATTTTATTTGAAGGAGTTTGCTAAAGCATCCCCACTTTTGAGGGACATGACCGTTTACTCCGAAGACAACAAAGAGAGGATACCCTAGAGGTGTAAGTGTGCAAGTGTGTTGTTTTCAGTTATGTTTATCTTGAAATTAGGTTTTCTAGCGTTTGTTTTATCTTGCCATACAAACCCTAATTACTAAGCAGTAGCATAAAGAATATAGTAGCAGAAAATAAAGGTAGAAATGTAAACCTAAAACTATTACAGAGATTTGGGGCAATTACATAATAGAGCAAGTGTGGAAAATAAATCCTACAACTATTATATACTAGGAAGCAGTTACATGATAATAAAAATGCGGAAAATAAGATCTAGGCTATTACATTTGTGAAACCTATACAATTGATCTATGAAAAATAAACATAAGATAGAAAGAGAAAAAATAAATGTTTTTTGGTGATTTTTTATGAAAAGAATGATTTATGATAATTAATTAAAACCTATTAAATCTAATTAATTTTAATTAAAAAAAATTCATTAATTAATTAAATTATTGAAAGGTTTTAAATTCTGGCACATCAGACTCAGATATCTTATAAGGATGTCGAGACATCTAATCTGACATAACACACAGGCAGGATAAAACAATACTGAAAAAATAAAGAACACACCAGAATTGTTTACCCAGTTCAGTGTATAACAACACCTACTTTGGGGGCAACCAAGCCAGGAATGAAGTCTACTATCAGCAATATCAATTTGCAGACCCTACAACTAACACTCCCGTTGATGATCTACGCACTTAATCACTACCCAATGACCCTTCTACCTAGGTCCTCCCTAGATATGGAATATCCCCATTCCACTTCCAATCATCGCAATGATGTCTAGAAGTCAACACCTCAGTCACTGCATCAACGACCCTTCACCAAAATTCTAATCACACAGATGGACAGTTTGGAAGACACACTTCCATGACAACCTAGCTAAGTCTCCAAGCCAAATCCACTATTTGTTAGCTTTGCTCCTAACACATCCTGGAGTTGCTTCTAAGCTTCCTCCAAGAACAATACACCTCTTACCTACAGACTTCGAGGTGAACATGGTAACCTTCCTACAACCCAGGAGGTTTACCTTGATAAAACCCTAGACTTCTACATCTTGAGCCGTCTATCATCTAGGTTGCAAACCCTTTTATTTATAACCTGTTACCCAACTGGTTGTGGGCCTTCAATCACAACAAATAAGCTGTAACAAAATGCAGAAACTTCTGCATCAAGAAAGGTCTTCAATATTTACTTTCCTAAATAATCTCCTTTATTTAGAAAGTCTTCATTCTCCTTGATTTCATATTCTATTTTCTGGACCTTTAAATAAGCGCCACATAGGATACATAATATTCTCCTGAATATTCTGACAATATTGAGAACAAACTGAATCTCATTAATCCAGCTCAACAGGCGCGATGTCAAGACATCTTCTTTGACATATTGTTCCAGTTGTTGAAAAAGTTCAACACAACATGTTCTAACATTGTAATAGGACTTCTTGTTGTACCTTTTCTTCTTATCAAGTTTATACATCCTATTCTACATTACATTATTGCTGCTATTATTTGTTTTACAAAAATTAAGCCAATCCTAAAACAAATAATCTAAAAAAACAATTTGCAGCAATTCAGAAGCTGCTGCACACAATAATAGATCTTCAGTTGAAAATGATGTCTCAACATCTCGTTAGACATCTTCTTTGCAGCACTCTGAAGAACTCAATTGCATTAGCACCAACGAGCAGTAGTTTCAGGATAAAAGGAAGGAAAGTCCTGAAGTTTGGTTGATGCACACGAGGAAGAAGATAGCAGAAGACAACTTGTACTCCCCCTCAATGCAGGAACATCTTCTAAACATAGAAGGCCAATGGTGGAATAAGATAACTCTTAGTAACTCCTTAAGACTAAATCAACCACTGCCCCTAATAACTCAGAACACAGGTCACGACTGTGTTCATAACTCAGATCACAGGTCACAAACACATGTCACAAATAATAACCACTTGACATCTTATTTTGACATCTGTGAACATTAATACTAATCACTTGTGGAAGCAGCAGTAGCATCTGCAACAACAACATCTGAGCTAATTCATCTTTCTCCCTCTTTACAGCCAAAACTTGGCAAAGGAGACCATCATAATACCAGACCCAAGCACAAATTACCCAAACTTGAATAAAAGCCATAAGAATTATGGACTCAAGAAGCTCACAGGGTTACAGAGATACAAAGAACTCTCTATAAATAACTGAGAATCTTGGAAAATAACGATCCTAGACTGTAGCACCAATATTGGTCAAAAGGAAACAATATTTGAGGAGAAAACTTCAAGTATCAATGTGCACCATCCATAAAGGCTTTGAATGCTATAACTACTTCCTGTACATATACATGCATAGTCAGACAAATTTTTCTCCCCTGTTTACAGCCACATGTTTGAACACATAGGCCACTCCACCCTATGTTGACCATGTAGGAACATGTCCTGAATAATTTCCTGAACTTAGTCAGACATTGTCTTCTTATTTCAGTAATCAACATATTTTCTCCCACCAATTAGGGATGCTTCACCAAATTATCCACATGTTCATACTAGATTATAAGTGTTCTTCTTTCCCTTAGACTTAGTGACATACACTAAGATATCAAAGTATCACATTTGTGACACCTCTTTATAATATAGACCCTCAAGGAGTCTTTTTTAAATCTATAGAGAAAAATAAATTCTCCCAGACTTCCCATTAAACTTCCAAGAGACATATGAACTTCTGATCTTCACCAAGCTTCTCATAGTTAGAAACAACCATGTCTTGTTAAGTTTATCCATAACTTCACAATGTCACAACATGTTGTTTCAACATCATTTCCTCATTAGAACCTTTACAAAAGAGAACAATATTCTGGCTTGATAATACCTGTGTCATTGCAACAACAATTTGCAGCTATCCACATGACTCCCTTTGTCATGAGTAACTAATGCTCTAGCTGAAGATGAAGACTAGATGAGAAACTTAAGCACTTCCTGCATATTCTGAACCTTGACTCCCCCAGTAGAGTCACAACAGAGTCAAATATTCTCACTCCTTGAGAATACTTCCAGGAACTCTGACTTCTTCACAACACAAGGATACATTTGATCATTGTATTATCATAACCACACTCTATATCATGAAATTTTGAATAGGTAAGATGTCATGCATACTAGTTGTGAAGTCACTCATAAACTCCAAAAACTCTTAGTTTCTCCACATCACCAACCTTTTTCTAGAGTGGTTTGCAGCAAAAAAAATACCCCTTAAGTATCTGTTAGCAGCCTTCTGCCTTTATATCCACTAGTAGTTGCTGATACTAGTGGAGTCTTAAAAAAAATAGTCATGCATTCATCAAGTATGCTACTGTAGACAATATTAGACTCTCCGTATTATAATCAATATAGTTAAAAATGCCACTTCTCACAATAATGCTTAAGCATCCAACTTCACATGAACAATCCCAAGCAAAACATCCATCAATAATCATGATGTTAAGACATCATGTGGTACATCAAGTTCATAATACAAAACCTAATTAAACCTGTTCTTAATCATTTAAAGAACTCATTGTGCATAGAAATCCTTTATGAAGCTCCCATTAGAACATACAGCCGGTGCACAGGTTCCTATATGTTTTACATTCTGGTTTGCAGTAATGGCTTTGCACACCTGATTATCAGTCACTTCCAACTCATAGTAATCATTTTCAGACCTGCCCAGATAACTATTGATGATACCAAGGGAAAATTCAATAGAAACACCTTCCTATATTCCTTACTTCTGTGATCAGCACAAGTCAACAAAAGGAATCAGCTCCATAATCTCTTTGCACTCCAGTGCACCTGCTCCCAATTCTCTTTCAAGGGAAATTATTCTTTGAAACACATATTTCCACTTTTCAGCATTGCCAATAGAATGGAAGGAAATATTGTCAAGAGGAGCATCAGGCATCCTGACAGGAGGCTTCTTGCTTGTAGACTTCTTCAAAGGAGAAATGTCATGGACATCATCCTCAACATCTTCTAACAACCAGCAAGATAGTCTTCTTATTGATACTCTTGGCAGAGGACGTGACATCTCCTAACAATTAGCAGGATAGTCTTCTTTATCCCATTCACTACTACAGAGAAAAATAAATTCTCGTAGAACCAACACATCCTCTTGGAGAAGGATGGTATACTCTAGCAACATTTTGCTAGAGTCTTCAGAGACTCATAAGGACATAAATAGCTACATTTTGTAGCAACATGTCTCAGCATGTTATCCAACATCATCCTTATTGTAGGGCAATAACTCTACATGCTTGAACATCACAAGCTCCAAACAAACCAATTAGTCCACTGACTCCTCTTGTCATGGACAATCAAAACTTCATTATGGAGAAAACATAACACCAAACACCACTAGTTGACTAGGAGTAACTCAAAGTTCCCTGAACTAGTCACATAACAAGCACACCTCTGATTCATGCCCTTGCACCTTCACACATATTACCGTGACTCTTTGGATGGCTAAGATGTCATGCAACCATAGTCTGAAACCAACTTATAACCATTTCTTAGTATGCTTAAAAGCTTTACTAAGATTCACACTCTCCAACAGAA
Organism: Vicia faba; assembly: GCA_948472305.1. Lineage (NCBI taxonomy): Eukaryota > Viridiplantae > Streptophyta > Magnoliopsida > Fabales > Fabaceae > Vicia > Vicia faba. Next base: position 1,328,715,453 of record OX451737.1, read on the forward strand.
GGAATACTTCTTAACTAATGTGCTGATTAAATCCTCCTTCTGCAAATTACTACTATTTGCTAACACTAGTAAGGTCTTCAAACCAAGATAGTAGTTATACATTAATTGAGTATACTTCTCCTTCAATCAGAATCTTCTTATTCAACACCATAGACAGAACTTCCACTAATGAGTGTGGAGTTTGAATATTGAGATTCATAGTTCCAAGTATCTTTAATAGACTATTGTGATACGGTGGCCAGAACTGGGACTGTTTTTTAGGAATGCTGGTTTGCATTTTGCGTTTGTGTTCGCAAAATGTCACGGTAAGCAAGAGTCGCCATCGACTTTTATTTTATCCAACAAGGAAAGAAAAAAAGCACAGAAAAATTCCTTTTTCGAGATTTACTGAGTACGGGGGGGTAGATTATAGAAAGGGAAGGTATTAACACCCTTTCTATCCGTAGTTATCTACGGGCTCTTAGGTACTTGCTCATCATTTTCAAAATTGCTTCTTTATGTTTGTGTGCTTTGAAAAGTTTTTGTTTTGACTTCGATTTAACCCTTGCTTCTGTCTTCAAGAGTGTTACGAAGTGTTTTTTTTAAAACTTTGTTTGAAAAGGAGTGTAAGTGTGAAAAAGTTTGTTTGGATTGAGCAAGTACTTAAGAGTTAATCTACCTACTCGAAAAAAAGAATTGTTCTATGTTTGTTTCCTTTAGACAGCACTATCCCACTATTAGTGAGCAGGAAGCAACGTCGTTGGAGTTTGAGGGTCAATTGGAAAGGGACGTGCGGTCACTAAAGCAATGTTAGGACGTCTTAGTAATAACCCTAACGTCTTAAGATCAATATTCGAGGTAACAATTCCGAGGCAACCTTTCCGAGGCAACTTTGATCTTTGAGACAAAAGGGCAACCACTAAAGCATCCTATACCTAATGACCGTTTACCGAAGGCAACCGAAGTGGGAGTGTATCCTAGGAGTGTGCATGTGCGAGTGATTCAATTTCAAGTTATTTATCTTTGCACATTTAGGGTTTTCTAACCGTTTTAAAGTTTTACATACATTCTTGTCATGCATCCTAATATCATACATCTAACAGTTTAATATTTTGTGGAATTTAAAGTGCGAAAATTAAACTACGCTATTACAAGGCTTTGGGTATTTACATAGCCAAAAACAAACCCTTAAAAATAAAGCGATAAATGAAAGTAAAAATCCTAATTTAAACTATTACAACTTGTGATCAATTACATTAATAGGGTAAAAATAAATGATAAAGCGCGCGCGAGGAAATTTAGATCGGGAGAGAATTAGGGTTTTGACCCCGTCTAACCTAATCGAAAGAGAAAATGTTTTTGTTGTTTTTAGTTATTTTTAAGAAAAGAATTAGGGTTCTTTAAATTAAATACACAATTAATTAGATAATTAAATTAATTAATGACAATAAATAAATGGCCTATTTTTTATGTTTTTTGTTATTTTAAGAAAAAGGAAATATAATAAAGTTAGAAATAAAACCCTAATTGTTCTAATTAATTTTAATTTATTTGCAAAAAAGAAATTAAAGTAACCTAAAATTAAAATCTAATTAAATTAATTAATTTATTGATAAAAAATAAATCTAAGTCTAATGGGGTGAAAAAACATTTTTTGTGATTTTTTGATAAAAGAAAATAATTAATTTGGTTATTAAAATAAATAAACTAAATTAATTAAATAAAATATAAAAGGAAAAAGAAAAAATGGGCTTGAGAAGTCAGTAGAATGGGGGGGGGGGGGGGGGTCTGAAAATCAGATTTCTGGGCCCAAAATGAATGATTCACTTTGACTTTGCAAGATCTCATGCTTTGCTTTGACAAGGGTGTACCATGGACACCACATCATGGCCATCAGAACTAGACTCCTGGACACTTGGTAGATTGGATGATGAAGGAATATGGTGGTCCTTGGCCTTGTATGCGCGCTGGATTACATGAAGGAAAATAATATGAAGAAAATGGGGAACCTGGGATTCGAACCCAGGCCCTCATGCCTTTTGCCCTCACTCCACTACCAACTGCGCTGCATGTGTTAGTTGTACATTAAAGACCAAACAATAATTAAATATTAAAAGGGAATAATATATCAATTCAGCATGCACTTTTTTTGAATAGGCCAATGGTTGCTTGCCACGATATCTTCTTCTTCCTTGCTCCGTGGCTAAAAGATGCAGGGACTTTTACCTACGACTCCATGTCCGTTTCTACAAGTCCTGCAATTCTCAAAATCTAATACAAACGTGATAAATAAAAACTAATTCCATGGATGGATTCGTCTGGACCTGCTGATCACGATGGTGCCTCTTCCATGGCCCAATTTCACCTATACATAAAGATCCCAAATCGAAGCAAGAAACCCTAATAATGGCAAACTCCAATACAGTTCATGAAAATGAAATTAAATGTTACATAAAGCTTACAAATGTGATGGTGAACAAGAATATACATTTATTTCATGCTAGAGATGCCAAGATTATGAAATTCAAATTCAAGAAAGAGCCATTGTCGTGGCTGATTTACAGTGCGTTATAGGGTTGGAAACTCTTTGTTTTTAATTGGTTTAGGTCCCTTGTGATCCCAGGAAGCGACTGGGATGGTTAAAGAGTCTTGTAGTTGCCTGGAACTATGAATTCGAATTACCACTTTTCTTTGTTTTTTGCAAGTTTGTTCTGACCTTGTGCGCCTCTCTCTAGCCTTGCATTAGGTCTGCAATTGTTCCTTATGTATTGAGGAATGAATTAGGGTTGAAAACCTGATCTCAATCTTCCTCCATTATTGATTTTGATCTTGATTTGATTCCTTTGAAAATCATTCCAAAAATAGCCTAAAACCAATCTTTTTGTGCATACCAAGCCTTTACACGAATTCAATCTCATGCTAGCTGGATATAGGACCTGAAACATGTGCAAAATCTTGAGATTTCAATGTTTTGGATTTTCTCATGATTTGTTTTGATTAAAATTGATTTAATTCCAATAAAAATCAAAATAAATAATAAAAACAAGATAATGACAAGTGGCAAAGGCTAGGGCTCGTGGACCATGTTGCCAACTCAGAACAAGTGCAAAAGATTAGGCCCATTTAGAAAAAATTGCAATTTGAGGCATAGTTGACTTTTGACAATTTTGCAAAAAAGGTCAACTTCAGCAATGCATAACTTCCTCAATTTTGACTCTTTGAAGGTGTTCTTGGACTTTTTAGAAATATTGATATTTCCTATAAGCAACCCCTTTGGTCTCATCTCAATTTGGTATTCCATGCTCAAGTATGAAGCTTTGACAAAAAAGGTGTTTTTGTTGACTTTTCAAAATGACCTATAATGTCCAAATTCATAACTTATTGTGAGTGCATATTTTGAACTTGGGATATGAAGATGGATTGTAGATAATTACCTCCTCTTAAAAACGAGCTTTGGATGGGTCATTTCTCATAAAGTATGAGAAAGTTATGCTTGGTCAAAGTTGAGTTGACTTTTCCTACAAAACTCTAATTTAGCAACTTTTGGTTCTTGATGAATTATGAGCAATCCTTGATGAATCATGATCAACCCTTGATCAAATGATGAAATATACTTCAAAATGAGGATGTTGACCAAAAATCTTGAAGTTTGATTGTATGTGGGCCACAGTTGACTTTTTCCCTATCAGAGTCGATTTTCAGGCATTTGAGCAATTGACTGAGCAAATTTTCTCTGCAATACTTGAAACTTGACATGGATGATCTTGAGAACATATTAAGACAATGGTGAGAATTTGGGATCCCTTCGAATCAAGTATCTTGATGCAACATGAAACCCTAATTTGAGGTAGACTGCCTTATGAGGGAGCTTGTCTGGTCAACCCTTGGACTTCCTTGAGCAATTTGAAGATCTTTCTTGAAATGTATTGAGAAATATGAGAGGGAAAATTTTGGGGTACAACAACTACTCCTGTTCAATCTTCTTAAACCTGAAGATTTAGATTGGCTTGTCTGCCTTTCGTGTTTGAGGGTTGAAGATGATTGAACACTAGAGTGCCCAGAAATTTGCACTCGCATGAAGTGGTATTTATCTTGTGATGTCGAGAATGGGCTTATAGATGCCATTTGGGGATTAATGACGGGAGATGGGCTTAAAGATGCCATCCGAAGAAGTGTCGATCGCATAAGAGATTCCTTAGCGAGAGCTTGTATACCAGTTGTTGAGGAAGATTCCGCTGGGGAATGCTGATCTCTGTCTTGGGAGGAATATAATTTTAGGAGCTTCGGTCGTTCGTTATTCTACTGGGGAATCATCTCTGTTTCTTGAGAAAAGTTGAATTTTAGGAACTTCGGTCGTCCGTTATTCTACTGAGGAATCATCTCTGAGTTGAAGAGGTGAGAATAAACTACTATCTGGTCGTGATCCAGGCTTCATAGTAATAAGACCGAATGATATCTGGTCGTAGTCCAGGCATTACAGTGACTTACTGGGGAGATGAGATTAAACTTGCTATCCGGTTGTAATCTGGGCTTCGCAATTTCTCGATTCTTATCTGGTCGTAATCCAGGCTTCAGAAGGAAATGAGTTATTATTCAGTCGCATCCGGGCTTCAACTTGAATTTAGGGCACACTAATATCCGGCCGACTCCGGGCTTCTTAGTAATTGTCCAGGTAAACTGCTATTTGGTCGAAATCCAAGCTTCGTAGTGCCTTGTGCTGTTATCTGGTTGTAATCCAGGCTTCAGTCCTTTTATCATTATCTAGTCGTAATCCAGGCTTCATGATGCTTTATACCATTATCTGGTCGAATCCAGGCTTCGTGGTGTTCTGTACTGCTATCTGGTCGTAATCCAGGCTTCACAATAACTTACTTCTTATCTGGTCATAATCCAGGCTTCAGAAGAGATCAAATGGTTATCCGGTCGTAATCCGGGCTTCCCTTTGGCTTTGGGCCTACTAATATCCGGTCGTAATCCGGGCTTCATAGTATCTGGCCGGGTGAACTGCTATTTGGTCGTAATCCAAGCTTCACAGTGTCCCTCACTGTTATCTGGTCATAATCCAGGCTTCAGTGTCTTTTACCGCTATCTGGTCGTAATCCAGGCTTCGCGACGTCTCATACCATTATCTGGTCGAAATCCAGGCTTCATGGTGTTCAGAGGAATCAAGATACTATCGGGCCGAATCCGGGCTTCATAACTTGTATTAAAGATATACCACTATCTGGTCGTAATCAAGGCTTCATAGTATTCTTGGTTGCTATCTAGTCGTAATCCAGGCTTCACAACGTCTTCTACCATTATCTGGTCGTAATCCAGGCTTCATGGTCTGGTATTGCTATCTGGTCGTAATCCAGGCTTCACAATAACTTGTTGAGCTCTTATTCGGTCGTAATTTGGGCTTCACGGCTTGTGTTTATGATATACCACTATCTGGTCGAATCCATGCTTCATGGCGTATCACACTTCTATCTGGTCGTAATCCAGGCTTCACAGTAACTTATTGGGGATTAAACTATTATCCGGTCGAATCCGGGCTTCATAACTTTCTTTTAAGAGATACCACTATCTGGTCGTAATCCAGGATTCGCGGCATTCTGATACTGTTATCCGGTTGTTCTCTGGGCTTCACAATATGCTGTAGAAATCAAGATACTATCCGGTTGGATCCGGGCTTCATAGCTTGAACTTTGTGAGAATTTGATTGTATCCTTCCTGAAAGGTAAGGGTTAGCTGTATGTAATTCCATGATGCATGACATGTATTGAGTGATGATTTTCTCAAAATAAATGAGATTGTGCTATATGACGCGTATGCATATGTCGTGATGTATGGATGTGTAATGTTTTTTATGATATTCTCTAGATGGGGAAAATAAATCCCAGACTGCTGCTGGAGAATAAAAAGAGTTTCGCTCGCCGGGGATAACAACCAAAGATGATTGGGAGAATAATCCTGCTGGAGAATACATTGGTGAGAGAATGACTCTGTGGGGAAGAAATGCTCTGCTGAGGATTTGCAGATTTTGGAGAAATACCCTCGGCTGTGGATGGATTACCGTTGCTGGCGATGATAAACTCTGTCAGGGATAAAATTTCTTGTTTGTGGAAGAAATAAGCTCTACTGGGGATGGTCTTCTAGACTCCGCTGGGGATAACCTTCCAGACTCCACTGGGGATGGTCTTCCAGACTCCATTAGGGATAATCTTCCAGACTCCACTGGGGATGGTCTTCCAGACTCCACTGGGGAGAATCTTACCGACTCATTCGCGGTTGCGAACCTCAGCTGGGGAGAGTTGATAATGCTGTATTCGGGTACTTCCTACTCTGCGGGGAGTGTATGCATTTTTAGTCATATTCTTCAGCTAGGTCTATCCCTGTACTTGATGAATAGAGCATCTGTAAGGTTCAGACATTTCTTGTTTGCCCCTGTTTCTGAAATTACGAGTAATCGTCTTTTGTTTCGCATGTAAATATTTACGAGCAACAAATATTTGTCAAATGCATATACCAAAAATGAACATTGGATGTTCTTGCAAAACAAAACAGAAAAGGAAAACAATTTATTTGTGAAAATGAATTGTATTGATTTTGAAGTTGGCCTGTAAAATAGGCGTTTTTTGTACAAGAGGGTGACGTCCTAGTAAGAGAACGCCGCCGAATGATAGAATTTACACAATTTGTGAAAAAACAAAGAAAAACAGCTATGTGAACAATCCCACTGGGTTCCAACTCTGCTATTGCCTTTATATCCTCGAGCATCTCATCACTTTGCTACTTGGTTGAAGGTAGATCAGATTGATTAGCGCCGTCAGAGCTTGATAATCGATACCGAAATCTGGTTGCAAGGTGATCCAATGAGACATAGTGTTACGCTTTGATCCCTAATTTTTGCCTGGACCGCCCTTTCTGATTTTCAGTCTACCGGGATACCCTTTTTTGCCCAAGCCGCCTTTTCAGGTTTTCGACTTTCCGGGTGTACAGTTTTTTCATTTTCATCCCTTACTTTTGCCCGAACCCTTTTGGTTCGTCCGTAAGCCCTTATTTTTGCCTAGGCCAGTCAACCTAGCGGGTCTTTGATTATGCGTAGTATTTTTTCACTATGTTTGTATTGACGGGGTGAGGAAGGTCATCACCATCCATGGTGGTTAGAATCATAGCTCCTCCTGAGAAAATGTTCTTAACCATAAATGGCCCTTCGTACGTAGGAGTCCATTTTCCCCTGGGATCACCTTGTGGCAGTATGATGCGTTTGATCACCAGATCCCCGACTTGATACTCTTGTCGTCTAACTTTCTTGTTAAATGCCTTGATCATCCGCTTTTGATACGTTTGACCATAAAAAATAACAGTAAGTCTCTTCTCATCAATTAGGTTCAGCTGATCAAGCCGAGTCTGGATCCAGTCATCTTCGCTCAAACCTGCATCCTTCATAATCCAAAGAGAGGGTATCTTAACTTCAATGGGCAAGACTGCCTCCATGCCATATACCAAGGAATAGGGTGTTGCCCCTGTTGACGTCCGTGCTGAGGTACGGTACCCATGAAGAGTGAATGGTAACATCTCATGCCAGTCTTTGTCTGTCACCGTCATCTTCTGCACAATCTTTTTGATGTTCTTATTAGCCGCTTCAACAACCCCATTCATCTTCGACCGGTAGGGAAAAGAGTTGTGATGCTGTATCTTAAATTGTTTGTAGAGCTCAGTGATCATTGTGTTGTTGAGATTTGTACCATTATCCGTAATGATCCTCTCTGGTACACCATATCGACAGATCAAATTGTGTCGAATAAACCGTTCCACGACGTTCTTGGTTACTGTAGCAAAAGAAGCTGCTTCGACCCACTTTGTAAAGTAATCAATAGCCACCAGAATGAAACGATGCCCGTTTGACGCAGTAGGTATGATCTCGCCAATCATATAGATGCCCCACATTGCAAAAGGACAAGGTGCCGTCAAGATATTAAGAGGAACTGGAGGTATGTGCACCTTATCAGCATAGACTTGGCACTTGTGGCAGGTCCGAGAATGCTGATAACAATCGGCTTCCATAGTAGACCAATAATATCCTGCCCGTAGGATTTTCTTTGCCATGGTGTGTCCACTGGAATGAGTTCCGAAAGTACCTTCATGTAACTCTACCATAATCCTTTCGTCCCCGTTCTTATCCACACATCACAGTAATGTGGAATCATGGTTACGCTTGTAAAGGATACCATTACTGATGAAGAACTTCGCAGCGAACCTCCTCAAGAACTTCTTATCATTAACAGATGCACCCCCAGGGTATTCCTGAGCCTCAAGATACCTCTTTACCTCGTGAAACCAGGGTTTATCTGTTACCTCTCCAGTCTCGATATAACAGCAATGTGCGGGTTCATCCAACCTCTCGATGGTAATCCGGGGAGCCTCATTGTCCCACCTGACCTTGAACATAGAAGACATGGTAGCTATCGCGTCCACCAACTGGTTCTCCTCTCTTGGGAAGTGTTCAAAGGTTATCTCCTCGAAGTGTGGAAGCAATGTCAGTACATACTCTTTGTAAGGAATACGATTTGGGTGCTTCGTATCCCACTCGCCTTTGATCTGACTGATCACGAGAGCGGAATATCCGAACACACTCAAGAACTTAATCCTTAGGTCAATAGCTGCTCGAAGGCCCATGATGTATGCTTCATACTCCGCCATGTTGTTGGTGCGGTTGAAACATAATCAGACGGTAAATGGAGTATGACAGCCTTCAGGAGATATGATCACGGCGCCAATTCCATTACCCAAAGCGTTTAAAGCTCCATCAAAGTACATAGACCATCGGGATCCTTCCTCAGGTCCTTCATCCGGTCCAGGTTCTTCACAGTCGGTCACCAACATGATATTCTCATCCGGGAATTCAAAGTTCATGGATTGGTAGTCGTCTACAGCCTGATGCACCAAATGATCTGCCAACACACTTCCCTTGATTTCATTTTGGGTTGTGTATTGGATGTCATACTCAGTCAAGATCATCTGCCATCTTGCTATTCTTCCGGACAAGGCGGGATTTTCGAAGATATACTTGATTGGGTCCATCTTTAATATCAATAAGGTGGTGTGAGTCAGCATATACTGTCTTAGCCGGCGAGCAGCCCATGCCAAAACGCAACAAGTTTTCTCAAGCAGTGAATATCGGGTCTCACAGTCGGTAAACTTTTTGCTAAGGTAGTAAATAGCGTGCTCTTTTCGGCCAAACTCGTCATGCTGCCCCATCACGCACCCCATTGAATTGTCGAGTATTGTCAAGTATAAGATCAAGGGTCTTCCTTCAACTGGAGGCATCAGGATAGGTGGCTCTTGGAGATATTCTTTGATCCTTTCGAAAGCGGCCTGACATTCATCATTCCACTTTACCACTTGATCTTTCTTCAGCAGCTTGAAGATCGGCTCACAAGTAGCAGTCAAATGTGAAATAAATCGGGCAATGTAGTTCAGACATCCCAAATTGCCTCTGACTTCTTTTTCTGTTCGAGGAGCTGGCATCTCCTGTATAGCCTTCACCTTTGCGGGATCCATTTGAATACCTTTATCACTAACAATGAAACCCATCAGCTTACCAGACCTCACCCCGAAGGTGCACTTGTTCGGGTTTAACCTCAGCTTATACATCTTCAACCTGTCAAATAGCTTCTGGAGATGGTCAAGGTGTTCTTCCTCAGTTTGAGACCTTGCAATCATGTCATCAACATATACCTCAATCTCATGATGAATCATGTCATGGAACAAAGCGACCATGGCGCACTGATACGTTGCCTCAGCATTCTTCAACCCGAAAGGCATTACCTTGTAACAGAAAGTACCCCACTGCGTAACGAATGTTGTCTTCTCCATGTCTTCGGGAGCCATCTTAATCTGATTGTAACCAGAAAAACCATCCATAAAGGAGGAGACCTTATGCTGTGCGGTGTTATCAACCAGAACATTGATATGAGGCAGAGGGAAATCATCTTTGGGACTCGCCCTGTTCAGATCCCTATAGTCTACACACATTCGAACCTTACCATATTTCTTCGGCACCGGAACCACGTTGGCAACCCACTGTGGGTAAGAAGTGACAACTAGAAAACCGGCATCAAACTGTTTCATGACCTCAGCTTTGATTTTCTCAGACATCTCTGGACGCATGCGGCGAACTTTCTGCTTCACTGGAGGACAGTCTTCCTTAGCTGGTAAGCGGTGAACCACGATATCAGTATCCAACCTAGGCATATCTTCATAAGACCAAGCAAAGATCTCAACATAGTCACGCAACATTTGTATTAACCGTTGCTTGACACCAGACTTCAGATTTGCACCGATCTTGACCTCTTTCTTGTCTTCTTCCGTACTCAAATTCACTGATTCCACTGGCTCTTCATGTGGCCGTATGGCCCTCTCTTCCTGAAGTAACAATCTATCAAGTTCTCCAGGAACCTCACAATCATCCCCACCTTCGTCCTCAGATTGGTTGATCAGACTTTCGAAGTCATAACTGGCAGTAGCATAGTCGTTATCAGTGGGATCCAGAGTGGATGTGAACCTGTATTATGATATGTGAGTGTGTGTAAGACAAATAGCTGTTTTGATATAGTGCAGAATAGAAAAGAAAAACAGGGAGCGTAAAATTTGTAATGCAAGAAAAACGTCCAATGTTTTATTGATGATATATGAAAATGACAAATGATAAACCCTCACAAACAAAGCCACGGTGTCTCGGGCAAGGCACCGGGCCGTAAAAGTTTCAAATTGTCAGTTACAAGTCTCAAAACAAAATTCTATTACTGTGTAATAAAATAAACGGGCACGCAGTCCTTCACCGTCCAATTGTTCAAGCCACCATCGGTAGTCGGGTAAATCCAGCTGTCGAAATCTGACTCTTCATCATCATCTTTAATTGCATTCACTCCCTGATCATGTTTTGGAATAGGAGCAGTTATGATGTTGGGCTTTTTTGGTGCGTTAAACTTGATTTCTTTAGCTTCAATCAAATCTTGCACCTTATTCCTCAAGGCCCAGTAGTTGTTGGTATCATGCCCTGGGCTATCAGAGTGATAGGCACAGCGGGCATTCGGGTTATATAGCGGAGAGGTGGTACTGGGATTCTTCGGAGCTTCCCTTAGAGTTACCAGGTTGGTCTTCAACAATTGCGGCAGAATTTGAGACAAGGTCTACTGAGCCGAGTATACTGTCTTTGCGGTCTTTCTACTCTTTGCTGATTGTTGCATTGTGGGGCAACAGTGGGTCTTGATATCACCACCGCATTCACTGCTTGGCGGCGCTCAGGTCAGTTTTGGCTCCTCGAATTGTAAACTGCACTAGCTTCTTTCCTGAAAGGCTTCTTTTTTGTACTTGATGAAGCACCTTTCTGTATTTTGCCACTCCTGATACCAGCCTCCACTCTCTCCCCAGTCATAATCAATTCAGTGAACCCGGACGATGAACTACCGATCAAATGATTGAAATATGGACCAGACAAAGTCCCAAGAAACATATCCACCAACTCCCTATCAGAAAAGGGGGTTGTAATCTTCCAACCAGTTCTCTCCACTTCTGAGTAGTCCTTAAAATCTTCGCTCGCACCCATAGACATATCCTGAAGTTGAGTACGCATGGGAGCAAGGTCGGCATTATACTGGTATTTCTTGTAAAGAGCAGCAGCAAGGTCCTCCCAGTTGCGGACATTAGCTCCTTCCAAGTGATAGAACCATTCAAGCCGAGTCCTTGACAGACTATCTTGAAAGAAATGAACCCAGAGATTCCTATCAGTAGTGTAGGGTTGAATTTTTCTGACGTATGAACGAAGATGGAGTTTTGGACAGGACACTCCATCGTACTTAGCAAAGACTGGAGCTTTAAACTTGTGAGGAATCACCACCCCTGATGCCAGCCCCAAATCTCCAAAATCTAAACCGGGAACCTTCTAAATCTCCATGGAACTCAGACGGTCTTCAAGTTGTTTGTACCTATCTTCAGCAGGAGGGTACTGTTCATCATCAAAATTAGTTACATTATCAGAGACCACAGGACTATGACCCTTCCTTTCCTCTTGATTCTCTCCTCCTCCAGATGAATGAGACAGATCAACTTCCTCTCGCAACCTATTCCCAAATCTGTGACCCATATTCAGCAGAACCACCTTCTTCTTCTTCTTCTTCTTCTTCTTCTTGTCCTTCAAGATGAGATTCTTCAAATCCTGTTGTCCTTTGGCCAAGTTCAAGAACATCTTCTGGAGCTGAGCATTCTGGGCTTGAAGAGCCTTGATAGCTTGATCAGTAGGTGTTTCAGAAGACATGTCGTGCTGAAATAAACAGCGAAGAAGATAAGAAACCTGTAATGGTACCTGTAATGAGATGCATGGTAATGGAATGCGTATGAAATGATTTCAAAGACTTTGTGAGGTTCAAATTTGTAAACCAAAATAAAACACACTTTATTAGATTAAAACTTGTAACAATGTTTAAAAATGCCTTTAAGGCGTTACAAAAGAAATACTGAAAAGCAAATCTAAACTAGAAACAATAAAAGACATCAGAAATCCCATGGTAGTTTTCCCTTTGTGTTGACATAATCGTTGATTATCCTTTCATTATCAAGTTGCCTCGTATGCCTCAAGATTTTCCTCTCCTGCTCATGATACTTCTCCCTGTAGGTATCCCTTTCTTCCTTCAACTGGATCCAGGATCTCTTCAATGTCCCCAGATTAGTAGGCATATAGGGATGAAGGACTGTATAAGGAACACCTTCTTCATTAGTATGCTCTATAATCACCGGTAAAACAGCTTCATATGGCATCCCCAACTTTTGAGCACGGGCTCGAACCCACTGGAGATAGGGTTGCATTGGGAGAGAAGTCTTCATTCCAAGCTCATGTGGGTCAGACCTATTCACTATGCCCCAAGCTCGTATAAACCTGCAGCGATGCCCATCAATATCCCCCTTGTAGTCAAAGACGATATCTGTAAGAAGCAGCTCATGGGGACCATCTCTCCGAGCGCGTCCAAACCGTCGTAAAGCCAAACAAGGATTGTAGGTTATTCCTCCTCTAATTCCAAGCAATGCAACATTAGGGTATTCCCCACATCGATCAATGACAGCTACTCTTTCCATATCCTTAGAACTCCAAAGGATGTCCGTATGAGCAAGGGACATGATTCTATAAGCCCAACCTACACCTTCCTCATTCTTCAATATAGACTTGGGGAGGTGCGAAATAAACCACCTCGCCAGCAGCCGCGTGCAACACATGAGGGTTCCCCTCCTTCTCACAGTACGAGTATAAAGAGCATGCGGGATGTCACCTAGAAGAGTAGGCACTGGATTACGAGACATGAAGATCTTGACCGCATTCACATCGATGAAAGAATCTGGATTCGAGAACATAACCAAGCCGTAGATGAGGAGAGCCAGGATGTCTTCAAATTCTCGAAAGTCCAAACTATCCCAGAACTGTTGAGCTTGATCGATCAAAAACTTAGCCAAGAAACCTTTAACCCCACTCCGAGTCTCCCAGTTGGATACTACATCAACCCTTTTTAGATGTAGGGCTGAAGCAATGTCCTCAGGTCTAGGAACCTCCTCCAAACCTGTGAAGAGTGTCTGCTCGAGGATAGATATGCCTAGTAAATCAGAGAACTCATCCAAAGTAGGGACTAGCTGATAGTCCGGGAAGGTGAAATAATGATGCAACAGATCAAAGAACTGGAAAAGGACGCTCATCATTTGCTCATCCAACTTTGAAGTGACCAGGCTAAGGAGATGACCATGTCTTCTAAAAAATGAAGAAGTATCAGGAACTTTTGAAACCAACTCTCTGAGCTGAGCAGGGATTTGCACGAAGTTGACTCGAATGGTATTTCTGCGCATAGAAGCCATACTCTGTAAAACAGAACAAAGATGAATCCCCTCGGTCTTTGAAATGGTTAGTCTAATGAAATATGCATGCTATGTCATGATGCATGATGTCATGATAGAACATACAACAGGTATATCAGGTATCAAACATGGTAAAGGCAAACAAGTCACACAATAGCCCTTAAATTTCAGGCTGGCATGGAGTTTAGGTACTACCCTCTTGCAGCTTAGTTGGTTCAACCTGTCCTAATAATAGTAACCAGGTTCTAGAGGTTCTCAATATCATTGACCATCCTCCATCGGTCATGGTTTCTGCTCACGCAATCTTTTCTTGCGGCCAGAACTATCTCGAGAGTATGGTCTCAATGAGTGTAGCATCGAGTATCAACCAGTTCCCAACTCTACATCGAGACCGGCTATCTCACTACTTCCTATGGCCAAGTTGGTCAATTATAGGTTCTAAGGTCAATTGATGCTTAACGACCCATATAGCAGCCCCGTATTCTCCTTTTTCCTCCACAAGGGATACCAGTACCAACTAATGTGCCACATCAACGTAGCTACTGCTTCAACCGTATCGGTCTATGCCGTACAATTCCCTCACAGTTTATTGCTACTTACTTAAAAGGTGTCCCTCAGATCCAGGTTAGGATCTATAGTAACTCCGATACAAAGCCCACAAATATAAACAATCAAATCCTACATTAGAAAAAAATATGATGAACTAATCCTAAGGTACACCCAACTTATTTACTCCCCAGTAGAGTCGCCAGTTCTGTGATACGGTGGCCAAAACCGGGACTGTTTTTAAAAATGCTGGTTTGCATTTTGCGTTTGTGTTTGCAAAATGTTGCGGTAAGCAAGAGTCGCCACCGACATTTATTTTATCCAACAAGGAAAGGAAAAAAGCACAAAAAAATTCCTTTTTCGAGATTTACTGAGTACGGGGGGTAGATTATAGAAAGGGAAGGTATTAGCACCCTTTCTATTCGTAGTTATCTACGGGCTCTTAGGTACTTGCTCATCATTTTCAAAATTGCTTCTTTGTGTTTATGTGCTTTGAAAAGTTTTTGTTTTGACTTCGATTAAACCCTTGCTTCTGTCTTCAAGAGTGTTACGAAGTGTTTTTTTTGAAAACTTTGTTTGAAAAGGAGTTTAAGTGTGAAAAAGTTTGTTTGGATTGAGCAAGTACTTAAGAGTTAATCTACCTACTCGAAAAAAAGAATTGTTCTATGTTTGTTTCCTTTAGACAACACTATCCCACTATTAGTGAGTAGGAAGCACCGTTGTTGGAGTTTGAGGGTCAATTCGAAAGGGACGTGCGGTCACTAAAGCAATGTTAGGACGTCTTAGTAATAACCCTAACGTCTTAAGATCAATATTCGAGGCAACAATTCCGAGGCAACTTTGATCTTTGAGACAAACAGGCGACCACTAAAGCATCCTATACCTAATGACCGTTTACCGAAGGCAACCGAAGTGGGAGTGTAACCTAGAAGTGTGCATGTACGAGTGATTCAATTTCAAGTTATTTATCTTTGCACATTTAGGGTTTGCTAACCGTTTTAAAGTTTTACATACATTCTTGTCATGCATCCTAATATCATATAACAGTTTAATATTTTGCAGAATTTAAAGTGCGGAAATTAAACTACACTATTACAAGGCTTTGGGTATTTACATAGCAAAAAACAAACCCTTAAAAATAAAGCGATAAATGAAAGTAAAAATCCTAATTTAAACTATTACAACTTGTGAGCAATTACATTAATAGGGTAAAAATAAATGATAAAGCGCGCGCGAGGAAATTTAGATCGGGAGAGAATTAGGGTTTTGACCCCCTCTAACCTAATCGAAAGAGAAAATGTTTATGTTGTTTTTAGTTATTTTTAATAAAAGAATTAGGGTTCTTTAAATTAAATACACAATTAATTAGCTAATTAAATTAATTAATAAAAATAAATAAATGGCCTATTTTTTTATGTTTTTGGTTATTTTAACAAAAAGAAAATATAATTAAGTTAGAAATAAAACCCTAATTGTTCTAATTAATTTTAATTTATTTGCAAAAAAGAAATTAAAGTTACCTAAAATTAAAATCTAATTAAATTAATTAATTTATTGATAAAAAATAAATCTAAGTCTAATTGGGTGAAAAAACATTTTTTTGTGATTTTTTGATAAAAGAAAATAATTAATTTGGTTAGTAAAATAAATAAACTAAATTAATTAAATAAAATATAAAAGGAAAAAGAAGAAATGGGCTTTAGAAGTCAGCAAAATGGGGGGTGTGAAAATCAGATTTATGGGCCCAAAATGAATGATCCACGTTGACTTTGCAAGATCTCATGCTTTGCTTTGACAAGGGTGTACCATGGACACCACATCATGGCCATCAGAACTAGCCTCCTGGACAGTTGGCAGATTGGATGATGAAGGACTATGGTGGTCCTTGGCCTTGTATGCACGCTGGATTACCTGAAGGAGAATAATATGAAGAAAATGGGGGACCTGGGATTCGAACCCAGGCCCTGATGCCTTTTCCCCTCACTCCACTACCAACTGCGCTGCATGCGTTAGTTGTACATTAAAGACCAAACAATAATTAAATATTAAAAGGGAATAATATATCAATTCATCGCGCGTTTTTTTTGAATAGGCCAATGGTTACTTGCCACGATATCTTCTTCTTCCTTGCTCCGTGGCTAAAAGATGCAGGGACTTTTACCTACGGCTCCATGTCCGTTGCTACAAGTCCTGCAATTCTCAAAATCTAATACAAACGTGATAAATAAAAACTAATGCCATGAATGGATTCGTCTGGACCTGCTGAGCACGATGGTGCCTCTTCCATGGCCCAATTTCACCTATACATAAAGATCCCAAATCAAAGCAAGAAACCCTAATAATGGCAAACTCCAATATAGTTCATGAAAACGAAATTATATGTTACAGAAAGCTTGCAAATGTGATGGTGAACAAGAATATACATTTATTTCATGCTAGAGATGCCAATATTATGAAATTCGAATTCAAGAAAGAGCCATTGTCGTGGCTGACTTACAGTGTGTTATAGGGTTGGAAACTCTTTGTTCTTGATTGGTTTAGGTCCATTGTGATCCCAGGAATCGATTGGGATGGTCAAAGAGTCTTGTAGTTGCCTAGAACTATGAATTCGAATTGCCACTTTTCTTTGTTTTTTGCAAGTTTGTTCTGACCTTGTGCGCCTCTCTCTAGCCTTGCATTAGGTCTGCAATTGTTCCTTATGTATTGAGGAATGAATCAGGGTTTAAAACCTGATCTCAATCTTCCTCCATTATTGATTTTGATATTGATTTGATTCCTTTGAAAATCATTCCAAAAATATCCTAAAACCAATCTTTTTGTGCACTCCAAGCCTTTACACGAATTCAATCTCATGCTAGCTGGATATAGGACCTGAAACATGTGCAAAATCTTGAGATTTCAATGTTTTGGATTTTCTCATGATTTGTTTTGATTAAAATTGATTTAATTAAAATAAAAATCAAAATAAATAATAAAAACAAGATAATGAAAAGTGGGAAAGGCTATGGCTCGTGGACCATCTTGCCAACTCAGAACAAGTGCAAAAGATTAGGCCCATTTAGCAAAAATTGCAATTTGAAGCATAATTGACTTTTGACAATTTTGCAAAAAAGGTCAACTTCACTAATTCATAACTTCCTCAATTTTGATTCTTTGAAGGTGTTCTTGGAATTTTTAGAAATCTTGAGATGTCCTCTAAGCAACCCCTTTGGTTTCATCTCAATTTGGTATTCCATGCACATGTATGAAGCTTTGAAAAAAGGTGTTTTTGTTGACTTTTCAAAATGACCTATAATGTCCAAATTCATAACTTCTTGTGAGTGCACATTTTGAAACTTGGGAGATGAATATGGATTGTAGATAATTTCCTCCTCTTCAAAATGAGCTTTGGATGGGTCATTTCTCATAAAGTATGAGAAAGTTATGCTTGGTCAAAGTTGAGTTGACTTTTCCTACAAAACCCTAATTTAACAACTTTTGGTTCTTGATGAATTATGAGCAATCCTTGATGAATCATGATCAACCCTTGATCAAATGATGAAATATACTTAAAAATGAGGATTTTGACCAAAAATCTTGAAGTTTGACTGTATGTGGGCCACAGTTGACTTTTGCCCTAGCACAATCGATTTTCAAGCATTTGAGCAATTAACTGAGCAAATTTTCTCTGCAATACTTGAAACTTGACATGGATGATCTTGAGAACATATTAAGACAATGGTGAGAATTTGGGATCCCTTGGACTCAATTACCTTGATGCAACATGAAACCCTAATTTGAGGTAGACTGCCTTAGGAGGGAGCTTGTCTGGTCAACCCTTGGACTTCCTTGAGCAATTTGAAGATCTTTCTTGAAATGTATTGAGAAATATGAGAGGGAAAATTTTGGGGGTACAACAACTATCATCAAAAATGATGTTCCAACATCATTTGAGACATCAACAACATTACCACAAAGCTTATCTAATTTGGTTCTAGAGTCATCATCCAAGGGACTTATTTCCATCCATGCCCTTTAACAAACTCCCCATTCTCACAAGAGGATCTCATAAGGACAAAAATATTCTCTCACTATATTCTGTAGTAAGTTTCTCACACTAGGTAAAACTGACAGCTTTCTTCTTCACACCTGTGATACTTGTTGAATCTTCGACAAGACATCCAATCATGGCAGCCAAAACATTCCAGGTTAGATTAGTGACTTGACCTTAAGCTCAACCCTTGGAGAAAACAGCGTATACTAGCTTCTCCTGACTAGAACCACATAGACCTAACAAGGGCATAGACAACTACACCAAGTAGCCATAGGTCACAACATGTTGCCTGTAATCTTCGCAAGCTCCATAACTACTACAACAATAACCATAGATAAGTTCTAAGCTCCCCCTATCTTGGACAAACAAGGCTTATGCTGAGGATGAACACTTGGACACCAAGAGACTTCACGCACTCACTGAAACATATCAATAACTCATCCTGAATCTGATATACCAACTCCAGGTCTTCAGACTTTTACAAGGTCATTTCTGATATATGGCCCTACATAACTACACAAATATCCATACCTCTTTGGATAGCCATACTTGGACATCATACAAACACAATCCCTCAAATATCTTGTTTTAAACATACTTGCAACAGAGGAAAACCACCTTGTTCATATTATTTGCTTTAACAATCCCTGGAAATTGCTGGTACTAGTGAAGTCTTCAACATAGTAGTTATCCAGTCACAAAGCATACTACTAAGGACAGGATCAGGATCTGCATCTTCTAATCCACAAAGTTGGAATTCCTTCTTTTGACAACCATGTTGATCCTCAATCTTCCATAATCATAATCCAAAACCTTCCTTTACAAAATGGTGTTACCACATCATTTAAGACATCAACCTTTCTTCACAGATCCTAATAATTCAGTTCTTGATTTATCAACCAAAGAGATTATTAATCTTGATAGTAGTTTGAGGAGAATATCACAAAAGATTACATCTACAGCCACCTGAACACTATAAACTCTCAACGATATCTGAATCATCAGTTCAGATTGTAGATTTGTATCCATACCTTAGATAAGTACTCATCTCCCCACAATGTATTTGTCATCAGAGGAAAAACTTCCTCACATAACTGCAGATGTGTCGTAACCCAAATTTGCCCTATCTCTTTTATTCTTGTCTGGCTTCAAACTTCGCATTCCATTTGCATCATTTTATCATTCAGTCATTTGCATATCCCACATCTCATGGAATCAGGCGCTTTGGTTTGAAGTATTAGGGTTGCGCCCTCTTTTTGTCTAATCTTGTTTTGAGGTTTTCTTATCAGGTAAAAAGGAAACGCATCTGGTTTTTGTTCAATTTGATCAGAGCCTGAATTAGGGTTTATTTCCCTATGTGTGCTGGTCAAGATGCTAGGGTTTTGAGTTTTTGGTTTCTGTGAAGATGTTTCTGTCATCATGTTATAAGGGTGGTTCAAAGATCAGGGCATTAGGCCTTTCTCACAAGGATTCTCAGGGTTTAAGTCTGCACAAGTACAATTGGATCATATTGGATTTTCAAGCATCAAGTCAAAGAGGAAACTATTGAAAGAGCAAAGCAGATAAATTTGTTTTTTTGACAAAATTGAAGAAGAGCAAGTTTGCTTCGATTTGGAGGTTTCGATTGAGCATTTGGCTTCCTTCGATCAAGCTGGATTTAGGGGGCTTCGATTGAGCATTTGGCTTCCTTCGACCAAGCTATGGCTTCCTGCCTGCAAGCCTTTCCGATTCACCAAGTTTACTGCTTATATGCCTCTTTCGAATCTGGACATTTTGCCTCCTGCATGCCTCTTTCGAATCTGTACATTTTGCCTCATATATGTATCTTTCGAATTTGGACTTTTTGCCATTTGGACAAGTAGCTGCCTGCAAGCCTGCTTCGATTTGGACAAGTAGCTGCCTGCAAGCCAGCTTCGAACTGGGCATTAGCTTGTTTCGACCACCAACTTCGACTGAGGAAAGGGCTTCCTTCGAACAGCCAAATACAACACTCCAGAAACTTGCTGTTGCTGCTCCCATGCCTGCTGTAAGGTGCCAAAACAAACAGAAAAACCTGCACCAACCTGCTACAATAGTCCAAAAACCTGCTATGCAGAGCCAGACCTAACGCCTGTAACTTGCATAAAAATGGAAAAACACAAAAGCAACAGAAGAAATGATCAAAACAGCATTCCCAAACTGTTCAAATTATTTGGTTTTCCCTCTAAATGCTTCAGCCAATCTGCGTATAAATAAGACTCCAACGCATGTTTGAAGGGAGGACTTTTGGGCCAGACGAATCTCTGCAGAAAATTTCTCAAACCACAAAACTCTCAAGTTCATCAACACTTAAGAAATCCAAAACATCCAGAAATAAAAAAAACATCCAGAATCCAAACACATCCAGAATTCAAACACACATCCAGAAATCAAAAAACATCCAGAATCCAAACACTTATCCCCTAGAATCTGAAACGTCCCTATACCTTGTTACCCGTAAAATCTAGTAGGAAGAACCTCACCCTTGTTCTTCTCTTTCGAATCCATTATCAAAGACATCACCCCTGGTTCCTCCTTCCGAATCCAGAAGCATTCAAGGAAACCACTTAAAGGCCCAACATACGCTCCAGCCCCAAGCAAGGTAAGCCATCCTTAACCTTGAACCCCTTTCATTTCTAGCATAACATGTACATAACACTTTGGTTCTTTTCGTTTCCACCTACTTAATATGTTTTTAGAGCTAACCCCTTTCGTTTTGCTATTTGTTTATTTAAATATGCATTAAGTGTTAACTGATTGTAAGGCAATATTAGCATGGCCTTATGCCATGTTACTGTTCAAAATGTTCAAACGAAAGAAACAGGAAACAGGAAACAGGAAATAGGACGAAGCTTCTGGCTTCTACCTTTTTTCTCCAGGTCAAACGAAAGAGAACCAGAAGGCTTCGCCATGTTGACTTCTGGGCCCAAACGAAAAGCTTGCCTCCACTGACTTCCAAGCTCAGTCGAAGGGCATTCCCTCACTGTTTTCAGTCTCCAGTAGAAGGAGGCAGAAAGGCAGATGGCACGCTTTCACTAAGTCCAGACTCGGACGAAAGACACTCATGTTGGTGCCAGCCCCCAATCGAAGTATAGGACATTGCTGCTGCCTTTGCCCAATCGAAGGACAGGACTTCGCCTCTGCAAGGGCCCAATTGAAAGACGTGACTTTGCTGTTGTCAGCCCCAATCGAAGGAGGCCAACCGAAGGAAAATCGAAGGCTGCTTCCCCCCCAATCAAAGGAGGCCAACAGAAGGCAAATTGAAGGCTGCTTCCCCCCAGAATCGAAAGACACCATTTTTTTCTTACTTATGTCTTTTTTTTTATGCTGTTTGATACGATTGTAATAGCGTAGGATTTTATCTTTCTGCATTTTATTTACTTTGTACAAATGCTAGTAATTAGGCAAGATAAAAATCAACAAATAACAAACCAATCAAAAAAATCCAAAAAAATACTCTTTAATCACTACTTAAATTTATTTTAAAACATGCAAAAACACTCAACAAATCAAAACTCCCCCTAAGGGCATGTTATCTCCGTTCTACCGCGATACCGGCTGTGCCTATTGCTAGAACGCGTGCGTTAACGTCGCCCACTAAAAAACACGAACAAACCAACCATTTTCTAGGTGTAACTACGGTGTTCTGATTCCTTCATTGGATACGTAGGAAAAGGGTCGCGAAACCCTCACGAACGCAATAATCAAAAACCATCCATTTCCCTTTAGCAAGCATAGTTGTAGATAAACACACCCTTTAAGATAAAGAAACAAAATGGATCCCGTTGAGTACAACAGATGCGAGGGGTGCTAATACCTTCCCCTCTCATAACTGACTCCCTTACCCTTTCTCTTGGTCGCAAGACCATCTTATCCATCCCCTTGTGGTTTTATCGATATTTCCCCTTCCTTCGGGATGAATAAAGTTCGGTGGCGGCTCTGTGTTTTCTGCCGGCGGTTTCAGCTGGCGAATCTGCTGGGGACTTTTAGCGAGTCTCTCCAAGTTTTGTTTACTTGTCTTTTTGGGTGTTTATTTATTTGCTTTATCTTGCTTTACTGTTTTATTTCTTTATTTATTCTTTTGTATATATTGCATATTTGTTGCTACTCACATATTCCGGATATATTGTGTTGTTGGGTTTGATGTTTACTTTTGATAAGTCCTCTACCCGGACTTGGGTTACACATAGGATTAGGACGGGCGATATAGTCATGTTAACTTTGAGGGAGTAATCCCGAAGAAAGAGGCATGAGAATCCCCCACTCACTGGAGGTCCCCTTGAAGGTAATGATGTTTACCGAGTAATTGGGAAGACGTCGTTGCTTTCAACCTGGGAACTAGAGAAGCTGAGGGCCGTAGAACCATTAACCCATCTTGGCCTTTTAGGTGTAATGCGGAGACTGTAACGGAGTAATCCGGAAGTAGTTGTCACGCGATATTGCACTCGGACGAGTTTTTCCCGCGAATATTACTGATTACCAAGTAATTGGGACATCGGTAATATCCAAAGGAAGAATGTAGACTTCGAGAACTCTTTAGAACCTTGTTCGGCAGGTGATAAACCCCTAGTACATACCTCATGGGTGGTTAATTTGACTCCATACCTGTGACGTCAGACTTTTGATCCTGTTACTTTCAGCCTGTGCAACGGACTACGCAATGTTTATCCAGAATATATGGAGCTGAGACTTCATGCCATAGCATACCATGACATCATATCATCATATACATCTCATATCTAGGGAAATCTAAAGACAAGTTTCGTCGATATATCTTTTCAAAAAGGAAATTTAAAAAAAAAAAAAAAGAAGGGGAAATTTAAAAAAAAAGGGATAGACGAGTCTTTGGGTCTCTTTAGAAATGAAGATAAAGCATTCATCCATACTACCATGCATTCATTTTTCACAGTAAAAACTCATTGGGGTCCCCTTTCACAGAATCCAGTAAACAACAAAGATGACTCGTCCACATCCTTACCGTACCAGAGGCAACCAACAAAGTCTAATGGATCTTTTTGAAGAGTATCAGAATGCACTTCGTCGGGATATGGACACTATGGGTACCCGCATGGATCAACTCATGGAAACTCTGCATGCTGTGATCAAGGGTCAAGAAGAACTACACCAGAGTGTTGCCAAGCTTACTACTTCCTCCCCTTCCACTTCTGCTAATGGGAGAAATGACAATGCTAATGTTGAGACTCCTACCGATGCTCCTAGGAATGATGTCGACGATCATCATGATGTTATTGATCTCGATGAACCCCAAGTGAATCTTGCTGCCGGGGTTGCCGAAACTTCAAAGATGTATCATGCCCTTGAAGAGCGACTTAGAGCCATGGAAGGAATCAAAGCTTCTGGATTCAACACTGTTGCAATGTGCCTCGTGCCTGGGGTAGTCATTCCTCCCAAGTTCAAGGTCCCAGAGTTCGACAAGTACAAAGGCACTTCTTGCCCAGAGACACATCTCTGTTCCTATTGTCGCAAAATGGCGGCTTATGCTGGAAATGAACCTTTGCTCATGCATTTCTTTCAAGACAGTTTGACCAGGGCATCCTTGGATTGGTATATGCAATTGGAGAGATCCCATGTCGGCACTTGGGGAGAGCTTACCGATGCTTTTCTGAAACATTACCATTACAATACTGCTATGGCTCCGAGCCGTACTCAGCTCTAGGGGATGGTACAAAAGTCTGAAGAATCTTTCAAAGAATACACTCAGAGGTGGCGTGAACTAGCTGCAAGGGTCCAACCTCCTCTTTTGGACCGTGAGTTGATTGATCTGTTTATGGGTACTCTACGAGGCCCTTATCTCCAGCATATGCTCAGTAGCACTTCTACTTCATTTTCTGATATGGTCATTAATGGTGAACGTGTTGAGACATGTATTAAGGCCGGAACGATTCAAGGTGTTCCTAATAATGCTAACAACAATGCAGGCATTAATAGGAAACCATTTTCCGGTTTTGTCAAGAAGAAAGAGGGCGAGACCAGTGCCATCACCGTCAACCAAGGAAGAGCTCCCACATTTCCTCAAGTCCGATTCCCTTATTTTCCTACACTTGCTGTTGTTCCCAACCAGTTTGTTCCGCAAGTATACGCTGCTACAACTCCAGCACCTTGGATGGCCCAACAATGGCCTTTCTCTCTGCAACCACATTATGTTCCGCAACAACAGTTTTCACCTCCTACAACTTATCAACAACCGAATCAACATCTCCAAGGACAAAGAGCTCCTCCAAGACAGAGAGCCCCTGAAAGAAGGTTTGATCCCATTCCCATGTCCTACGCTCAACTTCTCCCACAGTTACTTGCTAGCCAAATGGTTCAATTGCGCGAACTCGATCCATCGCCAAATCCTTTCCCTCGGGGATATGATACTAATGCTCATTGCGAATTCCATTCTGGTGGCCCAGGCCATACAATTGAAAATTGCAAGGCTTTCAAGTGCAAAGTTCAAGATCTCATCAATGCGAAAGCCATCAACTTCAACCCTGTTGGTCTGATAATGGATTGAATCTCCTTGCTAAGATAGGTGTCGAGACTGCAAGAGCGTCTCCTCAAATGAGCCAGGGATGAAGAAGTCTCCCGAGCATGGAAATTTCTAATTTCATTTGCATTATCATTTGTAACCTTTCTTGTTTTGTTCAGTACCCATTGTATGCAAAATTGTTTGTCTTACTATATTGAATCACCATGCATTGATTGTGTTTGTCTTGAACTAATCCATTCGTATTCACTCATTTATGTTTTGTTATTGTACTTGCTTTTGATTCTTAACTCTTTCTAATTTAAAAAATAAAAAAATAAATATAACTCTTGAGGGAGGATGATGAAGATCAGATACTTAGATTCTCAAACGGTATGCTTTTGAATAAAACCTTGCTGATGATGTACATGCATTGTTTCAAATCCCCAAACACCGGAGTTATAAGGAAGATAGACCCTCGTCAACCCTTTCGAGCTTTGAAGTATGAGCTTCTTTTACACAAAAAAACCCTCATTTTTAACCCCGGGGTGGGTAGATTTCATTTAATCCGATCGAGCATCCAGAACTCATCAAGAGAGAGTTCCTAGCGATACAACAATGGTTATCCATCAAATGGCTAGGAGAAGTCAACACCACATTGATAAACTGTCACCTTCCAGCAACGTGCATCGAAGAGAACAATATCCCGATGGGTATCTCTTGTAAAATCAGGAGGTCAACAAATGACAATACCGTAACAGTTATTCTTCATCTATCCAGGACTCAGACAACCACAACCATTTCCAACAAATCGAAGATGGCGCGAAGATCAATAACTTGTTCAAAAAGAAAGAGACAAAAAGCCCCGTTAAGTCAAAACTTGAAAAATAGGAGACTTAGGCAAAAGTCAGGGCATCCCGCTGGACTGCAACTTCAAAATCAAGAAATTTTCCAAAAAACAAAATAGGGAAAGCAAAATAAAAAAAAACAATAATAATCCTCAGCAAAGAACAAGATCAAGTGATCAGACGCCAAGAAGCCAGTGATTGTCGGGTCTTAGAAACCCCTGTGGTTCCTCAATCATCGTAAACTCTCTTCTCGGGAGATGAGTGCTCGTATCGAGTTAACTGAACATAGGAATGGAGAATATCATTGAGAATGGGTGGGCACCAAATAATTTTGAGCCTTAAAGCTTTTTTTCTAAAACCGTGAACCAGGCCACGTTACAACCCTTAAAATTCCTAACTGAAGCATGGGTTAATTCGAAAGAAATACTGTAGCGAGAATACGGAAACCTGACTCCTCGAAGATGTACTAAAATTTGATTTGGTAACACGTCACCTATTCTTAAAAACAAAAAATTGATGCTTCGACATCATTTCAATAAAAGATTTTCGAACTTCAAGACAAGCATAGAATTTGCATTAGAATCATCATTCTTAGACAAACATTCGTTGCATATAAATAAGTTTTTGAACATCAAGTAAGCTTGCGTGATGAGCATCAATTGAAAACATGGTCATCTCGAAGGACGAATTGCTGCAGAAACTTGTCAAAAAAACAAAGATTGATCTTATTCTGGGGCATTTCCTCAAGCTTCCAATCAGACGCTATCACGTCGATAAAACTCTTCCATTTTTTTTCCAGTCAATCAGAAGCAATCATGTCGATAAACTTCAAACTGGGGGAATCAGGCTGAGTAACCTATTCAAAATTTGTGTAACCTTGGGCAGTTACATCGAGATTCGACAAATCTCTACAGAAATCCATGATCAGAGGCAGATATTGGGGCATGCCACTTTGCGCCGTATTATGACACAAATCTTCCAGCATTCCACCTGAAGAGATCCTTGCAGACAGGGGAATTCCTCCTCCCCCATTTTGGAGCTACTCAAGCAAGTTCCTGTCATCCGAACAAATGCAATCAAGCTAAAAGCGTCATGACAATCACTTGGGTTCAGTTAACATCCTCGAAATCATCATCATTCCCTGCAGATGTTTAAACACACAACTCCCCAGCAATGAAGTGAACTCGAGGCATCTGAAGACACTAATGTCCATTTCCTAATCCCTAAGTGGTTCGTGAAGTAAGGAAAGTCAGACGGGGCCCTTTCCTCCCTGGCAATAGAGAAAACTTGGGGCATTTGATGAGATCCATGTCTCTTTTCAGTCATTCACAAAAGTTCAACACACGAAGGAAGTCAGATCAAGCTACTCCTCCTCAACAAGATTCAATCCCCAGTGAACTCGACAAAGATATAACTCATTTCTCTCAATTTCAAGCACCAGTCCATATTGGTACCTCAAGAGGACGAGCAACGGATCCCAATGAGTTTTTGAACTTTACATACAATAATCATCACGACATACTGCATTGCATCCTCAAACGCATAGCATTTCCATGGACCATCATGTCACACTTCAAATGCATAGGAAGCATGAGCCAGATCAATCCCCAATCAACAAAACATCCTCACCAAATTTAATCCTCACAATTCCCAGTTAACATCTGTTATTACACTTCCAACAAATAAACCATGGTGCCAGTACGTCGTACTTCTCCCCAACTCTCAATGCTCACGTTATCTTTCATAGGGTCGTAGGTCGCTCGTAGGTCTTACCCTCACGTTATCTTTACTAGGGTCGTAGGTCGCTCGTAGGTCTTACCCTCACATCATCTTTCATAGGGTCGTAGGTCGCTCGTAGGTCTTACCCTCATTTTATCTTTCATAGGGTCGTAGGTCGCTCGTAGGTCTTACCCTCATTTTATCTTTCATAGGGTCGTAGGTCGCTCGTAGGTCTTACCCTCATTTTATCTTTCATAGGGTCGTAGGTCGCTCGTAGGTGTTACCCTCACGTTATCTTTCATAGGGTCGTAGGTCGCTCGTAGGTCTTACCCTTACGTCATCTTTCATAGGGTCGTAGGTCGCTCGTAGGTCTTACCCTCACATTTTATCTTTCACAGGGTCGTAGGTCGCTCGTAGGTCTTACCCTCACGTTATCTTTCATAGGGTCGTAGGTCTCTCGTAGGTCTTACCCTCATTTTATCTTTCATAGGGTCGTAAGTCGCTCGTAGGTCTTACCCTCATTTTATCTTTCATAGGGTCGTAGGTCGCTCGTAGGTCTTACCCTCAGTTTATCTTTCATAGGGTCGTAGGTCGCTCGTAGGTCTTACCCTCACGTTATCTTTCATAGGGTCGTAGGTTGCTCGTAGGTCTTACCCTTATTTTATCTTTCATAGGGTTATAGGTCGCTCATAGGTCTTACCCTCATTTTATCTTTCATAGGGTCGTAGGTCGCTCGTAGGTCTTACCCTCACGTTATCTTTCATAGGGTCGTAGGTCGCTCGTAGGTCTTACCCTCACATTATCTTTGCTAGGGTGGTAGGTCGCTCGTAGGTCTTACCCCCACGTTATCTTTCATAGGGTCGTAGGTCGCTCGTAGGTCTTACCCTCACGTTATCTTTACCAGGGTCGTAGGTCGCTCGTAGGTCTTACCCTCATGTTATCTTTTTAAGGTCGTAGGTCACCCGTAGGTCTTACCCTCAATTTACCTTTTCTCTCGGGTCATAGATCATACATCTATCTTTACCCGTTGTCTTTGCCTTTCTTTTTGGGTCGTGGAATACCGCTTGCTAGATCTTCTGTCGTCATCACGTTCTACTCATTGCATTTAAGTTATCATTTTGTCAAGTAATTCTACTTTCAGTCATCACGACATCGTCAACCATATCTTTTCAGTCGCCTTAATACTAAAAAAAAAATCCTTGTATTGGCACCGTTACTCCAGTAC
Organism: Vicia faba; assembly: GCA_948472305.1. NCBI lineage: Eukaryota > Viridiplantae > Streptophyta > Magnoliopsida > Fabales > Fabaceae > Vicia > Vicia faba. The sequence continues at coordinate 1,328,744,174 of OX451737.1, forward strand.
GAACTACCCTTTTTTAACCATGTTTCCTCCATCATGACCAGTCCACCAGAAGACCGGTTTGTCTTTCCACACCAGTGAATAACACTCACACCATCTCTCCAGGGCAATTTTCGGGTCCTAGTATTTAATCATCCTCCACCTTGAACTCTCGAAAGGCTGACGCCAATCTCGCCTTCCGGTTGAAGACGATTAAATAGGGGCAGCTGTCGTACCCCAAATTTGCCCTATCTCTTTTATTCTTGTCTGGCTTCAAACTTCGCATTCCATTTGCATCATTTTATCATTCAGTCATTTGCATATCCCACATCTCATGGAATCAGGCGCTTTGGTTTGAAGTATTAGGGTTGCGCCCTCTTTTTGTCTAATCTTGTTTTGAGGTTTTCTTATCAGGTAAAAAGGAAGCGCATCTGGTTCTTGTTCAATTTCATCAGAGCCTGGATTAGGGTTTATTTCCCTATGTGTGCTGGTCAAGATGCTAGGGTTTTGAGTTTTTGGTTTCTGTGAAGATGTTTCTGTCATCATGTTACAAGGGTGGTTCAAAGCTCAGGGCATTAGGCCTTTCTCACAAGGATTCTCAGGGTTTAAGTCTGCACAAGTACAATTGGATCATATTGGATTTTCAAGCATCAAGTCAAAGAGGAAACTATTGAAAGAGCAAAGCAGATAAATTTGTTTTTTTGACAAAATTGAAGAAGAGCAAGTTTGCTTCGATTTGGAGGTTTCGATTGAGCATTTGGCTTCCTTCGATCAAGCTGGATTTAGGGGGCTTCGATTGAGCATTTGGCTTCCTTCGACCAAGCTATGGCTTCCTGCCTGCAAGCCTTTTCGATTCACCAAGTTTACTGCCTGTATGCCTCTTTCGAAACTGGACATTTTGCCTCCTGCATGCATCTTTCGAATCTAGACATTTTGCCTCATGTATGCCTCTTTCGAATCTGGACTTTTTGCCTCATGCAAGCCTGCTTCGATTTGGACAAGTAGCTGCCTACAAGCCTGCTTCGATTTGGACAAGTAGCTGCCTGCAAGCCAGCTTCGAACTGGGCATTAGCCTGTTTCGACCACCAGCTTCGACTGAGGAAAGGGCTTCCTTCGAACAGCCAAATACAACACTCCAGAAACTTGCTGTTGCTGCTCCCATGCCTGCTGTAAGGTGCCAAAACAAACAGAAAAACCACCAACCTGCTACAATAGTCCAAAAACCTGCTATGCAGAGCCAGACTTGACGCCTGTAACTTGCGTAAAAATGGAAAAACACAAAAGCAACAGAAGAAAGGATCAAAACAGCATTCCCAAACTGTTCAAATTATTTTGTTTTCCCTCCAAATGCTTCAGCCAATCTGCCTATAAATAAGACTCCAACGCATGTTTGAAGGGAGGACTTTTGGGCCAGACGAATCTCTGCAGAAAATTTCTCAAACCACAAAACTCTCAAGTTCATCAACACTTGAGAAATCCAAAACATCCAGAAATAAAAAAAAACATCCAGAATCCAAACACATCCAGAATTCAAACACACATCCAGAAATCAAAAAACATCCAGAATCCAAACACTTATCCCCTAGAATCTGAAACGTCCCTATACCTTGTTACCCGTAAAATCTAGTAGGAAGAACCTCACCCTTGTTCTTCTCTTTCGAATCCAGTATCAAAGACATAACCCCTGGTTCCTCCTTCCGAACCCAGAAGCATTCAAGGAAACCACTTAAAGGCCCAGCACACGCTCCAGCCCCAAGCAAGGTAAGCCATCCTTAACCTCGAACCCCTTTCATTTCTAGCATAACATGTACATAACACTTTGGTTCTTTTCGTTTCCACCTACTTAATATGTTTTCAGAGCTAACCCCTTTCGTTTTGCTGTTTGTTTATTTAAATATGCATTAAGTGTTAACTGATTGTAAGGCAATATTAGCATGGCCTTATGCCATGTTACTGTTCAAAACGTTCAAACGAAAGAAACAGGAAACATGAAATAGGACGAAGCTTTTGGCTTCTACCTTTTCTCTCCAGGTCAAACGAAAGAGAACCAGAAGGCTTCGCCATGTTGACTTCTGGGCCCAAACGAAAAGCTTGCCTCCACTGACTTCCAGGCTCAGTCGAAGGGCATTCCCTCACTGTTTTCAGTCTCCAGTCGAAGGAGGCAGAAAGGCAGATGGCACGCTTGCACTAAGTCCAGACTCAGACGAAAGACACTAATGCTGGTTCCAGTCTCCAATCGAAGTACAGGACCTTGCTGCTACCTTTGCCCAATCGAAGGACATGACTTCGCCTCTGCCAGGGCCCAATCGAAAGACGTGACTTTGCTGTTGTCAGCCCCAATCGAAGGAGGCCAACAGAAGGCAAATCGAAGGCTGCTTCCCCCCCAATCGAAGGAGGCCAACAGAAGGCAAATCGAAGGCTGCTTCCCCCCAGAATCAAAAGACACCATTTTTTTCTTACTTTTGTCTTTTTTTATGCTGTTTGATACGGTTGTAATAGCGTAGGATTTTATCTTTCTACATTTTATTTACTTTGTACAAATGCTAGTAATTAGGCAAGATAAAAATCAACAAATAACAAACCAATAAAAAAAATCCAAAAAAATACTCTTTAATCACTACTTGAATTTATTTTAAAACATGCAAAAACACTCAACAAATCAAAACTCTCCCCAAGGGCATGTTATCTCCGTTCTACCGCGATACCGGCCGTGCCTATTGCTAGAACGCGTGCGTTAACGTCGCCCACTAAAAAACACGAACAAATAAACCATTTTCTAGGAGGAACTACGGTGTTTTGATTCCTTCATTGGATACGTAGGCAAAGGGTCGCGAAACCCTCACGAACACAATAATCAAAAACCATCCATTTCGCTTTAGCAAGCATAGTTGTAGATAAACACACCCTTTAAGACAAACAAACAAAATGGATCCCGTTGAGTACAACGGATGCGAGGGGTGCTAATACCTTCCCCTCGCATAACCGACTCCCTTACCCTTTCTCTTGGTCGCAAGACCATCTTATCCATTCCCTTGTGGTTTTATCGATATTTCCCCTTCCTTCGGGATAAATAAAGTTCGGTGGCGGCTCTGTGTTTTCTGCCGGCAGTTTCAAGATGAAACTCCTTTTCAACAGATGTTAGAGAACTTGAACTGACATCCTTCTTCTTCATCGTTCAACATAAGAGGATCCTTTCAACATTCTAGACTTGGTCAGAGACTGGTCTCCATCTCCATCATGATCAAACATTCCAAATTTGAACTCCATAATACTCACCTCATGATCTACACAACAACTTACTTTTTAGAAGAAGCATACACCTAGAGATGATGTCCCGACATTAGATACAAAATCATCCTTTCTTACTATGGTTTTTTGGGGTAACCTCCATAGTAACTTATAATCAACTCTTGTGGGGGTTAACACAAGGAAACAAACCAACAACAACTAATCAATCTTCAGGATCAGACTATCAGCATATGTAGGGGATTGCACAAGCCACATCTCAATAAGCTTTTCTTTAGACCTCATGTCTGACTTTGAGATGATGGAAGCCATTGTCTGTACCTACAGAGGAAATTCCCTCTACTAGGTCTCTGGAATAGATTCTGCTAGGCTTGACACAAAAAAAATATAAACTTTTCAAAAGCATCTGTTTCCCTTGATTCTTCAAAAACAATGCCCTTCAAATTTTAACATCTTCAAAGATATCATGACATTCTGTCTGACATCATATCAACCCTGGACAAGGGAATGTTTTTCAATAACTTTTGGAGGTACATAAAGAGAATAAAAAATCCCCTTCCTCAAGGGCAATCAAAACAATACTCAGGAGCATCAAACACTATGGTTGGATTACACTACTCCTCTTCAAACATAATCTGTTCTATGGCCACAAACAAGATTCCATGAATCTGGTTCCTTTTATTAGAGGGATCTTCCAGATATGATCTCATCTCATATACATAAAGGGTCTGGTGGAGATTCCTTTATGAGTTCTTCTCAAGAGCATGGAGCTTAACCTCTATATTCCCATAAGCTTTAAGCTGACACATGGAGTAGATAAACTGTTGATCGTGTCCTGATCAACCTGCACAAACTAGATGCCTCCTCTTCCAGATCAGAAGTAGGTTCCAAACAAAAAGTATTCATAACATTTTTGTTCAGCACCCAAAGCATCTATTCTTCAACTAGTAGTTGCATGTCGGCTGAAATAATGTTCTAACATCCCATATAACATCAGTTCCTTCTTCTTGGAACACGCCATCCTTGACAATCTTCAAGGTCAATATGCAGATGTATATGAGAATCATTGATTAATCAATCTTATTGATAAATGTCTTTATGAGTGGACTTGAGGAAAATCTAAAGTATCTTTGACACTTTTAATATGGTTGAAAGTATCAACATATATTTTGTTTAGGGTAACAACCCTAGTATCCTTACCATACTTTCAGGGTTATATAAGAAATCATACAGCAAAATATAATGAACTCTTCAACAATATTTAGACACAATATGTAAACCATTATCCAAGTACAATCATGGAAACCTAGGATTGAAGAAATAAATCCTACATACATCAACTTCCAACTAAGCTGCAGGCTTGTGTAAAATCAAGCTTCTCAAATGCCCATTTGTTTTGAAGAAGACAAACCATGATTGACAAAGAAGGCAAAGATTATTGATCAAGCTAAAAGCATCAGTGGATAAAGTCTTTGGTTCAAGCACTTAGCAAAATTTCAAGGTATGATGATAATACTTACTTTGAACTTAAGACATAGACGCTCAATGGTCAAACGAAATATTTTATATTGTCCAAATCCCTACTCAAGTTTTTTCTAAGCTAAAAAATAATTTTTCACTTGAGTGCAATCGATCTGCATATTAGTGCAATTGATTGCATGCTTCAATTTTTCAAAACATTTGCTACTGTTTCTAAGTGCAACCGATTTGCATGTTTGTGCAATCGATTGCACTCAATCAATTTTTGCTACTGACTTTAAATGCAATCGACTTACACTCTTGTGCAATCGATTGCACACTCAAAATATTTGAATTTCTAGTTGTTGAAACCCTGTGCAATCGATTTACACAAAGGGTGCAATCGATTGCATGCTGCACGATTTTGAAAAAATAGTAGCTTTACACATGCCTGTTCATAACACCATTTCATGGAAACCTTTCACTCAATCTTGGCAATTGTTCATGATTCATTTATAGAACTTTATTATATTTCAAAAGGGTGATATGAACATATAAATACTCATTTTCAAAATCATTTCAACACCTCTTCTAATCATATTTTATGAATTTTGAAAAATCAAACTCAAGCTGTTATACATTTTCATACACAAGTTTTCTGCACACTTTCACATATTGTCAACCAGAAAACTTTGAGCATTATATATCTTGAGTCATTGTATACTATTATCATTGGAAGGGAAGATTAAGTCATTGATAAAATCACTCAAAGTGATCATTGCTACACAAACTCACTCAAATCAAATATTGCTATACTTGCTTATTTTTAGGATTGTTGAAAATAAGTTCAAGTGATTTTGAAATCTTATTTTTCTAGGATTGTTGGATACAAGTAAAGCCACTTTGAGAGGATTTTTCTCATTGTTGACATAGTGAAAATCCTAGAGGATTGTTCTTGGTCTAAGAGGATTGTTCTTGGTGGTTTTATTGGTTAGAGTCTTGTATATAAGGATTAGGGTGTCTTGTCTAGAGATCTAACAATAAGGAAATCTCTTTCACGTTGAAAGGGGACTGGAGTACTCTCGGACTGTGAGGGGAACCAGGATATATCTTTGTGTTCTTTACTTTTCCGCATTTACCTCTTTCATCACTAGTCATAAACCAGAAAAGAAAGAAACACATTTGTAAACTCATGCACTAAACCAGAAAAATAATATCCATCATCACTAAAACCATAAATTTTTAAAGTACCTAATTCACCCCCCTCTTAAGCGCACTCTTATACTTACAATTGGTATCAGAGCAGGTTATAGGTAACCTGCTCCTAAAAGATCCAGAATGGCTTCCGCAAATCAAAATCCTGTTTTCAGATATGGTGGTAGTAACAACAAGCCTCCTCTATTTTGTGGTGAATATTTTGACTTCTGGAAAATACGCATGAAGGCACATCTAGAAGCACAAGGAGAAGAAATATGGGATACCGTCGAGAATGGTCCATTTATTCCTATAACGGTAATCAATGATGCTGGCTCATCAAAGCCTAAAGTTGCATGGGACGAAGATGATAAGAAGAAGGTTCTCTATGATAAAAAGGCAATAAATCTTCTTCATGGTGCACTTAGCATGGATGAATTCTTCCGTGTCTCGGCATGTAAAACGACGAAAGAAATATGGGATACCTTGGTAGAAAATCATGAAGGAACCGCTGAAGTTAAAAGATCGAGATTAAATACATTGAGTCAAGAATACAAACTATTCAGAATGAAGCCCCGAGAATCAATCCTCGACATGCAGAAAAGATTTGTGCACTTGCAAAATCATTTGAAAGCACTCGGTAATAATTTAACTAATGATGAACTTAATCTTAAAGTGCTTAGATCTTCATCCAGGGAATGGCAACCAAAAGTGACATCAATATCCGAGAAGAAGAATCTATCCACAATGACTTCCGCCACTTTGTTCGGAAAACTTCAAGAATATGAGACGAAACTTGCAAGACTTGAAAAGCATGAAATCCAAGTAAAAGATTCAAAAGACATTGATTTAAATACAAGGATAAAAATTCATGATAGCAATCAAGAGGATGAATCAACTAGTAGTGAAAATGATAATCTCATCAGGAAGATTGAAAAGGTTCTACGAAAGAAAAGAAAAAGGGAAGCACCAACAAGAAGGTTATATGCTTTGAATGTGGAGAAAAGGGGCATGTTAAAAGTGAATGTCCTACACTTGAAAAGAATAATAAATTTTTCAATAAAAATAAAGATAAGAAATCAAAGAAAGAATAAATAGCATGGGAAAGTTCATCTTCCGATTCTGAAAACAATCAACGTGCTAATCTTGCATTGATGGCCTTACACCATTCCGATAGTGAAGATGACGAGGTTAGTAATGAATTTTCTCTTTTTGATAGTGATGCACAAGATTCTATAGATAAACTATTAAATGAGTGCAAAATTATGTACAAAACTATTTCATCTAAAAAAAAACAAATTTCATCTTTAGAAGAAAAATGTGAGTCTATGAAAAAAGATCTCAAAGATGAAAAACAAAAATTTAGTAAGCAAAAACAGAATTTTGTATGCAAAAATTGTGAATCACTCTCATTCCAAATTGTCCAATTAAAAAGAGTTATTGAAAGATATGAAAAAGGTCAAATTGGATTGGAAGGTGTTCTTATCCAACAAAGATATTCCAATGATAAAAGTGGACTTGGATATTCAATGTTTTCAAAACCAAGTCCTAATAAAACTATATTTGTTAAGGCTAGTGATCAATCATCCAAAGAGAAAGTGAACAAACCTAAAGTAGTTCATAAATATCCTAAAAAGAAAAGATTTATTAAGAAAAAATCTTACTCTCCTAGATATAGAAGTAACTTTGAACCTACTTGTTTTTATTGTGGTATTAAAGGCCACACACCTAATGCTTGCTATGTTAGAAACTTTAGTGTAGCAAGTGGGCATTATGTATGGGTAAAGAAATGAACTAACTATGATGGACCCAAAGCACATTGGGTACCAAATCAAACTTAATTTGTTTTGTAGGTTTGCTTGCGGACCACTTTAAATCTATGATGTTTTGATAAGTGGTGGCTCTAAGCATTTGATGGAAGACATACACTAACTTTCAAATCTAGTTCAAGTCCAAGGATTATTTTACATATGGGAAATACCTTAAAGGAAGAATTTTTGGCATTGGCAAAGTTGATACACTAACTTTCATATCCATTGAATATGTACTTCATGTTGAAGAACAAAAGACAACTTCTAAGTACAAGTCAACTTTGTGACAAAGGATTCAACATCATGTTATCAAAAGATGAATGATTTATGAAGTCACTCTTGAGGTGAAACTCGTTGGTATAAATTGTTTTTTACTTTCAATAATTTCTTTATGTATTATAAGGCTTTTCCCATCCTTTTTCAATGACAAATAGGGAGAAGATATATATATATATATATATATATATATATATATATATATATATATATATATATATATATATATATATATATATATATATATATATATATATATATATATATATATATATATATATATATATATATATATATATATATATATATATATATATATATATATATATATATATATATATATATATATATATATATATATATATATATATATATATATATATATATATATATATATATATATATATATATATATATATATATATATATATATATATATATGTATATATGTGTATGCTTGTCTCTAACTATTGCAGCCCAAAGAAAGATGCAAATTCTCTATGATTCAAGGGAGAATTTTGATCAAAAGGGAGTTATCAAAGATAAGGGGAGCATTCACATAAGAGATTATCATTCTTTATAAAAGAGTCAAGCATCTTCAACATTATGTTTTGATGAAGCAATATGGCTATGGTTAAGCTTTCAATATTATTATATGTATTTTGTCCATTTTTTTTGCATCTTTGCCTTCTTTTTGATAAAGTCAAAAGGGGAGAAGGATGTTATACTTTATGTTATCTATTTCCATGTCTTAAATTTTTTAGGTACTCTTCAACCAAGATGAAAAATTCAAAGGATTCCAACCTTCTCATACAAAGGAGGAGTTATACGTCTTAGGGGGAGAAGTTTCTTTCTGGAAATTACAACACATCAAGCAAGATCGTTTGTCATCATCAAAAAGGGGGAGAATGTAAAATCAAGCTTCTCAAATGCACTTTTGTTTTGATGAAGATAAACCATGATTGATAAAGAAGGCAAAGATTATTGATCAAGCTAAAAGCATCAGTGGATAAAGTCTTTGGTTCAAGCACTTAGCAAAATTTCAAGGTATGATGATAATACTTACTTTGAACTTAAGACATAGATTCTGAATGGTCAAAAGAAATATTTTATATTTTCCAAATCCCTACTTAAGTTTTTTATAAGCTAACAATCATTTTTCACTTGAGTGCAATTGATTTGCATATTAGTGCAATTGATTGCATGCTTCAATTTTTCAAAACATTCTCTATTGTTTCTAAGTGCAATCGTTTTGCATGTTTATGCAATCGATTGCACTCAATCAATTTTTGCTACCGACTTCAAATGCAATCGATTTACACTCTTGTGCAATTAATTGCACACTCAAAATATTTGAATTTCTAGCTGTTGAAACCCCGTGCAATCGATTTACACAAAGGATGCAATCGATTGCATGCTGCACGATTTTGAAAAAACAGCAACTTTACACATGCCTGTTCATAACACCATTTCATGGAAACCTTTCACTCAATCTTAGCAATTGTTCATGATTCATTTACAGAACTTTATGCTATTTCAAAAGGGTGATATGAACATATAAATACTCATTTTCAATATCATTTCAACACCTCTTCCAATCATATTTTCTGAATTTTCAAAAATCAAACTCAAGCTGTTATACATTTTCATACACAAGTTTTCTTCACACTTTCACATATTGTCAACCAGAAAACTTTGAGCATTATATATCTTGAGTCATTGTATACTATTATCATTGGAAGGGAAGATTAAGTCATTGATAAAATCACTCAAAGTTATCATTTCTACACAAGCTCACTCAAATCAAATATTGCTATACTTGCTTATTTTTCCGGATTGTTGAAAATAAGTTCAAGTGATTTTGAAATCTTGTTTTTCCAGGATTGTTGGATACAAGTAAATTCACTTTGAGAGTATTATTCTCATTGTTGACATGGTGAAAATCGAAGAGGATTGTTCTTGGTCCAAGAGGATTGTTCTTTGTCCAAGAGGATTGTTCTTGGTGGTTTTATTGGTTAGAGTCTTGTATAGAAGGACTAGGGTGTCTTGTCTAGAGATATAACAATAAGGAAATCTCTTTCATGTTGAAAGGGGACTGAAGTACTCTCGGACTGTGATGGGAACCAGGATATATCTTTGTGTTCTTTACTTTTCCGCATTTACCGCTTTCATCACTAGTCATAAACCAGAAAAGAAATAAACACATTTGTAAACTCATGCACTAAACCAGAAAAATAATATCCATCATCACTAAAGCCAGAAATTTTTAAAGTACCTAATTCACCCCCTCTTATGCGCACTCTTATACTTATAGCTTGATGGCAACAACGAGGAACAATACCTGTCACATATAACCAATGATCCTTGCCAAGAGATCATCCATACAATAGTATGAATTGTCCAAGTTCATACCTCTTTTCAGTAAATACTTTCTTCCTTGCCCATGACCAGGAAGTACCTTCCCAGGATATCACCCAGAGCAGAATAGGATGCCTTCTCTTATACCAATTGAAATTCGGGCATAACAAACTTATATGTCCTATAAGGATGTCGAGACACCTGATCTGACATAACACACAGGCAGGATAAAATAGTACTGAAAAAATAAAGAACACACCAGAATTGTTTACCCAATTTAGTGTACAACAACACCTACTCTGGGGGCTACCAAGCCAAGAATGAAGTCCACTATCAGCAGTATCAATTTGTAGACCCTACAACCAACACTCCCATTGACGATCTACGCACTTAATCACTACCCAATTACCCTTCTACCTAGGTCCTCCCTAGATATGGAATATCCCCATTCCACTTCCAATCATCGCAATGATGTCTAGTAGTCAACACCTTAATCACTGCATCAACGACCCTTCACCAAAAATTCTGATCACACAGATGGACAGTTTAGAAGATACACTTCCATGATAACCTAGCTAAGTCTCCAAGCCAAATCCACCTTTTTGTTAGCTTTTCTCCTAAAAAATCTTGGAGTTACTTATAAGCTTCCTCCAAGAATAATACACCTCTTACCTACAGGCTTCGAGGTGAACATGGTAACCTTCCCACAACCCGGGAGGTTTACCTTGACAAAACCCTAGACTTCTACATCTTGAGCCGTCTACAATATAGGTTGAAAAACTTTCTATTTATAACCTGTTACCCAACTTGTTTTGGGCCTTCAATCACAACAAATCAGCTATTACAAACTGCAGAAACTTCTGCCTCAAGAAAGGTCTTCAATCTTTACTTTCCTAAATAATCTCCTTTATTTAGAAAGTCTTCATTCTCCTTGATTTCATATTGTATTTTCTGGATCTTTAAATATGCGCCACATATGATACATAATATTCTCCTGAATATTCTTCCAATATCGAGAACAAACTGAATCTCATTAATCTAGCTCAACATGCGCGATGTCAAGACATCTTCTTCGACATGTTGTTCCAGTTATTGAAAAAGTTCAACACAACATGTTCTGACATTGTAATAGGACTTCTTGTTGTACATGTTCTTCTTATCAAGTTTATACATCCTATTCTACATTACATTATTACTGCTATTATTTGTTTTACAAAAATTAAGCCAATCCTAAAACAAGAGAACTAACAAGGTTAATTAAAAAACTAAAACCCAATTAATTTTAATAAATAAACCTAAAACTAATTATGTTTGTATTTTAGTTAAATAATATTAATATGAGTCCAGGCCCAAAACACAAGCCTAAACGCTGGTCCACGAGATCTGGTGCGTTACATCAACGAAGGTGTATCATGGGGAGTCAGAACTGAGGCATCAAATTATGTTGATGATGATTTGATGGGTGAGACTGTACAAGTGCATCGTATTGTTGAGAACAAGTGTTACATGTGATATGCAAAAATCAGAAAAAAAAATATGAAAACAACAAAGGGCAGGGATCGAGCCCACGCCCTGGTATACCAATGCCTTAATGCACGCTTCTTTGTTGGGGTAGCTGTTTCATCTGGTCATTCAGTGAAAGAAATTAATTATATAATAAACTTAAATCCCTGGGCCGGAGAGACGCCAGAGCCCTAGCTCTAGTCATCTTCTCTGGCGACTGCGTTTTTTATCCCTGCAAAATAAAGCAACGCTAGTGGTTCAGTGGTACCCTACCCCCTAATTTGGGCCCTGCGAATTCAATGGTTCTATTGGTTTTGGCTAATTCTCATTGTACAAAGAGATACGATGTAAATAGAATGAAACGGTTTAAACATGGCCAAATGTGATTCGACCGTCATGGGGGCCATGCGAGGGGTCTATCCTGTACATTGACATCTCAGAAACATATTAGTAACGTTAGTATGCATAAAAACGTAATAAAAACAAAGAAATGAATTTCATACAATAATGGAAACCGATGAGGCATATACGATAGTTTCAGGCCCTTTGGATCCTCAAGACTGATCCATTCTTACCCTACAATGCTTCAGGAATTGATTGGAACAGGTATTTGGCCTTGAGGGAGGCTTGAAGATAGGGTTTCGATTTGCCCTAATTTTTGATAATTTTGGAGTTTTTGGAATGGATCTTCTTGCAAGGGTTTGTGTGTCCTGCTGTCTGAATGAAGAGAATATATAGAGAGGAGAATTAGGTCAAACAAATGTGGGCTTGGACCTTTGTATGAAAGCCCTTTTATTTTATTCAATTTATTTTGAATTTAAATAAATAAAATAAAAAATAAATGGAATAAAAATCCAAGGGGTGTATAAATAAGTTCAGAGGTTCATTATAAGATCTATAACACTCTTGGACCTTGAAACATAAGACCAATAGCCCAAAAACTCAAGTTTGATCAATTTAGGTTTCATGCATTTTCTCAAAATTTCCCAACTTGCACCAATCATAAATCTCTCAATTTTTGTCATATGAAGATGATCTTGGACTTTATGGAAAGCTCAAGATGTCCTCTACAATCTCTATGTTGATCATGTTTTCATTTGAAAAATTTATCTTGATGTAAGTTGTCTTAACAAAAAGTGTCTTTTTGTTGACTTTTGAAATGACCTATAATGTTTTGGCCAATATCTCTCAAATGAAGCCTTTTTTGGACTTGACCTTAGAGATTCAAAGATGTAGAGAATTTAATGTCCTTCAAAATGAGATTTGGTTTAGTAAAATATGATGAAGCATGTGAAAGTTATGCTTGGTTAAAGTTCAGTTGACTTCTCATTAAGAAAACCCTAATTTAGAAACTTTTGACTTTTAATGAATCTTGAGTTTTCTTGATGAATCATGATCAAAACTTGATCAAATGATGAATTTAACTTCAAAATCTTGATGTTGACCAAAATTCTTGAGGTTTTACTGGATGTTGACCATAATTAACTTTTTGTCCAATAAAATTGATTTTCAATCATCTGAGCCATTGACTCGGAAAACTTGTGATGTAAGGCTTGAAATTTGGCATGAGCATTCCTTGATACATATGAGAAACCATGGAAACCAATTGAGGGATTATAAGCTTAATCTTCCTTGAGAAACACAAAAACCTATTTGTAGGTCAATTGCTTAGGAGGAGAATTTTGTCTGATCAATTCTTGAGTAACCTTGAGCAAATGAAAACCCTAGAAGCATGAGGAGATATCTTGAAGAAAATAGGAGGGAAAATTTTGGGGTACAAAAGTTTCCCATGTTCAATCTTCTTAAACCTGAAGAGTTAGATTGGCCTGTCCGCCATTCGTGATCTGAAGGTGGAAGAAGATTGAACACTTAAGTGCCCAGAAATTTGCACTCACATGTGCATAAAGTAACACCGTTGGTTGATTGTACTGCTTGAATATGCTTAAAGATTCCATTAAGAGAGATGATAGAGTGTCCTCAGAGATGGGCTTATAGATGCCATCCAAAGTAACTGTTGATAAGAGTATCAGAATGAGTCCACGTTTGACTGTATCTGAGAAGTATACTAGAATGAGTCTGTGTTCGACTGTATCTAGCAGATGCGTTGGGGAGTGTCAGAATGAATCTTATGTCGCGATTATATCTGAATAATGTCCTAGAATGAGTCTTTGTCTTGACTGTATCTATTAGTGGACCAGAATGAGTCTTCGCCCGACTGTATCTGAGATCTATATTAGAATGAGCCTACGCCTAGCTGTATCTGAGATCTGTATTAGAATGAGCCTACGCCTGGCTGTATATAAAGATATACCAGAATGAATATCAGAATGGATATATGTCTTGATCATATCTGAACTGTATCTGAAATATGTATTGGAATGAGTATTAGAATAGATATATGTCCTGATCGTATTGAAACTAATTTGGAATATGTATTGGAACGAGTCTCCATCTGGTTGTATCTAAGAGATCATTAGAATGAACCGTCTATTGATTGTATCTGAAGGATGATAAATTGTTGACAATATTTATCTGTTTGTGAGTTAACCTGAAAGAAAATAAAGTTAGTTCTTATGAAATGTCATGATGTATGTAATGTATTGCGTAATGATGCTCTCAAAATAAATGAGAATGCTATTGTGTTTCGTATGCATATGCAATGATGTATGGATATAATATGTTGTATCAGCAACTTCATACAACATCTTTGGCTGGGGAAAATAAATCCCTGACTGTTGCTGGGGATGACAAAATATGAATCTTCAATCTTGTTTAGAACGTCTTCACTGGGGATTCTCGCTTTCTGTTTAAGGACACTCCACTGGGGACATTCGACTTCTGCTTGGGGATAGAAGAATTCCAGGAAAAAATGATCGTTCATCGTTCTTTTGAAGGACTTGATTATTATGTACCCTTGACCGGGAATAAAAGAGATGGATAATCCTCTGATGTGTCGTCTGACCGAGTTTCAGATACCGTATCAACTCTCCTAGGGATAGCAACTTTGATTACATTTTTCTGGAGAAGAGAACTTTGCCGAGGATTCATAATAATCATAGAAATAAACTCCATTTGGGAAATAAACCCTGCTGGAGAAGAGAATTCTACCAGGGATATTACAGTGTTGGAGAAATAAACTCCACTGGAGAATTAAATTATTGTAAACTGCGTTGAGGAGATAATCTCTGATGGGGATGAGCTGCTGGAAGATGCCCCCATTTTTGTATGAAGGCATATTAGACTCGCTGAGGAATATATCTTTGTCGGGGAAGAGCTTGTGAAGATAACTCTGTGGGGATTTCGAGAATAGCTGAAACTTTATCCCAATTCCTAGGGTCTTTAGTAAATGCTTATTCCTATTTTTATGCATGTATTTTTTCCACAATAATCATATTCAAATGCATATGTTCATTCAATTTAGTCATTGGATGTTTTTGTACAAACAAAACAGAGAAAGTAAACAAATTTGAATTTTGAATTATGTTTGCATTGAGAATTTGCCTATAAACCGACAGTTTTAAATCCTAGTAAGAGGAATTCATCATAAAATGAAAAGGAGTAAAAATAAAAACAAATAAATACAGCTATGTGGAAAATATCCCATCGAGTTTCAACTCTGCTATTGCCCTTATATCTTTGAGCATCTCATCCCTCGCCGTTGGAAGAAGTTGACTGAATTGATCTGTACCATTTGAACTTGATGTTGATAACAAAGCTTGTTGTAAGTAGATGATCCAACGGGACATAGTCATATGCTTTAATGCCTAACTTTTTCCTGGACTTCCCTTTTGGGTTTTCAGTCCACCAGGATACCCTTTTTTGCCCAAGCCTCATTTTCAGGTTTTCAACTTGCCGGGTGTACAATTTTCATATATATCCTTAATTTTTGCCCGAACCCTTTTGGTTCGCCGGGATGCCCTTATTTTTGTCGAGGCCCGTCAACCTAGCGGGTCTCTTTCATACATAGTATTTTTGACTATGTCCACGTTTACAGGGTGCGGAAGATCTTCACCATTCATGGTGGTAAGCATCATAGCACCGCCAGAAAATATCTTCTTGACCATAAATGGCCCTTTGTATGTGGGAGTCCATTTTCCCCTAGGATCACCCTGTGGTAGGATAATGCACTTTATTACCAAATCACCATCCTGGTATACTTGATTCTTGACTTTCTTGTTAAAGGCTTTGATCATGTGATTTTGATACATCTGACCATGACAAACAACCGTAAGCCTTTTCTCGTCAATCAAGTTTATCTGGTCCAGTCAAGTCGAACCCATTCGTCTTTGTCTAAACCATCGTCTTTAATAACCCTCAGGGAAGGAATCTAGACTTTGACATGTAAGACAACCTCCATACTGTAGACTATAGAGAACGGGGTTGCCCCAATTGATATACGTATTGAAGTGCGATAACCATGAAGAGAAAATGGTAACATCTTATGCCAATATTTGTATGTCACTGTCATCTTCTGTAAGATCTTCTTGATGTTCTTGTTGGCGGTTTCCACTGCGCCATTCATTTTCGGTTGATACGGAGAAGAATTGTGGTGCTTAATCTTGAACTGCATGCAAATTTCTGTGATCATAGTATTGTTGAGGTCGGTACCAGTGTCCATGATGATCCTTTCGGGGATTCCATACTGACAAATGAGGTTACACTTAATGAATCAGGCCATAACATTCTTGGTAACAGAGGAAAACGAGGCTGCTTCAACCCACTTCATGAAATAATCAATGGCGACTAGGATAAATCGAAGCCTATTAGACACATTAGACTTAATCTCTCCAATCATGTCAATGCCCCACATTGCAAATGCCCAAGGAGCAGTCAAGACATTCAAAGGAACCAGAGGCACATGTACTTTATCAGCATAAATCTGGCATTTGTGACAGGTTCTAGAATGATGATGGCAATCAATTTCCATGGTCGACCAATAATAACCCGCTCTTAGAATTTTCTTAGCCATCGTATGCCCACTGAAGTGAGTACCAAAGATTCCTTCGTGCATATCTTCCATAATCTTCTCAGCTTCCTTCTTGTCTACACAACGAAGCAGAGTCGAATCATGATTGCGCTTGTACAAACTTCTGTTGCTCAAAAAGAACTTGGCAGAGAACCTCCGTAGAAATTTCTTATCGTTAATAGATTCCCCCTCAGGGTACTCTTGAGTCTTTAGGTATCTTTTCACTTTATAGTACCAAGGCTTTTCCTCTACTCCATCCATATCAACTTCGTAGTAATGTGCCAGTTCGTCTAGTCTCTCAATAGTGACTCGAGGAGCTTTATTATCCCATCTGACTTTGAACATAGATGACATAGTAGCTAATGTGTCTGCCAATTGATTCTCTTCTCGTGGGTTATGTTCAAAAGTGATTTCCTCAAAGTACGAAATTAATGTCAACACATGCTCACGATAAGAATGAGATTCAGATGCTTCGTATCCCATTCTCCCTTAATCTGACTGATTACCAGGGCTGAGTCTCCATATACATTCAAGAGCTTGATTCTCATATCAATAGCAGCCTTGATACCCATGATGCACGCTTCGTATTCTTCCATGTTGTTGGTACAGTCAAAGTAAAGTGTAGCAGTAAACGGTGTATGGTAACCTTTGGGAGAGATAATCGCAACACCAATTCCATTACCAAGCGCGTTGGAAGATCCATCAAAAACCATAGTGTTGTACCCCAAAATTTGCCCTCTCTTTCTCAAGACATTCCTCACAAAGGATCTCCAATGCTCAAGGATTCTCAAGAATTGATCAGACAAAATCACCTCCGAAACACTGAGACCACAAATTAGGGTTTTGACTAAGAATGATTGATCATTGACTTTTTGACCTAATACATGATCTAATGGCTTAAATTACAATCTCAAGGATTCAAATACAACATGTTAACCTAATTTCATGGCTCAAAACATTTCTCAAGATCAGTGGATTGATAGATGAAATTTGGTCAACTTATGATAAAGTCAACTGTATACTAAAAAGTCAAATTTTGACTTTTTGGTCAACATTAAGTTTCAAAGATCAAAATTTATCAAGACATTCAAGAATATTATGCTTTATCATCAAGAAGTTAAGAAAGTCAAAAGTCAATTTGAAAATTCAAAACTTTTCAAGATTTAGAAATTTTTCTAAGTGTTTTTATACATGTTAATTTCATTACTTCATGACATTTTTTCACCAAGATGCAAGATGATTCAAAGAAAACTTCCAACATGAAAGTTGTAGATATTGATGAATTCTACAACTTTGTATTAGAGGGTTGATTTCTAAAAATTATTAGATTTGAAGATATGAGCTCATGAAGTCATGACATTTTTGTATAAACACTTAGAGAAATTTCCAACAGATTTTAGTCAGTTTTTATCTCAACTTCTTGGCCAATTTTCATCAAGTTCCAGTTTAATTTAACAAAAGTGGAACACATGAAAGTTGTAGAGG
This sequence comes from Vicia faba, assembly GCA_948472305.1. Classification (NCBI taxonomy): domain Eukaryota; kingdom Viridiplantae; phylum Streptophyta; class Magnoliopsida; order Fabales; family Fabaceae; genus Vicia; species Vicia faba. The sequence continues at coordinate 1,328,762,447 of OX451737.1, forward strand.
ATGTTTCAAGCTTTCCAAAAACATCCAAGAGCATGAATTTATCATACTTGAGCTAGGATATTCAAGGGCCTGAAGTTAGGCATCCATTCTTGAATTGTAAGTCATTTTGTTGAAGAACATATAATAAAATCCTTATGCCATGCTGCATAATCTTGCTTTGCAGGCCTTTTGACTTGAAAACCTATCCATAATCAGATGTTTACACAATTTATTGAACCATTATCCAAGTGATTCAAGTATTGTCCATTGCATATTTCCATTTTTGGCACAAAGGCACCATTGCCATTCACATAAAGTGTGCTTTATACAAAGTCAACTCTCCTTGAGCCTCTCAACTATTTTTTCTGCACACATAATGTCAAAGCAAGAAGCAACATACCTAGAAGATCCTAGCCACTTCATATCCCTTTTGTACCATGCATTGGGACATCAAATTTCACATAACTTGGTTGTTTCATCTCAACCAAACCAGAATTCCACAACTTATGAAACAAACCCTCTCATCCTCTCAAACATTCTCTATAAATAGAGAGGTAGTTTTCAAGCTAAAGGCCAGAAGTTTTGGAGGGGTATACAAGTTTTCTCAAAACCCCTCATACTCTCAAAAAACCATAACTGTCCATAAAATCTCCATTCTTGAGCTTTGAAGTCTAAAACTTTGAACCTCTCACACCTTGCAAGTTCTGTCCAAAAAAACATCCAAACACTCCACATAAATCATATAGGAGTTGTTAAAAAACAAGAACAACTTCTATTACATCATCATCACCATTTTCCAAAAAAAAAAATCAGCCACCTGTAACTTGGTTTCTCAAACTCTAGATCAAAACACAAATTTCAATTTCAAGGTAAGTTTTTCTTGACTTTGAACTCTTCATACAAGCATCATTAGTGGTTCATTTGTGAAGATAAAATGTACATATCATTACCTTGAATCTAACCATATGTTTACTTTTCATTTTCACTAACCATGTGTTGAGAACTGACCCATATATGTAGCAAAACAATGTTAGAAGTAAAAAACAACAGTATGAGTCGATACGAAACACTATGAGTCGACACATATTATGTACAAAACAGGTTATGAGTCGATGCAAGCCATTATGCATCGATACGAACTTCTATATGAGTCGATATAAAATGCAAATGCGTCGACTCATACCGATTTAATTTTCATTTTCTAGGAGCAAGAAATGATATGTGTCAATGAATAAGTGTATGTGTCGATGCAAAATAGATATGGGCTGATACAAACCATTATGTATCAATACATACTGATTTGGTTTTTATTTCCAGGGACAAGAAACATTTTGTATCAATGCATAAGTGCCTGCGTCAATACATAAAGGTTTTGTATCAATGCATAAGCTCACGTGTCAATACATAAAAGTTTTTTTTAATAATTTTCTTCTTCTTTTTTTTTACCTTATCTTTTATATTTATTTATATTTTTATTATTATTATTATTTTCATATAAAACATCCAAAAAATTATTTTATTTAATATTTATATGTATACGTATACACTTTTGTTTTATTTCTTTTCTAGACTAAAAAAAAACAGACAAAAACATTTTCTTATTAAAATCAATTTCTTTTCTTAAAACTAATTCAATATTTAGACTTAAGTTTATCTTTTCTTTTAGTTAAAATTAATTTAGAACTTAGAGCTTTTAATTAATTAATTTTATTCATATATACTAATTTAATTTAATTAAAACCTTTTCACAAAAACCCTAAACTTGTTTCTTCAATCAAATTAATTTTCTTAATTAACTTAAGTTTAATTTTCTTAGTTTAATTGATTAATTTTATTTTAGTTAATTAGGTCAAAACCCTTTCTTCAAAACAAAAACATTTTCGTTTATTTTCATATCATTTTATTCTTTGTGCATTATATTTACATTTCATGTACATTATTGTTCAATTCAATATGGTTGTAATAGTAAATTAGGATTTACTTGCTTTCATTACCCCATTTGTAAATTTGTATCCCCATCCCCTAAACGATGTAATAGCGTAGGACTTTACATTTCCGTAATTTATCTCTTTCAATATAAATGCTAGTAACTAGGGTTTGTATGGAAAGACATAAAATCAACAAGTAGCAAACCCTAATTCAATAACAAATGCATGAAAACACACTTTTCACACTTGCACCTCTAGGGTAACCCACACTTGTTGCCTCGGATAAAGATAGTCATGTCACTCGAACATGGGATACATTAGCAATGACCCTCGAATACAAGATCGTAGTCCCTCGATGACCCTTCAATGTTGCCTTCAGTAAATAATCTTAGACCCTTACGACAAATTGCTAAGGTATCCTACAATGTTGCCTTTTATGACTACACGACGACCTACACCCGTCCCTTCACATCCAATGACAGGGCTTCTTATCAATCAATGGAAAGATAGCAATATCTATAGGAGGATGAAAAGAACTAAGACTTTTTGAGTAGGTAGAACGTTCATAGTTGCTTGCTCACAACCATTTTCAAAACATCTTTTAAACATACCAACACTTTCAAATGAAATATTTTCAAAAGTCAACACTTTGTATGCATTCTTATAGAGACGAGAATCATTACAAAGTTCGCCTAAACGAAGGAACTTTTCAAAAATACTTTAAAAAACAATCACAAACACATTTCAAATAAAGCATTTCAAAGTGAGCTAGCAACTAAGAGCTTGTAGATAACTACGGATGAAAAGGATGCTAACACCTTCTCTTTTTATAACCTACCACCCAAACTCAAGAAAATTCTCAAAAGGTTTTTCCTGTTCTTTTCACCCTTTCCTTTATTGGATAAAAGAAAAGTCGATGGCGACTCTTGCTATCCGCAACAATTGAGATCAAACGCAAAACACGCAAGTCAGTTCTCCCACCGTGTTACACATAGTCCATCAGGATCCCAACTCAAGTCCTTCATACGGTCTAGGTTCTTCACAATCTATAACTAGTATGATATTCTCATCCGGGAACTCAAAATTCATAGATTGATAGTCATCTACCATCTGATGAGCCAAGTGATCTGCCAGTACACTTCCTTTGATTGCCTTCTGAGTAGTGTACTAAATGTTATATTCTGTCAAGACCATTTTCCATCTTACTATCCTTCCAGAGAGAGTGGGTTTCTCGAATATGTATTTTATTGGATCCATATTAGAGATCAACAAAGTAGTATGAGTTAACATATACTGTCTTAGCCGGCGAGCAGCCCATGCCAAAGCGCAACAAGTTTCCTCAAGCAGTGAGTATCTTGTTTCACAGTCGGTAAACTTTTTTCTAAGGTATTACATTGCATGCTATTTTTGACCAGACTCGCCATGTTTCCCTAATACACACCCTATTGAGTTCTCTAACACTGTCAGGTACATGATCAAAGGTATTCCTTCGACTGGTGGCATAAGAATTAGAGGTTCTTGAAGGTACTCCTTGATTTTGTCAAAAGCTATATGGCAGTCGTCATTCCAATTTACTACTTGATCTTTCTTCAACAACTTGAAGATTGGCTCACAAGTGACGGTCAAATGGGAAATAAATATGCCAATGTAGTTCAGTCATCCCAAGAAACCTATGACTTCCTTCTTAGTATGCAGAACTGTCATTTCTTGAATAGATTTAACCTTGGCAGGATCAACTTCAATACCTTTACCACTGACAACGAAACCTAGGAGTTTACCAGATCTCACCCCAAAGGTGCACTTGTTCGGATTCAGTCTCAACTTGTATTTCTTTAACCTCTCAAACAACTTGTGTAGTTGGTCAAGATGTTCTTCTTTAGTATGAGACCTAGCTATCATGTCATCAAATTAAACCTCTATCTCATGATGGATCATGTCATGGAACAAAGCTACCATAGAAAGCTGGTATGTTGCACCGTCGTTCTTCAAACCGAAAGGCATAACCTTGTAACAAAAAGTGCTCCAATGTGTAACCAAGGTAGTCTTCTCCATGTCTTTGGGTGCCATCTTGATCTAATTATAACCAGAGAAACCATCCATAAAGGAAAAATACTTTATGCTGAGCGGTGTTGTCAACCATCACATCAATATGCGGAAGCAGAAAGTCATCTTTGGGGCTTGCCCTATTCAGATCCTTGTAGTCTACACACATACGTACTTTGCCATCCTTCTTAGGCACTAGAACCACATTTGCAACCCACTGAGAATAGGATGTAACAACTAAGAAACACGCATTGAATTGTTTCATAACCTCAGCCTTGATCTTCTCTGACATCTCGGGACGCATACGACGAACCTTTTACTTTATTGGAGAACAACCTTCTTTCATTGATAGACGGTGAACCACAATATAAGTATCAAGCCCTGGTATGTCTTCGTACAACCATGCAAAGATCTCAACATAGTCATGCAACATATAGATTAATATCTTTTTGACATTGTCTTCTAGGTTAGCACCTATCTTGACTTCTTTCTTGTCCTCTTCAGTACCCAAATTCACAACCTCGATTGGCTCTTCATGCAGTTGTATGGATCTTTCTTCCTACATTAATAGCCTAGCAATTTCTCTAGGGACTTCACAATCTTCCTCACCTCCGTCCTCGACTTGGTAGATCAGATTTTCAAAGTCATGGTTGGCAATAGCAGAACTGTTATCAATGGGGTCTAGGGTGGATATGGATATGCAATTTGTTATTTGGGTATGTGTAAGAACACATAGCTATTTTGAAAGTAATAAAGTAAAAGAAAGACAAAGATCACAGAATTCGAATGCAAATGTCTAATGATTTATTAAATGAAAATATGCGAATAAAATATGACGACCCTAACAAATGGACCATTGTGCCCCAGGTAAGGAACAAGGCTTAAAGTCATTGTTTAAAATTACATAACCAAAACATGAAAGCAAGAAAACAAAAAATACCATTTACTCCTGACTAAAGGAAATTGGTATAATGTCTTCAATCTTCCAATTGCTGAGCCCATTGCCGGTGGTAGGAAAAATCCAACTTTCTAAGCAATAGTCACTATCAGCATCTTCTACCGCATTAACTCCATCGTTGCTGATGCAGAATGATGGTCTTCCAGCACGAGCACGACGAACAAACCTCTGAGCCTCTACAATGAAACCTAAACCAAATTTATCCGACTTTTAAGGAATTTCGGGAAGCTGACCCCAAGTAGTGCAACCACCTTCTTCTACCACAACTCTAGCGTCTTTCAGAGAAGCCATTCTGGGCGAAACCCTGGTAACTTTAGGAACACCATAAATGTCTTAAGTAGTGGTTGTTGTCCGAGGAATAACCTTAAAAGTCTTAAAGGAGTCTCGATAAATTCTCCATCCATTTCAACATACCTGAAAGAGTTCAAGTGACTCACCATGTATTCTTCTTCACCACAAACTGTAACAACCTTTCCTTTCACGGGGTATTTCAACTTCTGATGTAGAGTAGAAGTAACAACGCCTGCTGTTTACTGTGGAAAATGGTAAACAACCACTGGTCCTCCCAGAGTCCTAAGCTGAGGGTAACTTACGAGATCGACCAGTTGATGTCAAGACGCATGCTAAGATTTTTTTTGTTATCACACCTATTCCGTCGAAATATCAGTCAAGGGAAACAACTTTCTTTTGACTGGAGAAATGGGTGCGATGGTTTTCCACACAATGGTTTAATCGACTGCCCGATAACTCGTGACCGATAGGAGATATTCGTACAGAAAGCGAGACTCACTAAACTAATTGACAGGTGACTCGTGACCCACAGATAGTATCGAATTGTTCATGCAAAATAGAAGATAACGTATAGATCTTGCTCGACACCAAAGAGAAAACATATAAAACACTCAAGAGATATAACTGAAAAATAAAATATTTGCATTGAAATAAAGATGGTGATTCATGTACATCAAGCACTCTTCACTCTTGATTTCATGATGCTTGAAATGGGAGAGTTTGACAAGTGATTTGAGAGTACAAGTGAACATCCCCAAAATACACAAAATCTCCCTATTTATAGTGTTTACAAAGTAACTACCTAGATAAAATCTACGACTAATATTAACATCTTGAGGTAACTGCTTCACTAGATGCTGCCACCTCATTGACGCTTAAACACGTCGTGGATTGCCAATAACCGCTCGTAATTTTGAAGTTCCACTTATTTGGCGCTTGAACACGTCGTGGGTTGTTGGTAACTGCCCACGTTTCCTCTAAGCTTCTTGAACATAAACTGCCTCTGCCTTGCTTCGACGCTTTCTTTCTGGCAAAGAAAAATCACGCTTTCTCTAAGTCCAAGATACCCTTCTTTGTCGACTAATACCATCTTTGAACAAGTCCTTCTATTTTACCCTTTTGGTCGACTAAACCAATTCGATCCTCCTGACATATTCTATTATTTCTTCCTAGTCGACGTGATCCAATTTTCGACAGTTTCAATATGGCTCCTTCCTAGCATTAACTTTGACTTAATACAAATCAACTTTTCACACATTTGTTCTGTTTCCCAAAAAACCCTTATTTTGGAGGGTGCCTCTTAACTTATGAGAGTATTTTCATTTATCACAGGCACTTGAATTCCTCAAGATTTTCCAAGGTAACAAAATGCCCCCCAGAGATACCATTTTCGAATTTCGACAAATATGAGGTTGTTGTACCCCAAAATTTTCCCTCTTTTCATACACGCATATTATTGGTTTTATGGTTATGGAATAAAGGTATATTTATCAAGCTTCTTCAGGTTACAAGTGACATTTATTTCGTCAATGGATATTCTCAGAGTATTTTTCGTGCTGAAGATCAGTTCGCCGTTTTGCAATGATTCAGGGTTAAAAGATTCACAAGTCCAACCCGGCGCGTCATATTCAGGTGTTCTTTCGCCAAGATATCTCTGATAACGTATTCTCAAATTCAGGTTTGGCTCAAGAGTCAATTCTTTAAAGAAGGTCTCCGAATGTGTGAGTTTTCTCGAAGAAATATGGTGAAAAAGTGTGCTGAAAGTGCAGTTTTTACGTGCTAAAAAATTCATAACTTGAAGGTCGTGGCTTGTTTTGAACCCGTTCCGGTGGCCAAAATTCCCTCTTGATTTTATCTATGTTTTAATCTCTCACGACTGGAAGCCAATTTCAATCAAAAGGTCTTCAAAAATGCGGATTTCTAAAGTATTTTCGTACAGAAAATTTGTGACAAGTTTATTTGCGTCGTGTTCAGAAAATCATAACTTGGTCGAATTTCATCGTATTGAGCTGGTTCCAACGCCAAAATTTCACAAATTGAGTTGACTACATTTTCACAAGAGGTACCGAGTTCGAACGATATCCAAAAGGCCTTCATTTTTTACCCAGAATGCGCGTGACGCGCCAAAAATCCCGAATGCTGAATATTATTTCATCTGAGTCGAAACTTCAAAAATTTATAACTCGGTCAATTTTTATCGGATTGGGCCCATCTTTTTACAAAAAGTCACTGACTCAAAGATCTACAACTTTTCTTCAAAAGTCGAGACTAGATTATGCTCCGATCAATACCAGTTTTTTATTGAAGAACGTGTCAGAATCGACAATGGAGCCCAAAATAAGTTTGTTTAAGCTGAAACTTCAAAAATTTATAACTAATTCACCGTTTATCCGATTGAGCCCATTTTTGGACAGGAGTTAGTTCTCGATGTCGGCTACATTTTGTTTTTCATATTTCAACTTCAAAAATTGCTTTAATCCCCTGCAATTTATCCTGGAACGTGACAGACTCAAGTGAATATTGGAGGCCCAATTGCACATTCAAAGCCCATATCTTTGCTCTAATTTCCATTATATAATCTCATTCTTTTCACACAAAAAGAGGGAGACAAAAAAAAACCTTTGCCACAACGCTATCAGAATATCAAATTCTTCAAGAACCCTAAAACCTTAAAATCCTTATTACAAACCCCCATCTCACTACAAACAAGTCATCCTTGTTACAAATCCACATCTCACTACTTCTCCAGTAAGGATAAGACTGGTTTGATCTCTATGATCAAAAGTCTATAATCATTCATACATGCCATATCGGTTTTAACGTTAATTTTTCTTCATATATTTGCTTTATTTGTATTTCATGATATATAGTAATTTATTTAATGTGTTCATGAGATTCAACACTGCAGATTTAGACAGTGTCCCATGCAGGTTCATTACAGAACATTGAGGCCAAAACACTAATGACCAAAATAGAACAACCAATCAATGCATGACGAGACAGATATCTTGAGAAGGTTACAAAACACTGAGGCTAAAACACTAATGGCCAAAATAGAACAACCAACCAATGCATGACGAGACAGACATCCTGAGAAGGTTAAGGGCGTGGGTTCAACAACCACCCCTATTGGTATTGGATTTCTTCCATTCTATTTATGCTTTTACCTATTTTCATTCTTTCTGTTTAAAACTTTTTTCTTCATAAAACTTAACATTTTTCACAAACCTTTGATTTTTCCTCCTAAACTCGAATAATTAATTTTAGGTTTTAATTTAATTCTAGGTTTTTAATTTCATTGTTTGTTTTTGGTTTCTAACCAATTTGTCTTTTTCAATCTTAAATTCACTTAACCACAAAACTTTTTTCACAAACCTTTTTTTTTTACAAAAAAAACCTAATTTAATTTTTAGGTTAATTAATTATATATTTTTAAAACTTTTTTCAAAATTAACCTTTTATTTATTAATTAAAATTAATTAGGATTTAGGTATTTTAATTAACTTTTTTTTCAAAATTAACATTTTTTACTAATTAAAATTAATTAGGTTTTTTAAGGTTTATTTAATTAATTATCCTAAATCACTTTTTCATAAAAAATCACCAAAAACATAAACTTAGAATTTTAAGTTTTAATTTTTTCTTAATTTCTTTTTATTTATTCTTTTACATTTTAATTTCTAGAAAAATTGTATAGGTCGCATTGTCAATGTAATAGCGTAGATTTATCTTTTCTCGCATTTTTTTCTAATTATGTAATTGCTTCCGGGATGTAATAGTTTTAGGATTTCTTTTCTGCACTCTTCATTATTATGTAACTGATCCGAGGTTGTAATAGTAATTAGGATTTAAATTCTGTATTTTTATTTCCAGTCCAAAATAATTATGTATCTGCAAAAGCCTTGTATTAGCTAGGACTTTAAACTTTCCGCGTTTTACTTTCGATAAACTATAAACTGCTTAGATGAATGTTAATAGGATTGTATGGAAAGACTAATTGAAAATTAAAAACAGTAGATCACCTTAATTATGCAAAGATTAAATAATTGAAATCAAACACATGCACATGCTCACTCTTAGGGTATGCCTCACTTGGTTGCTTCGGAAAACAATGGTCATGTCCCTCGAACGTAGGGATATCTTAGCAAAGACCCTCGGTTAAAATCATCATAAAGATCATGGTCCCTCGATGTCCCTCGAAGTTGCCTACGGTATATGATCTTGTCCCTCGATGTTGCCTATGAATATATGATGACAGTCCCTTTGTAATGCTAAGGTATCCTTACATGTTGCCTTCAATGACCATTACGTCCTTTTCGAATTTACCCTTACAAATTCTAACGACGGTGCTACCTACTCACTAATAGTGGGATAGCGCTGTCTAAAAGAAACGAACATAGAACAATTCTTTTTTCGAGTAAGTAGATGCTAGTACGTACTTGCTCAATACAAACAAACTTTTTCACACTTACACTCTTTTCAAACAAAGTTTTCAAAAACACTTCGTAACACTCTTGAAGACAGAAGCAAGGGTTAAATCGAAGTCAAAACAAAAACTTTTCAAATCACACAAACACAAAGAAGCAATTTTGAAAATGATGAGCAAGTACCTAAGAGCCCGTAGATAACTACGGATAGAAAGGGTGCTAATACCTTCCCTTTATATAATCTACCCCCCGTACTCAAAATCTCGAAAAAGGATTTTTTTTGTGCTTTTTTTCCTTTCCTGTTGGATAAAATAAAAGTCGGTGGAGACTCTTGCTTACCGCAACATTTGCAAATACAAAACGCAAACCAGTATTAACAGTCGGTTCTGCCACCGTATCACAGAACTGACGACTCTGCTGGGGAGTCATAAGTGGGGTATACCTTAGGATTAGTTCATTATCTTGCTTCTCTTGTTTGATTTGATTGCTTTATTTTTGTGGGCTTTGTATTGGAGTTACTATAGATCCTAACCCGGATCTGGGAGACACCTTTTAGGTAAGTAGAAATAAACTGTGAGGGAACTGTACGACGTAGACCGATACGGTTGAAGCAGTAGCTACATTGATGTGGCACATTGGTTGGTACCAGTATCCCTTATGGAGGAACAAGGAGAATACGGGGCTGCTATATGGGTCGTTAAGCATCAACTGACCTTAGAACCTATAATTGACCAACTTGGCCATAAGAAGTAGTGAGATAGCCGGCCTCGGTATAGAGCTTAGAACTGGTTGATACTCGATACTACACTCATTGAGACCATACTCTTGAGATAGTTCCGGCCGCAACAAAAGATTGTGTGAGCTGAAACCATGACCGATGGAGGATGGTCAGTGATATTGAGAACCTCTAGAACCCGGTTACTATTATTAGGACTGGGTGAAACCAACTTAACTTCAAGAGGGTATTACCTTAAAACCCATGCAAGCCTAAACCTAAGGCTGTTTGTATGACTTGTGTGCTTTCAACTTGGACTACTTGCACATTTTTATTATCTGACAAGTTTACTTGCTTACATCACCTCGCACTTTTGCTTAAACGCATATCATACCTATCATAACATCATGCCTTAACATTTCCTTAACCATTTAAAGGATCTCAAGGGTTTGTGATGCAAGTTATGGTAAATCCGACGTCTAGCAAGGGACAAGGGGATTTATTTTCGTCTAGCCAATGTTGTCTAGAGATCAAAACACGATAACTTGAGTCAGTGGCTATGACCCACTCGATATGGTGAGCTTGACTCTTGAAGAAGGACTCTAAATGACACGAAGTTTATTCAATCAAGCTGCAATCAGATTTTAATAGTTTCTTGTTTACCCCGCGAGATCCTTGAAAACATTGCATACATATATCATACATATCATTGCATAACAGGACTTCCGTTACAAGTCTCTCATGTTCTCGCTAATTATTTCAGCAATGGCTCTCAAACAAGACAACGGAGATCCTCAAACTCAAGAAGTTCAGTTCAGGGAAATATTCCTAAACCTATCCAAGGGGCAGGAAGAGTTGAAAACACTCCTCGTTGGGAACTTGGTCAAGAAAAGTCCTGAAGACAATAAGGACGAACGGCTGGAACAACTGCAAGCTGAGGTAGGTGCAATAAGAACCCAGATGCTGGGGCAAATGGCTCTTATCCAAGGCCTAGCCCGGGGACAAGAAGAGTGGAGAACCATTATCAACCAACTTCATCAAGACGGATACAACAGTATGAAGCAAATAGTCGAGGTCGGGGACCAAGTTATTGATCAACCTCCAAGAAGACAAGGGTTTGGTTTGGTGAAGAGTGGACCTTTCCAAATTGCTACTACCTCACGGGTCCAACTATAACCTCGCCAAAAACAATGGGTTAATCAGAGTAAGCCAGATACACCCAAGAGACAGTTTACCAAACTCAACATGCCGCTGTCTCAAGCTTTACAACACATGTTGAGGATGAATCTGGTTACGTTGATAGGACCTCACCCGAATCCCAAGACTTCTTCTCCTAACTACAATCCTGATGCAAGCTGTGCATATCACTCCAACAGTCCGGGGCATGATACTGACGACTGTTGGAGGTTGAAATACAAAATTCAAGACCTGATTGATGAAGGAGCATTAGAATTCACACAAGATGGTCAACTGGAACGTTTCTGTCAATCCTCCAAGGCTCACCATTTGAAGTGACAAGTTCTGACAAGAGAGGCTTTTGTTCATTAGAATTTTCAATTTGCAATTTTCTTTTGACTGTTCTAACATCTATTCATGTCAAACTCTGTTACTTTATCAATGCATTGCATATGTCTATTTTGAATCAATTCATTCGTATTCACTATATTTAAATTGCTTTCCTTTTTGTGATATTCAACTCTCGAACAAAAACTCTAAGCCTTTAGAGGGAGGATGACAAAAATGATATCAAAATCTCTACAATATGCTTTTGAGCAGACCCCGCTGACGAGGTACGTGCGTTGTTTCAAATCCTAAACAGTGGAGTTATAAGGAAGATAATCCCTAGTCAACCCCTTTGAGCCAAAGAAGTAGGAGTTTTTCTTTTCACACAAATTAAAACCCTTAATCACGACCTGGGGCAGGGTAGTTTTCTCAGTTAATCCAGGTGCACAATGAATGGCATCGAAGACGTCCTTCCAAAACAGAAGACGATGATGGTTCCCTATAATCGTCAAGACAGGAAGTCATTATCTCTCGAAATAAAAGCCCATTAAGTCATAACCTATGAAGGAGACTTAAGAAGAAAAAAAGTTAGGGCATCCCGCTGACTGTAATCACAAAAGAAACCGTTCAGGCAAAAAACAGGGATAGTAAAACCAAAAGAGAGGTTACTACAAATCCTCGGCAAAAAAAAGATTACAAAATGACTTCCTTTTTCAAGTAAACTGTCAGTATCCAAACCATCACTGGAACATCAGAGCAATGACTCAAATGGATTCTAAACACGCAATTAACTGAGCATAGGACTGAAGAACATCACGAAGAGCGGGTGGGTACAAATAAATTTTGAGCCTTTATCCTTTGTTTCTTGAACCGTGAACCAACCCACGTTATAACCCTTAAAAGTCCCAGCTAAAGCATGGGTTAGTTCGAAAGCATACTGTTGCAAAAGGTATCCTGACTCCTGAAGGTCCGTTACAAATCCCGAGTTGATATCACATCTTTGCAAAATTCTATTTTTTCTATAAAAAAAAACTGCATTTTTAAAACTTCAAGACAAACGTAAGCTTTGCATTCTTAAAATATCATTGTTTGCATATGACTATTTGTTCAGCATCAGAGAAATTCGCATGACAAATATCTAGTGAACAAAAACCTTCTCAATAAAAAGGATCATCTCAAGTGGAAAAACACTTCCAACCCAGGGGCACGACATGATCATTGTCCATCATCTGGGGCAGTCAAGTCAAGATTCAAGGAATCTCTCAAAGAGGCCAGATAGCCAGGGGCAGATCTCCATCTGAATCACTTGGGGAATTGGGCATGAATTCCAGCAACGAATCCTGGAGGATCAAACAAACATCTTATGGTAGTGTGGCAACACTTATTACTATGGACAGTTACAATTCTCCGTACCCGGTGAACATGGACAAAGTCAGAAAATACTACGCATGAATAAAGACCCGCTAGGTTGACTGGTCTAGGCAAAAATAAGGGCATCCCGGCGAACCAAAAGGGTTCGGGCAAAAATTAGGGATAAAAACAAAAAAGATATGTACACCCGACAATCTAATAACCTGAAAAGGCGGCTTGGGCAAAAAAGGGTATCCCGGTGGACTGAAAATCTAAAAAGACAGTCTAGGCAAAAGTTAGAGATTAAAGCGTATGACTATGTCCCGTCATATTGTCACATGCCTATCAGTAGAAGACCTATCATTTCGATCGGAAGCTACCAAGCACATCATAAGTTATGATAACACTCAATCCACAAGGCCTCCGCAGGCACTTTCTCCAACAGGTACAAGGGCAGAAAAGTCTTGATACGAAGTCATTGTCGTATCCTCAGCATGCGTCCCAGTAACATCTACACTCCCTACAGTAGAGGCAACCGAAGTTTTGATCTCTGCCTCCCCAAACAGGAGTTACTTTCCCCAGCCGAGCTCTTTCAGAGAGCCGACGTCTATATTCCCCAGCCGAATTTTGTAATCGTAAGCGGTTCATAAAGTTTTCTCCCGAACACAGTTTATTTCTCTGAATACAGAAGTTCAATCCCCGACAGAGTTTATCCCTTCAGCTATGAAAGCTTCTCTCTCCAAAAAAATTATTCCCCCGCAGAGTTGTTCTCAAACATAATCTCTCCTCGATAGAATATCCGTAAACAAGGGGCAAATCCCCAACATAGTCATAACTGGTTCACCATCTCTAGCGGAAGTAGAAGAACCACTTTTTCTACAATGATCAGGAATGTAATTTCCAATACTCTCCAACACCAGTCAGGGATTTATTTTCCCAAATTCGGACGTGCCACAATAGCATTTCATGTTCATATATCATGACGTGCTCATACATATTGCATACGGTATAATCTCATTTATTTTGAGAACATCATCATACAATGCATGTCATGCATCATATACGATTAATCATGTACCTTTTCAGGAAAGATGGTTATCATCAACAACTTCCAGCAAGTTCAAGATGAGATCTAGAATCTAACAGAGTAATTATCTGCACGATCAAATGCAGCTTTACACGGGTTCGTCACGAAGCAATCTTACACGGGTTTCTCCTAAACGCAGCTTCACACGGGTTTATCCTGAAAAATATTACACGGGTCCTTTCTCATACATTTCCAAGTGAAGTTTTACACGAACTTATCACAAAGTAACCTTAACCAGGTTCCTCCTGAAGTTTTACACGAACTTATTACAAAGTAACCTTACCCAGGTTCCTTCTGAAGTTTTACACAAACTTATCTCAAAGTAACCTTACCCAGGTTCCTTCTGAAGTTTTACACGAACTTATCACACAGTAACCTTACCCAGGTTCCTTCTGAAGTTTTACACGAACTTATCACACAGTAACCTTACCCAGGTTCCTGCCGAAGTTTTACACAGACTTATCCTGAGGTAACCCTATCCAGGTTCCTCCTAAAGCCCTACACAGACTCATCACAAGCAACCTTACCTAGGTTCCTTCTCAGTTGAGATGCAGTTTTACCCAAACTCCTCACAAAGAAACCTTACCCAGGTTCCTTCTCGGTTCAGATGCAGTTTTACCCAAACTCCTCACAAAGCAACCTTACCCAGGTTCCTTCTCGGTTCAGATGCAGTTTTACCCAAACTCCTCACAAAGCAACCTTACCCAAGTTCCTTCTCGGTTCAGATGCAGTTTTATCCAAACTCCTCACGAAGCAACCTTACCCAGGTTCCTTCCCATAAGCCCTACTATCCAGGTTCTTTCTCATAACCTTACCATCCAGGTTTCTTTTCTCTTATCTCCAGACAGCAGTCCACAACACTGTAAGACCTAGACCTGATCAAACATGATCGGTTTCACCTTTCCCCAGTAGGTCGCCATGCAGCCTATACACGACCAGATAGTAGTTCATTTTCACCTCTTCGACCAAGAGATGATTCCCTAGTAGAATAACGGACGACTGAAGCTCCTAAAATTCAACTTTTACCAAGACAGAGACCAGCATTCCCAGTGGAATCTTTCTCAACAACAGGTATACAAGCTCTCGCTAAGAAATCTCTTATGCGATCAACACTCTTTTGGATGGTATCTTTAAGCCCATCTTCCGTCGTTAATCTCCAAATGGAATCTATAAGCCCATTCCCGACATCACAAGACAAATACCACTTCATGTGAGTGCAAATTTCTGGGCACTCTAGTGTTCAATCATCTTCAACCTTCAGATCACGAAAGGCAGACAAGTCAATCTAAATCTTCAGGTTTAAGAAGATTGAACAGGGGCAGCTGTTGTACCCCAAAATTTCCCCTCTTTTCATACACACATATTATTGGTCTTATGGTTATGGAATAAAGGTATATTTATCAAGCTTCTTCAGGTTACAAGTGACGTTTATTTCGTCAATAGATATTCTCAGAGTATTTTCCGTGCTGAAGATCGGTTCGCTGTTTTGCAACGATTCGGGGTTCAAAGATTCACAAGTCCAACCCGGCGGGTCATATTCAGGTGTTCTT
The DNA here is from genome assembly GCA_948472305.1 of Vicia faba. Classification (NCBI taxonomy): domain Eukaryota; kingdom Viridiplantae; phylum Streptophyta; class Magnoliopsida; order Fabales; family Fabaceae; genus Vicia; species Vicia faba. The sequence continues at coordinate 1,328,778,278 of OX451737.1, forward strand.
TCGCCAAGATATCTCTGATAACGTATTCTCAAATTCAGGTTCGGCTCAAGAGTAAATTCTTTGAAGAAGGTCTCCGAATGTGTGAGTTTTCTCGAAGAAATGTGGTGAAAAAGTATGCTGAAAGTGCAGTTTTTACGCGCTAAAAAATTTATAACTTGAAAATCGTGGCTCATTTTGAACCCATTCTGGTGGCCAAAATTCCATCTTGATTTTATCTACGTTTTCATATCTCATGGCTGGAAGCCAATTTTGATCAGAAGGTCTTCAAAAATGCGGATTTATCAAGTATTTTCGTACAGAAAATTTGTGACAAAAGTTTATTTGCGCCGTGTTCAGAAAATCATAACTTGGTCGATTTTCATCGTATCGAGCTGGTTTCAGTGCAAAAATTTCACAAATTGAGTTGACTACATTTTCACAAGAGCTACCGAGTTCGAACGATATCCAAAAGGCCTTCATTTTTTACCCAGAGTGCGCGTGACGCGCCAAAAATCCTGAATGCTGAATAATATTTCATCTGGGTCGAAATTCGAAAATTCATAACTCCGTCAATTTTTATCGGATTGGGCCCATCTTTTTACACAAGGTCACTGACTCAGAGATATACAACTTTTCTTCAAAAGTCGAGACCAGATTATTCTCCGATCAATACCAGTTTTTTATTGAAGAACGTGTCAGAGTCGACACTGGAGCCCAAAATATGTTTGTCTGAGCTGAAACTTCAAAAATTCATAACTAATTCACCGTTTATCCGATTGAGCACATTTAGAAGTTATTTCTCGATGTCGGCTACATTTTGTTTTCATATTTCAACTTCAAAAATTTCACTTAAGCCCCTGCGATTTAGCCTGGAACGTGATGGACTCAAGTGAATATTGGAGGCCCAATTGCACATTCAAAGCCCATATCTTTGCTCTAATTTCCATGATATAATCTCATTCTTTTCACACAAAAAGAGGGAGACAAAAAAAAACCTTTGCCACAACGCTGTCAGAATATCAAATTCTCCAAGAACCCTAAAACCTTTAAATCCTTATTACAAACCCCCATCTCACTACAAACAAGCCATCCTTGTTACAAATCCATATCTCACTACTTCTCCAGTAAGGGTAAGGCTGGTTTGATCTCCATGATCAAAAGGGTATAATCATTCATACATGCCATATCAGTTTTAACGTTAAATTTTTCTTCATATATTTGCTTTATTTGTATTTCATGATACATAGTAATTTATTTAATATGTTCATGAGATTCAACACTGCAGATTTAGACAGTGTCCCATGCAGGTTCATTACAGAACGTTGATGCCAAAACACTAATGGCCAAAATAGAACAACCAACCAATGTATGACGAGGCAGACATCCTGAGAAGGTTACAGAACATTGAGGCCAAAACACTAATGGCCAAAATAGAACAACCAACCAATGCATGACGAGACAGACATCCTGAGAAGATTAAGGGCGTGGGTTCAACAACCACCCCTATTGGTATTGGATTTCTTCCTTTCTATTTATCCTTTTACCTATTTTCATTCTTTATGTTTAAAACTTTTTTTTTTCTTAAAACTTAACATTTTTCACAAACCTTTGATTTTTCCTCCTAAACTCGAATAATTAATTTTAGGTTTTAATTTAATTCTAAGTTTTTAATTTCATTTTTTTTTGTTTCTAACCAATTTGTCTTTTTCAATCTTAAATTCACTTAACCACAAAACTTTTTTCACAAACCTTTTTTTTTTTACAAAAAAAACCTAATTTAATTTTTAGGTTAATTAATTATATATATATTTTAACTTTTTTCAAAATTAACCCTTTTTTTATTAATTAAAATTAATTAGGATTTAGGTATTTTAATTTACTTTTTTTCAAAATTAACATTTTTTACTAATTAAAATTAATTAGGTTTTTTTAGGTTTATTTAATTAATTATCCTAAATCACTTTTTCATAAAAAAATCACCAAAAACATTAACTTAGAATTTTAAGTTTTAATTTTTCCTTAATTTCTTTTTATTTATTCTTTTACATTTTAATTTCTAGAAAAATTATATAGGTCGCATTGTCAATGTAATAGCGTAGATTTATCTTTTCTCGCATTTTTTTTCTAATTATGTAATTGCTTCCGGGATGTAATAGTTTTAGGATTTCTTTTCTGCACTCTTCATTATTATGTAACTGCTCCGAGGTTGTAATAGTAATTAGGATTTAAATTCCGCATTTTTATTTTCAGTCCAAAATAATTATGTATCTGCAAAATCCTTGTAATAGCTAGGACTTTAAACTTTCCGCATTTTACTTTCGCAAACTATAAACTGCTTAGATGAATGTTAATAGGATTGTATGAAAAGACTAATTAAAAATTAAAAACAGTAGATCACCTTAATTATGCAACGATTAAATAACTGAAATCAAACACATGCACATGCTCACTCTTAGCGTATGCCTCACTTGGTTTCCTCGGAAAACAATGGTCATGTCCCTCGAACGTAGGGATATCTTAGCAAAGACCCTCGGTTAAAATCATCCTAAAGATCATGGTCCCTCGATGTCCCTCGAAGTTGCCTACGATATATAATCTTGTCCCTTGATGTTACCTACGAATATATGATGACAGTACCTTCGTAATGCTAAGTTATCCTTACATGTTGCCTTAAATGACCATTACGTCCCTTTTGAATTGACCCTTACAAATTCCAACGACGGTGCTACCTACTCACTAATAGTGGGATAGTGCTGTCTAAAGGAAACGAACATAGAACAATTCTTTTTTCGAGTAGGTAGATGCTAGTAGGTACTTGCTCAATACAAACAAACTTTTTCACACTTACACTCTTTTCAAACAAAGTTTTCAAAAACACTTCGTAACACTCTTGAAGACAGAAGCAAGGGTTAAATTGAAGTCAAAACAAAAACTTTTCAAATCACACAAACACAAAGAAGCAATTTTGAAAATGATGAGCAAGTACCTAAGAGCCCGTAGATAACTACGGATAGAAAGGATGCTAATACCTTCCCTTTCTATAATCTACCCCCCGTACTCAAAATCTCGAAAAAGGAATTTTTCTGTGCTTTTTTTCCTTTCCTTTTGGATAAAATAAAAGTCGATGGCGACTCTTGCTTACCGTGAGATTTGTGAATACAGAACACAAACCAATATTAAGAGTCGGTTCTGCCACCATATCACAGAGATCATGGCATTTCTGAAGCGTTGGTTTCACCATTCGACGAAATCATTTCCATTTCTCAAAAATTGAACATTACTGTTTTGTCTTTTCCGTGACGGCACACAATCATGGTAGCATCATACGCCTTTTAGTTTCGAGACGTACACCATTAATTGCTTGCCATCATTGCACTTTTAGTGGGAAACGTGGCCCACTAACTTGCGTTGGTCTTGTGGCACGCGTCCCACTAATTGACGTGATTTAAACCTTGGGAAATCACAAAAGATTTTCCCATTATTTCCTCTTTCCTCAGGGTTTATAAATACCCTCTTTTCCCATTTTATATTTTCCTTCACTTCTTCAATCCCTTACCATTTAGGACCGCTTCCAGCTGATGCACCCTCTGAAATCTACGTAGATGATAAATAGGCATTTTTTCCCACTAGCACCGCTACCAGACCCATCATATCTTCTCCAAACCCTATATCACTTAAATATATTGACAGGAACTTTAAGACCACACCACCTCTGCGTTGCCCTAAATTTCGTGCTTGGATGGCATGTTTAGAAACTGTCAAAGGAGACCAGTGGAAAAATATGGGTATCTATACCCTGCTGGAAATTTCTCGCTGTGGTCAACCCTATTCTAGTGGCATGCTCTTAGCTGCCATATATTTATGGGAGGGGTCAACCAACACCTTTCATACTAAATGTGGTATGATCACTCCTACCTTGCTCGACGTTGCCTCCATCACTGGGTTGAAACCATCTGGCACGGTTTTCAACTATAGAGATGTTGAACCTGTGCCAATAAGGTTTGATGTGGGTGGAGCTGGAAAGCCAACGTATAATAATTTCATCGACCATCATGCTCAAACCTTTGGTCCTGTAACTGATGAAGAGCATGTGGCATTTTTGACCTTGTGGCTATCTCGCTTAGTTTTCTGTTCCAGGTCAATGCAGGTGGCTAAACAATTCTCTTATCTGGCTACGCAGTTGCATATGGGTGAAAATGTTGCTCTAGGACAGCTGATTTTGGCCTCTTTCTATGCAGCTTTGACTCATGCTGCTAACCAAATAAAGCGTTTCGACCCTAATAATCCAAAGAAAAAGAACGTCCTAGTCCATGGTCCCTTCTGGATCTTGCAACTATGGTTGAATGCCACTTTCTCTGAGGATATTAAGCCTTTTAGAAATAGGAAGGTGGCATGTCCTCCATCTCAAAACCATATCGTCTGGCAACGCCTTCTCCCTCTGACTCTTATCGACAAAGGCTCCCCAAATCCTGAAGTTTTCAGGCTGTTGTTCACCATTATGCTGACAAGAGTCGACTTCACCCCCTCGATGGCCCCTTTTTATTCTAGACAAGACGGTCCAAAATGGTTTACTAGGGCTTTTCCACCCACAAGAGAAGAGGACAAGAAAAATTCTTTAATCCTTTGGAGGCGTTACTTGACTTCTCAATTTTTATCTACTGTGATTGTCGGTGTAAACCCAGGTTTGGTCACTTACCAGCCTAACTTGGTGGCTCGATAATTTGGCCTCTGTCAACTTGTTCCTAAATCTTTGTTCAATTCACATGGGCTGCTGGTCGACATCACAACTGACTAACCCTTCGAAATGATCAAGGATGATATAGGGAATCTATGGGAACGGAGGCCCACACTCACTCTCACTCCTTTCCAACCGTCTTTTTACTGCACCAAAGAATTTGAAACTTGGTGGAAGACATATTTGGTTACATTCATTGGTGATTCTAATGCTAAGCTGACTGAACTAACCACAACTTTCTCAAACTTTCAGGCAAAGGCGACCAAATGTAAGATTACTCATATTAAACAAATTCGAGCGTTCCAGAATTACTTTTGAATTGTGTATCGACCTAATGATCTTCGTCAGAACATCTATGAGGCTGCTGTCGAATTAAAGGAGAAGGTAACCGATAGAATCTCGACACTAAAAATTCCTTGTTATGCGAAAGATAAATATCTTTACGCTCTTCATTTTGGAAACATCAAATTTCCTCCTTTGCCATCCAGCCCTTTGGCCTTTTCCTTTGGCCCACCTATTCCTGATTGGTGGTATTGCTCTATACCAGATATGCAAAATGCCTATAGGACAAAGGCCGACAGAGTTGTACCGGCAAATTATTACCTACCTAACTATTCAGGGCATCTTCATTATGATCTCTGATATGTTAGAGTACTTTCGACTACACAAATTGGTAACGATTTCTGGAAAGTTTTACCCCCTGCCTGTTTTATTTTGGTTGCTTATCTGATTGTCTTACACTTGTCTTACAGCTACACCAATAGATCAGGCGGGAGCCGTTTTTGTCGGCAAACCAAAACCTTCAACGCGTCAGGTTTAAACTTCAACTTTCTGTCAGGTATCACTCTTGATTTTGGCATATCTGACTCAGCTTAATTTTGTAGGTCATTCCTGACCACACACCTTCCGACGAAGAACCCATTTCTTCTTCACTCAAGAAGGCTTCTTCGGTGGGTATATTTATACTTCTCGTTTCTATGTTGTTTACGCCCTAAACTTGTATTAATATTTCCCTTGTTTGCTAGAGTAAAAAACGCTCAGCGGATTTGGCTGCTCCCTCTGACAAATCCAAAAGGTCCAAGAATGACAAAGAACATACTCCTGAGTGGGCTGAGGTATATTCGGTCGATTCAAAACTTCCCTTATCGACTAACACCATTGCTTTGATTTTCATCTTTCTTTTATACTATAGCCATCACCTGATGTTCAGCCCTCTCAACATTCCCAGAAATCTAAAAGTCATAAGAGGAAAAGAGATTCCTCCACTGAAGGCGAGGCGGCGAAAAAGAAGAAGAAGACAAAGGCACCTATACCCAAAGGTGCCGAGGCAAAGGTTGGCTTGAAACTTGTTGATGAAACAGAGGAGCCAGCTGGCGTCAAAATTCCTCTTATTACAAGAAGGAGACATAATGTGGTTTTGGTCAAAAATCCTAAAGCCACTTAGGATTTGGGCGCTGACACCATTGTGGTCGACACAACTCTGGTTACTCTGACTCGTGTCCCTAGGGTTGATGAGGTTCAAAGAACAGTGAGAAATCTCACTGACATTTCAGCTAAGGATGTATCTGTCGATCTTGATCCGTCGACACATGTATTAGCTGGTTGATTTCTAATTTCTTTCGTTTTCTGCTTGTTGAATTTTTTTCGGCTAATACCTTTTCTTACTTTCTTTAGGTCAACACCTCCGATCAACAACAATGCATACTTGACTACACCCCTTTGTCAGAAGCTTATTCCCCTCACCATCATGAAAATATTGACTTTAGTAATGGTGAGTTTATCGACCTGACTATTTCGGCTACTCTTAGTGACTCTAACTCAGTCACTAGTCCTGCCAAACATAAGGGTTATAGTTCGACTTGTTCTGATTCTAGCCTTTAAGATTCCCTGCAGGATTCAGAAGCAAATAAAAATTCCACCACTTCCCGAATTCCCCCCTAAAAGCACGCAAGAAGCGCCTATCGTTTCTTCTGGGAGAACAAAGGTCGACTTACTCATTAAGCTAAAAAACATGGGAGTCAATCCTTCTGGTCTAGAGGCAATTGCTAAGTTGCGTTGCTTTGTGAGCTCTTGCACTCTTTATTCTGACTCCAACCCATCTCAAGCGCATAATGACAAGATGAGTCATGAAGCAGTTAAGGCCAAGAATCTGATGGCTAAAATTCAGACTCATGCTTTAAATCCTGATTTGCCTCATTTGCTCCATTCTGATCCAACTCTTGGGCCAGAACTCTCAGAAGTTCTTGCTCAAATGAAGGAACTCAATATGTCTGAATCATCCAGGTTGATGATCACGGCGTTTGAGAAACTTTTCCCTCTATGCCAAAATGTTGAAAGAATTCGAGCAAATGAGGCATCGGTTGAGTCGAAGTAAGCCTTTGTGAAAGAAAAGTTGGATACGGTGGTGCAGGTTACTGAGGAAATTAATGGTTTGTTAGCAATGGTTGAAGAGAAAAAACAAGAACTGATTCCCAAACGAAACAGAGCTGCTGAAATCTGTAACCAGATTTCTGCTTTTAACAAGGAATTAGAATTAATCACTATGATACGGTGGGAGAACTAACTTGAAGGTTTTGCATTTGTTTGCAAATGTTGCAGTTAGCAAGAGTCGCCGCCGAATTTTCTTTTATCCAAAAGGAAAGGTGAAAAAGCATAGGAAAGACCTTTTAGATTATTTCTTGAGTTCGGGGGGTAGATTATGAAAAGGGAAGGTATTAGCACCCTTTTCATCCATGGATTTCCATGGGCTCTTAGTTACTTGCTAGATCACTTGCTTTTGTTTGAAATTATGCTTTGTGTGGTTTTTGAAAGTATTTTGTAAAGAGGCCATTGTTTAGGCAAACTTTGTAATGATTCTCGTTCGTAAGAATGTATACAAAGTGTTTGATCATTTGAAAATGTTTTCAAGTTTGTAAGATGTTTTAAAAGTGTAGGTGCTTGTTTTTAAAATGCAAGGATGTTTGTTTTGAAATGGAGCAAGTAATTAGGAGCATTCTACCTACTGAAAAGTCTTTCTTGTTCATTTTCTTTTTCCTTTGACATTGTTATCTTACCATTGATTTGGTAAGTAACCCTATCTTTGGATGTAAACGGGACAGGCGTGGGTCATCGTATAACCATGATTAGAAATGTTGCAAGGTATCTTAGCATTCTCTTTTAGGGACTAATATTATTTGAAAGGAAACTTATATAGCGTCATCGAGGGACTATGATCTTATACTTTGCTTGTTTTTGCTAAGATACCTCACATGCGCAATATGGCCATTTTATAAGGCAACCAAGTGGATTTAACCTAGGGGGTGCTTGTGTTCAAGTGTATTGTTTTCATGCTTGATTTTGCCTTTGATTAGGATTTTCTAAGCATTGGTTTTAATATTTCCATACAAACCCTAATTACTAGCATGTTATATATAAAGCGATAAATTGCGGAATTTAAAGTTACTACGCTATTACAATACTTGTGCGAGGGGGTGTACAAAATTGTAAATGGGGATTGCAAGAAAATAAACTTATTTAATCTATTACAACCATATTGAATTGGTACAAAAATTGAAGTAAATAATGTACAAGATGAATAAATATGCAAGAATGCAAATGTAAAGAAAATAGATGTTTTTGTTTGGATTTTTTAGGAAAATGAGTTTTGATTTTAATCTAATTAACTAGAAGAAAATAATTAATTAAACCTAAATAAAACCCTAATTCTATTAATTGATTAAAGAGAAATTAAGTTTAAGAGAAGTATTTTTGGTATTTTGGTCTTGAAAATAATTATAGCATTATAAAATAATTTTGGTCTTTTTGGTATTAAAATAATATATTTTAATTGGTGTAAAAGAAAATAAATAATAACCTAGTTTTAATTAAATTTACAAGAATAATTAGTAAAATGAATAAATTATGGTTAAATAAAATATATTTTTTTGTGAGAAAAAATAAATAAACTAAGTTAAAATATAAATGCACTATTTTTGTATTTTTATTATTTTTTAGTATTAGACAAAATAATTAAGAAAATAAATAAAATGAAAATAAGAAAAGAAAATAAAAATTGGGCCAGGGGTGTTGATAGCCTGCAAGGGGTTAGTGGTAAGAAAAAAAGGTACAAAGCCCAAAGGAGGCCCAAGCGCCTTGTCCAAAAAAGTCAGAATGCAAAAATGTAAAGAAAATCAAAAGGGTACCACTGGGGCTCGAACCCAGGTCCCTCTGGTTACAGGAGCGCGCTTCTACCACTGGGATGGCCATACATCCTTTTATATAAATAAATCAATAAATACACAAGGAAAACATGTTCCTAAGGCCAACTTCATCTTCAACCTCACGCCCAACCAGAAGCTCTGTAACTTGTTCAAATCTCAACAAAAATGAAAACTGTAAACATGAAACTTGTAGAAAATTTCCTCACTGTTTCAGAAATGTAAACCATTAAAACTATAGCTCAAAGATAAACATGAATTTTAATGGCCCTATTCTGAACCCTAAAAATCTCAGAAAATTAAATCTTAAAATTCTCTAAGCTCAGGCAAAATTAATGGAAACTATGGACATCGTTAGCTTTAGGGTAATGATATCTACATGTTTCATTCACAAATAAATCATTGATGATGCTTGTATGAAAAGTTCCAAAGTTAGAAAACTTACCTTGCAAGAGGGTATCAGGTTTGAAGTTTGAGCAACTTTCAAGGAGTTCCAATGGTAGGGTTAGCTTCCTCAAGTTCCCAGGAAGCTAATGGAATGCTTAGCTTGAGCTGAAAGTACCTGAAGAGTTCTGGAGAAGTCCAAGTGCAAAGTTCTGTTTTTGAAAATGGAGGATGGTGTTAATGGTGTTACAGTTCTGTAACAGGGTGTGGGATCAGTTCTAAATGATGTTTAGAAGCTTTAGAAACCAAAAGGCTTGAAAACACACGAGGGAGTTATGAGTTTCAAGTTTTTGGTCAGTTTATGTGAAAATGGAGGTATGAGCTGTGATTATGAGCTCTAGGTGTTTTCAGGGCTTAAGCATTCGTTTCTTTTGTGGAAAATGGTTTGTATATCTATAAGCAAAAGGATTGGAGTGGTTTAGACAATCAGAAGTACAAGTTTTCAGCTAATTGCTAGGTTACTTGATTTTGAAGAAAAGAGGGAAACCAAGTTTCAAAGTGAGGTACAAGCATGGGCTGAGTGATTGTAAGTGTCTAACAAGTTTCTTATGAGTTATATGACTTGTATGATCATAAGAGAACAAATGCAAGGCTCAAGAACAAGTTTTGTGTAAAAAAGCACTTTATCAAAATGGCAATGCACACTTTCTTCCAAAAATGGATATAAAGCATGGCCTTGCATTCAATGCTTGAAATGAGACCTCTAACAGTTGTGCAAGCCATTAATTATGGAGTGCTTAACAATTTTGAGGCCTGAAAAGTAGAGTTTATGCAGCATAACTTTGAATTTGAATTTGGTTCATCACAAAATGACTTATAACTCAAATGATAAAACCCTAACTTCATCTCTTCGATTCTCCCTACTCAAGAATGATCTCAAGGAGTTCTTTGACATTTTGGAAATCTTGTAATGTGATCTACAACCTATATTTGAATTACTTTTGAAGATTCCCCTTGGAACTAAATGAAAAAGTTCCATGAAGTTGGGTCAAAATCCTGACCAAATTAGGGCAAAAATTTCACTAAGTGTTTTGTTTCATGACCACATGTTCTTAAAATTATAACTTGAGATCTAAGCACTTTTGGAAGGAGCTGTGTAAAGAAAAGTTATAGATTTCATGGAGATATACAACTTTCATGTTGGAAGTTTCTCTTGAATCACTTTGCATCATGGTAAAAATTTTGCTCAAAGTTATGAAAAAATAAGAAATTTCCAACACTTCGAAAAATTTCTAAGTTTAGAAATTTTAACTTTTCAAAATGAAATCTTGAATTTTTGATTTATTGATGAATAAGTTTCATATTTTGACATGTTTTGATGAATTGTGATCTTTGACATTGGATTTTTACCAAAAATTCAAAGTTTGACTTTTCAGTATACAATTGACTTTTGATTAGTTGACTGCAAAATTCATCTGTCAATCCATTGGACTTTCAATGTTTTGAGCCATGTCATTAGGTAAAAATGATGCAATTGGACTCTTGAGATCATTCCTTAAACCAATTGGTCATTTTCTAGGTCAAAAATCAGAAATTGCCCTTTCCCAATCAAAATCCTAATTTTGACCATTTTGCCCTTTTGGAGATTTGATCAAATTTCTTGAGGAGTTGTGGTACAAACTTGATCAAATGATACATATGAGTTTAAATTGTTGATGTGGATAAAAAATTATGAAGTTTGACTGTAAATTGGCCACAATTGACTTTTTCCCCAATACAACTGATTTTTAGGTCAATTGCTCAATTGACTGAGCAAAAGTGTGATCCAAGGCTTGAAACTTGGCATGAGTAATATTGAGGGTCCATAATGATCCATGAAAGTCAAATGGGGCATTGGAAGTTCAAAAATCCTTGTGAAATCTCAAACCCTAATTTAAGTCATAAGTGCTTAAGGAGGTGTCTTGAGTTGATCAACCCTAGTGCAGTCTTGAACCAAAGGAGATCTTGTGAGAAAATACTTGATAAATGAGAGGGAAAATTTTGGGGTACAACAGCTTCCCCTGTTAAATCTTCTTAAACCTGAAGAGTTAGATTGGCGGATCTGCCATTCATGACTTAAAGGTGAAATATGATTGGACACTAGAGGACCTAGAAATTTGCACTCGGTGATGTGATGGTAGAGGGAATAGGCTTAAAGATGCCATTTGGAGAGATGATAGAAAGTTGTTGGAGACGGGCTCGTAGATGCCATCCAGAAATGATTGCTGAACCGTATCTGTAAGCTGAACTGAATGAGCGTCAGAATGGCGTCCGTGTCTGGAGCGTATCTGAACTGTATCTGAAAGTTGAATATGAATGAGTATCAGAATAGCATCCGTGTCTAGAGTATATCTGAACTGTATCTAAAAGTTGAGTCTGAATAAGTATCAGAATGGCGTCCGTGTCTAGAGCGTATCTGAACTGTATCTGAAAGTTGAATCTGAATGAGTATCATAATAGCATCCGTGTCTGGAGCGTATCTGAACTGTATCTGAAAGTTGAATCTGAATGAGTATCATTATGGCATCCATGTCTGGAGCGTATCTGAACTGTATCTGAAAGTTGAATCTGAATGAGTATCAGAATGGAATCTGTGTCTGGAGCGTATCTGAACTGTATCAAAAGTTGAATCTGAAGAACCCGTGCTAGATTGCTTCAGTTGGTCGTGTAGATAATTTTCATGGCTTGTCTTAGGTATCAATTTCCGACCTTTGTAATTGTTGATGATAGCCATTGATTAATCCTATCCTGAAAAGGGTAAAATGTTAGCTAATATGTAATGTCATGCTGTATGAAATGCAAGGTATAATGGATTCGTGTTATCAATGTCTATGATATATGGATGCGATGTATGCGTATGTGATCTAATCTGCTACACTGCTATTGGATTGGGAAAATAATTCCCTGACTGTTGCTGAGGATACAGAGTGTAAGTCTTGATGTTGTGAAGTTGAAGTGTTGATAGATTTCGTCTTAGAGAAATAAACTCTGTTGTAAGGGAAATGTCAGGTACTGCTTGTAAAATCCTGCTGGGGAATCCTGAGAAATTTGGACGACTTCTACTGGGGATTCATAACTGGAAGCTTTGTTCCGCTGGGGATTAAACTGCACACTGCGGGGGATTTTATGGAATAGCTCAAAGATATTGCCCTATCTCTTAAAGACATCAATGATTATCTTTTTACTTTGTTTATTTATAAACAATAATTATGTTCAAATTCATATGTTCAACAATAAATCATTGGATGTTTTTGTAAACAAAACACAAGAGTAAAGAAAAACATATAGTTTTGCACTTTCAAAGGGATATCTTTGTATTGACTTTGAGTAAGTATTTTTGTACAATGAGACAAACATTCTAGTAAGAGAATGCTGTTGTAAAAAAATGAAAATTTTGATACAAAGAAAAGATAGTTATCTGAAATAATCCCATAGGGTTCCCATTCTGCTATAGCCTTCGTGTCTCCGAGCATCTTGTCCACTTGCTGCCTTGTCCAACAGGACATAGTCATACGCTTTAAATCCATAACTTTTGCCTGGACCACCCTTTCAGGTTTTCAGTCCACCGTGATACCCTATTTTGCCCAAACCGCCCTTTCGGGTTTTCAGCTAGCCGGGTGTACAAATTTTTTTGTTTTATCCCTAATTTTTTCCCGAACCCTTTTGGTTTGCCGGGATGCCCTTATTTTTCCTAGGTGTGTCAACCTAGCGAGTCTCTTATGTATAGTATCTTTTGACTATGTCTACGTTCATAGGGCGCGGTAGGTCATCACCATCCATGGTGGTTAAGATCATTGCTCCACCAGAGAAAATGCTTTTGATCACAAATGGTCCTTCGTATGTAGGAGTCCGTTTTCCCCTGGGATCACTTTGAGGTAGTATGATACGTTTGATCACCAAATCCCCAACTTGATATACTTGGCGTCTGACCTTTTTGTTGAAAGCCTTGATCATCTGTTTTTGATACATTTGACCATGACAGACAGCAGTAAGTCTTTTCTCATCAATCAAGTTCAGTTGATCAAGTCGAGTCTGGATCCAATCTTCTTCATTCAGCCCTGCATCCTTCATAATTCTCAGAGAGGGGATTTGGACCTCAATAGGCAAGACAACCTCCATGCTGTATACCAGAGAGTAGGGTGTTGCCTCGGTTGATGTGCGTGCTATGGTACGATACCCGTGGAGAGTGAATGGTAGTATCTCATGCCAGTCTTTGTATGTGACTGCCATTTTCTGTATGATCTTTTTAAGGTTCTTATTTGCAGCTTCGACAACACCATTCATCTTTGGCCGATAAGGGGAAGAATTTTGATGCTGGATCTTGAATTACTAGCACAAGACGGTGATTATAGTATTGTTTAGATTCGTACCATTGTCTGTGATGATCCTCCCCGGGATAACATACCGACATATGAGATTTTGTTTAATAAACCGGGCTACAACATTCTTGGTCACGGAAGCGAAAAAGGCTGCCTCAACCCACTTTGTAAAATAGTCAATGGCCACTAAGATGAAGCGGTTTCCATTGGAGGCTGTTGGTTTGATTTCCCCAATCATATCGATGCCTCACATAGCAAAAGGCCAAGGAGCCGTCAAGACATTTAGAGGAACGAGAGGCACGTGCACCTTGTCAGCATAGATCTGACACTTGTGGCATGTTCGAGAGTGTTGATAGCAATATGCTTCTATAGTAGACTAGTAATAGCCTTTCGGTAGGATTTTCTTTGCCATCGTATGCCCACTGGAATGGGTGCCAAAAGTGCCCTCATATAGATCAACCATGATCTTTTCTGCCTCAACCTTGTCTACGCAACGGAGTAAAACAGAGTCATGGTTACGTTTGTAGAGAATGCCATTACTAAGGAAGAATTTAGCAGAGAATCTCCTTAAGAACTTCTTATCATTGACTGAAGCTCCTTCTGGATATTCTTGAGCCTCGAGATACCTCTTGACTTCGTGAAACCAAGGCCGGTCCACTACTTCTTCAGTATTAATCTCGTGACAGTGAGCTGGTTCATCCATTCGCTCAATGGTGATTTGGGGAGCCTCTTTATCCCTTTTAAGTTTAAACATGGATGACATTGTGGCTAGTGAATCTGCTAGCTGATTTTCTTCTCGCGGGAAATGCTCGAAGGTAATCTTCTCAAAATATGGGAGCAATGTCAACACATGTTTTTTGTAGGGGATAAGGTTAGGATGTTTGGTGTCCCACTCCCCTTTGATCTGGCTGATGACCAAAGCTGAATCTCATAATACATTTAAGGATTTGATCCCCAAGTCTATGGAAGCTTTGAGACCAAAAATGCATGCTTCGTATTCTGCCATGTTATTTGTACAATTGAAGTAGAGTCTTGCAGTAAAGGGAGTATAACATCCTTCATGAGATATGAGTACAACACCAATACCATTGCTGAGTGCGTTGGATGCCTCATCAAAAACCAGGATCCATCGGGATCCTTGTTCAGGTCCGTCATATGGTCTGAATTCTTCGCAGTTTTTTACCATCATTATGTCTTCATCTGGGAATTCAAACTTCATGGACTGGTAGTCATCCACATCTTAGTGAGCAAGGTGATCAGCTAGTACACTTCCCTTTATTACTTTCTGGGTAGTATACTGTATGTCATATTCTGTCAGGATCATCTACCATCTTGCTATTCTCCCTGAGAGAGCAAGTTTCTCGAAGATGTATTTTACTGGATCCATTTTAGATATCAATAAGGTAGTATGGGTCAGCATATACTGTCTTAGCCGACGAGCAGCCCATGCAAGAGTGGAACAAGTATTCTCAAGCAGTGAATATCTTGTTTCACAGTCGGTAAAATTTTTGCTCAGGTAATAAATAGCATGCTCTTTTTGGCCAGACTCGTCATGCTGCCCCAGCACATACACCATTGAATTTTCCTAAACAGTCAGATACATGATCAACAGTCTTCCCTCAACTGGTGGCATCAAAACAGGAGGCTCTTGCAGGTACTCTTTGATCTTGTCTAAAGAAGTTTGGCACTCGTCATTCCATTTGACTACTTGATCTTTCTTCAGTAATTTGAAGATTGGTTCACAAGTAGCTGTCAGTTGAGAAATGAATCTGGAAATGTAGTTTAAACGTCCCAAGAATCCTCTGACTTCCTTCTCAGTACGAGGAGCAGGCATCTCTTGTATCGCTTTCACCTTGGAGGGATCTACTTCAATACCTTTATTGCTGACAAAAAAGCTTAAGAGTTTACCAGACCTTACTCCAAACGTGCATTTATTTGGGTTCAACCTCAGCTTGTACTTCTTTAGTCTCTCAAAGAGTTTCTGTAAATGATCAAGATGCTCTTCCTCTGCTTGAGATCTAGTTATCATGTTGTCCAAATAGACCTCTATTTCGTGATGTATTATGTCGTGAAATAGAGCTACCATGGAACGCTGATAGGTTGCCCCAACATTCTTCAGTCCGAATGGCATAACCTTGTAGTAGAATGTACCCCACTGTGTGACAAAGGTTGTTTTCTCCATGTCCTCAGGCGCCATTTTGATTTGGTTGTAGCCTGAGAAACCATCCATGAAGGAAAACACTTTATGTTGTGCCGTATTGTCAACTAGAACAACAATGTGGGGTAGTGGTAAATCATCCTTAGGGCTTGCCCTATTCAAATATCTGTAGTCCATGCACATTCGCACTTTGTCATCCTTTTTAGGCACGGGAACAACATTGGCAACCCATTGTGGATAGAAAGTGACAGCCAAGAATCCAGCATTAAATTGTTTCATGACTTCTGCCTTAATCTTCTCCGACATGTTTGGTCGCATGCGATAGACCTTTTGTTTCACCGATGGACAATATTCTTTTGTTGGTAGACGATGTACCACAATATCTGCATCAAGTCCTGGCATGTCTTCATACGACCAGACAAAGACTTCAACATAATCGTGCATCAACTGAATCAGACGCTCTTTGACATTGGGTTCCAGTTTGGCACCCACCTTGACCTCTCTCTTGTCTTCTTCGGTACCTAGGTTGATTGTATCCAGTGGTTCCTCGTGGGGCTGAATGGTCCTCTCTTCTTGTTGCAGTAACCTGGCGAGTTCTCCTGGTACTTCACAATCTTCCTCACCTTCGTCTTCGGCTTGGTAGATTAGATTTTTAGAGTCACAAAAGTCCATAGCAGAACCGTTACCCATGGGATCCCGAATGGATGTAGACCTGCATTGTGAGTGTGACTGTGTGTAAGAGTATAACTATCTTTGAAAGAAATGAAAAATGTAAAAAAAGAAAAAAAACAATGAGCACAAAGTTTGTATGCAAAAACGTCCATGATTCATTGATGTCATATGGAAATGAGATAATAACCCTTATAAATGGAACATTGTGCCTCGGGTAAGACACAAGGTTTTAAGAGTCTGAATTGTTTTAATATTACAAATCCAACAAAATGTAAAGACAAATTACTCTGGGATAAATGTGATCGGGACAAAATCTCTAGCTTCCCAGTTGCTGAGCCCTCCACTGACAGTTGGGAAAATCCAATCCTCCAGGTTGTAGCTATCTTCGTCATCCTCTACTGCATTAACTTCGCGGTTGCTGATCTTCAAGGGTGGTCCTCCGGCACGAGCGCGACGTACAACTTTCTGGGCACCTGAAGTGAAACCCAGACCAAATTTTTTAGATTTGTATGGGATATCTGGGATTTGGCCCCAAATAGTTCACCCACCTTCTTCTATCATTGCCTTGGCATCCTTCAAAGATGATATCTTGAGTAGAGGCCTTGTGGTCTTGGGAACTTGAGACACATCCTTGGTTACTGCCACAGTCTGCGGGAATTCTTCAAAGTGCTGGAATGGAGTTTCAATAAATTCCCCATCTAATTCCACATATCTGAAGGAATTTAGATGGATGACCATATACTCTTCTTCTCCATGAACGGTGATGATTTCCCCTTGAATTGGATATTTCAGCATTTGGTGCAACATGGAAGTAACGACACCAACATTGTGGATCCACGGTCGGCCTAATAAGCAGGAGTATGAAGGGCGAATATCCATTACATAAAAAATTGAATCAAATGTTTGGGTTCCAACTTTTATGGGGATGTCCACTTCCTCATGCACCATCCTTTTTGAGTCGTCAAAGGCCCTCACTACTATGTTACTCGGTTTCAATGTTAATCCCTCACAGTCAATCCTATCAAGAGCCTTTTTAGGCAACACATTCAGAGACGAACCAGTGTCCACCAAGACATGAGCCAAAGTCGCGCCCCTGCACTCGACTGAGACATGCAATTCCTCATTATGCTTCCTCCCTCTTGGCGATAAATCAGCATCCGAAAAACCTAAACCATTATCTACAGTCAAGCTGGCTACGCAGTCTTGGAATTGATCGACAGATGTTTCTTGGGGTACATGGGTAGTTTTTCAGGAATTTTACCAAGGCCTTTGCATGCGCCTCGGAACATAACAACAAAGCCAACATGGAAATTTTTGATGGAGTTTGCCCTAGTTGCTCGACTACATTGTAGTCGCTTCTTTTTATGATCTTTAGAATTTCCTCAATCTCTTTTCGGGAGGTCTCAGGGATAACTACTGATTGTGCCCTCGTCCGGATAGGCTCAACCAGAATACCTTTACCTCGAGTCTCAGTTGACTCGACAACAGGAATGTCAGTAGGAGTGATAACATGGATTGTAATAGTTTTGTCAATAGGGGTATTAGCAGAAATGATTGTAGGACTGGGAATATCCTTTGGAGGAACAACAACAACAGGAATGACTATGGGTCCAGAAATAGCTTTTGGAGGAGAAATTTCTGGAGAGAAAACTCTTCCACTTCGAGTGATCTTGCTAGTCCCTGCGATGTTACTGACATCGAAGTCAACTTTCTCAAAACTTGAATCTTCAGCAGCTGGCCAATCTTGCTTGATACTGTGATAGTAGACATCACCTCCATAATTCCATGGGACGGTTTTGTCCGACGAATACGGGATTGGTCCAGGCATTGTGATTATCAATGGAGCTACCTTAGAAACTGATGTAATTCTAACGGGTCTTTTGGTGGAGACCCTGGAAGAATTATCGGAAATGGTCACAATGGAAACATCATTATAAGAAACAGTTGGAACATAAGTCTTTTCGAACAAAATCTCCCAGTTATCTATTAGACATTGAACGACTGCTTTTAACAAAAGACAGTTGGTTGGTGAGGACAAACAGAAATGACAGCTTTCATCACAGCCCGGGAAAACACCAGAATTCAACAAGTTCTTTTTGATAGTCAGGAGTGGGGTCACAAGTTCATCAACTGAAGTAACAAACATATCTTCCTCATCGGCATTGACATTACGACCGTGCTTGGGCATGAGGGATGTAATGACATTGGGCTTTTGTGGTGCGTCAAATTAAATCTCTTTGGCTTCAATAAGGTCTTGTAATTTGTTTTTCAGAGCCCAACAGTTGTTAGTGTCATGGCCGAGACTCTCAGAATGGTATGCACATCGGGAATTAGGATGATAGTGAGGAGAGGTTGTGTTAGGATTCTTTGGAGCTTCTTTCAAATTCACTAGATTGGATCTTAACAAATGTGGAAATACTTGAGATAATGTCATATTAATTCGGGTGAATTGTCTGACTGGTCTTTCCATTATTGGCTGGTTGCTTCTTTGCTGAGCAGGCGCAGGTTCGGGAATCATGACAGCTCTTACCATTGGACGGTGTTCAGTCCTATCTTGATTTCTCTGAGGATATACAACAACAACTTATTTTTTTTCCGATGAATGGTTTTCTTACAGCAGCAGAGGATGCATCTTTTTGAATTTTCCCATTCTTTATCCCGACTTTTACCCTTTCTCGGGTCAATATCAATTCAGTAAATCCTGCTGATGAACTCCAAATTAAGTGGTTGAAGAAAGGACCAGACAAGGTGCCCAAAACATGTCTACTAATTCTCTTTCAGATAGGGGAGGATGGACTCTTCCTGCTAAGTCCCTCCATTTTTACGCGTAGTCCTTAAAGCCTTCACTCGAAACCATGGCCATACTTTGGAGTTGAGTACAGGTGGGTGCAAGATCAACATTGTATTGGTATTGTTTGTAAAAGGCAGCAGCCAGGTCTTCCCAGTTATGAACATTGGCTCTTTCTAACTGATAAAACTAATCAAGTTGAGTTCCAGACAAATTGTATTTGAAGAAGTGTACCCATAAATCCTTGTCAGTGGTATGAGGCTGGATTTTCCTCACATAGGACTAGAGATGCATTTTGGGACATGAAACTCCATCGTATTTGGTGAACACCGGTGCTTTGAATTTTGGAGGAATGACTATGCCAGTTACTAACCCCAACTCCTCAAAGTCCAATCCATTCGCTTTTTGGATTTTCATTTAACTTAACCGTTCTTCTAGATGCTTATACTTGTCGTCGGATGGAGGATATTGTTCTTCAGAACAGTCTTCTTCTTCCTCTTCCTCTTCTGAATCTGGATGAACAACTGCTTCCTTGCCTTTCCCATCTTGATTGTCTTTCTCACCAGATGACGTAGAAAAGTCTAAATTCCTTCTTACTTGCCCTTGGAATCTTCTTCCTATGTTCAGAACTCCGGTTATCTTCTTTTTCTTCTTTTTCTCTTCAACCAGCAAGGTCTTCAACCCTTCTTGTCCTTTGGCTAGAGTTAAGAACATCTGTTGAAACTGGGCATTTTGTGCTTGGATGTCCTTCACCGTCTGTTCGAGATCCATCTTACTAAAATAAACATTAGAAAGATGAGGAGACTCGTTGCAAGAAACCTGCTTATGTTATGATGAATGGTAAATGCATATGCAATGATTTCAAGGATTTAAAGATTTAAATTTATTTTAGACAAAAAAGGAAACACACGTTATATTAATAAATTAAAGCTTGAGTACATCAATGCCTCTTTGGACAAAACAATACAAAAAACTCTAAGATAAAAAGGTTGTACGCATCCTCTTTGGTACGATGTAGGCATTCAAAGTCCGCTCCTCATGACATTTGCTCAGTGAGTTCCAAAACCTTCTTCTTGCTAGTGTAGAATTGGGCTTCGAAAGTATCTCGCTCCACCCTGAGTTGTATCCAATATCTTTGTAAGTCTTCAAGAGAGGTGGGCATGTCAGGATGTAGGACAGTGTATGGAACATCTCCTTCCGTAACAGGCTCAATGATTACTGGGAGAATGGAAGGATAAGGCATCATAAGACTCTGAGCACGAGTTCGTACCCATTTGAGGTAAGGCTCAAGAGGGATGGAATTCTTGTGCCTCAATGTCTTGATATCTACCTTGTTCAACATCTTCCAAGCCCGGATAAACCTCTGACGAAGAACTTGATCATCGTTCTCGTAGTCAAATACCAAACCTTGAATCAACATCTCATGCGGGCCATCCCTTCGGGCGTAACTAAACTGTCTTAAGGCTAAGAAGGGGTTGTAGGTGATACCTCCCCTAATTCCAAGTAAAGGGACATCAGGGAACTCTCTACAACGGTCAAAAATAGTAACATTCTCTATGGATCGGGAACACCAATGAATGTCTGAATGTTTGAGCGTCATCAACCTTTGTGACCACCTTGAACCTTGCTCGTTCTTCAATACAAATTGGGGAAGATTCAAAATAAACCATCTTGCCAAGAGAGGAGTGAAACACATAAGGACACCTCTTTTCCTCATAGTGTGAGTGTGAAGAGAATGTAGAATGTCCCCTAGCAAAGTAGGCACCAGGTTACGAGATATGAAGATTTTGACGGTGTTCACATCTATGAGTTGGTCAGGATTTGGAAACAAAACCATACCATAGATGAGGAGAGCCACAATTTCCTCAAAGGCTTGCAAATCTAAAGAGTTCCAACAGTTTCGGGCTTTCTCAAACAAGAACTTTGTTAGGAAACCTTTGACAGCACTCCTTGTTTCCCAATTAGTTGTGACATCAGATGACTGCAAGTATAGAGCTTGGGCAATCTCTTTTGGCTTTGGGTCTCTTTCCATACCGTTGAAAGGTAGTTGATTGAGAATGGGAATCCTCAAGAGTTGGGAGAATTCTTCCAAAGTTGGTACAAGTTGATAATCGGGAAATGTGAAGCAATGGTGTAAAGGATCAAAGAACTGAAAGAGCACCTTCATCATGTCTTCATCAGTGTTGGTGGTGACCAAGTAGAGTAGGAGACCATGTCTCTCGGTGAATGGAGAATTTTATAGAATCCTTGAAGCTAGCTCCTTAAGTTGTGGAGTGATCCTTATGAGATTGACTTGAATAGTTTTCCTGCGAATAGAATCCATGTCCTACAAAATAGAACAAAGATAAATCCCAAGATCCTTAAAATGGTTAGTGAATGAATATGATGTTATGATGTTTATGATGTTATGTACAAGTAAATATACACAAATAAAGAAAACAAGTCCTTAGGTTTAGGCTTGCATGGATTCCCATAGATAAGTACCCTCTTGAAGTTTAGTTGGCTCAACCTGTCCTAGCAATAGTAATCGGGTTCTAAGGAGCTCAATATCACTTGTTTGTTTCCTTGAGCATTGTCTCAACACAAGCCTCTTTAATGGAGACCTAAATATCTTAAAAAACTAAACCTCAATGAGTGTAGTATCGAGTATCTACCCACTTCGGATTGCACCAAAGTCGATCATCTCACTACGTCCTAAAGGCCATGTTGGTCAAGTAAAGGTTCTAAAAGTTTATTAGTGCTTCATGACATCACTCAGCGGCTCCGTATTCTCCTTGATTAACTTAAGGGCTACCGATACCCATAAATATGTCGCACTAACGTAGCTATTTCTTAGACCATGTTGGTATACCCCGCACAGTTTCCACAACGTATTGCTACTTACCTATAAGGTATCCCAAATCCGGGTAGAGGATTCAAACCC
This sequence comes from Vicia faba, assembly GCA_948472305.1. Taxonomy (NCBI): domain Eukaryota; kingdom Viridiplantae; phylum Streptophyta; class Magnoliopsida; order Fabales; family Fabaceae; genus Vicia; species Vicia faba. Next base: position 1,328,800,471 of record OX451737.1, read on the forward strand.
AAACAAAGAACCATAATGTAAAGCAAACAAGTCAAACAAAGAAAGCAAGTAAATGTGATCTAACCCTAAGGTAACCCCACTTTTAGAATTTTCCCCAGCAGAGTCGCCAGTTCTGTGATACAGTGGGAGAACTGACTTGAAGGTTTTGCATTTGTTCGCAAATGTTGCGGTTAGCAAGAGTCGCCATCGACTTTTCTTTTATCCAAAAGGAAAGGTGAAAAAGCTCAAGAAAGACCTTTGAGATTATTTCTTGAGTTCAGGGGATAGATTATGAAAAGGGAAGGTATTAGCACCCTTTTCATCCATGGTTTTCCATGGGCTCTTAGTTACTTGCTAGATCACTTGCTTTTGTTTGAAATTATGTTTTGTGGTTTTTGAAAGTATTTTGTAAAGAGGCGATTGTTTAGGCAAACTTTATAATGATTCTCGTTCGTCAGAGTGTATACAAAGTGTTTGATCTTTTGAAAATGTTTTCAAGTTTGTAAGATGTTTTGAAAGTGTAGGTATTTGTTTTGAAAATAGCAAGGATGTTTGTTTTGAAATGGAGAAAGTAATTAGGAGCATTCTACCTACTAAAAAGTCTTTCTTTTTCATTTTCCTTTTCCTTTGACATTGTTATCTTACCATTGATTTGGTAAGTAACCCTATCTTTAGATGTAAATGGGACAGGCGTGGGTCATCGTATAACCATGATTGTGTGCAAGTGTATTGTTTTCATGCTTGATTTTGTCTTTGATTAGGGTTTTCTAAGCATTGGTTTTAGTCTTTCCATACAAACCCTAACTACTAGCATGTTATATATAAAGCGACAAATTACAGAATTTAAAGTTACTACGCTATTACAATACTTGTGGGAGGGGGTGTACAAAATTGTAAGTGGGGATTGCAAGAAAATAAACCTATTTAATCTATTACAACCATATTGAATTGGTACAAAAATTGAAGGAAATAATGTACAAGATGAATAAATATGCAAGAATGCAAATGTAAAGAAAATAGATGTTTTTGTTTAGATTTTTAGGAAAATGGGTTTTGATTTTAACCTAATTAACTAGAAGAAAATGATTAATTAAACCTAAATTTACTAAGAAAAGAGTTTAAATAAAACCCTATTTCTATTAATTGATTAAAGAGAAATTAAGTTTAAGAGAAGTATTTTTGGTATTTTGGTCTTGAAAATAATTATAGCATTATAAAATAATTTTGGTCTTTTTGGTATTAAAATAATATATTTTAATTGGTGTATTAGAAAATAAATAATAACCTAGTTTTAATTAAATTTACAAGAATAATTATTAAAATGAATAAAGTATGGTTAAATAAAATATATTTTTTGTGAGAAAAAATAAATAAACTAAGTTAAAATATAAATCTACTATTTTTGTATTTTTATGATTTTTTAGTATTAGAAAAAATAATTAAGAAAATAAATAAAATGAAAATAAGAAAAGAAAATAAAAATTGGGCCAGGGGTGTTGATAGCCTGCAAGGGGGTTAATGGTAAGAAAAAAAGGTACAAAGCCCAAAGGAGGCCCAAGCGCCTTGTCCAAAAAAGTCAGAATGCAAAAATGTAAAGAAAATCAAAAGGGTACCACTGGGGCTCGAACTCAGGTCCCTCTGGTTACAGGCGCGCTTCTACCACTGGGGTGGCTATACATCCGTATAAATCTTCATCTTTCTTGCAACAAACTTCAGCCTTCCCTCTTGCAGCAATTTTGCACGAGATCCCTGAAAAGATAACATTGAAAGGTTGTATGATCAAGATAATTATGAAATTTACAAAAACCTCTTTTCTGTCGTTGTTCTAATGGTGATAATTTAGTACCTAGGGGTACTAAGATTTGACCATCTTTAACCAGTAAATCAAAAATTTCTTCACACTTAGTGACATCAAACGTATAAGTTTTTTCTGGGAATTTTGGGTTATTTTCGACCGTATTCTTTCCCTTAGCAGGAAATAATGATTTACATTCATAGGCTGGCCCTGGCTTCATTTTAGCCAAGTCGACCTCTGCCTCTGTTGGTGAGGTATAGTCGGCCTCACAAATGGGATATGTGTCATCATAATCTACGAAAGCTACTTTTTCTTTTCTAGTCTTAGCCTTAGTATGTCTGACTTTTTCTAGTCACAGACGCTCTAGATGTCAAACTCTATCAGCTAGCTGTGACATACTTTTCATGAAGGTTGGATCTATCTTCTTCCTAATGGAATAATCTAAACCTACAGTAGCCATTTGAACAAGCTCATGTTTTGGCACTTGAGTAAAGCATCTTGCTTTTAAAGACCTAAATCTGTTTAGACAATCATCAATGGTTTCAGCAAACCTTCTTTTAATGCTTGATAATTCGACCAAACTAATTTTCGAATGACCCTCATAAAACTGTTCATGGAAAAGTTTTTCCAACTTCGTCCATGAGTCAATCGAATTTTGGGGTAAAGTGGTAAACCACGTAAAATCCGCCTTAGTAAAGGAAGAAGGAAAGTGCTTTACCCTTAAGTTTTCATTATTCGACATATCCCCAGATTCAGTTAGATATCTGGCAAAATGTTCCACCGTCGACTCTCCAGATTCTCCCCCAAATTTCGTATACTAAGGGATTTTCCAACCTCTAGGGTTTTCAGTCTGTAAAATATATTCAGACAAAGGGGAGGAATATGTTGGCCTTTGAAGTGCGGTATTCATGCCATTTCTGGCCATAATTCCTTCGACAATGGTGGTTAAATTATTTTCAATGACTAAGTTTTCTTGTCGCATTTGCTCGACAATTGGGTCAGCCTCTTGATGTCTATCTACTAATATCCTGGGTGGATCGACCATCAAATTCCTTAGAGGCACTACCATTTTTCCCTGATGGACAATTTCATCCTGTATTGCCCCCATGTCTATTTGACCAGGGGCATCTAGTCGAACAAGTGGTGCTTGTCGAATAGGCGTTGTGGGAGCACCTAAAAAGTTACAAAAACATGTTAATTGGGTAATCACCTGTCGATTTGTTTCAGCGAACTGCCTGTTAGTCTCAGCCGACTCTTGTATTATGGGATTAAATACATTACCCATCTGGTTAGTTAACATATTAACCAACTCATGGTTACTATCATCCATTTGTTGCCTTAATACTGCTACTAAAGTATTAGTAAGAGGCGGTACTAAGGGTTGAGGAGGCGCTACCCTATTTTGGTTGCCTCTATTATTTCCTCCTGGCGCAGATCCTTGTAAAGGAGAGTTCAAATTTTGAACATTATCTGATGCCACTGCTGTATTCGATTGCGACAGATATCCTGGCATCATGGAATACGACATTCCATAAGCAGGATCTACATTACCAGAACGAGGCACGTTAGGTATGGTAGTCATCGTCATTACTGGTCTTAGGCTTCCCGGTGGAGCCTGAGACATTTGTACGGAAACCGCAACATTCGACCCTACTGGAGGAAAAAGCGCTACTTGTGAAACTACTAGATCGGTAGTGGTTAAAGCTCGTGACGGTATTTCTTATACGTTTGTATTATCAGGACTTATCATTATTGATATTTTCTTCCTAGATAATGGTTTATTATACTCTTTGGTTAACTTCCCATTTCTAATTTGCATTCACTTATAAATACTCAAAACCAATTCTTAGCACTGTGTCCCACCTGGTGTGCCAATTTGTTTACTGTGGAAAATGGTAAACAACCGCTGGTCCTCCCAGAGTCCTAAACAGAAGGTAACTTGCGAGATCGACCAGTTGATCTCAAGACGCGTGCTAATAGTTTTTTTGTTATCACACCTATCCTGTCAAAATATCAGTCAAGGGAAACGACTTTCTTTTGACTGGAGAAACAAGTGCGATGGTTTTACACACTATGGTTTAATCGACTTCCTGGTAACTCGTGACCGACATGAGATATTCGTACAGAAAGCGATACTCACTAAACTAACTGACAGGTGACTCGTGACACACATATAATGTCGAATTGTTCATGCAAAATAGAAGATAACATATAGATCTTGCTCGACAGCAAAGAGAAAAAATATAAAACACTCAAGAGATATAACTGAAAAATAAAAGTTTTGCATTAAAATAAAGATGGTGATTCACGTACATCAAGCACTGTTCACTCTTGATTTCCTGACACTTGGAATGAGAGAGTTTGACAAGTGATTTGAGAGTACAAGTGAATACCCCCAAACTACACAAAATCTTCCTATTTATAGTGTTTACAAAGTAACTACCTAGATAAAATCTATGACTAATATTAACATATTGAGGTAACTGCTTCACTAGATGCTTCCACCTCTTTGGTGCTCAAACACGTCGTGGATTTCCAGTAACCGCTCGTAATTTTGAAGTTCCACTTATTTGGCGCTTGAACACGTTGTAGGTTGTTGGTAACTGCCCACGTTTCCTCTAAGCTTCTTGAACATAAACCGCCTCTGCCTTGCTTCGATGCTTTCTTTCTGGAAAAGAATAATCACGCTTTCTCTAAGTCCAATATACCATTCTTTATCGATTAATACCATCTTCGACCAAGTCCTTCTCTTTTACCCTTTTGGTCGACTAAACCAATTCGATGCTCCTAACATATTCTATTATTTCTTCCTAGTCGACGTGATCCAATTTTCAACAGTTTCAAAATGGCTCCTTCCTAGCATTAACTCTGACTTAATAAAAAACAACTTTTCACACATTGGCTCCTGTTTCCCAAAAAACCCTTATTTTGGAGGGTGCCTCTTAACTTATGAGAGTATTTTCATTTATCATAGGAACTTTAATTCCTTAAGATTTTCCAAGGTAACACCTGCCCCATGAAACCAAGGACGTCCAAGTAAACAAGAATAGGCCGGATGAATATCCATCACATGAAAATTAGAGTTGAAGACCTGGGAACCTACTTTGATCGGAAGATCCACCTCTCCGTGCACCATCCTCTTTGAACCATCAAAGGCTCCGACCATAATATCATTGGGTTTCAGCACAACCCCTTCACAGTCAAGTATGTCTAGAGAACCCTTCGATAGAACATTTAATGAGGAACCCGTATCAATCACCACACGAGCTAAGGTAGTGCCCCTGCATTCAATAGAGACATACATGGCCTTGTTATGGTTCCTTCCTTCAGGAGTTAAGTCAGCATTAGAAAAACCTATCCCATTATCAATTGTCAGGCTAGCAACATAGTTTTCAAATTGATCGGCAGAGATTTCTTGTGGTACATGCGCAAATTTCAAGAACTTCGCCAAAGCCTGAGCATGGGCTTCCGAACACAACAACCGAGATAACATAGAGATCTTGGAGGGAGTCTGCCCCAGCTGTTCGACACCTTGTAGTCACTCTTCTGAATAATTTTCAGTAGCTCATCCATCTCTTTCTTGGAGGTATCTTCAATAGTAATTTCTTTAGGTGCCTCAGCCAGGACAGACTTTGTGATTTGTTCTTTGCCTCGATTCTCAGTAGTTGACTCGGTAGCAGTAATACGAACAGGTGTAGTAACAGTCTTCAGAGAGATTTCTGGAGAGAAAACCCTTCCAGTTCTGGTAACTTTACTGGTCCCGACAATATTGTCAACATTGGGATCAATAACTTCAGTATCTTCACTTTTGACAACCAATGGTTCTTGCTTGACACCATGGTAGTAAACATCAGCTCCATAGTACCAGGGATAGCCTTGTCATAGGAATATGGAATTGGCCCTGGTGTGGTAATGATCAGAGGAGTAACTCTAGGTTTGGAAGTAATCCTCACATGATCTTTAGAAGTGATCCTTACAGGAGTTCTGGAAATTATAGATACCTCTTCCAACTTCAAGTCTGACAACAAATTCCCCACAGAATGAGTCTTCTCAACTAGAATTATATGGTTATCCATCAGACGCTGAATACCTTCTTTCAGCAGTTTGCAGCCATTGGGTTAGGCTGCATAATAGTAACATCTTTCAATGCAACCCAGAAATAAACTGACTTGTAACAGATTCTTCTTAATAGTCAAGAGGGGAGTAGTCAAGTGACTTATGGCAAAAACATAAGAAACTTCATCCACACTATTAACACCTTTGTCGTGCTTAAGGATATGTGCGATAATCACATCGGGGGTTTCAGGAGGATCAAATTCAATCTCTTTGGAGTCAATCATATCTTGAACTTTTTTTTTCAAAGCATAATAACTATTTGTGTCATGTCCGGGACTATTGGAATGATAGGCACATCTTACATTAGGATTGTACCGAGGAGAGAAGGTGTTGGGATTCTGAGGAGGGTCTCTTAACGTTATCAGCTCCGCCTTCAACATATGTTGTAATGCCTGAGACAATGGCATGTTGATCTTGGTAAACTGTCTCATGGGTGTGTCCAACATATGCTGATTTCCTTGTTGATGTTGTTGCATTGGCACAAGATTAGAAATTAGCATTGCCCCCACAGATTGGTTGCAATCATTTCTAACATGACCCTTCTGGCCATACACAACATTAGCTTCTTTCTTACTGTTGAACGTCTTCTTCACAGTACTTGAAGATGTAGCCACCTGAATTTTTCCACTTCTTATTCCACTTTCAACATTTTCCCATGTTAATATTAACCCGGTGAACCCAGTTGAAGAGATTCCAATTAGTTGATTAAAGAAAGGACCTGTCAAAGTTCCCATAAACATATCAACCAACTCCCTATCATACAAAGGAGGTTGAACTCTTCCTGCCATATCTATCCATTTATGGGCATACTCTTTAAAGCCTTTGTTAGAGCCCATGGTCATACTCCGTAATTGCACACGGGTTGGTGCAAGATCAGCATTGTACTGGTATTGTTTGTAGAAAGCAGCAGCCAAATCTTCCCAAGTAAGGGTATTGGTCTCTTCTAGTTGGTAGAACCATTCCAACTGCATTCCTGATAGGCTCTCTTGAAATAAGTGCACCCATAAATTCCTATCAGCAGTGTCGGGTTGAATTTTCTAGACGTAAGACCTAAAATGAAGCTTAGGGCAAGAAGCACCATCATATTTTGCAAAAGTAGGAACCTTGAATTTGTGAGGAATAACAACTCCCGAGATTAAACCCAGATCTTCAAAATCCAACCCAAGCACTTTCTGGACCTCCATAGAATTGAGACGATCTTCCAGCTGTTTGTATTTGTCATTAGCAGGAGGATATTGTTCATCTGAATAGTCTGATTCCTCTTCATTAGAACCCTGTTTGTTATTTCCCTCAGCTTACACTCTTATCCTCTTCCTCTTAGTTATCATCTTCGTTTGATGGGACCTCAAAATCTAGAGCTCACTTGAACGACCCTCTGAGTCTTCTACCCATACTAAGGATGACAGTTGTTTTCTTAGTCTTTTTCTTCCTCTCTTTGGTGATGAGGGTCTTCAGCTCTTCCCGCCCCTTGGCTAAGTTCAGGAACATTTGCTGGAATTGAGCATTCTGAGCTTGAAGATATTTGACAGTTTGTTCGAAAGCCACCTTTTTTGCTGAAATAAAAAACAAGAAGATGAGAAAAACTGTCTTGGGAAATACCTGTCATGATATGATATGTATGGTATGTGGATGCGTATGCAATGTTTTCAAGGATCTCGTGAGATAAACAAAAGGAAATATGAAATGTTAGAAGTTGAGTATGCAACTTTGTCTGAAGAACGTCGGGTATTCATCTTTGAAAGTGCTTTAAGCTTATCATGTCAAGTGGGTCCTAGCCTTTGACTCAAGAGAGTGTACTTTGATCTTTAACAACATCTGGCTAGAGGAAAATAAATCCTCTTTCCCCTTGCTAGCAATTTGGCTTATGATAAACCTGCACCAGAGGTCCCTAAGATCCTTGAAATGGTCAGTAAAAATGCCATAATGGTATGATGCTATGATGTCATGTTTAAAAAAATACAAAACAGAAACAAATCACAACAGAGCCTTAGGTTTTAAGGGTTGCATGAGGTCCATAGGTGATTACCCTTTTCTATTGAAGTTAAGTTGGCTCAACCTGTCCTAAAAATAGTAACCGGGTTCTAGGAGTCTCAATATCATCAATCTCCCCTAAAGGGTTTATTTTAGCACGACAACTGACTTGCCGCCAATATATCCGAAGAGTAGAATCTCAATGAGCATAGCTTTGAGTATCAACCAACCTTGGACCACACCAAAGACGACTATCTCACTACCTTCTGATGGCCAAGATGGGTCAATTAGGGTTCTAAAAGTCAGTTAGTGCTTATGACACCACGCGGCAGCCCAATGTTATCCTCGACTGACTCAAGGAACACCAGTACAAACCAAAGTGTCACACTAACGTATCCATCACTTCAACCATATCGTTCTACGCCGTACAATTTCCATGATCTATTTCTGCTTACCTAAGGTTCATAGATCCGGGTGTAAGATCTTTGCAAAAAAATAAACCCAAGAAACCCCTTAAAATAAAGCAGACAATGCAAATAAGTAAAGTAGGTAAAGTAATCTAACTCTAAGGTAACCCCTCTATTTAAAAAAAATTCTCCAACAGAGTCTCCAGTTCTGTAATACGGTGGGAGAACTGACTTGGTTTTGCATTTTATCACAAAAGTTGTGGATAGTAAGAGTCGTCACTGACTTTTCTTTTATCCAATAAGGAAAGGGTGAAAAGAACAGGAAAGACTTCAATAGATTTTGAGTTCGGGGGGTAGGTTATGAAAAGAGAAGGTATTAGCACCCTTTTTATCTGTAGTTACCTACAGGCTCTTAATTGCTAGCTCACTTTTAAAAAATTGCTTTTTGTGTTTGTATTTGAAATTGTTTTGAAAATTTCCAATGTAATGCAAACTTTGTAATAATTCTTCTATCGGTCCTCAAGAGTGTATACAAAGCGTTTTGAAAATATTTTATTATTTTGAAAAAAGTGTGAGAAGTGTTTTGTTTATGAAAAGTTTTGTGAGCAAGCGATTAACAGTTTCTACCCACTCAAGGTCGTTCTTGTACTTTTCCTTCTCCTTTAGATAGTGCTATCCGTACAATTAGTTAGCAGGAAGCCCTATCCGTTGGATGTGACGGGACATGCGAAAGGCCATCGTACGGTCATCGAAAGCAACTTGTAAGGACTCTTTAGAAATTTTGTAAGGGACTAGATCATTTTTCGAAGGGCAATGTCGAAGGGTCATCGAGGGACTATGATCTTTTATTTGAAGGACTTTGCTAAAGCATCGCCACTTTCAAGGGACATGTCTGTTTATTTCGGAGGCAACAAAGAGAGGCTACCCTAGAGGTGTAAGTGTGAAAGTGTGTTGTTTCCAGTTATGTTTATCTTGCAATTAGGTTTTCTAGCATTTGTTTTATCTTTTCATACAAACCCTAACTACTAAGCAGTAGCATAAAGAATATAGTAGCAGAAAATAAAGGCGGAAATGTAAACCTAAAACTATTACGGAGCTTTGGGGCAGTTACATAATAGAGGAAGTGCGGAAAATAAATCCTACAACTATTACATACTAGGAAGCAGCTACATGATAATAAAAATGCGGAAAATAAGATCTAGGCTATTACATTTGCGAAACCTATACAGTTGATCTAAGAAAATAAAAATAAGATGGAAATAGAAAAAAGAAATGATTTTTGGTGATTTTTTATGAAAAGAATGATTTATAATAATGAATTAAAACCTATTAAATCTAATTAATTTTAATTAAAAAATAATAATTAATTAATTAAATTATTAAAAGGTTAATTAAAAAACTAAAATCTAATTAATTTTAATAAATAAACCTAAAACTAATTATGTTTGTATTTTAATTAAATACTAGAAATATGAGTAAAAGTAGAAAAAAGAAAATATAGAAAGAAAAAGAGATTGGGTCTGGGTTAAGCAAAAGAGGGGTGTTGAATAACAAAGAAGTCCAAGCCCAAAATGCAAGCCTAAACGCTGGTTCACGAGATCTGGTGCATTACATCAGCGAAGTTGTATCGTGGGGAGTCACAACTGAGGTGCCAGATTGTGTTGATGATGATTTGATGGGTGAGACTTTACAAGTGCATCATAGTTTTGAGAACAAGCACTGCATGTGATATGAAAAAATCAGAAGAAAAAAATATGAAAACAACAAAGGGCAGGGATCGAACCCACGCCCTGGTATACCAATGCCTTAACATGCACTTCCTTTCCATTGGGGTGGTTGTTTCATCCGTTTATTCAGTGAAAGTAATTAATTATATAATAAACTTAAGTCCCTGGGTCGGAAAGGCGCCAGAGTCCTAGCTCCGGTCTTCTTCTTCTTCGACAACTGCGTTTTTTATCCCAGCAAAATAAAGCAATGTTAATGGTTTAGTGGTACCCTACCCCCTTAATTTGGGCCTTACGAATTCAATGGTGCTATTGGTTTTGGCCAATTCTCCTTGTACAATGAGATACAACGTAAATATTATGAAACGGTTAAAACATGGCCAAACGTGATTCGATCGTCATGGGGGCCATGCAAGGGGTTTATCCCGCACATTGAAATCTCATAAACATATTAGTAAGGTCAGTATGCATAAAAATGTAATAAAAATAAAGATATGAATGTCATGCAATAATGGAAACCAGCGAGGGATATACGATAGTTTCAGGCCCTTTGGATCCTCAAGACTGATCCATTCTTACCTGTTGTACCCCAAAATATTTCCTCCCATTTTTACTCAAAACATACTCCTAGAAGTCCTCAATTGCTCAAGGTTGACTAAGGATTGACCAGGCAAATCCTCCTCCTAAGACAATGAGCCTCAAACCAGGTTTTCACTCCTCATCAAGATGTTTGATTTCCAAGGGTCCTAAATGACTTCCATTGCCCTAATATTTTCTCAATATCATCCATGCCAAGTTTCATGCCTTGCACAAGGAGTTTGCTCAATCAACTGCTCAAATGCCTGAAAATCATCTATACTAGGTCAAAAGTCAACAATGATCCTCATACAGTCAAACTTCAAGTTTTTTTGTCAACAATAACATTTTAAAGTAATATTCATCATTTTATCAAAGTTTGATCATGATTCTTCAAGGAATTCCCCAAATTCATCAAAAATCAAAAGTTTCTAAATTAGGGTTTCTATAGGAAAAGTCAACCAAACTTTGACTAGGCATAACTTTCTCATACTTTATCATAAATTTCCCATCTAAGGCTCATTTTGAAGAGGATTCAATTCCCTACAACTCATATTCAGCCCTCAAGTTCAAAATATGCACTCATGAAAAGATATAAATTCAGACATTATAAGTCTTTTTCAAAAGTCAACAAAAACACCTTTAGGGTCAAAGCTTCTTACATGAACATGAAAGATCCAATTAAGATGAAACCAAAGGGGTTGTTTATAGGACATCCAAAGATTTCTAAAAAGTACAATAACACCCTCTTAGGATCAAAATTGAGAGAGATGTGCATTGTCCAAGTTGGCCATTCTTGGAAATTTGCCCAAAGTCAACAATGCTCAAAATTGCATTTTTTCCACATGGGTCCATTTATTTCAAGATTGAATATCAGTCCTAACATGATCCACGACCTATAGGACCCTCCATGCTTTTTATTCTTGTTTATTTAATTTATTTTGATTTTTATTCATTTAAATTCAAATAAAATCAAATAAAATGAAATAAATCAAACTTATGGAATGACATTTGTTTTGCATTGAATTAGAGATCATGCTTGCTGTCACAAAGCTAAATAAATCATGCAAGATTAAAAAACAAGAGAAAATCTCCAAATGTGGAAAGATTGGAATCAAAATTCATGGTCATCATATCTTTGATTCTTTCCAAAACCATTGACCTATTCTTGATTCTACTACTTATACAAGATCATTGCAACCCTAGAGGACACGAAAAAACTGCACAACCTGCCTCCCACAGCAAGATCAAACATCAAATTTTTGGTCAAAAAGTGTTGGTCCCATATCCTTCTACAGGATGATTCAGGGCATTCTAAGGACTCCACTACGTTCTTGGACCTTCATTGAAGCCTTTGCAAGCATTCCCAAGCCACAAAACATCCAAAATCGTAAGATACAGAATTCAGTTCTCTAACTATTTTTGATTTTCGATTACGCGCATACATGTACTTTCAATGAAAATTAACCATGTATTCTTGTTTATCATAAGGTTGCGATGCTCTCTGTATTGTTTGATTGGGTTTTAGGTACAGGAATCACAATTTGCCATTCTTAGGGTTTCCAAACTCGTTTTAGGGTTTCCTGATACAGGCAAAATTAGGGTTAGACATGGGTACCATGTTGTTCAGGGCTTCAAGCCCAGTTGATTCATGGTCTCCATTAGAATTTATATTGCTTGTATTTAATTTTTGAATGACACATGGTTATAGCTACAGACATCGTCAGTAGGAAAAAGTTCAGGCCAAATTATGTTTTACTTGTTTATTATATTATCAACTAACCATCTCAGCACATATGGCAAAGGCGTAGGCTGGTGAACCAAGAGGTTTTTGGTTCAATCCCAGAATCCCATGTTTTCATATTTTCTAATTTTTCTATCCCAAATCCAATACATCTCCCTGCCAGGCAACTATCATGTACCCTAGATCTTATCCACCAGATCCATCATCAAACAGATCCAGTGCTCCTGCCAGTAAAGCCCATGGTGCACCCTCGGGCGTTGCTCACACTGAATCTCACGCTGGATACTGGGCAAGCAATCTTGGGCCTGGAAAATTCCAGTCATATACCCCCCAAATTGCTTCTCAACAGGCCCATTCTATTTTCTTTTGCTTTTAATTTCTTTAATATTTTTATTGTTTAATTTATTTTTAATTGTTTTAAAAAATCCTTTTTTAATTAAATCTTAAAATCAAAAATCACAAAAAATGTATAATTAGTTTTTTCTTCCTTACTTATTAAAATTAATTTTGAAAATAGATTAGTTTAATTAGGATAATTTGGTTTATTTTCATAATTAATATTAGCTAGAAATTAGGTCTAAATTGCAAATTAATCATTTTCTCAATAAAAAAAAATTCTTTAATTAAATTGATTCTTTAGGATATTTAATTTATTCTCATGTTATTCCTCGCACACATTTATTTATTTATTTTTTCCAATTATAGTATCTGCTTCGAGTTTGAAATAGATTTTTAATTAGGGTTTATTTTACTGCCTATTATTTACTGTTTTTCCCCAAGTTTGGTTATGTAACCCCCTCCCCAAAGCCTTGTAATAGTTAGGTTTTTATTCCCGCATTTTACTTTCCGTTATTATTAACTACTTAAACTAATAGGATTGTATTCAAAATACAAATGGTTAAAACAGTAGATCACCCTAAATGTGCAAAGATAAATGAACTGAAATCAAACACTTGCACATGCTCACTCCTAGGGTTACCCCCACTTCGGTTGCCTTCGGTAAACGGTCATGAAGTATAGGGAATTTTAGTGGTCGCCCTCTTGTCCCAAAAGATAAAAAATGACCCATTCGAATGTCGACTCGGAAAGATCTTTAAGACTCTAGGGTAATTACTAAACGTTTCCTAACCATTCCTTCAGCGACCGTAATTGTGCCTTCGAATGTCCCTTTAACTCCAACGATAGGGCTACCTACTCCTTAATAGTAGGATAGCGCTATCTAAAGGAAACAAGAAAATGAATAGTCTTTTTCGAGTAGGTAGAAACTCTTAAATACTTGCTCAAAACAACAAAAACTCTTTCACACAAACACTTTCAAAACAGTTTTCAAAAACAACTTCATCACACTCTTGAGGACAGATACAAGGGTTACCACGAAGTTAAACAAAAACTTTTCAAAACACACATAAGAAATTTCAAAATAAGCAAGTACCTACGAGCCTATGGAAAACCATGGATCGAAAGGGTGCTAACACCTTCCCTTTTATAATCTACCCCCCGTGCTCAGAAACATCTCGAAAAAGTTTTTTTTTGTTCTTTTTCCTTTCCCTTTGTTGGATGAAATAAAATTCGGTGGTGACTCTTGCTTACCACAACATTTGCAAACAAAAAACGCAAAACTAGTATTAAACAATCGGTTCTGCCACCGTATCACATTACCCTACAATGTTTTGGAATTGTTTGGAACAATTATTTGGCCTTGAGGGAGGCTTGAAGATAAGGTTTCGATTTGCCCTAATTTTTGATAATTTTGGAGTTTTTGGAATGGATCTTCTTACAAGGGTTTGTGTGTCTTGCTGTCTGAATGAAGAGAATATATAGAGAGGAGAATTCTGTCAAACAAATGCGGGCTTGGACCTTTGTATGAAAGCCCTTTTATTTCATTCAATTTATTTTGAATTTAAATTAAAAAAAATAAATGGAATAAAAACCCAAGGGGTGTATGAATAAGTTTAGAGGTTCACTGTAAGATCTTAACATGCTTGGACCTTGAAACATAAGCCCAATAGCCCCAAAACTCAAGTTTGATCTATTTAGGTTTCATGCATTTTCTCAAAATTGCCCAACTTGCACCAATCACAACTCTCTCAATTTTTGTCAATTGAAGGCGATCATAGACTTTTTGGAAAGTTCAAGATGTCCTATACCATCTCTATGTTGATCATTTTTTCATTTGAAGACTTTATCTTGATGTAAGTTTCCTTTCCAAAAAGTGTCTTTTTGTTGACTTTTAAAATGACCTATAATGTTTTGGCCCATATCTCTCAAATGAAGCATTTTTTGGACTTGAGCTTAGAGAGACAAAGTTATAGAGAATTGAATTTCCTTCAAAATGAGCTTTGGTTGAGGAAAATATGATGAAGCATGTGAAAGTTATGCTTGGTGAAAGTTCAGTTGACGTTTCCTTAAGAAAACCCTAATTTAGCAGCTTTTGACTTTTGATGAATCTTGAGTTTTCTTGACGAATCATGATCAACCCTTGATCAAATGATGAATGTAACTTAAAAATATTGATGTTGACCAAAAATCTTGAGGTTTGACTGCATGTTGATCATAATTGACTTTTTGTCCAATATAGTTGATTTTGCGTCATCTGAGCCATTGACTGAGCAAACTTATGACACAAGGCTTGAAATTTGACATGAGCATTCCTTGAGACATATCAGAAACCATGGAATCCACTTTAGGCATTATAAGCTTAATCTTCCTTGAGAAACACAAAACCCTAGTTGTAGGTCAATTGCTTAGGAGGACAAATTTGTCTGATCAATTCTTGAGTAACCTTGAGCAAATGAAAACCCTAGAAACATGAGGAGATATATTTAAGAAAATGAGAGGGAAAATTTTGGGGTACAACACATCCTTTACAAGATCCCAAAGACAATGACATCTAAATAAAACTTTCATCTATTTGCACTAATTCTCATAGTTGTCTACTTTCAAAATTGGTAGAGTTGTTGGATAATTTGCATTTCCATAACTCTCCATTGTGAATTCTTCTTCTTCCTTGGTCGTTCTTGATCAGTACTTCCCTTGAATGGATTAAACCAGAGCTCTTGATACCAGGTGTTGGAAATCCACCAAATATCTATGATGAATTTCTACCAATCTTGATAAACAAGATTAATATCACCACACAATGGCAATGAATTAAGAGAAAAGAAAAGAAAAGAAACAAGACAATTAATTTTCTACAGAGTTTCTCTCTATCCACAAACTATGAAAAAATTTATTATTCACTTTGCAACTGCAAAATTTTGTGAATACAATGAATTGACTTGATTACAAAAATAGGGGTTACTCCCTCTATTTATAGATTTAGGTTAGCTTGAACTCTAAGCCAAAAACCCAAAAACTATCAAAGCCCAAAATACCTATTTTGTAACTATATAAAATTTATTCTATTTTAGATCTAAATTAACTTTTTCTAAATCTAAAACAAATCAAATTTGTGTGCAGTCTGCTTTAATACACAAGCTCTTCGACTGGGCAATGGTTTCCATTGAGCAACCTGCTTCGACAACCTCTATCCTTCGACACACACATAGTTTCGAACCTATGAATTACAATTTAACAATTATTTCCTTTGTGTTATGGTTTAGATTAGTGGGTTGATCACTTGTTTATTATTCGTGATTTGGCAACCTCTTAGTGGTAAAGGATTTTTAGATTGTTAGGTTGTATTTAGTGCTCTCCTTAGGTCTTATAACTACTTTTTTAATTTTTATTTCCTTAGTATGGTTTCTTAGGCTAAGAAGTGGTCTACATATGATTTGGCACTAGGTAATATGGTCATCGTATAAATCTTATAATGATATTGTTTTTTACATGTAAAATTATTACAGTTGATGAGATGGAACATAAAATCACCTTCCTTGCTTGGAAATTGTATCATGCTATATTTGTGACTACCTATAGTGTTTTATCTAATTGTCCTGTGTTGAATCTAAATAATTTTTATGGATAAAAACATGATATAGCAAAATCATATTAAAAACAACTGGTTTTATACTTTTACATCTAACATCTTAAGACAAATTCATTTAAGCATTCAATGATAAAGAATTTCAAAGCAACATATGTTTTTTACCATGTATCAACAAAAAGGATCTGTTGTACCCCAAAAATTTCCCTCCCATTTTCTTCAAGATATCTCCCCATGATCCTAGGGTTTTCATTTGCTCAAGGTTACTTAAGAATTGATCAGACAAATTCTCCTCCTAAGCAATTGGCTTACAAATAGGGTTTTGTGTTTCTCAAGGAATATTGGGTTTCTAATACCTCAACTAGATTTTAGGGTTTCTTATATGTCTCCAAGAATGTTCATGCCAAATTTCAAGCCTTGCATTAGACAAATTCAGGGTTTCTTATATGTCTCCAAGAATTGATCAGACAAATTCTCCTCCTAAGCAATAGGCCTACAACTAGGGTTTTGTGTTTCTCAAGGAATATTGGGTTTCTAATACCTCAACTATATTTTAGGGTTTCTTATATGTCTCCAAGAATGCTCATGCCAAATTTCAAGCCTTGCATCACAAGTTTGCTCAGTCAATGGCTCAAATGATTGAAAATCAACTATATTGTACAAAAAGTCAATTGTGGTCTACATACAGTCAAACCTACAAATTATTGGTCAACATCAAGATTTTGAAGTTACATTCATCATTTTATCAAGGGTTGATCATGATTCATCAATAAAAACTCTCAATTCATCAAAAGTCAAAAGATACTAAATTATGGTTTTTCTTAAGGAGAAGTCAACTGAACTTTGACCAAACATAACTTTTGCATGCTTCATCATATTTTTCTCAACTAAATCTCATTTTGAAGGAAATTCAATTTTATTTAATTATGTATCTCTAAGATCAAGGCCAAAAAATGCTTCATTTGAGAGATATGGGCCAAAACATTATAGGTCATTTCAAAAGTCAACAAAAAGACACTTTTTGTCAAGGCAACTTACATCAAGATAAATTCTTAAAATGAAAATATGATAAATATATAGATTGTAATAGACATCTTGAGATTTCCAAAAAGTCCAAGATCACCTTCATATCATAAAATTTGAGAGAGTTATGATCGGTGCAAGTTGGGAAATTTTGAGAAAATGCATGAAACCCAAAGTGATCAAACTTGAGTATTTGGGCTAGTGGGCTTATGTTTCAAGGCCCAAACGTGTTTTGTAACTTATAGTGAACCTATGAATCACTTCATACACCCATTGTATTTTTATTCTATTTATTTTTTTATTTAAAGGAAAAATTAAATTAGATAAAATCAAGCCTTTCATACAAGGTCCAAGCCCACACTTGTTTGACCTGATTCATCTCTATATATTCCATGTATTTCTGACAAGGCAGGACACGAAAAAACTTGGTACAAGATCACCTTCCAAAATTCTAAAAAAAACAAAAAAAACTAGGGCAAATCTAAAATCCTAGTTACAACCTCTTTCAAAGCAAGCCAACCATCTCATTCTATTCTAAAAGCATTATAGGGTAAGATTGAATCAATTGTGACGATCCAAGAGGCCTGAAACTCATATACGTGCCTCATCGGTTTTGGTTTTTTGCATGAAATTCATATTTTTGTTTTTTTTTATATTTTAATGTATACTAACATCACTAATGTGTTTCTGAGGTATAACAATGCAGGATAAACCCATCGGGCGAGTCCCATAACGACTGAACCATGAGCTACTATGTTTGAACTGTTTCATATAGTTTGTGTCGTACCTCACCATACAACATAAATCAGCCAAAACTAATGGCACCATTGAACTTGCAATGCCTAAATAGGGGGGTAGGGTACTTTTGAACCATTATTATTGGCTATTTTGCAGGAACAAAAAAGGAGCTCACCGAAGAAGACGACCGGAGCTAGGGCTCCGGCGCCTCTCCGGTCCAGGCAGTTGAGTTTATTACATATTTATTTGTTTCCATGGAATAACTGAATGAAACAACCACCCCAATGGCAAGAACACATATGATAAGGCTTTGATGTACAAGGGAGTGAGTTTGATCCCTTCCTATTGACATTTTCTCTCTCCATATGTTGCAGGTTTTAATATGTAGCGCGTTGTTTCTATTCTCCCCACACAGGCGTGCATCTGGCACAGTGGCAAGGCCTGTTAGTGAAAGGGAAAAGGGAATGGGTTCAACACCCACCCCTGGCATTTTTATATTTTCTCTATTTTCTAACCTTGTTTGTCATTTTCCCTTAAACCCTATTATTTGAAAATTTAACCTAATTTTTCACGTAACCCTTAACAACAAATCCCTTTTTTACAAACCCTAATTATTTAGGTTTTAGGTTTTTTTAATTAACTTTTTTTAATTAACCTTCTTCTTATTGATTAAAAATAATTATATTTTTAGGTGTATCATAAACTACCTTATTTTCATAAAATATTTCTTTCCTATTTTTCATCTTTCCTTTCTTTTATTTTTAGATAAAGTGTATAGGGCACATTCCATTGTAATAGCCTAGATCTCATTTTTCGTGTTATTATGTAATTGCCTCTGGGATGTAATAGTTATAGGTTTTTATTTTCCGCACCTCTATTATGTAACTGCCCCAAATCCATGTAATAGCGTAGGAACTTTACTTTCCACACTTTACTGTTTTTCATACTTGCTATTACTGCTCAGTAACCATGGTTTGTATGGAAAGATAGAAAAGAACAATAGAAAACCCTAAATCTCAAGATAAATAAATAAAATAAACACCGCTTGCACACTCGCACCTCTAGGGTAGCCTCTCTTGTTGCCTTCAGAATAAAATGGTTATTTCCCTCGAAAGTGGAGACACTTTAGCAAATACCCTCGAATAAAAGATCATAGTCCCTCGATAACCCTTTGATGTTGCCTTTCCATAAATGATCTAGTCCCTTAAGAAATTGCTAAAGCATCCTTACAAGTTGCCTTTGATGAACGTATGATGACCCTTCGTCTGTCCCTTCACATCCAAAGATAGGGCTTCCTATTAACCAATGGTATGAATAGTACTATCTAAAGGAGGAGGAAAATTACAAGAACGACCTTGAGTGGGTAGAACTTTTAATCGCTTGCTCACAAAACATTTCTCACAATCACACTTTTCAAAATAATGAAATATTTTCAAAACGCTTTGTATACACTCTTGAGATCCTTTTTTCTAGGACTGGAGAACATCATGGAGAATGGGTGGGCACCATAAAATTTTAAGCCTGAAATCCTTTTTTCTAAAACCATGAACCAGACCTTGTTACAACCCTTAAAAGTCCTAACTGAAGCTTGGGTCAATTCAAAAGAATGCTACAATGAGATAGTGTTTAACTGACTCCTAAGAGGTATGTTTAAATATCTATGTTGGAATCGTATGCTTGCATTATCTTTCATGAAAAATAATTTGCAAATGTGGATCTCTAGCTAGCGACTCATTCACAACAGAGTTGTGACACCATTCATTCAAAGTTTTTTCAAACTTCAAGACTTACATACGTGTTGCATTAGAATTATCATTATCATAATAAACATTCTTCTGCATACAAAATAACTGATTGACATCAAGTGAGTTTACACAATGGACATCAGCAAAGAGCTCAATCTTGTCAGAGAAGAGAGGCTTGAATACTCTGTTGAAACAAAATTCAGTTGTCACAAGAGAAATGACTTATCTCGGGGCACGTTGCCCAGAGATTTTGTTAAGCGAAAGCATATAGGTGCGTTACAATCTGAGTACCCTTTAGGGATGATGTAAGCAAACTCCGCCAATCTGGGGCAATCAAGTCGAGATTCGATCTCTCCGAGCTCAGCCATATCTGGGGCATTTTCTCAAAGCTATCAATCAGAGGCTATCACATCGATAAAGCTCTTCAAGCCATAATCAATCAGAGGCTATCACGTTGATAAATATCTTTAAGTTTTTGTCGATCAGGGGAAATCACGTCGAGAAATATATTCGGAACTCATTCAACCTGGGGCAGTTACGTCGAGATTCGACAAATCTCTCCAAGAAATCGGTAATCAAAGAGCAGTTTATTTTGTGACTCAAGACATTGGGACAGGCCATCTCATATTATATTGTGGCATAGATATTCAGGTCTTCTATCCAGCGTAGATTCTTTCAGAAATCCTCCAAACAGGGGAAGTCCCCCTCCAATCTTGTAAAGATGCTCAAGCCAATTGTGATGTACGAGACGACTACAATCAAGATAAAATTATCATAATGGTCACCTTGACCTAGACAGTGCGTAAAACCGCTTTCATCTACAATAGAAAACTCCAAACCTGATTCCCCAAGTGAATTCAGAAAGTCCAGAGTCATCATTTGACTTGGCACGCGCAAGCGCACGACCCCGAGGGCTAAACCGGGGCATTTGCAGAGCTGAATTAGGGCATCCCCAGTGGAGTAAACCGAGGCAATTGCAGGTGAGCATGCCCATCTTTTATCCCTAAGTGATTTAAGAGGTAACTCCTTAGTGTGGCGTAAAATTGGGGCATGTATTCAAAGAGATCCACATGATGTTCATTATCTCTTCTACAACAATACAATTCTGAGTTCAGTGGCATACCTAAAAACTCGCTTCATCATCAATTCAATCTTCAAATGAATCATCAATAATATTTGGTATCATGAGCTCCCCAGTGTGAATTCTTATCAGTATCCTAAGCGATCTTTGGTACTGCAGGTTTCCAGTACCGATATGTGTTGGCATCCCCAATGATGAGCAACAGTTCCCAACGAGACTTCACTTATCCCCATGAAGCTTATTTCTTTGTATTGCATATAATTGTCACTGCATAACATGACATCTTCAAAAGGCGCGTAGCCGATCCATCAGAATGGATCTTTATGGAAAAAGAAATTCAAACATGCATACGAAGCATAAGCCAGATCTGGTACCTTACACAGAAGACCTGAATTATTCAAAGACAATAATACATCCCCACAAAAGGATATCACTCCCAAATCCCCAGCTGATGACCTTCACCTTCACAATGTCCAGCTAATGGTGCCAATACCTTATACCACTGAATTCCTAGCAAAATCAATACACCTTGTCATACAAACCCAGTTCCCATCTGGTAGTCAGTTCCTGTCTGACGATCAATTCAAAGCCCAGTTCCCGCTATGGCCAACCATTTCTAAATCCAGTTCTTGCCCTAGAAAACCTTTTCAAAGTTAGTTCCTGTCTGGCGACCAAGTTTAAACCCAATTCTCACCTGGTAGTCAGTTCGCGTCTGACGATTAATTCTAAACCCAGTTCTCGTCTGGTAGTCGGTTCCCGTCTGACAATTAATTCAAATTAAAACACTCGTTTGTGTAATCCTTTCCTTGATAACCGTTCGTGTCTTGTTTCGATATTCGTCAGTATTGATTTAAACACTCGTCCGTGTTTAACCTTTCCTTGATACCCGTCTGTATCTTCTTTCAATAATCGTCTGTATTGATTCAAACACTCGTCCGTGTTTAACCTTCTTTTAATAATCGTCTATATTGATTCAAACACTCTCCCGTGTTTAAAATTTTCTTGATACTCGTTTGTATCTTCTTTTGATACTCATTTGTATTTACTTAAACACTAGTTCGTGTAATCCTTTCCTTGATACTCGACTGTATCTTCTTTCGATACTCATCTGTATTAATTTAAACACTCGTCCTTGTTAAACCTTTCTTTGATACTCGTCCGTATCTTCTTTTGATATTTGTCCATATTGATTCAAACGCTCGTCTGTGTTAAACCTTTCTTTGATACTCCTCTGTATCTTCTTTCGATACTCGTCCGTATTGATTCAAACGCTCGTCCATGTTGAAACTTTCTTTGATACACGTCCATATCTTCTTTCGATACTTGTCTGTATTGATTTAGACACTCGTCTGTGTTTAACCTCTCTTAGATACTCATCCGTATCTTCTTTTGATACTTGTCAGTATTGATTCAAACACTCGTCCGTGTTTAACCTTTCCTTGATACTCGTCTGTATCTTCTTTTGATACTCATTCGTATTGATTCAAACACTCGTATGTGTTTAACCTTTCTTAGATACTCGTCTGTATATTCTTTATATACTCGTCCGTATTGATTTAAACACTCGTCCCTATAATCCTTTCCTTGATACTCGTCTGTATCTTCTTTCGATACTCGTCCCTATTGATGCAAACACTCGTCCATGTAATCATTTTCTTGATACTCTTTTGTATATTCTTTTGATACTCGCCCATATTGATTTAAACACTCATTCGGGTAATCATTTCTTTGATACTCATTCGTATCTTCTTTTGTTACCAG
This sequence comes from Vicia faba, assembly GCA_948472305.1. NCBI lineage: Eukaryota > Viridiplantae > Streptophyta > Magnoliopsida > Fabales > Fabaceae > Vicia > Vicia faba. The sequence goes on from OX451737.1 coordinate 1,328,823,056, forward strand.
TCCGTATTGATTCAAACACTCGTCTGTGTTATCCTTTCCTTAATAGTCATCTGTATCTCCTTTGATACCCATTTGTGTCCTCTTCTGATACTCTTCAGTATTGTTTCGAACATGCGTTTGTGTTAATCTTTCACAATGTTGTACCCCAAAATTTTCCCTCTCATTTTACTCAAGACATGTCCATTGAGATCCCCAACTTGCCCTAGGATGACTAAGAATTGACCAGACAAATTCTCCTCCTAAGGCGATAAACCTCTAACTAGGGTTTCAGTTTTCATCAATATGTATGAGCTCCAAGGGTCTCAAATGTTTTCCATGTCCCTAATATGTCCTCAAGATCATCCATGCCAAATTTCACGCCTTGCACAACAAGTTTGCTCAGTCAACTGCTCAAATGTATGAAAATCAACTGTGGCCTATATATAGTCAAACCTCAAGATTTTTGGTCAACATCAACATTTTGAAGTAATACCCATCATTTGATCAAGGTTTGATCATGATTCCTCAAGAAATGCTCCTAACTCATCAAAAGTAAAAAAATGGCAAATTAGGGGTTCTATAGGAAAAGTCAACCAAAATTCGACCAGGCATAACTTTCTCATACTTTATCATAAATTTTTCCACAAAGGCTCATTTTCAAGAGAACCCAATTCCCTACAACTTCTCTTAAGCCCTCAAGTTCAAGAAATTCCCCATTTAAAAGATACAAGCTCAGACATTATATGTCCTTTCAAAAAGTCAACAAAAACACGTTTTGGGTCAAAGCTCCTTACATGAACATGGAAGATCCAATTTAAATGAAACCAAAAGGGTTGTTTAGAGGACATACTAAGATCTCTAAAAATTCCTAGAAAACTCTCTTAGGGTTAAAAATGAGACAAATATGTATTGCTAAAGTTGATCAATTTTTGGAAAAGTGCATGAAGCTAATATTGACCAAACTTGATTTTTTTTTTCAAATGGGCCCATCTTTTCATGCTTGAAACTTGTTTCTAACATGGCCCAGGACCTATGAGCTCACTCATACATTATTTTATTATTTATACTATTTATTTTGATATTTTATTCATTAAAATTCAAAAATAAATAAAGAAATAATGGAGATAATGTAAGATTTGATTTGGGATCTTTTTCTATTAAGTATTGGGAAAGATTTGCTGATTATGTCAAGGGAAGATCGTGGAGGGAAAACAAGGTTTGATTTAGTCCAAAACAAGTCAAAAATCACATAATTATAAAGAAAATATTTCTCATCAAAGCATGGATATTCCTCCATATTTGTTGACCTAATATGTCTCATATATATGCACAACAATTCCAGACTAAAGGCATACACATAGCTGCCTCCACAAACCCTAAATTTTTTTTCCAAAAATTCAAAGAGAAAGTGAAACTCGTATCAAACAATCCCAACCCTTTTCAAGGCAAACTAAGGACTCCAATCTATTCATGAAGACTGCAGGAGTCCATCCCTATCAATCTCCAAGCTCGTAGCACTCCCAAACGCCTAGATCACACATCACCGGATTGGTATATTTCTTGAATTAAAAAATATTGCATACTATGATGTAAATTGTTTATATGTTCATATATATATATATATATATATATATATATATATATATATATATATATATATATATATATATATATATATATATATATATATATATATATGTTTGCACTGATGACTGTGAATGTTTAGAGCCATCACATGGGTAGTTTGACGCAGGGATGAAGCTTTTCCATTGTTAGGGCAAAGTTTCAGATGAGCTTCATATCTACCTGTATAGGGACTTTCAGACCAAACGGACACCACCACTGAATTCACAGCCTATGATTTAGGGGGTAGGTTCAATTTCTAGTCTGGAATCATGTTATTTTGCAGGTTGGAGATTTGAGGTTGCCAGAGACGATAGTGGTCAACCACCGTGAGGGGTGGTTTGACCCTCCCTGCGTTGGCGTGGCTGGACAACATTCCTTGATTTGTCCATTTAAACTCCTAGGGGCCCACTGAAGAGGCGCACGTTGACAACTCAACAATCATGTTGTTTCAATATTATATTATTTTGTTTTGATTATATAAACGACTGATCAATCTAGTCCAGTGGCAAGAATGAAGGGTGTTAAGGCATTATGTGTGTGGGAGGTCAGGGGTTCGACCCCTGCCTCTCTCATTTTCCATTTTTCTAAAGCTTTATTTCTGAATCCAATACATCACGTCCCAGGCGCGCACCATAGGCCATCAAATATATACCATTAGATCACAACAGGGTAAGATCCAGCGCTCCTGGGGTGCTTCCCCATGGTGGACCTTTCTAATGCAGCAACATTGGATCACACGCAGGAGTTTGGGCCAACACATATGGGCCTTGCAGATTCAGCGCCATACCCCCCTGAGAATTTTCATACACCAGGCCCATTTCTCTCATTTTTTAATTTGCTTTATTTTTATTTTTTAATTAGTTTTTCTTTTTTTAAAATTCATTTTTATTTTAATCATAAAAATCATAAAATCACAAAAAAAAAAAAATAGAATTAGGTTTTTTCTATATAATTAAAATTAATTTGGTAAATTAATCTAGTTTAACTACTTTAATCCTTTTTCTTTAAAATTAAAATTAATTAGAAGTTAGGATTAAATTTTAAATCTTTTTCTTTAAAAATACCAAAAAATATTAATTTCATAAAATCAAATGTAATTAAATTTTTTTATTCTTTTCTTGTTCAATTTAGTTAACTAAGACATTATGATTTAATATTTTCATTAATAAACAAAAAACACAAAAAAGAAGTTTTCTTTTAATTTAGGATTGATTTTAGGGTTTAGATGCTCTTTCTATTCTTCACGCGCTTATCTTTGCTTTCAATTTTATATTTCTGTTTTTCAATTATGTAACTGTTTCCCAGTTTGTAATAGTTTAGTTAGGGTTTAAATTTCCGTATCTGATTATGTAATTGCCCCGAAGCCTTGTAATAGCTGTAGGTTTCACTTTCCGCACTATATTGTATGCCTGTATATAAACTGCTAGTAATTAGGCGTGTATAGCAAGAACTAACCAATCAATCTTAGATCACTAACATCAAGATAAAAATACCTGGAAAAAGCACACTATTGCACACTCTCACCCCTAGGGTATTTCCCACTTCGGTTGCCTTCGAAACGGTCACAGTTCTCGCAACGTGAGAATTTTTAGTGATTGTCCTTTAATTCAAGAGATCACAAGTCCCTCAATGACCCTCTCGAATGTTGCCTCGGTTAAAAAAGTGATCTTAGAACTTTAGGATAGTTACTAAGAGTTCTTGCCCAGTTGCCTTAGTGACCGTAAAACGTCCCTTTCGATAGTCCCTCAAACATCCAACGACAGAGCTACCTGCTCACTAATAGTATGATAGCACTATCTAAAGGAAAGGAGGAAAAGAATTCCTTTTTCGAGTAGGTAGATAGCTGTTAATTACTTGCTCAAAAAACAACTTTTTCACACCACACTTTCAAAATTCTTTTCAAAAACGCTTTATCAACACTCTTGAGGACTGATACAAGAGTTATCATAAAGCAAATAAAACTTTTCAAAACACACAAACACGAAATTAATTTTAAAAAATGAGCAAGTACCTAAGAGCCCGTGGAAAACCACAGATGGAAAGGGTGCTAACACCTTCCCTTTCCATAATCTACCCCCTTACTCAAAATCTTGAAAAAGGTCTTTTTCTATTCTTTTCACCTTTTCCTTCGCTGGATAAAAGAAAATTCGGTGGAGACTCTTGCTTACTGCAACACTTGTGAATACCAAAATGCAAACTAATATAACAGTCAGTTCTGCCACCGTATCACACACGGGTCCCCGATGAAGTCTTTCCTCCAGCACTCGTCGTGTTATCTTCGGACGCTCGTCGTGTCATTTACCTTCACTCATCGTGTCGGTTTCTATACACTCGTCGTGTTATCTTTAGACGCTTGTCATGTCATTTACCTTCGCTTATCGTGTTAGTTTCTAAACACTCGATGTGTTGTCTTCAGACGCTCGTCGTGTCATTTACCTTCACTCGTTGTGTCGATTTCTAAACATTCTTCATGTTATCTTCAGACGCTCGTCGTATCATTTACTTTCGCTTGTCATGTCAATTTCTAAACACACGTCATGTCCTCTTCTAAACACTTGTCGTGTCAATTTCTAAACACTCGTCATCGTCAACTTCTAAACACTCGTTGTGTCGGTTTTTAAGCACTCTTTGTGTCAGTTTCTAAACCCCGTTTCAGCGCTCTTGCCATGTTACGAGCAATCACCTTCCAGGTTCATCCATAAACCCTTCTCACCAAGCAAACCAAAACCATTCTTTCCCCAGCAGATATCACAAAAAATGAAAAAAATTAATAAACACTCACACTTTCTTTCAGAACAAATTTTTGGAATTGGTATTTAATCATCTTCTACCTCGAACGTCCAAAAGGCACGCGTCAATCATACTTTCAGGTGTAAGGAGATTAAATAGGGGCAGTTGTAATACCCCAAATTTGTCCTACCCTTTCATCTTATCATCTGGCTTATGCATTCCGTTCTCATTTCATCTGTATACCCTCCATTAGGATACTTAACACCTCATGCATCACTAGCCAATAATTTGGCATGGGATAAGGGATTTTAAAGAAATAGGGTTTCTTCGCACTTTTAAGCCCCCATCTTCGTTCAAGGTGGAATAAACTGGTTTCTTCAACAATCATGGTTTGAAGCTAGGGTTGTATGTTCATGCTCATTATGGACTTCTGTTTTTATCAAATATTCATCCTGAGAAAAGTGTATTAGCGTTCTCATTTATGGTGCTTAATAATCATCAAGATTAAATGATTTATGGTTTCTAATCCTTTGTGATTGGGCTTTGTTTGGCTTTCATCTGAGGCATTCTTCTCATTATAATCAAGTGGTATTCATTCTTTGGTCAAGATGTTGGTTTATCTGGTAATATCTATTGGGTATCCATTTTTCACCAATTCAAGGTGTATTTGTTGCATGGGCTATAAGGCATTATTGGATTTGAAGTTCAAACTTGAATAAGGGGTTCAGTAAAAATCAAGCGTGGCTCACTATTGGATTTGGATATGATTCTTCGAGAGAGATTAAGTTGGAACAAGCCCTATTTGGTTCATGTTCAGATGTGTACCAATTCAAACCTTTCAACAAGTGAAGGTTGGTGTACAGTTCCTCCACTAATTGGATAGATACAAAAGGGAAAGTTTTGGGATTAGAGCTTAATAATTGAATTCAAAAGGGGTACAAGAGATTGTTCTAATTCCTCCATAAATTCTTCATCATCTCAAAATTACATTCAAAGAGAGAGGAATTTGACGGAACTTGGCACTTTCATTCAAAGATTCACGATACGAAGAAGATTGACACATTTATTCAAGTATATCTGTGATCATTTTCAACTTCACATCATAAAGATAATTGAGGAGAAGTTAAAAAAATACTTCATTCAAAAACATTCAAAGTCACATGTTCACTACAAGGGCAAAGTACGGAGCGGTTACAAGATTCTAATACGATACCATTCCAAAGTCATTCTTTACATTAACATTATAAATACACTACCGTCATTACAAAAATTAACATAGAAACTTTACAAAGAAACAAATTACAAGCAAAAGATAATTCTAAATTCCACCCCTTCTTCATACTTCAAAGCCTTTCATGGTGCATTCTCTTCAAAGTGGCTTCAGGAATAAACCTTGAATCCCTGTAACATTGCCTCACGTCCAAACCTATGACCAAACATCAAATACGAGATTCCGATGCTGAGAGGGTCCTACTGTATACACACAAGAGTAGTTCAGCAAACCATAAATCCGCAGTCAAAGCAAATAGAGCAACCATTACATAATTATACTGCAATAACAGAATATTCCTAAGTCAATACACAAGGCCAAATTTGAAAATTGATATATTGCATACATATACCTATGTCCATCTGTGCACTACACGTCGACTCACAATTGGCCATACAAGCATGCTGCCTATAGGCTATCATAACTACCGTGTCTGCTCACTTCTTAACCTCCTAACCTGCACTCAAATAGAAAGAAAAAAAAACAGAAAGAGAGGGAATTGTGAGTTCAAAACTCAGAAATTGGAAACAATGAAACTCAGAAAATTAAATCAGAACAAAGAGGCAAAAAACAGTTTAGCCAATAACAGAAAAAATAGATAACTAACTTGTAGCTGAATTTCTGAGATCCTAACTCCCTCTAACCGCATAACTGTTTGCCAACTACCTATTACATAAAACCTTCCTAGTTAACTATCCTAACAAAAACATCTAACCAACTAAAAAATAGAAACATAACAGAAGAGAGTAGAAATAATAGAAAAGGGAGAGAGGATTCACGATTGAGAAGAGAAAACAGAACAGAAAAATCATACAGTAAAAACTCACCAGAAAAATCTCTATTCCATTCTCTCTCTGCATTTCACAGCTCTCTAACATATTCATATTCTACTTCAATCTCCATTCCTCTTCATTCTTCAACATACAGAATAACCACAAAAAGATTCGGAGGATCATTATTCATAAAATCTCAAAAAAACTCTAACAAAATCCCTCAACACTCTGTCCTTCATCTTCATCATCATGCATCTTCAATCATATTCATCATTGCAATTTCACCTACAACATCCTTCCTTATGTGAATCTTCATTGTCTGCATCTCTGCAATAACTTCAACAACGCACAAGATTCTCAACATTACAATAACATCACGAAAATAACAACGAGTATTGCATGGAATAATAAGAAAGACACGGAAGAATCGAGAAGAATAGGAAATGAAGAAGAGAAATCAAATGAAAGAGCATGAAATCAAAAACATGTCATTACCTCTTGATTTATGTTAGAAGCTTTGATGCATCAATGATGCACCAGACGATTCTCCGGTAGAAAGCTTCATCTGAGGATGATGACATTGGGAAAAGATTTTAGTAGCGCCGATCTAAGCTGCATAAGACCAGAGGACGTTTCGGTTGCGTTCGTAATCCTCCCGACGCCAGTAGTTTCAAGCGGAGGTGTTTTCAAGAATCGAAACGCGAACGAAAATAGAACGAGGTTGAGACGGCAGTGGAAGTGTGAAGAAAGAGGAAGCGACATTTGAGGAAGGAAGAATGGAACGAAGTTCTGTTTCACATGAACTTGGAGGGTTACATTTCCAAACCTTAACACCTCCCGAACGTTGTGTTTCCCTTGTTCTTCATTTTTTCTTTATATTTTCTCTCCTTTCTTTTATTTTCTCTTAAATAATAATGCTGAACTAATTGAAAAATATATGTTCTAAAAAATATGAATTATTATTGTTGTTGGCCCTGGACTGAAGCAGTTTCCTAAGCCCAATGTACATTTTTTTAGTGAAAGTTTGATGCAACAAAAAGCCCCTTGTTGAAACTTATCCGAGCTAGGCCTTGCACCTATGGCTCAATTCTGATCACACCCCCTGGATTCAGCTCGCGCATCCCTTCGGTTTAGTTATCTGAATTTCTTTTCAATAATTTATTTAATTTTTATTTTCATTAATTTTGATAGCATAAAATTGTGATAAAAAAAGGCGATACAAAAAATAGTAGAATAAGCTAGTTGAATTTAGAATTTCTCTTATAGAATTTAATTGAGAATTTGGCTTTATTCTCCATATTTCATGATTAATTATTGATATTATTCTTGCCTTGACTTTGCGATAGCATGTTGGCTTGTGATGATTAAGCGTTTGAGGATTAACTTGGTTGATCGATGGTGGAGCTTCTGAGATCTTTCCTGAGCTTTTGTGTGCATCGAAGAGGGAATAGACCTTTCTCCATTAGCTTCTGTGGAGTTTTATTATTTCTTGTATGGTTATGAAGAGGAAACGAACCTTCTCCGTTAGGTATCATCACAACTTCATTTTATACCTCATTTCGGTACTTTATCGCATTTCTTTACTGTTTTTATAGAGATCATGAGAAGTAGGGCTTTACTGCTTTCTGATGCCATGAGAAGTAGGGTAGAGATGTATGACGGGGATCTCCGTTTCTAATCATGTCAGGAACCCCACTTGTTTATTTAAAGACACGTTTAGGGAAATTCCGTATTGTTTTCCATTGTATGCTACTTGTGTGTGGTTTGTTTAAAACCCTACCTTTGGAGTAGTGCCTGCTCTTGTTATCGAGTCGTCAAGTGGAGAAGGGTTCCGCAATCGAACCCTCATGCTTTGTCAGGAGTTTGCATATGCCGATGCTGATACTCCGTGATTGTTCATATTGCCTTTTCTCGTCTACCTCGATCTCCTATATCTTGGTTAGGGTTCAGTCACTTTGGACATCACTTTTTTTTATCTCATTCCCGCTTGTTTGTCTCGGGTGATACACTCCCCTTGACTAAAGCATTTTGTTTCTTTTCCTTACTCTTTTATGTGTGTGCACTTCCGAGCTTGCTTGTTTTATCCTTGTACATGCCATATTCCCTTAGGATGCGCTTGTTCCTTTTGGATGCAAGTTAGACCTTAGGTTTCAATCCATGCATGCTAACATTAGGTAGATATTTACCTTTCATCCTTGACGTAGGGCCACCATTGTATGATGGCATTAGGATTAGAAATAGGCTAGTCTCCTATAGACTCTTTTCTTTCCCCTTTTTGCATATGCATCTAAAACTAAAACTTGTTTTTCTTAGCAAATCAAAAGCACTCTAATAACACTTAATCCATTTTTCAAGGTAACAAAATACAAACCAATCAAATGTGGCATCTTGCCTTGAGGGCGTAAATCAAAACCATTTTGAGTAAGGACATGATTAATTTACTTCTGTGCCAACGCGTGAGTCTCCAAAGGTCGACCTGCGGTAGAAGGTGGAATTAGCATCTTCCATAAAAAACAAAAAATAAACAAAACATGTGAGTCAAACTACAGTAAATCTGATTCCTCAAAAAGGATACGTAGGCATTGGGGTAGGGCCTAAGCAAGTACAACTTTATTTTCCCTACATTCTTTTCTCATTCCTCTTACATGCATTCTTCTTCAGTAGTAAACAGTAAGCATAATTTAGACACACCCATAAGATATATAATAAGAGTGGATACTGTAGAGTACTACGGGCTTGTGGGGTGCTAATACCTTCCCCTCATGTAACCGACTCCCTTATCTGATCTCTCAGTCGCAAGACCGTAACTTCTGCCTTCTCAGGTTTTCTCGATGTTTACCTTTCCCTTCATGTGGGATAAAAGACGTTCAATGAAGACTTTTCATGATTTTCAGCCGGTTGTTTCAAACATTAATCACTCTTTACACGCACACCTCTAGGGTATCCTCACTTGTTGTCTTCGGATAAAAGCATTCATGTCCCTCGAACATGGGGACGCTTTAGCACTGTACCTCAGTTTAAAAGATTGTAGTCCCTCGATGACCCTTCGATGCTGACTCGGTAAACGATCCTAGTCCCTTACGATAAAAATTTCTAAAGTGCCCCTACGAGTTGCCTTTATGATTGTACAATGACCCGTGCATGTCCCTTCATATCCAACGATATGGCTTCCTACCAACTAATGGTACAGATAGCACTATCTGAAGGAGGCAGATTATAATACGAAAGAGCATGAGTATGGGTAGAATAATATTAATCGCTTGCTAACATTTTTCAAAACAAACATTTCTCACAAACACACTTTCAAAATATTTTCAAATAAACACTCTGTACGCATTCTTAACCGATATAAGAATTATTACAAAGTTGCCGTACTTAGGCATTTTTTCAAAATATTTTCAAACACAAACACAAAGAATTTTTCAAAAACAAAGTGATCTAGCGATTAAGAGCCCGTAGATAACTACAGATGAAAAAGGTGTTAACACATTTCCTTTCATAACCTACCCCCGAACTCAATAAATCTCAAATATCTTTCCTGTTCTTTTCACGATTTCCTTTTTGGATAAAAGAAAAGTCGGTGGCGACTCTTGCTATCCGCAACATTTGCGATAAAATGCAAATCTAAAAGTCATTTCTCCCACCATATTACAGAACTGGCGACTCTGTTGGGGATTACTAAAAAGTGGGGTTACCTTTAGAGCTAGATCACTTTTAATGCTTTTACTTGTCCGATTTGATTGTTTACAATTCAGGGCTGTTTGGGTTTACTTTATTACAAAGATCCCATACCCGGATTTGGGGGTATTTTAGGTAAGTAGCTATAGATCGTGGAAACTGTACAGCATAGACCGATGTGGTTGAAGCGATGGCTACGTTAGTGCAACATATTGGTTTGTGCTGGTGTCCCTTGAGTTAGTCAAGGAGAATGTTGGGCTGCCGTGTGGTGTCACAAGCACTAACTGACCTTAGAACCTTAATTAACCCAACTTAGCCATTATAAGGTAGTGAGGTGGTCGACTTTTATGTAGACTGAAGTTGGTTGATACTTGATACTACACTCATTGAGATCAGACTCTCGGGATATTTCAGTCGCAAATCAGATGTTATGCTGAAATAATGTCTAGGAGAAAGATCGGTGATATGAGACTCCTAGAACCCAGTTACTTTTCTTAGGACAGGTTGAGCCAACTAAACTTCAAGAGGGTACTTACCTACAAAATCCATGCAAGCCTGAACCTAAGGCCTTTGTGCTTTTCTTGTGTTTGATTATCTATTCGAACATAACATCATAACATCATGACATCATACCATAGCATTTTGTTAACCATTTCAAGGATCTCAAGGGCTTGTGATGCAAGTTATCATGAACCATACGTCTAGCAAGGGTCAAGAGGATTTATTTTCCTCTAACTAAACGCCGTCAAAGTATCATGAACCAGACGTCTAGAAAGGGGCAAGGGGATTTATTTTCCTCTAACCAATGCCGTGAAAGACGGAAGTACGTTATCTTGAGTCAAATGTTGGGATCCAATTGACATGGTGAGCTTGAGACTCATAGAAGGGCGTTCGATGATGCGGAGGTCTTCAGTCAAAGCTGCAACCAGACTTAACTTCTAACTTTCCACTTTTGTTTACCCCGCGAGATCCTTGGAAACATTGCATCTACATATCATGCATCATTTCATCACAGATTTTCCAATACAGGTTTTCCAATATAGGTTTTCCCATATTCTTGCTATTTATTTCAGTAAAAGATGGCTTTAGAACAGACTGTTAAGGAACTCCAAGCTCAGAATGCCCAATTTTAGGAAACACTCTTGAACTTAGATCAGGGGCAGAAAGACATGATGGCCAACATCACAAAAGGGAAGAAGAGGAAGACCAAAAAACCAGTCATCCTTAACATGAGAAGAAGGTTCAAAGGTCCTCTCAAACAGATTCAGAACGGTGATATTTCCTCTGATGAAGATGACAATCAGGGTGAAAAAGACAAGAGTATAAGGGCTGGGAGAGGTGACAACATTGGTTCTGATAAAATTCCTAAGGATGAAGATTACTCTGATGAATAGTATCCTCTGGTGGATGACAAATAAAAACAGTTGGAAGATCGTCTTAATGCTATGGAAATCGAGAAGGTGTCTGGGATGGATTTTGAAGAGCTGGGTATTATTCTGGGGGTTGTTATCCCTCACAAATTCAAGACCCCCGCGTTTTCTAAATATGATGGTGTTTCTTGTCCCAAGCTTCATATGAGATCTTATGTTCGGAAGATCCAACCCCATACTGCTGATAGAAAATAATGGGTTCACTTCTTTTAGGAAAGTTTGTCTGGTACACAACTTGAATGGTTCTATCAGCTAGAAGGAACCAACATTCGTACTTGGGAAGACTTGGCTGCTTCTTTTTACAAGCAGTATCAATATAATGCTGACCTCGCATCGACTCGTGTGCAGTTACAAAATATGACTATGGGATTGAATGAAGGGTTTAAAGAGTATGCCTAAAAGTGGAGAGATCTGGCTGGAAGGGTGCAACCTCCTTTATTTGATAGGGAGTTGGTTTTTATGTTCATGGGCACTCTGACAAGGCCTTTCTTTAACCATTTGATTGGAAGCTCCTCATCTGGTTTTACTGAGCTGATTCTAACTGGGGAATGAGTCAAAAGTGGTATCAAGATGGAAAGATTCCAATGGTTGCGTCTTCGAGTACTGTGAAGAAGGAATTCAGTGTTAAGAAGAAGACCAATATTATTTATGGTCAGAAGGGTCATGTTAGAATTGACCGTAATCAGTCTGTAGGAGCGGTGCTAATCTCTAATCCTGCTCCTTTTCAACGACAAGAACATGGAAATCAACATAGGTCAGACGCTCCGAGAAGATAGTTTACGAAGAATAACATACCATTGTCTCAGGCATTATAGCATTTACTGAAAGCGAAAATGATTACACTGAGGGATCCTCCTCATAATACCAACACCTCCTCTCCCCGCTACAATCCAAATGCAAAGTGTTCCTACCATTCCAATAGTCACGGGCATGACACCAACAATTGCTGGGCCCTGAAAAACAAAATTTAGGACATGATTGATAACATAGAAATTAAGTTTGATCCTCCAGAGACCCCAAATGTAATTACTGCACCAATGCTGAAGCTTGACAAGAGCATAAGTGCTATTCATGATGTTTTTTATGTTGCTACTGTAAGTGATTTGGTCACTCCCCTCCCAATTATCAAGAAGAATCTATTGCAATCCGGTTTATTTCCGGGTTATATCGAAATATGTTACTGCTGTGAAGCCCAACCCAATGGCTGCAAGTTACCGAGAGAAGGCATTCAACTCCTAATGGACAATCACATAATTCTGGTTGAGAAGATTCTATCTGTTGAGAATCTATTTCAAGACTTATCTGTAATATTCGGCCCTCCAGTCAGGATCACCTCCAAAGGTCCTGTAAGGATTACCGCCAATCCAAAAGTTGCTCCTCTAATCATCACTACACCTGGACCTATTCCATATTCCTCGGATAAAGCTATTCTGTAGAACTATGGATCCGACGTCTACTACCATAATGTTAAGCAGGAATTACCGACTACTGAAGATGAAGTTACTGAAGTCGCTGATCCCTACATTGACAATATTTCCAGGACCAGTAAGATCACTAAAAGCGGAAGGTTTTTCTCTCTGGAAATCTCTTCAAAAACTGTTGTTACACCTGTTAAAGTTACCACTACCGAGTCAAATGCTGAGGCTCAGGGCAAAGAGCAAATAACAGAGCCTGCCCAAATAGAGGCACCTAAAGAAGTTGCAGTTGAAGACACATCTAGACAAGAGTTAGAAGAGGTATTGAAGATCATCCGCAAGAGAGACTACAAAATATTTGAACAGCTGGGGCAGACCCCATCCAAAATCTCAATGTTATCCCTATTACTATGTTTTGAAGCCCATGCGCAGGCCTTGGTGAAATTTTTGAACACTACTCACGTGCCACAAGAGATTTTCGCTGATCAATTTGGAAGTTATGTTGCTAGCTTAGCGACTGACAATGGGTTAGGTTTCTTTCATACTGACCTAACTCCTGAGGGAAGAAATCACAACAAGGCCCTGTATGTCTCCATTGAATGCAGGGGCACTACTGTGGCTCGTTTATTGGTTTATACTGGCTCCTCTTTGAATGTGCTACCAAAGGGTGCCCTTGACAGACTTGATTGTGAAGGGGTTATACTGAAACCTAGTGATATTATAGTCCGAGCCTTTGAAGGGTCAAAGAGGATGGTACACATAGAAGTGGATCTTCTGATCATGGTAGGTTCGCAGGTCTTCGAATCTACCTTCTATGTAATGGATATTCGACCAGCTTATTCTTGCTTACTCGGACGCCCTTGGATTCATGGGGCAGGAGCTATCACATCAACCCTACACCAGAAGCTGAAGTACCCAATAAAAGGAAAATTTGTTACTATTTATGGTGAAGAAGAGTATATGGTTAGCCACTTGAACTCATTCCGGTATCTAGAGATGGACAGAGAATTCATTGAGACTCCTTGTCAGACTTTTGAAGGTATTCCTCCAGTCGTTACTGAAGACGTCTCGCTATTCCCAAAGTTACCAGGGTTCCACCAAGGATGGTGTTGTACCCCAAAATTTTCCCTCCCATTTTCACACAAAACATACTCCTAGAGGTCCTCAATTGCTCAAGTTGGCTAAGGATTGACCAAACAAATCCTCCTCCTAAGACAATGAGCCTCAAACTAGGGTTTCACTCCTCATCAAGATGGTTGAGTTACAAGGGTCCAAAATGGTCTCCATTGTCCTAATATGTCTTGTAGATCATCCATGCCAAGTTTCATGCCTTGCACAACAAGTTTTCTCAGTCAACTGCTCAAATGCCTGAAAATTAACTATACTAGGGCAAAAGTCAATTGTGGCCCAAATACAGTCAAACTTCAAGATTTTTGGTCAACATCAACATTTTGAAGATATATCCATCATTTGATCAAGGTTTAATCATGATTCCTCAAGGAATGCTCCAAATTCATCAAAACTCAAAAGTTGCAATTTAGGGTTTCTATAGGAAAAGTCAACCAAACTTTGACCAGGCATAACTTTCTCATAATTTATCATAAACTTTCCAACCAAGGCTCATTTTGAAGATACTCCAATTCTCTACAACTCATCTTCAACCCTCAAGTTTAAGAAATGCACTCATGAAAAGATACAAGTTCCTACATTATAGGCCATTTCAAAAAGTTAACAAAAACACCTTTTGGGTAAAAGCTCCTTACATGAACATGGAAGATCCAATATAGATGAAACCAAAAGGGTTGTTTAGAGGACATCCTAATATTTCTAAAAAGTCCAAGAACACCTTCTTAGGGTTAAAAATGACAAAGATGTACATTTCTAAAGTTGACCAATTTTTGGAAATGTGCATGAAGTCAACATTGATCAAAATGACTTTTTTTCCAAATGGGACCATGTTTTATTATTTGAAACTTATTCATAAGATGGACCATGACCCCTGAGCTTATCCACCTATTATTTCATTATTTTATTATTTATTTTGATTTTTTATTCATTTAAATCAAACTAAATCAATTAAAATAATGGAATAATCAAATAAAATAAAAGATTTGATTTTGTGAGCACATTATGAGTCCATGAAAAGCTAGCAAATCAGGAAAATTCGTGCAAGGGATAATTGATTGGAAAAGATCATGATTTAGTTTGTTTTAGAAATAAATCATACAAGGAAAAAGATCAAATCTTTTTCAACAATTTGCAAAGATTGAATACAATTTTGTTAACCTAATTGCTTCTATTATATATAAACAACATTTCCAAAGCAAGAAGACATGGTTTGGCCGTGTGAATTGAGAGCACAAAACTCAAATTTTGAACAAGAAAGAGGCAATCAGATTTCCTTCTACAAGGAGATTCAAGGTGTTTCAAGGCCAGCAATTCATTCCTGGAAGTATTTGGGAGCTATTTGGACCATTACCAAGCCTCAACACGCCCAGAAACGCTCTACACGAGTACCACAATTTTCCTTCCTTCTTGAAATTGATTTTTTCAATTTACGCCTGATAAACGATTTCTAACTATACATTCATGTTTGTATAATTATTTAGAACATGTTTTCATATTTAATTGTGAGTTTTGATACGTATTGGACAATGTGATACGGTGGGAGAACTAACTTGAAGTTTTGCGTTTGTATTCGCACTTGTTCGGTTGAGCAAGAGTCGCCACCGACTTTTTATTTTATCCTAAAGGAAAGGTTAAAAAGCACAGCAAAAACCTTTTGAGATATTTCGTGGGTTCGGGGGGTAGATTATGAAAAGGGAAGGTATTAGCACCCTTTTCATCCATGGTTATCCATGGGCTCTTAGTTACTTGGTTTTTAGATCACTTGCCTTGATTTTTGATTGCTTGAAATTGTGGTGTGTGTGTGTGTTTTGAAAATGTTTTTGAAGAAGATGCCTTGTCTTAGGAAACCCTTGTAACAATTCTTTACTCGAATGTTTTACAAAGGTGTGTATCTTTTCGAAAAGATGTTTCAAATGTTTTTGAGAGTTTGTTTTGAAAGTATGTATGAAGTGTGGTTTTTGAAAAGAAGGCAAGTGTTTTTGCAAGTTGATCTCAAGTAACTAAGAGTTTTGTCTACCCCTATTGTACTCAAAGGTTTTCTCTATGTTTTCAACCCCTTTTAACAATTTTGTTCCACCATTGAATTTGGTGGACAATCTTGCGTTTAGGAAGTTTAACGGGACGGGCGCGGGTCATTGTATGGACCATGAATGCAATGGTGCCAAGTGTCTTTGGCAATTTGCTTTGAAGGGACTATGATCATTCCATTTAGGCAACTTTCGAAAGCGTCATCGAGGGACTTATGATCATTTAAATTTGTTTTGCCAAAGAAACTCGACGTGCAAGCATGGCCCATTTTAGAAGGCAACATGTGGGATTACCCTAGGGGGTGCAAGTGTGATTGTGTATTGATTTCATGTATTTGTCTTTGTATTAGGTTCTCTAGCGTTTGATTTTATGTACATGCAAACCCTAGGTCTAATCATGGTATAATTGGAAAGCGATAAATTGCAAGAATTTAAAGTCTACGCTATTACAAATAGTATCCGGGAGTGGGGGTACAAATTCACAAATGGGGATGAGACTTTAGGAATGTAGTGTCCAATAATTTACAACCAAATCGAATTGCGATGAAAGTGTAAATAATGTATAGTAACGTATAAGAATAGAAAATGTATATGTATCAAATGTAAAGTGTATTGTGTAGGTGCAAGTGTATATGTACTTTATTTACAAGTTGAGATGTGAATTTGAATGTATTATTAAGTGCGTAATTAATTCTTTTGTTAATTATGTACAAAGTTTTAATTAAAGAAGAATGAAAATTTGTTTTAAATTTAAGAAAAAAAAACATTTTTATAAGTTTAATTATATTTTTATGTACAAAATCTTAATTAAAGAAAAAGAAAAGAAAATTGATGTTTTATGTATGAGAAAAAGATTTATCAAAAGAGTTTTAGGATAAAATCTATTAACCTCATTATATTTTAATATTTATGCATTTTTCAAAATGTAAAAAAATTAAAAGAAAAATTCGTATGAAAATGAAGTATTGTGTTATTTAACAAAATAAATAAAATATATATTAGTTAAAAAAGAAAGAAAATAAATAGATAAGTAAGAAAAGTTAGTTTATGGTGACAAACAAAAAAAGAAGGAATGGGCCTAATGTTAGTAAAAGGGGGCAGACCCCAAATGAGCAAACTTAAACAAAAGAGGGGGTGCGCTGGCTTTCATGAGATTGGGCTTAAGGCTTCTGGAAAGGGCAAGGCCCTAAACGAATTTTTCAAAGTTTGTAAGGGTTTGCATTGTTGTGTTTCATTTGGCTTTTAGGGTTTGGTGAGACAGAAGCGCCGTTCGCTCCACTTCTATCCTCTTCATCTTCTCTTTGCCATGGAAAGGTCACTGAGACGCGATTCCCCGCCTAGAGCCATCAGCGCCATCACCTAATCTCTCTTTCCTCTATAGTTCGAGCCCAGTGGTCTTACGAAGCAAGGTTTGATTTTGATGTTTTATACTTTTTTACGATTTGCATGCTTATTTCGTTTTGAACTTTGACCTTAAGCTTTGTTATTATTGTCATGGAGGTTGTGGAAGGATAGAGAAAAAAAAGCGTTACCTTTTGGAGACGGAGGAAGAGATGGGGTCGGAGGCGCTCCGGAGGCCAAGGCGAGGGGATGAGACGCGTGATGCTGGGCTTTGGCTGGACTCCTGGTATTTCGTTCTTCTGCTGTTGCTTAATGATGCCTCTCTGAAATCCTAATATATCTTCTTTTCTTCTTCTTTCCCTTTTACTCGAATGTCTATTCTGAGTTGTGATATGATTATGCTTGCTTGCTTTTTCTGTATGCTCTCTTGATGAAAATGCCTATGATGATTCCAATCTGAGGGTTTGTATCGCTTTGACTTTGAGTTGCCTCTGAGTTGCCCTGAGATATTTGTTGATGATATGCTTTGAATGTTTTGATACCTTGAATGCTTGTGTACTGAGATATTTGATATGTTGTGTTATTGGCCCAATGATGAAGCAATTCTGAGGGTTTATTTGCCTTGAAATGCTGAGTTCTGATATGCTCTGAGTATGCTTCTGAATATGCTATTGTTGATTTGTTGGCTTTTCGCTTGAGTTGGTTACCCAATGATGAATTCCTTGAGTTCTGAGGGCTTGAGTTGCCTTGAGAAACTTAGGAAATAAGTTATGGGTGTGAGGGCCTTGTGGCTTGATGCATGTATGGACTTGGTTTGAGCTTGTTTCTCTATGGCCTTAACAGGTTATGGTACTGGATGTTTAAGGCTTTGATATGTTGTTTTTGTTTTAATGGTAAGGCTTTTGACAGGTTCAAGCTTTGGTTCAAGGTTGCTAGCTTTGGCCTTGGCTTGACAGGATATTGTTTAGGCTTTGAATGGTTATGGTTTGATCTTGTTTTAGAACAGGTCCCATGGTTTAAGGCTTATGTGCTGATGCAGGTAAGGCTATTGTTGTTTTATATGGCTTTGGCTGAGGCTTGCATTAGTTATGACTTTGCAGGTTTGAACTTGACAGGTTTTTGAGGCTTCTGCTGGTTGTTCAGGCTTGATGGATTTCAGGCTTTATGTTGTGGTTTTGTTGTTGTCAACTGCTAAGGCTTGATGTTACAGGTTAATGGCTTTGGAAAGTTTTATATGTTTTTCAGTTTTTGCTCCTCTTTTTTTTTGATATCCCTCTACTGTGTTAGCAGTTTGTTTTATATTTCTCTTTCTCAAGCCTCAAAGCCAGTAAGCCTGCTCTTTTTTCTCTTCTCTCTCCAGTACAACTAAAATAATAAACAATGTTTTATGTGTACTTTATTCTGAAAGGGCAGCATTGGGAAATGATGAGAAGCTTGCTTGCATTACATGTTTACTCTGCATATTTGTCTCTTTTCTTCCAGATTTTGTGCTTCTTGTTATCTTTCCATATCTTCTTTTTGACAGCTTTGAGTAGCCTTGTACTTGTTTGACATCTTTGACAGTTTGTGGACAGTTTGGAATTTGTGATTCAGTTTGGACTTTGTGGTTAGGCCATTCTGTTTGTTTTGAACTGTGCAGTGGTTTGACAATTTTGACTTGTGCATTCTAAATTAGCAAGCAAATATTCATCCCTCTTTGTGAACCGGGAGAAATCCCGTGATTTGCAAAGAGGGCTAACTGATCCCAGTCAGTTGCCCTTAATGATGAACTTTATTTTTATCTGTCTTTTATTTATTTATCTGCTTCTAACTTTTCTTCGGTTCTTTGTTTTGCAGATAAAATTCCATGGAGTACTGGAGCAAGGGATAAAAGATGAAGAATTGAAGATTTAGAAACATACTTAGGATAGTTTTTATTTAAATTTAAATAAATGTAATATTGTTATTGTAAACATCTTGTAAACAAAAAAAAATTATACAAATAATTTAAAAGATAAATAAAAAGTCCTTTTATTTGATTAATTCTTTTCTTCTCCAATTGTTTATTTATTATTTAAAATTCTTTAAATTATAATAAATGGAAAATAAATTCCAATCATTTAAATTCAGAATAGTAAATAATTAAATATACATTTCTTCGGCATTGATCAATTAAACCTGGCGTTTCCAACATCCAAAGCAAAACAACAGTTAATCACAGCAATTGCCCAGACGTTTTTTTTCCTTTTAAGACTTTAATCAAACATTGCAAATTCAAACCCAATGCATCCTTTCACTGATTTAATCACACAATGCGAATTCCATTCAAGTGCAATTTTTTTACTGATTAAGTCAAACAATGCGAATTCGAATCCAAATGCCTCAATCCACATCTCAGAATAACTTGACAAGCACTGTAGAGTTAGTCTTTCTAAAATCTGCGCGCAAAAACCTAATTCCTGATTAAATACCAAAGAAGCGTTCGCTTGATCAAAGTTGAGTCAAAATCAACCAAAACCCTAAGCAAACTGTATGAACTGTTCTGGAGCCATGAAAATCAATAAAACCATAATTGTCTGACTGACGAGAAAAATCTGTTTGACCGATTCTTGAGCCAATCTGAAAAATCAGGAAACGCCTGAAGCTGTGATTTTTTGAGGAAAAATGCGAGGGCAAATTTTGGGGTACAACAGTTGCCCCTGTTCAATCTTCTTGAACCTGAAGAGTTAGATTGGCAAGTTTGCCTTTCGCGACTCGAAGGTAAAAGGAGATTGGACACTAAAGTGCCCAGAAAATTTGCACTCGGCGACGTGATGGTAGGGGTGAATTGGCTTACAGATGTCATTTGGTGATGGGCTTAAAGATGCCATCTAGGGATGCGATAGAATCTTGTCGGGGTATGGGCTTAGAGATGCCATCTGAGAATGGGCTTAAAGATGCCATTTGGAAATGTTGAACTGTATGTCAATGGTGAGTGGACGAGTATCAGAAAGGCACCTGTGTTTTGGAACATCTCTGAATTGGGGGTCTGAACAAGCAATAGATTGACATCCATGTTTGGAGAATCCGTAAACTATTTTTGAAGGTCTTGAAGTTGAATAAGCAATAGAGCCACATCCGTTGTTGGGAAGCGTCCATAAACTGTTTTCAAAAGTTGAGAAGAGTCTGAACAAGTGATAGGTTAACATCCGTTACTGGAGAACCCGTGAACTGTTTTCAGAAGTCTTGAAGTTGAATAAGCAATAGAGAAATATCCGTTGTTGGGAAGCGTCCGTAAACTGTTTTCAAAGGTTGCATCTGAGTCTGAACAAGTGATAGGTTAACATCCGTTACTGGAGAACCCGTGAACTGTTTTCATAAGTCTTGAAGTTGAATAAGCAATAGAGCAACATCCGTTGTTGGGAAGCGTCCGTAAACTGTTTTCAAAAGTTGAGAAGAGTCTGAACAAGTGATAGGTTAACATCCGTTACTGGAGAACCCGTGAACTGTTTTCAGAAGTCTTGAAGTTGAATAATCAATAGAGCAGTATCCGTTGTTGGGAAGCGTCCGTAAACTGTTTTCAAAGGTTGCATCTGAGTCTGAACAAGTGATAGGTTAATATCCGTTACTGGAGAACCCGTGAACTGTTTTCAGAAGTCTTGAAGTTGAATAAGCAATAGAGCAACATCCGTTATTGGGAAGCGTCCGTAAGCTGTTTTCAAAAGTTGCATCTGAACAAGCGATAGATTAACATCCGTTGTTGGGAAGAATCCGTAAACTGTTTTCAGAAGTTGCATCTGAAAAAGTGATAGATTAACATCCATTGTTGGGAAGAATCCGTAAACTGTTTTCAGAAGTTGCATCTGAACATGCGATAGATTAACATCCGTTGTTGGGAAGAATCTGTAAACTATTTTCAGAAGTCTTGAGAAGAATCTGAACAAGCGATAGATTAACATCCGTTGTTGGGAAGAATCCATAAACTGTTTTCAGAAGTTGCATCTGAACAAGCGGTAGATTAACATCCGTTGTTGGGAAGAATCCGTAAACTGTTTTCAGAAGTCTTGAGAAGAATCTGAACAAGCGATAGGTTAACATCCGTTACTGGAGAACCCGTGAACTGTTTTCAGAAGTCTTGAAGTGGAAGAGGAACCGGTGTAGGGTTTCCTGATGATGTGTCTGTGTAAAACTGCATCTGAGTGAATCTGGAATAAGTATCAGAATGTCGCCGTGTTCGGGTCACATCTGAACTATTTCTGGATGAATCTCGGAAGATGATCTTTGTCTGTCGACTGATCTTACCTGAAAAGGTAAAGGGTTAGTTGTATGCAATGTCATGATGCATGATGCAATGTATGCTACACCAATGTTTATGATATGAATGTGATGGATGCGCATGTAAGCTGATGAGCTATCTTGCTGAGGATAAATGAATCCTGGATGGCTTAAGATAAAAGAATCTTGACTGCTGCCGGGGAAAACAATTCCTTGGCTGCTGCTGTGGAGGGCAAGAATCCTTGATTGTTGAAAAAAGAGAAGTCTTGGGACCACTGTTGGGGGAATCAGAAACTTGGGTTGTATGCCAAACTACTGGGGATTTCCTGTTTTGAGGAGATCTGTGTAGGATTTCCTGATGATGAGTCTGTGTAAAACTGCATCGGGTTTTTGAACACTTTTGACATTCGAATGTCCCAAGTGGTGATGTAGATAATTTCCTGGCTTGTTACAAGTGTTGATCTAGAATTAGTCGTCAATAGATATGCCCTGGATGGATACAGGAATCGAATCTTCAAACTCTTCAGACGTGCCCTGGCTAGATACAGGAATCAAATCTGGAATTAGTCGTCAATAGATATGCCCTGGCTGGATACAGGAATCGAATCTTCAAACTCTTCAGACGTGCCCTGGCTAGATACAGGAATCGAGTCTGGAAATAGTCGTCAACAGATATGCCCTGGCTGGATACAGGAATCGAATCTTCAAACTCTTCAGACGTGCCCTGGCTAGATACAGGAATCGAATATGGAATTAGTCGTCAACAGATATGCCCTGGCTGGATACAGTAATCGAATCTTCAAACTCTTCAGACGTGCCCTGGCTAGATACAGGAATCGAGTCTGGAAATAGTGATAGTTGATTTGTTGGTGGTTGTAATTTCCAGTAGGTGGTGAAGGAATGATTGAACACTTTTGACATTTGAATGCCCCAAGTGATGATGAAGGAATCTTGAATTAGATTATTCTGCGGATTGAGAGATTTCTTGAAATCTTGACTGGACTGCCCCAGGTTAACTGAACTTTGAAAGATCCGTTGAAACCTTGACTGGACTGCCCCAGGTTAACTGGATGGTGCTATGTCATGCCCCTTGTTGATAGGAGATTTGTCGTTGGAAGTGTTATCCTTTTGAAGTGATTTTGTTCACTGAGAGAGTTTTCGTTCCTCCGAACATTCGCTGTATGAATTTCTTTGCTATCAAACAAAAAGCCAAATGCAGACAGTGATATTCAAGCAATGCAAAGTTTATGTTTGTCTCGAAGTTTTGAAAAATGCGTTTTTAGCAGAAAACTTTTTTATAAGACAGATCAACACAAGATTTAGAGCAAAGCCTTACAGGAGTCAGGATACCTTTTGTAACAGTATGCTTTCGAACTAACCCATGCTTCAATTAGGACTTTTGAAGGGTTGTAACGTGGCTTGGTTCACGTTTTAAGAAACAAAGGATAAAGGCTCAAATTATATTTGTACCCACCCGCTCTTCGTGATATTCTTCATACCTAAGCTCAGTTAATTGTGCGTCGCATTCTGTTTTGAGTTTGGAATGACCTTATGGGCGATGGTTCACCAGTTGAATTTGGGGAGACAGTCATCATCTCCTTTTTCTTTTTCAACATTTTTCATGTTGTTGAGGATTTGTAATGACCTCACTATTTTGATTTTGATTTGTTATCCCTAACTTTTGCCTGACTGTTCCCATCTTCGAGATTACAGTCAGCGGGATGCCCCAGCTATCTTGAGCTTCCTTTACAGGTTTTGGCTCAGTGGGCTTTTTCTCTTTTGAGAGATTGACTGTCTATGTGATAGGGAACCACCCTTGTCTTTTTTGATTCCAAAGGAATGCTTTCTTTTTCGACGTCGTTCGTTGTGTTACGAACTGAGAGTTTGCGACTTCAATGCGCATTTCTTTTGAATTAACTGAGATACTACCCGGCCCCAGGTTTATATCAAAGGTTTTGATCGTTCAGAACAGAAAACTCCTACTTCTTTGGCTCGAAGGGGTTGACTAGGGATTATCTTCCTTATAACTCCAGTGTTTGGGATTTGAAAGAAATGCCTGTACATCATCAGCAAGGTCTGTTCAAAAGCATACTGTATGAGATTATGGTATTGTTTCGTCATCCTCCCTCTAAAGGCTTGCAGCTTTTTATCAAGAGTTAAATATCATAAAGAAAGCATAAGAGTAGTGAAAACGAATGGATGAATTCAAGACAAACATATGCAATGCATTAATGAAAACAGAGTTTAACATCGACAGATAATTGTTTGACAACAAAAGAAATTACAACTTTGAAAATTCAAAATGAAGCAAAAGTCTTTCAGCTTGAGCTTTGTCACTCCAGGTGGAGAACTCCTTAACGGAAGATTTTCATCTCGCCGTCTGGCATGAATTCAAGCACTCCAATGTCGATCAGATCTTGAATCTTGTTCTTTAAGGCCCAGCAGTCGTTGGTGTCGTGTCCCGGGCTGTAGGAGTGGTAAACACAAAATGCGTCGGAACGATAGTTAGGAGAGGAGGTATTGAGCTTCTGAGGAGGATCCCTTAAAGTAAGCATGTTGACCTCCAACAGGCGCTTTAGTATGAAGAATGATGGTATCTCAGTCTCCGTGAACTGTCTTCCCGACGTTTCTTGCTTACCCCGATTACACCGTTGACGCTGGCGAGGTTGTTGATGGGCTTGTGACCCTGAAGCAAGCGAAGGAGCCTTCCCTTTGTCTTCTTGAGTGGATGGAGGCTGAGCGGTGACCTGCTCTTCAACCTCGGATGTTTGCCCCAATTGGTTGTTTGGAAGCAGTTGGCGGACAAGAACCCTGAGTTCCTCCTGTCTTTGAGATAGGTCTTGGATGAGAGCCATCTGGCCCACCAACTGTCCCATCACTTGGGTCCTCAATGTTGTCAAATAAAACTGCAGCTCCACAAGCTGATCACTCCTGGCATCGTTTGAATTCTCCAAGCCCTTTGTGAGGAGAGCTTTCATCTCTTCTTGCCCTAGAGACAAGTTCAAGAACAATTCCTTCAGCTGAGCAGTCTGGTCTTGGATGTCTTTGACAGACCTTTCTAGAGCCATCTCTTACTGAAATAAACAGTATGAGAGTAAGGAAACCTGAAAAAGGAAAAACTGTCAAAATGCAATGCATGATATGTGGGTGCATGCTTTCAAGGATCTCTTGGGGTAAACACAAGAAAATGTTAGAGGTTGAACTTTGTTCTTGGATTGGAGAATTTTGCACCGGTGGATGTCTTTCCACTAGAATCAAGCTCACCATGTCAAGTGGGTCATCGCCACTGATTCAAGTTGTTGCACTTGATCTTTGATTGGAGAACTATGCACTGGTGGATGTCTTTCCACGAGAATCAAGCTCACCATGTCAAGTGGGTCATAGCCACTGATTCAAGTTGTTGCACTTGATCTTTGATTGGAGAACTTTGTATCGGTGGATGTCTTTCCACTAGAATCAAGCTCACCATGTCAAGTGGGTCATAGCCACTGATTCAAGTTGTTGCACTTGATCTTTGATTGGAGAACTTTGTATCGGTGGATGTCTTTCCACGAGAATCAAGCTCACCATGTCGAGTGGGTCATAGCCACTGATTCAAGTTGTTGTACTTGATCTTTGACTGGCATTGGTTAGAAGAGAAACCTCTTGCCCCTTGGTAGACGTCTGGTTCAACGTAGCCCTGCATCAAAAGAACCTTCGAGATCCTTGAAAAGGTTATTGAAAATGCTATGGTATGAT
This sequence comes from Vicia faba, assembly GCA_948472305.1. NCBI lineage: Eukaryota > Viridiplantae > Streptophyta > Magnoliopsida > Fabales > Fabaceae > Vicia > Vicia faba. The sequence goes on from OX451737.1 coordinate 1,328,848,424, forward strand.
GTTATGATGTTATGTACATGTATGCGAAAACAAGTGAGTGTATATACAGGTAATCATATTCACACAAAGCAAACAAGTCCCTAGGTTTAGGCTTGCATGGGGTTATAGGTAAGTACCCTCTTGAAGTTAGTTGGCTCATCCTGTCCTAAAATAGAAACTGAGTTCTAAGGAGCTCAATATCATTGGATTGTTTTCTGTGTTCATTGTTTCGGTTTAGCCACTTACTGGCGACCAAAATATTCCAAGAAAACAACCCTCAAATGAGTGTAGTATCGAGTATCTACCAACTTCGGACTGCACCAAAGTCGGTCATCTCACTACCCCTAAAAAGGCTAAGATGGTCAATTAAGGTTCTAAGAGTTCGTTAGTGCTTCACGACATCACTCAGCGGCCCCGTACTCTCCTTGATTGAACTCAAGGGTTACCGGTACTCACAAATATGTCACACTAACATAGCTTACTGCTTCAACCATGTCGGTATACCCCGCACAGTTCCCTCACAGTTTTTTTGCTATTTACCTAAGAAGGTGCCCCAAATCCGGGTGTAGGATTTACAACAAACCCAAACAAGGACCCAAAAGATAAATCAATCAAGTCAATCAAAGCAAGAAAGTAAAGGTGATCTAAACCCTAAGGTAACCCCACTTTTAAGTTAATCCCCAGCAGAGTCTCCAGTTCTGTGATACGGTGGGAGAACTGACTTGAAGTTTTGCGTTTGTATTCGCACTTGTTCGGTTGAGCAAGAGTCGCCACCGACTTTTTATTTTATCCTAAAGGAAAGGTTAAAAAGCACAGCAAAAACCTTTTGAGATATTTCGTGGGTTTGGGGGGTAGATTATGAAAAGGGAAGGTATTAGCACCCTTTTCATCCATGGTTATCCATGGGCTCTTAGTTACTTGGTTTTTAGATCACTTGCCTTGATTTTCGATTGCTTGAAATTGTGGTGTGTGTGTGTGTTTTGAAAATGTTTTTGAAGAAGATGCCTTGTCTTAGGCAACTCTTGTAACAATTCTTTACTCGAATGTTTTACAAAGGTGTGTATCTTTTCGAAAAGATGTTTCAAATGTTTTTGAGAGTTTGTTTTGAAAGTATGTATGAAGTGTGGTTTTTGAAAAGAAGGAAAGTGTTTTTGCAAGTTGATCTCAAGTAACTAAGAGTTTTGTCTACCCCTATTGTACTCAAAGGTTTTCTCTATGTTTTCAACCCCTTTTAACAATTTTGTTCCACCATTGAATTTGGTGGACAATCTTGCGTTTAGGAAGTTTAACGGGACGGGCGCGGGTCATCATATGGACCATGAATGCAATGGTGCCAAGTGTCTTAGGCAATTTGCTTTGAAGGGACTATGATCATTCCATTTAGGCATCTTTCGAAAGCGTCATTGAGGGACTTATGATCATTTGAATTTGTTTTGCCAAAGAAACTCGACGTGCAAGCATGGCCCATTTTGGAAGACAACATGTGCGATTACCCTAGGGGGTGCAAGTGTGATTGTGTATTGATTTCATGTATTTGTCTTTGTATTAGGTTCTCTAGCGTTTGATTTTATGTACATGCAAACCCTAGGTCTAATCATGGTATAATTGGAAAGCGATAAATTGCAAGAATTTAAAGTCTACGCTATTACAAATAGTATCCGGGAGTGGGGGTACAAATTCACAAATGGGGATGAGACTTTAGGAATGTAGTGTCCAATAATTTACAACCAAATCGAATTGCGATGAAAGTGTAAACAATGTATAGTAACGTATAAGAATAGAAAATGTATATGTATCAAATGTAAAGTGTATTGTGTAGGTGCAAGTGTATATGTACTTTATTTACAAGTTGAGATGTGAATTTGAATGTATTATTAAGTGCGTATTTATTCTTTTGTTAATTATGTACAAAGTTTTAATTAAAGAAGAATGAAAATTTGTTTTAAATTTAAGGAAAAAAAAACATTTTTATAAGTTTAATTATATTTTTATGTACAAAATCTTAATTAAAGAAAAAGAAAAGAAAATTGATGTTTTATGTATGAGAAAAAGATTTATCAAAAGAGTTTTAGGATAAAATCTATTAACCTCATTATATTTTAATATTTATGCATTTTTCAAAATGTAAAAAAAATAAAAGAAAAATTCGTATGAAAATGAAGTATTGTGTTATTTAACAAAATAAATAAAATATATATTAGTTAAAAAAGAAAGAAAATAAATAGATAAGTAAGAAAAGTTAGTTTATGGTGACAAACAAAAAAAGAAGGAATGGGCCTAATGTTAGTAAAAGGGGGCAGGCCCCAAATGAGCAAACTTAAACAAAAGAGGGGGTGCGCTGGCTTTCATGAGATTGGGCTTAAGGCTTCTGGAAAGGGCAAGGCCCTAAACGAATTTTTCAAAGTTTGTAAGGGTTTGCATTGTTGTGTTTCATTTGGCTTTTAGGGTTTGGTGAGACAGAAGCGCCGTTCGCTCCACTTCTATCCTCTTCATCTTCTCTTTGCCATGGAAAGGTCACTGAGACGCGATTCCCCGCCTAGAGCCACCAGCGCCATCACCTAATCTCTCTTTCCTCCATAGTTCGAGCCCAGTGGTCTTACGAAGCAAGGTTTGATTTTGATGTTTTATACTTTTTTATGATTTGCATGCTTATTTCGTTTTGAACTTTGACCTTAAGCTTTGTTATTATTGTCATGGAGGTTGTGGAAGGATAGAGAAACATAAGCGTTACCTTTTGGAGACGGAGGAAGAGATGGGGTCGGAGGCGCTCCGGAGGCCAAGGCGAGGGGATGAGACGCGTGATGCTGGGCTTTGGCTGGACTCCTGGTATTTCGTTCTTCTGCTGTTGCTTAATGATGCCTCTCTGAAAGCCTAATATATCTTCTTTTCTTCTTCTTTCCCTTTTACTCGAATGCCTATTCTGAGTTGTGATATGATTATGCTTGCTTGCTTTTTATGTATGCTCTCTTGATGAAAATGCCTATGATGATTCCAATCTGAGGGTTTGTATCGCTTTGACTTTGAGTTGCCTCTGAGTTGCCCTGAGATATTTGTTGATGATATGCTTTGAATGTTTTGATACCTTGAATGCTTGTGTACTGAGATATTTGATATGTTGTGTTATTGGCCCAATGATGAAGCAATTTTGAGGGTTTATTTTCCTTGAAATGCTGAGTTCTGATATGCTCTGAGTATGCTTCTGAATATGCTATTGTTGATTTGTTGGCTTTTCGCTTGAGTTGGTTACCCAATGATGAATTCCTTGAGTTCTGAGGGCTTGAGTTGCCTTGAGAAACTTAGGAAACAAGTTATGGGTGTGAGGGCCTTGTGGCTTGATGCAGGTCTGGACTTGGTTTGAGCTTGTTTCTCTATGGCCTTAACAGGTTATGGTACTGGATGTTTAAGGCTTTGATATGCTGTTTTTGTTTTAATGGTAAGGCTTTTGACAGGTTCAAGCTTTGGTTCAAGGTTGTTAGCTTTGGCCTTGGCTTGACAAGATATTGTTTAGGCTTTGAATGGTTATGGTTTGATCTTGTTTTAGAACAGGTCCCATGGTTTAAGGCTTATGTGCTGATGCAGGTAAGACTATTGTTGTTTTATATGGCTTTGGCCGAGGCTTGCATTAGTTATGGCTTTGCAGGTTTGAACTTGACAGGTTTTTGAGGCTTCTGCTGGTTGTTCAGGCTTGATGGATTTCAGGCTTTATGTTGTGGTTTTGTTGTTGTCAACTAGTAAGGCTTGATGTTGCAGGTTAATGGCTTTGGAAAGTTTTATATGTTTTTCAGTTTTTGCTCCTCTTTATTTTTGATATCCCTCTACTGTGTTAGCAGTTTGTTTTATATTTCTCTTTCTCAAGCCTCAAAGCCAGTAAGCCTGCTCTTTTTTCTCTTCTCTCTCCAGTACAACTAAAATAATAAACAATGTTTTATGTGTACTTTATTCTGAAAGGGCAGCATTGGGAAATGATGAGAAGCTTGCTTGCATTACATGTTTACTCTGCATATTTGTCTCTTTTCTTCCAGATTTTGTGCTTGTTATCTTTCCATATCTTCTTTTTGACAGCTTTGAGTAGCCTTGTACTTGTTTGACATCTTTGACAGTTTGTGGACAGTTTGGAATTTGTGATTCAGTTTGGACTTTGTGGTTAGGACATTCTGTTTGTTTTGAACTGTGCAGTGGTTTGACAATTTTGACTTGTGCATTCTAAATTAGCAAGCAAATATTCATCCCTCTTTGTGAACCGGGAGAAATCCCGTGATTTGCAAAGAGGGCTAACTGATCCCAGTCAGTTGCCCTTAATGATGAACTTTATTTTTATCTGTCTTTTATTTATTTATCTGCTTCTAACTTTTCTTCTGTTCTTTGTTTTGCAGATAAAATTCCATGGAGTACTGGAGCAAGGGATAGAAGATGAAGAATTGAAGATTTAGAAACATACTCAGGATAGTTTTTATTTAAATTTAAATAAATGTAATATTGTTATTGTAAACATCTTGTAAACAAAAAACAATTATACAAATAATTTAAAAGATAAATAAAAAGTCCTTTTATTTGATTAATTCTTTTCTTCTCCAATTGTTTATTTATTATTTAAAATTCTTTAAATTATAATAAATGGAAAATAAATTCCAATCATTTAAATTCAGAATAGTAAATAATTAAATAAACATTTCTTCGGCATTAATCAATTAAACCTGGCGTTTCCAACATCTAAAGCAAAACAACAGTTAATCACAGCAATTGCCCAGACGTTTTTTTCCTTTTATGACTTTAATCAAACATTGCAAATTCAAACCCAATACATCCTTTCACTGATTTAATCACACAATGCGAATTCCATTCAAGTGCAATTTTTTTACTGATTAAGTCAAACAATGCGAATTCGAATCCAAATGCCTCAATCCACATCTCAGAATAACTTGACAAGCACTGTAGAGTTAGTCTTTCTAAAATCTGCGCACAAAAACCTAATTCTTGATTAAATGCCAAAGAAGCGTTCGCCTGATCGAAGTTGAGTCAAAATCAACCAAAACCCTAAGAAAACTGTATGAACTGTTCTGGAGCCATGAAAATCAATAAAACCCTAATTGTCTGACTGACGAGAAAAATCTGTTTGACCGATTCTTGAGCCAATCTGAAAAATTAGGAAACGCCTGAAGCTGTGATTTTTTGAGGAAAAATGCAAGGGCAAATTTTGGGGTACAACAGACAACCTGCCATTATTAGGGTTTAGAGTTTCTTTTTAGGGCTTTTCCTTTTAGGCAAAATCATGGCCAAAGATGGATACCACTGCATTCAAGAGATCAAACCCAATTGATCTGTGTAATTAGATTTGATTTATATTGCCTGGATATGATTTTTGAGATGCACAGGTTTGTAGCTAGGGCCTATGTCCGTGGGTAAAAGTCTTGTCTAAAACGACAGTCCCAGCGAGGAAGACGATGGCGTGTCCAAACCTGGTTAGCCAGTTTGAATCTCATGCATTTTATTTATTACACTGACTTTTCATTCTATATAATATATTATTTGTGTTTATATAAATGATTGAGTAGCTTGGTTCAGTGGCAAAGGGGAAGGGTTTGCAAGGTGCGCGTGTAGGAGGTCAGGGGTTCGATCCTTGCCTCCTACATAATATTTTTCTCAATATCTGTTTGCAGATTCAGTGGTTTCATCACATGTGCATACACCATACGCCTTCATATCATCATCATTGGATCAACCTGCATCCATATCTAGAGCCTCAAGTATGCAGGCACATGGTGGACCCTCTTGGCACAAACTCATGAGATCCAGCGTTGGTGATGGGCCAACCTGACTGGGACTGGAACAGAATTAAGCAACATCACCTCCAATTTGAGCCTACACCCCCTCAGGCTTAATTTCTCATATTTTCTAGTTTTTTTTTTATATTATTTTGTTTAATTATTTTTGTTAATCAATTTTTTATTTATAAAATCATAAAATAAAAATCACAAAAAATAGGGTAGTTTTTTTATATAAATTAATTTTTGTAAATAAATTAATTTCTTCAACTTTAATTTATTTTTCATTAATTAAAATCAATTAGAAATTAGGTTAAATTCAAATTTTTTTTCACAAAAATTCCAAAAATATTTTAATGATCAAATTAGGGTTTTTTTTTATGGTTTTAAACTTTTCCAGTTTTTATTCTCGCGCGTAATTACTTTTGCCGTACGATTATTTTTTATTATTAATGTAATTGCGCTCGGTTTGTAATAGATTAATTAGGGTTTATTATTTCTGCAAATTTACTTCCAGTCAATTCTTTATGTATCTGTCCAAAAGCCTTGTAATAACGTATGACTCTTTTTACTTTCTCGCTTTTATATCTTATGCTTGTATATAATTGTTAGCAACCTAGGCTTATATGCTTAATCAATCAATTGGTATATCACTTAATTGCAAGATAAGATATCTGAAAATAAACACTGTTGCACACTTGCACCCTTAGGGTATACCTCACTTGGTTGCCTCAGAAACAATGGTCATGTCCCTCGAACGTAGGGATATCTTAGCAAAGACCCTCAATTCAAAATTCATCATAAAGATCATAGTCCCTTACTGTCCCTCGAGTTGTCAACGAGAAATGATCTTATGATGATAGTCCCTTCGAAATGCTAAGGTATGCTTACATGTTGCCTTCAATGACCATTACGTCCCTTTCGATAGTCCCTGAACATCCAACGACTAGGGTTACCTACTCATTAGTAGTAGGATAACACGGTCTAAAGGACAAGAGGAAAATAACTCCTTTTTTCGAGTAGGTATATAACTGTTAGGTACTTGCTCAAAATAATCTTTTACACCATACACTTTCAAACATACTTTTCAAACAAAAGTTTTCAAAAACGCTTTATCAAACTCTTGAGGATTGATACAAGGGTTACCATAAAGTGAAACTCCGCACTAAGGCATTTTCAAAGCTTTTTCAAGACACACACAAAAGCAGTTTAAAAATGAGCAAGTACCTAAGAGCTTGTGGAAAACCACAGTTAGAAAGGGTGCTAACACCTTCCCTTTCTATAATCTACCCCCCGTACTCAGAAACATCTCGAAAAAGGTTTTATCTGTTCTTTTTCCCTTTTCCTTTGTTGGATAAAATAAAAGACGGTGGTGACTCTTGCTTACCGCGACATTTGCGAACAAAAAACGCAAAACCAGTAGTAACTAAAAAATACTTAGTTCTGTCACCGTATCACAGAACTGGCGACTCTGCTGGGGACCATAAAAAGTGGGGTTACCTTAGGATCTATGTCATTTTAATTGCTTCTTTAGCTTGTCTTGTTTGATTTACTTTTAAGGGTATCTGTTTGGGTTGTTTGGATCCTAAACCGGGATCGGGGAATTCCTTTTAGGTAAGTAGCAATAAACTGTGAGGGGGCTGTGTGGGGTATACCGACACGGTTGAAACAGTAGCTACGTTGATGCGATACTTTGGTATGCACCGGTAGCCCATGAGTAATCAAGGAGAATACGGGGCCGCTGCGTGGTATCATAAAGCGTCAACTGACCTTAGCACCTTAATTGACCAACTTGGCTTTTTAGGACGTAGTGAGACATCCGTCTTTGGTGTAAACCCAAAGTCGGTTGATACTCGTTGTTGCACTCATTGAAGTTTGACTCTTGAGTTTTGTTTGGTGGCAAGTCAATTGTCTATCAGAATAAAATTTGGGGGAAAGATCCGTGATATTGAGATTCCTTAGAACCTGGTTACTATATTTAGGACAAGTTAAACCAACCCAACTTCAAGAGGGTACTTACCTATAGAACCCATGCAAGCCTAAACCTAAGGCTAATTGTGTGACTTGTTTGCTTTCTTTGCCTAACAATTTAAACTCATTGCAGGGCTTTGTTTGTATTCCTTGCAGGACCTTGTTTGTATAAATCCAATAAATTGGTTTCTTACCATGAATTTTTGCTTGATGCATAACATACACATCATAGCATCATACCATGGCATTTCCTTAACCATTTCAAGGATCTCAAGGGCCTGTGATGTAGGTTATGATAAAGCAAACGTCTAGCAAGGGGCAAGGGGATTCATTTTCCTCTAGCCAACGCTGTCAAAAGACCAAAGTGACAACTTGAGTCAGGGGCTATGACCCACTTGATATGGTGAGCTTGACTCTCGTAGAAGGACTCTCAATGATACAAAGTTCTTCAATCAAAGCTGCAAAATTCAGCTTCTGACATTTTCTTGTTTACCCTGCGAGATCCTTGAAAACATTGCATACATATATCATACATATCATTGCATAAGCAGGTTTCAAAGAAGGTCTCTCATGTTCTCGCTGTTTATTTCAGCAATGGCTCTCAAACAAGACAATAGAGATCTCCAAACTCAAGAAGCTCAGTTCATGGAAATATTCCTGAACCTATCCAAGGGGCAGGAAGAGTTGAAAGCACTCCTCGCTGGGAACCTGGCCAAGAAAAATCCTGAAGACAATAAGGACGAATGGTTGGGACAATTGCAAGATGAGGTAGAAGCAATGAAAACCCAAATGTTGGGGGAAGATGGCTCTTATCCAAGGCCTAGCTCGAGGATAAGAAGAGCTGAGGGCCATTATAAACCAACTTCATCAAGACGGATACAACCGTATGAAGAAAATGGTCGAGGCTGAGGATCAGGTCGTTAATCAGCCCCTGATGAGACAAGGAGTTGGTTTGGTGAAGAGTGAACCTTTCCAAATTTCTGCTACATCACAAGCCCAACAACAATCTCACAAACTACAATGGGGTAATCAGCAAAAGCAAGACAAGCCCAAGAGACAATTCACCAGAATCAATATGTCACTAGCCCAAGCATTACAACACATGTTGAAGGCATAGTTGATTACGTTAAGGGCTCGTTTGCGAAATCTTAATACTTCAGCTCCTAGTTACCACCCCTACGAAAGGTGTGCATACCATCCTGATAGTCCTGGAAATGATACGAATGACTATTAGGCATTGAAAAATAAGATTCAGAACCTGATCAATAAAGAAGTATTGGAGTTCACACAAGGTGATCAGACTAAATTCTTCTGCTATCCCTCTAAGGCACGCCATCTGAAGTGACAAAATCAGACAAGGAGGCTTTCGTTCATTAGAATTTTCAATTTGTAATGTTATTTTGATTGTTTGAACATTTATTCATATCAAACCTTGTTATTTCATCATTGCATTGCATATGTTTGTCTTGAATCAATTCATTCATATTCAGTATTTCAAAACTGCTTTCTTACTTCCTTTTGTGATATTCAACTCTTGATTAAAAGCTCTAAGCCTTTAGAGGGAGGATGACGAGAACGACACCACAATCTCTACAGTATGCGTTTGAATAGACCTTGCTGACGATGTACAGGCGTTGTTTTAAATCCCAAACAGTGGAGTTATAAGGAAGATAATCCCTAGTCAACCCCTTTGAGCCAAGGAAGTAGGAGTTTTTCTTTTCACAAGTTAAGACCCTTAATGATAACCTGGGGCAGGGTAGATTCTCAGTTAATTCAGATGCGCCTTCAGTCACAATCTTATGCTTCATACACAACGAATGGCATCGAAGACGTCCTTCCAAATCAAAAGGCAGTGATGGTTCCGCATAATCATTAAAATAGCCTGTCATTATTTTTCAAAAAAAAAGAAAAAGAAAAGCCCGCTAAGTCAAAACCTATGAAGGAGACTTAGGAGAAAAAACAGGGGCATCCCGCTGACTGTAAATCACCAAAGAAAAAGTTCAAGAAAAAGAAGGGATAACGAAAACCAAAAAAGAGGTTATTACAAATCCTCGACAAAAAAAAGAGATTACAAAAATGACTGCCTCTTCTAAATAAACTTTCAGTATCCGAACCATCATCGGAGCATCAAGGACAAGATTCCAGACTCAATCGGGACCTAAACGCGCAATTAACTAAGCATAGGACTGAAGAACATCACGAATAAAATTTTATTCTTTATCTTTTGCAAGGAGCGCGTGTAGGAGGTCAGGGGTTTGATTCCTGCCTCCTACATAATATTTTTCTCAATATCTGTTTGCAGATTCAGTGGTTTCATCACATGTGCATACACCATACGCCTCTATATCATCATCATTGGATCAATCTGCATCCAAATCTAGCAACTCAAGCATGCAGGCACATGGTGAACCCTCTTGGCACAAACTCATCAGATTTAGCGCTGGTGATGGGCCAACCCGACTGGGCCTTGAACAGAATTCAGCAACATCACCTCCAATTTGGGCCTACATCCCCTCAGGCTTAATTTCTCATCTTTTCTAGTTTTTTTTTTGAATTTTTATTACTTTGTTTAATTATTTTTGTTAACAATTATTTTAATAAAATCATAAAATCAAAATCACAAACAAAATTAGGTTAGTTTTTTTTATATAAATTAATTTTTGTAAATAAATTAATTTCTTCAACTTTAATTTATTTTTTATTAATTAAAATCAATTATAAATTAGGTTAAATTCAAATCTTTTTTCACAAAAAATCCAAAAATATTTTAATGATCAAATTAGGTTTTTTTTAGGGTTTTAAACTTTTTCCAGTTTTTATTCTCGCGCGTAATTACTTTTTCGTACGATTATTTTTTATTATTGATGTAACTGCGCCCGGTTTGTAATAGATTAATTAGGGTTTATTATTTTCGCAAATTTACTTTCAGTCAATTCTTTATGTATTTGTCCAAAAGCCTTGTAATAGCATAAGACTCTTTTTACTTTCTCGCTTTTATATCTTATGCTTGTATATATTTTTTAGAAACCTAGGCTTGTATGCTTAATCAATGAATCGGTAGATCACTTAATTGTAAGATAAGATATCTGAAAACAAACACTGTTACACACTTGCACCCTTAGGGTATACCTCACTTGGTTGCCTCAGAAATAATGGTCATGTCCCTCGAACGTAGGGATATCTTAGCAAAGACCCTCAATTCAAAAGTCGTCATAAAGATCATAGTCCCTTACTGTCCTTCGAGTTGTCTACGAGAAATGATCTTATGATGATAGTCCCTTTGAAATGCTAAGGCATCCTTACATGTTGCCTTCAATGACCATTGCGTCCCTTTCGATAGTCCCTCAACATCCAACGACTAGGGTTACCTACTCATTAATAGTAGGATAACACGGTCTAAAGTATAAGAGGAAAATAACGCCTTTTTTGAGTAGGTAGATAACTGTTAGGTACTTGCTCAAAATAATCTTTTACACCATACACTTTCAAACATACTTTTCAAACATACTTTTCAAACAAAAGTTTTCAAAAATGCTTTATTACACTCTTGAGGACTGATACAAGGGTTACCATAAAGTGAAACGCCGCACTAAGGCATTTCCAAAGCTTTTTCAAAACACACATAAAAGCAGTTTAAAAATGAGCAAGTACCTAAGAGCCCGTGGAAAACCACGGATAGAAAGGTTGCTAACACCTTCCCTTTCTATAATCTACCCCCCATACTTAGAAACATCTCGAAAAAGGTTTTTTCTGTTCTTTTTCCCTTTTCCTTTATTGGATTAAATAAAAGACGGTGACGACTCTTGCTTACCGCGACATTTGCAAACAAAAAATGCAAAAAAAGTAGTAACTAAAAAACAGTCAGTTCTGCCACCTTATCAAAGATGGCTTCGTTGAAAGATGCTAAAGTTGTTATAGAAGAAGGTGGTTGTACTACTTGGGGCCAGCTTCCTGACATTCCATATAAATTATACAAATTTTGTTTGAGTTTCACTACAGAAGGTCAAAGGGCTGTTCGTTGCGCTCGTGCTGGAAGACTTCCATTTCATGTCAGCAACAACAAAGTCAACACTATAGAAGATGTTGATAGTGATTATGACCTTGACAGCTACATCTTTCCTACCATTGGTAACAGACCCAACAACTGGAAGACTCAAGATATTATCTCTATCTCCTTTAGTCAGGAGAAATAACTTCATTTTTGTTTTATTTCTATGGTTATGTAATTTTTAAACAATGACTTTAAGCCTTGTGTCTTACCCGAGGCACAATGGCTCGTTTGTTAAGGGTTGTCATTTCAAACATATTTGCATTTAGTAAAGCATTGGACATGTTGCATTCAAATTTTGCGCTCTCTGTCTTTCTTTTACTTTTTATCACTTTCAAATAGCTATGTGTTCTTACACACACCCACACCACAAATTGCAGATCAACATCCACTATGGATCCCATTGATAACGATTATGCTATTGCCATTTATTACTTTGAAAATCTGATCTACCAAGCCGAGGACGAAGGTGAGGAAGATTGCGAAGTATCGGGAGAACTTGTCAGAATGTTATTTTAAGAGGAAAAGGCTATACAACCGCATGAAGAAACAATCGAGGTTGTAAACTTGGGTTCTGAAACAGACAGAACAAAAGTCAGGATAGGTGCACACTTGGAGAACAATGTCAAGAACAGGTTAATTCAGGTGTTGCATGAATATGTTGAGATCTTCGCTTGGTCATACGAAGACATATCGGGGCTCGATATTGATATTGTAGTTCACCATCTACTGATGAAATAAGGTTGTGCTCCGATAAAACAGAAGGCTCGTCGCATGCGTCCCGAGATGTCAGAAAAGATCAAGGTTGAGGTTATGAACAATTCAATGCATGTTTCTTGGCTGTTATATCATATCCTCAATGGGTTGCAAATTTTGTTCCAGTACCGAAGAAATATGGAAAACTACGTATGTGTGTAGATTACAGGGATCTGAACAGGGCGATTCCCAAGGATGACTAACCACTTCCATATATTAATGTTTTGGTTGACAACACCGCTCAACATAAAGTATTCTATTTCTTGGATGGTTTCTCAGGGTATAATCAGATCCAAATGGCACCTGAAGACATGGAGAAAACTACCTTCATCACATAGTGGGGCACTTTCTGCTACAAGGTTATGCCTTTTGGGTTAAAGAACGCTGGTGCAACATATCAGCATGCCATGGTAGCTCTGTTCCATGACATTATTCATCACGAGATAGAGGTCTACATCGACGATATGATAGCCAGATCTCAGGCTGAAGAGGAACATCTTGACCATTTGCACAAGCTGTTTGAGATACTGAAGAAGTACAAGTTGAGGTTGAATCCGAACAAGTTCACTTTTGGGGTAAGATCCGGTAAACTCCTAGGTTTCGTTGTTAGTGGTAAAGGTATTGAAGTTGATCCCGCCAAGGTCAAATCTATTCAAGAAATGTCCGCTCCCCGTAATGAGAAGGAAGTCATAGGTTTCTTAGGACATCTTAATTATATTGCCCAATTCATTTCTCATTTGACTGCTACTTGTGAGCTGATCTTTAAGTTGCTAAAGAAATATCAGGTAGTAAAATGGAGAGAGGATTGCCATATAGCCTTTAACAAGATAAAGGAGATCCTATAAGAACCTCTGATTATGATGCCTCTAGTTGAAGGAAGACCTCTAATCATGTATCTAAGAGTGTTAGAGAATACAATGAATTGTGTATTGGGCCAGCATAACGAGTCTAGTCGAAAAGAGTATGCAATATACTATCTTAGCAAAAAGTTTACCGACTGTAAAACAAGATACTCACTGCTCGAGAAAAATTGTTGCACTTTGACATGGGCTACTTTCTGACTAAGACAATATATGTTGACTCATACTACCTTGTTGATCTCTAAAATGGATCCCATCAAATACATATTCGAGAAACCCGCTCTCTCTGAAAGAATAGCCCGGTGGCAAATGGTCTTGACAAAATACGACATTTGGTACACCACTCAGAAAGTAATCAAAGGAAGTGTACTGGCGGATCATTTGGCTCATCAACCCATAGACGACTACCAATCTTTGAATTTTGAGTTCCCAGACAAGAATATCACACTGGTTACAAATTATGAAGAACCTGGACCGTATGAAGGACCTGAGCCAGGATTCTGATGGACTATGGTTTTCGACAGAGCTTCTAACGCACTTTGTAATGGAATTTGTGTTGTGATTATCTCTCCCAAGGGTTGTCATACGCCCTTCACTACCAAAATTTTCTTTGACTGTACCAACAACATGGCCGAATACGAAGCATGCATCATGGGTATCAAAGCTGCTATTGATATGAGAATCAAGTTCTTGGATGTATATGGGGACTCAGCCCTGGTAATCAGTGAGATAAAGGGATAATGGGATATAAAGCATCCGAATATCATTCCTTATAGAGAGCATGTGCTGATCTTAATTCCATACTTTGAGGAAATTGCTTTTGAACATATTCCACGAGAAGAGAATTAGTTGGCAGACGCGCTGGCTACTATATCATCTATGTTCAAAGTCAGATAGGAAAATGAAGCTCCTCGAATTACTATTGAAAGGCTAGACGAACTAGCATATTCCTACGAGGGTGACACTGGCGGGGTAGAAGAGAAGCATTGGTTTTATGAAGTGAAGAGATACCTTGAGGCTCAAGAATACCCTGAGGGAGCATCTATCAATGACAATAAATTCTTACGGAGGTTCTCCGCTAAGTTCTTCCTGAGAAACATAATTCTATACAAGCGCAACCATGATTCGACTCTGCTTCGTTGTATGGACAAGAAGGAAGCAGAGAAAATTATGGAAGATATGCATGAAGGTATCTTCGGTACTCACTCCAGTGGACATACTATGGCTAATAAGATTCTGAGAGCAGGTTACTATTGGTCGACTATGGAAATTGATTGCCACCACCACTCAAGAACTTGTCACAAATTCCAAATCTATGCCGAAAAAGTACATGTGCCTTCACTCCCTATGAATGTCTTGACTGCTCCTTTGCCATTTGCAATGTGGGGAATTGATATGATTGGAGAAATCAAACCTACCGCTTCTACGAACACCGTTTCATCCTTGTCGCCATTTATTACTTTATGAAGTGGGTCGAAGCAGCCTTGTTTTTGTCCGTTACTAAGAATGTGCTCTTCTGATTCATTAGGCATAACCTTGTCTGTCGGTATGGCATCCTCGAGAGAATTATCACAGACAATGGTACCAACCTCAACAACACCATGATCATGGAACTCTGCACGCAGTTCAAGATCAAACACCATAATTCTTCTCCATATCTACCGAAGATGAATGGCGCAATGGAAGCGACCAATAAGAACATCAAGAAGATTATGCAGAAAATGGTTGTGACCTGCAAAGACTGGCATGCGATGTTACCATTTGCTCCTCACGGCTACCTCACTTCAACATGAACATCAAATAGGGAAACCACATTCTCTCTGGTCTACAATATGGAAGTTGCCATACCTGTCGAAGTTCAAATTACTTCTCTAAGGATCATGAAAGACGCGAGTTTAGACGAAGACGAGTGGATTCGGACTATGATGGACCAGTTGAATTTGATTGACGAGAAAAGTCTTACGGCTGTCTATCATGGTCAAATGTACCAGAAGCATATAATCAAAGCCTTTAATAAGAAAGTCAAGCATCGAGTATATCAGGTTGGTGACTTGGTAATAAAGCGCATCATCTTACCACAGGGTGACCCCATGGGCAAATGGACTCCCACTTATGAAGGGCCATTTGTAATTAAGACAATATTTTGGGGCGGCGCTATGATACTTACCACCATGGACGGTGAAGATTTTTTGCACGCTGTGAACGCGGACATAGTCAAAAGATACTACGCATGAAAATGACCCGCTAGGTTGACTGGCCTAGGAAAAAATAAGGGCATCCCGGCAAACCAAAAGGGTTCGGGAAAACATTAGGGATATATATATATATATATATATATATATATATATATATATATATATATATATATATATATATATATATATATATATATATATATATATATATATATATATATATATATATATATATATATATATATATATATATATATATATATATATATATATATATATATATATATATATATATATATATATATATATATATATATATATATATATATATATATATATATATATATATATAAAGATTGTACACCCGACAAGTCGAAAACCTGAAAAGACGGCTTGGGCAAAAAAGGGTATCCTGGTGGACTGAAAACCCGAAAGGGAGGTCCAGGAAAAAGTTAGGGATTAAAGCACATGACTATGTTCCGTTGGATCACTTACAACCAGCTTTACTATCAACGTCAAGTTCAAATGGTAGAAATCAATACAGTCAACTTCGTCCGACAGTAAGGGATGAGATGCTCGAAGACATAAGGGGAAATAGGAGAGCTGAAACCCGACAAGATAATTTACACATAGCTATATGTTTTGTTGTTACTTTGTACTCCTTTCATTGTTCGACGATTTCCTCTTACAAGTATTTCTGTCTCTTTCTACTAAAATCGCCTGTTTATAGGCAAATTATCAATATAAATACAAATTCAAAATTTAAATTTTTGTTTTACTTTTTCTGTTTTGTTTGCAAAAACGTCCAATGACTAAATTGAATGAACATATGCATATGAATATGATTACTGTTAAGAAATATATGCATAAAGGAAGGAATAAGCATTTACTCAAGAATCTAGGAGTTGGGATAATGTTAAAGTCGTCTACAATTCACCACAGAGGAATCCCTATAGAACAACTTCTATGGGATTGTCCCCACACAGTCATCGTCACAAACTCGACACATTCCCCCACAAGTCCAATATGCTTTCAAGACAGAAACTGGGGCATTTTCCAGCAATTAACCTAATTACACTCACCAGTAGACCCCCCTAGCGGATAAAGGAGTATGATCTTTTCCCCGATAATGTCGCTAACCTACATAATGCCAATCCTCATCAGAGATTATATCATCAGAACAGTTCATAGAAATTCTTTTCCACAACTGATTTTATTTCTCCAACATTGTAAAATCCCCTGCAGAATTCTCTTCCTCCAGCAAGGTTCATTTCCTCAGCAGAGTATTCCGCAGCAGTTTATTTCTCCACCAGGGTTTATTTCCCCAACATGGTTTATTTCCCCAACATAATGAAGTCTCCCCAGCTTGAGTCTATTCCTCTGACTACTACGAATCACCGACCATATTCTCTCCTCCAACAAAGGGTAATTCAGGTTGCTATCCCCAGAGAGTTACTACGGAATTTGAAACTGGAACCGATATCGTTAAACCTTATCCTCCCCAGACAGTACCTCAGAAGGTTATCCATCTCTTTTATCCCCAGTCAGGGTATATAAGAATTAAATTCCCCAGTAGAGCAATAAACGACCAATGTTCATGAACTCTTCTATTCCCCAGCAGAAATCAATGTTCCCCAGCGGAGTATCCTCAAACAGAAAGCAGGAATTCCCAGCGGAAACATTCTAAACAAATATTGAATATTACACATATTCTTCATCTCCATCAACAGCCTGGGATATATTTCCCCCAATCAAAGATGTTATACAAAGCTACCAATATGCTTCAATGACATTTAACATTCATACATCATTTACAAATATCATAGCATATGCATACGAAACGCATATTGCACACTCTCATTTATTTTGAGAACATCATTACGCATTGCATTTCATACATCATGGCATTTCATACATATAACTCTTTATATTTTAAGGTAAAGTTTATAAACAGGAGAATATCATCAATAATTTTCAAAATAGGTCGCAGATTAATTCCTGAAACTAGACAGGGAAACTATCTGTATAACCAGACACAGATTAATTCCTGAAGCAAGACAGGGAAACTATCTGAAAAAAAATTGTAGATCAATTCCTGAAACAAGACGCAACGACTATCTACATGAATAGTGTGATACGGTGGGAGAACTGACTTGAGATTTTTGCGTTTGATCGCAAATGTTGCGGTTAGCAAGAGTCGCCACCGACTTTTCTTTTATCCAAAAGGAAAGGTGAAAAAGCACAGGAAAGACCTTTGAGATTATTTCTTGAGTTCGGGGGGTAGATTATGAAAATGGAAGGTGTTAGCAACCTTTTCATCCATGGTTTTCCGTGGGCTCTTAATTACTTACTATATCACTTTCTTTTGTTGTTTTAAATTGTGCTTGGTGTGGTTTTTGAAAGTATTTTGTAAAAGAGGCCATTTGTTTAGTAAATCTTTGTAATGATTCTCGTTCCTAAGAATGTATACGAAGATGTTTGTCTTTTTGGAAATGTTTTCAATTTTGTAAGATGTTTGGAAATGTGTGTGTTTGTTTTGAAAATAGCAAGTATATTTGTTTTGAAATGGAGCAAGTAACTAAAAGTAATCTACCTACTCAAATGTCTTTCTTGTTCATTTTCGTTTCCTTTGACATTGTTGTCTTACCATTGTTTTGGTAAGCAACCCTATCTTTGGATGTAAACGGGACGGGCGTGGGTCATCGTATAGCCATGATTAGCAATGTTGCAAAGTATCTTAGCATTTTTTGAGGGACTAAGATAATTTTTTGTAATGAAACTTTGAATAGCGTCATCGAGGGACTATGATCTTATATTTGTTTAATTTACTAAGATACCTTACATGCGTAATATAACCATTTTGTATAAGGCAACCAAGTGGAGTAGCCATAGGGGTGCTTGTTTGCAAGTGTGTTATTTTCATGCTTGATTTTGTCTTGGATTAGGGTTTTCTATTTGATTGGTTTTATCTTGCCATACAAACCCTAATTGCTAGTATATTATATAAAAAGCGATAAATTGTGAAATTTAAAGATTATTACGCTATTACAACACTTTGTGGGAGGGTATACAATTGATGAATGGAGATTGCAATAATATAAACATAATTAATCTATTACAACCAAATTGAATTTATACAAGTACTGGAATAAATAATGTACAAGATAATTTAAATATGCAAAGATATGTATAAATGCAAAAGAAGATTTTGTTTGATTTTTTACATGGAAAAAGTTTTAACCTAAACCTAGTAAATAAATCAAGAATATCTCAAATTAATTAAGAAAGGAAATTATTTTTTTAGAGAAAAGTTTTTAATAAACCCTAATTCTAATTTACCAAAAGGAATAAATTTCTTTGAGAAAAAAATAAGTATTTTTGCATTTTTTTTTGTCTTGAAAAATAATATATGGTATTTATGAGGTATTTGGTCTTTTTGTATTAAAGTAATATGTTTAATAAATATATATATATATATATATATATATATATATATATATATATATATATATATATATATATATATATATATATATATATATATATATATATATATATATATATATATATATATATATATATATATATATATATATATATATATATATATATATATATATATATATAAAATGTATATCAAACTAATTATAATTTAATTTACAAGTTTATTAAACAAAGATAGTATATAACTTAAATAAAAAATATTTTTTTATGAGAAAATAAAATAAAATAAAACAAAATATAATTTCTTTATCAATTTTATATTTTTATGATTTTTTTTATTATTAATAAAATATTATTAGGAAAGTAAAATGAAAACAAAATAAATAAATAAATGATAAAGGGCCAGGGGTGCTGCAAGCAAATAGGAGGCATGAGATTAGAAAAAACATAAGGCCTAATGTCTAGAAGCCCACGCTGCAAAAAAAAAAAAAATATAAAATGGAAAAAATATGAAAAAAAAACTGCAAAAGGCAGCGCCAAGGCTCGAACCCGTGAGCTAGGGCATTTTTGTGCACTGTCTTACCACTGGGGTGGCTGTACATCTGTTAGTTTAAATGAAAACACAAATACATAACACAAAACATTGTCTTGCCCTGTACTTCATCTTCAACCTCTAGCCAGCCGGACCCCCTTTAAATTTTTCATTTCTCAACAAAAATGGAAAGTGATAACATGAACATTATAGCATTTTACCTCACGATTCTAACCATGTGCATAACTAAAACTATAAGTCCAAGATCAGAGAGAATTTTATTGGCCCTAATTCTTAACCTAATTTTTTTAGAAACTTCTAACTTAAAATTCTCTAAACTCAAGCCAAATAAATGCAAGCTATGGATATGTACAGCTTCATAGCAATGATGTCTACATTCTATATTCACAAATGGAAAGCTAACTATGCATGTATTAAGAGTTAGAAAAATAGAAAACTCACCTTGAAAATGGAAATCGTGTTTTTAAAATGAGCTTGCTTTAGGATGCTGTGATGATCAGGTTAGCTTCCTTGAACCTCTAGGAAGCTAATGCAATGCTTAGCTTGTCTTGAGGGTGGCTGGAATGGTCTAGAGAAGTCCACCTGTGTTGCTCTATTTTTGAACTTCAACAATGGGGAAGATGGATTTACAATGATGTTTCAGGGTGTGGGATGGTTTACTTGTAAGGTGAGGAAGCTTGGGAAAGCAAAAGGCTTGAAAACGCACGAGTGAAATGGAAGATTCAGTTCACAAGTCAGAAATGACAAGTTTGGAGGCTTGGTATGCAACTTCTGATTCTAGGGTGTTTCAAGGCTTGGGCATTCGTGGATTTTGTTGCAAAATGATGGCTTTATATAGAGCAAAAGGTTGGAGGACTTGTGCTTGCTCAGAAGTACAAGATCACATGTCTTGCTATATTTCTTGTTTTTTAAGCAAGTGTGAGAAGTGACTTCTTAAGGCATGATTCTGATCTTGTAGGGTGGATTGAAGCTTTAAACATGTTTTTATCAGGTTTAGAGGCTTGGTTTGTGCAGAAAGAACAAGTCCAAGGCTCAAGAAATGGAAAAATGCAAAAAGCATGCTTTTCCAAAATGGCAATGTTGCCTTTCTTCCAAAAATGGCTATTTTCTTATATAATGCATTGAATGCTTAGCTTTAGGGCATGAAACCTTATGCAATCCATTAATGGTGGAGTGAAAAACAAGTTTGAGGCCTAAAAAGTGAAGATTGTACAGCCAATTTGCAAATTTGAAAACTTGTACTTCATGAAAATGACCTATAATCAATGTGATAAAACCCTAACTTCCTCTCTTCGATTCTCCCTGCTCAAGAATGATCTCAAGGAGTTATTTTACATTTTGGAAATCTTGTAATGTGCTCTACAACCCATATTTGAAATGCTTTTGAAAATTCCTCTTGGAACTAGGTGAAAAGTTACCATGAAGTTAGGTAAAAAACCTGCCTAACTAGGGCAAAATTTCACTATGTTATTTTAGTTCATGAGCATGTTTTCACAAAATTATATATTGAGATCCAAGCATCTTTAGGAGAAATTGTGTGAAGAAAAGTTGTAGATTTCATGGATATCTACAACTTTCATGTTGCGAACTTCCTTTGAATCATTTTGTATCATGGTGAAAATTTGGCCTAAAGTTGAGAAAAAGTAAGAAATTTTCTATACTTAGAAAAATTTCTAAGTTAAGAAATTTCAAATTTCAAAACAAGATCTTAAATCCTTGATTTCTTGATGAAAAAGTTTCACATTTTGACATGTTTTGATGAATTGTGATTCTTGGCACTTGAATTTGACCAAAAAGTCAAAGTTTGACTTTTCAGTGCACAATTGACTTTTGATCAGCTGACTGAAAATTTCATCTGTCAATCCAATGGATTAGCAATGTTTTAAACCATGTCATTAGGTAAATATGATGCAATTGAACTCTTAAGATCATGCTTTAAACCAATTGACCATTTGCTAAGTCAAAAATCAGAAATTGCCTCTTCTCAGTCAAAACCCTAATTTTGACCATTTTGCCCTTTAGGTGATTTGATCAAATTTCTTGAGGAATTATGGTCCAAACTTGATCAAATGATACATATGAGTCTAAGATGTTGATGTGGATCAAAAATTATAAAAGTTTGTTGAAAATTGGCCATGGTTGACTTTTTCCCCAATACAGCTGATTTTTAGATCAACTGTCCAATTGATTAATCAAAAGTGTGATTCAAGGCTTGAAACTTGACATGAGTAATATTAGGGGTCTATAATGATCCTTGAAAGTCATATGAAGCATTTATGGTCCAAAAATCCTTGTGCAAACTCAAACCCTAATTTTGGTCATCAGTGCATGAGGAAGTGTCTTGAGCTGGTCAAACCCTAATCCAGTCTTGAGTCAAAGAAATCTTGTGAGGAAATACTTGATAAGTGACAGGGAAAATTTTGGGGTACAACAGTTTCCTCTGTTCAATCTTGTTAAACCTGAAGAGTTAGACTGACGAGTTTTGCCATTCGTTACTCGAAGGTGGAAGATGATTGGACACTAGAGTGTCCATAAATTTGCACTCGATGATGTGATGATAGAAGGAATGGGCATACAGATGCCATTTGGAGAGGTGATAGAAAGATGTAGGAGATGGGCTTAAAGATGCCATCTGAGAGTGATTGTTGAATTGTGATTTGTAAGTTGGAAGAATGAGTATCAGAATGGAGTCTGTGTCTAGAGCGTCTCTGTACTGTATCTGAAATTCGAATCCGAATGAATATCAGAATGGAATTTGTGTTTGGAGCGTATCCGTATTGTATTTGAAATTCGAATCTGAATCAGTATCAGAATGACATCCGTATTTGGAGCGTATCTGTATTGTATCTGAAAGTTGAATCTGAATGAGTATCAGAATGGCATCCGTATCTAGAGCGTATATGTACTGTATCTGAGAGTTGAAAGAGTTTCATGATGGCATCCGCGTCTGGAGCGTATCTGAAATGTATCAAAAGGTTGAATCTGAATGAATATCAGAATGGCATCCGTATATGGAGCATATCTGTACTGTATCTGAGAGTTAAATGAGTTTCAGGATGGCATCCGCGTCTGGAGCGTATCTGAACTATATCTGAAAACATTGAACATTGTTAATGGTAGCTGTTAACCTTATCCTGAAAAGGGTAAAATGTTAGATTAAAATGCCAAGTCATGATACATGAAATGTATGCATAATGGGATTATGTTGTATGCATTTGTGTTTATCAATGTTTATGATATATGAATGCGATGTATGCGTATGTGAGTTGATTTGCTGCACTACTGTTGGGTTGAGGAAAATAAATCCCTGACTGCTGCTGAGGATATATAAGTCTTCATGCTTTGAAGTCAAAGTGTTGATGAATTCTTTTCGAGAGAAATAAACTCTATTGTAAGGGCAATGCCATGTACTATTTTTAGAATCTATTGGGGGAGTCTTGAGAAATTTGACAACTTCTACTGGGGATCAATAATTTGAAATTTTGTTCCGCTGGGGATTCAAACAACGTACTGTAGGGGGTTACTTATGGAATAGCCTAAAGACATTTCTCTATCCTTTCAACCTATCAGTAATTGCCTCTTTTCATTTCGTTTATTTGTAAATAGTAATTATGTTCAAATACATATGCTCAAAAATGAATCATTGGACGTTTTTGTAAACAAAACACAAGTGTCAAGAAAAGACAAATAGTTTTTCCACTTTCAAAGGAATATTTTATATTGACTTTGAATAAGTATTTTTTGTACAAGGAGACAAAAATTCTAGTAAGAGAATGCTACCGTAAAAAAATGAAAATTTTGATACAAAGAAAAGATAGCTATGTGCACAAAAATCCCATGGGGTTTCCATTATGCTATAGCCTTCGTATCTCCGAGCATCTTGTCTATTTGTTGCCTCGTCCGAAGATGATTAAATTGATCAGAACCTCTGAGTTTGTTAGTTGAAGCCAAAGTTTATCCGTAAAGTGATCCAACGGAACATAGTCATACGCTTTAATTCCCTAACTTTTTGCCTGGACCGCCCTTTCGGGTTTTCAGTGTACCGGGAAACCCTTTTTTGCCCAAGTTGCCCTTTCAGGTTTTCAACTTGCCAGGTGTACAATTTTTTTTTTGATTTATCCCTAATTTTTTCCCGAACCTTTTTGGTCCGCCGGGATGCCCTTGTTTTTCCTAGATATGTCAACCTAGCGGGTCTCTTATGCGTAGTATCTTTTTACTATGTTCGCGTTCGTAGGGTGTGGCAGGTCGTCTCCATCCATGGTGGTTAAGATCATTGCACCACCAGAGAAAATGTTTTTTATCACAAATGGTCCTTCATAGGTAGGAGTCCATTTGCCCCAGGGATCACCTTGTGGCAAGATGATGTGTTTGATCACTAGATCTCCAACTTGATACACTTGGTGTATGACCTTCTTGTTGAAAGCCTTGATCATCCGTTTTTGATACATTTGACCATGGCAAACAGCAGTAAGTCTCTTCTCATCAATCAAGTTCAGTTGATCAAGTCGAGTCTGGATCCAATCGTCTTCATTTAGTCTGGCATCCTTCATAATCCTTAGAGAGGGGATCTGGACCTCGATAGGCAAGACAACTTCCATGCCGTAAACCAAAGAATAAGGTGTTCCTCGGTTGATGTGCGAGCCGTGGTACGATATCCGTGGAGAGAGAATGATAAAATCTCATGCCAGTCTTTGTATGTGATTGTCATTTTCTGAATGATCTTTTTGATGTTCTTATTTGCAGCTTCGACAGCACCATTCATCTTCGGCCGATAGGGAGAAGAATTGTGATGCTGAATCTTGAATTGCTCGTACAATGCGGTGATCATAGTGTTGTTGAGATTTGTACCATTGTCAGTGATGATCCTTTCCGGGATACCATATCGGCAAATGAAATTTTGCTTGATGAAGCGGGTAACAACGTTCTTGGTAATGGAGGCGAAACAGGTTGCTTCAACCCACTTTGTAAAATAGTCAATGGCCACTAGGATGTAGCGGTGTCCATTGGAGGTTGTTGGCTTAATTTTCCCTATCATATCTATTCCCCACATAGTGAAGGGCCAAGGAGCCGTCAAGACATTCAGAGGAACCAGAGGTACATGCACCTTGTCAGCATAAATTTGACACTTATGGCAGGTTCGAGAGTGTTGATAACAATATGCTTCCATGGTAGACCAGTAATAGCCTCCCCGTAGGATTTTCTTTGCCATCGTATACCCACTGGAATGGGTTCCAAAAGTGCCTTCGTGTAATTCAGCCATGATCCTTCCAGCTTCAACCTTTTCTACGCACCGAAGCAATACAGAGTCATGATTGCATTTGTATAGGATGCCATTACTAAGGAAGAACTTAGCAGAGAACCTCCTTAAGAACTTTTTATCATTGATTGAAGCTCCTTCTGCATATTCTTGAGCCTCGAGATACCTCTTGACTTCGTGAAACCAAGGCTCGTCCACTACTTCTTCAGTATTAATCTCGTGACAATGTGCTGGTTCATCCATTCGTTCAATGGTGATCTGGGGAGCCTCGTTATCCCAATTAAGTTTAAACATAGATGACATTGTGGCTAGAGCGCCTGCTAGCTGATTTTCTTCTCGTGGGAAATGCTCGAAGGTAATCTTCTCAAAATGTGGTAGCAATGTCAAAACATGTTCTTTGTAAGGGATAAGGTTAGGGTGTTTGGTGTCCCATTTCCCCTTTGATCTGAATGATGACCAAGGCTGAGTCTCTGAATACATCCAATGATTTGATCCCCAAGTATATGGCAGCTCTGAGACCAAAGATGCACGCTTTGTATTCTGCGATGTTGTTCGTACAATTGAAGAAAAGTCTGGCAGTAAAGGGAGTATGACACTCTTCTGGAGATATGAGTACATCACCGATACCATTACCAAGTGCATTGGATTCTCCATCAAAGAACAGGGTCCATCGGGATCCTTGTTCAGGTCCGTCATATGGCCTGATTTCTTCGCAGTTGTCTAATGTCATAATGTCTTCATTCGAGAATTCAAACTTCATGGACTGATAGTTTTCTACAACTTGGTGAGAAAGGTGATCATCTAGCACACTTACCTTTATAGCTTTCTGGGTAGTATATTGTATGTCGTACTCTGTCAGGATGATCTGCCATCTAGCTATTCTCCCAGAAAGAGCAGGATTCTCGAAGATGTATTTTATCGGATCCATTTTGGATATTAACAAGTTAGTATGAGTCAACATATACTGTCTTAGCCGACGAGCAGCCCATGCAAGAGCGCAACAAGTTTTCTCGAACAGTGAATATCTGGTTTCACAATCGGTAAACTTTTTGCTCAGGTAGTAAATAGCGTGCTCTTTTCGGCCAGACTCATCATACTGCCCCAATACACACCCCAATGAGTTTTCTAAAACAGTCAGATACATAATCAACAGTCTTCCCTCGACTGGTGGCATCAACACAGGAGGCTCTTGCAAGTATTCTTTGATTTTGTCAAAAGCAACTTGGCACTCATCATTCCATTTAACTACTTGATCTTTCTTCAATAGTTTGAAGATTGGATCACAAGTAGCTGTCAGGTGAGAAATGAATCTGGCAATATAATTCAAACGTCCCAAGAATCCTCTGACTTCCTTCTCAGTACGAGGAGCAGGCATTTCTTGTATTGCTTTAACTTTGGCAGGATCGACCTCAATACCTTTGTTACTAACGAAAAAGCCTAGGAGCTTACCAGGCCGTACCCCAAATGTGAACTTGTTTGGATTCAACCTTAGCTTCTACTTCTTCAGTCTCTCAAACAGTTTTTGTAAGTGATCAAGGTGCTCTTCTTCTGTTTAAGACCTGGCTATCATATCGTCTACGTAGACCTCTATTTCGTGATGTATCATGTCATGAAATAAAGTTACCATGGCGCATTGATAGGTTTCCCCAGCGTCCTTTAGTCCAAATGGCATCACCTTGTAGCAGAATCTGCCCCAGTGTGTGACAAAAGTTGTTTTCTCCATGTCCTCAGGCGCCATTTTGATTTGGTTGTAACCTGAGAATCCGTCCATGAAGGAAAAAACTTTGTGTTGTGCCGTATTGTCAACTAGGATATCAATGTGGGGGAGTGGAAAATCATCTTTAGGGCTCGCCCTATTCAAATATCTGTAGTCCACACACATTCGTACTTTGCCGTCTTTTTTAGGTACGGGAACAATGTTGGCAACCCATTGAGGGTAGGAAGTGGCATCCAAGAATCCAACATTGAATTGCTTCATAACCATTGCTTTAATCTTTTCTGACATATCAGGTCTCATGCGGCGAACCTTTTGTTTTACTGGAGGACAATCTTCTCTTGTAGGCAAACGATGTACCACAATGTATGTATCAAGTCCTGGCATGTCTTCATATGACCAGACAAAGATTTCAACATAGTCATGTAACAACTGAATCAGACGCTCCTTGACACTGGGTTCCAAATTTGCACCTACCTTGACCTCTTTTTTGTCTTCTTCAGTACCCAGGTTGATTGTATCCACGGGTTCCTCATGAGGCTGAATGGTACTTTCTTCTTGTTGTAGCAGTCTAGCCAGTTCCCCTGGTACTTCACAATCTTCCTAACCTTCGTCTTCGGCTTGGTAGATTAGATTCTCAGAGTCATGAAAGGCCATATCAGTATCGTTACCCATGGGATCCATAATAGATGGATACCTGCATTGTGAGTGTGGGTGTGTGTAAGGGTATAACTATCTTTGAAAGAAAGTAAAATGTAAAAGAAAAACAAGCACAAAAGTTTGTATGAGAAAACGTCCATGATTAATTGATGTCATATGAAAAATGAGATAATAACCCTTACAAATGGACCATTGTGCCTCGGGTAAGACACAAGTTTTTAAGAGTGCGAATTTTTTTTGAATATTACAGATCCAACAAAATGTAAAGATAAATTACTGTGGGATAAAAGTGATTGGGACGAAGTCTCTAGCCTCCCAATTGCTGAGTCCTCCATTGACAGTCATAAAGATCCAATCCTCCAGGTTGCAATCATCTTCACCATCTTCTACCGCGTTGACCTCACGGTTGCTAATCTTCAAGGGTGGCCCTCCAGCACGGGCATGGCGTACATCCTTTTGAGCACTTGAAGTGAAACCTAGGTCAAACTTGTCGGACTTATACGGGATATCCGGAAGTTGCCCCCAGATGGTGCATCCACCTTCCTCTACCACTGCTTTGGCGTCCTTTAGTGATGACATCCGTAGTGGAGGTCTTGTAATCTTGGGAATCTGGGATGCAGTCTTGGTCACTGCCACCTGTTGGGGGACCTCTTCGAAGTGTTGAAATGGAGTTTCAATGAATTCACCGTCCAATTCCATATATCTTAAGGAATTGAGATGGATGATCATGTATTATTCCTCTCCATGGATAGTGATAATCTTCCCTTGAACCAGGTACTTTAGCATCTGGTGCAATGTAGAGGTAACAGTGCCAACATTATGGATCCATAGCCGTCCTAGCAGACAGGAGTAAGAAGGGCGAATATCCATTACATTAAACGTTAAATTGAAATTTTGAGTCCCAACCTTTTTGGGGATATCCACTTCCCCGTGCACCATCCTCTTCGAGCCGTCAAATGCCCTTACTACTATGTTGCTTGGCTTTAATGTTAGCCCCTCGCAGTCAAGTATGTCAAGAGCTTTTTTGGGTAATACATTTAGAGATGAGCCAGTCTCCACCAAAACATGTGCCAGAGTTGTGCCCCTACATTCTACCGAGACATGTAGGGCCTCATTATGCTTTCTTCCCCTTGGTGTCAAATCAGCACCCGAGAAGCCTAGGCCGTTATCAGCTGTCAAGCTGGCCATGCAGTCTTGGAATTGATCAGAAGACGTCTCTTAAGGCACATGGGCTGTTTTTAGGAAATTCACCAAGGCTTTCGCATGTGCCTCAGAACACAGTAGTAATGCCAGCATGGAGATTTTGGAGGGAGTTTTCCCCAATTGTTCAACTACATTGTAGTCCTCCTCTTTATAATTTTTTAGGATCTCCTCCATTTCTTTCTTGGAAGCCTCATGGATAGTCAGTGATTGAGCCTTCGTCTGGACAGGCTCCACTTGAGTACTCTTTCCTCGAGTCTCGGCAGCAGGAGCGTTGGTTGGAATAATATCAGGGGTTGTAACATCTTTGTCAAGGGGAGTACTTGCAGAGATGATTATGAGTACGGAAGTAACCTTTGGAGCAGCCACAAGGATGATCACGGGTCAAGAAACTGCTTTTGGGGGAGAAATTTCTGGAGAAAAGATCCTACCGCTTTAGGTAATTTTACTAGTTCCGACAATATTGATGATGTCCGAATCTTCTTCTTCGGAGTTTATCTCTTCGGCGGCCGGCCAGTCTTGTTTAATGCCATGGTAGTAAATGTCCCCTCCGTAATTCCACAGCATAATTTTGTCTGATTCATATGGGACTGGCCCAGGCATTGTGATTATTAAAGGAGTTTCTTTCAGAACTGATGTAATTCTAACGGGTCTTTTGGTGGAGACCCTGGAAGAATTGGCGGAAATGGTAATGATAGAAACATCTTCAACAGGAATAGGTGAAACATGAGTTTTTTCAAACAAAATCTCTTTGTTATCTATCAGGAACTGAATGCCTGCCTTCAACAAAGGGCAATCAGTTGGTGAGGACAAGCAGAGATGAAAAACTTCAATACAGCCCGGGAACACATCGACTTTCAACAAGTTTATCTTAATGATCGGAAGTGGAGTCACGAGTTCATCAACTGTGGTAACAAACAAATCTTCTTCAATAGCATTGGTATTGTGACCATGTCTGGGCATAGGAGCAGAAATGACATTTGGCTTCTCGGGTGCATCAAACTCAATTTATTTTGCTTCAATGAGGTCTTGTATTTTGTTTTTCAAGGCCCAACAGTTATTAGTATCGTGACCAGGACTTTCAGAGTGATATGCACAACGGGCATTGGGATGATAATGAGGGGATGTTGTATTGGGGTTTTTCGGAGCTTCTTTCAAGGTTACCAAATTGGATCTCATAAGATGCGGTAATACTTGAGACAGAGTCATGTTAATTCTAGTGAATTGCCTGACTGGCCTTTCCACCCTTGGTTGATTACTTCTTTGTTGATCAGATGTAGGCTTGGGAATCATAACAGCCCCCACCATTGGTCGGCGTTCAGCCCTATATTGGTTCCTTTGCGGATATACAGCAACTACCTCTTTCTTCCTGATGAAAGGCTTCCTTACAACTGTAGAAGAAGATGAATCCTTCTGAATCTTTGAACTTTTTATGCCAGCTTCCACCCTCTCTCCGGTCAATATTAGTTCGATAAAGCCTACAGATGAACTTCTGATTAAATGTTTGAAAAAGGGACCAAATAAGGTGCCTAAGAACATGTCTACCAATTCCCTTTCATACAGAGGGGGTTGAACTCTTCCAGCCAAATCTCTCCATTTTTATGCGTAATCCTTGAAACCTTCATTAGAAGCCATGGCCATACTCTGGAGTTGAGTACGGGTAGGCGCCAAATCAGCATTGTATTGATATTTCTTGTAGAAATCCGCGACAAGATCTTCCCAATTAAGGACGTTGGCTCTTTCTAGTTGGTAAAACTAGTCGAGTTATGTTCCAGACAGACTGTCTTGGAAAAAGTGCACCCATAAGTCTTTATCAATGGTGTGGGGTTGGATTTTTCTCACATATGACTGGAGATGAATTTTAGGACATGACACTCCATCATATTTTACAAACATAGGAACTTTGAATTTCGGAGGAAACACAATCCCCGAAACTAGTCCCAATTCCTCAAAGTCTAAGCCCGACACCTTTTGTATTTCCATCGCGCTGAAACGCTCTTCGAGATGTCTATACTTGTCATCAGCTGGAGGATACTGTTCCTCAGAGTAGTCTTCCTCTTCTTCCGATTCTTACGGGACAACTATTTCCTTGCCTTTCCCTTCTCCTTCACCGGATGTTGTTGAAAAATTCAAAGTTCTTCTTGTTTGCCCCTGAAATCTTCTCCCCATGTTTAAGACTCTGGTTACCTTCTTTGTTTTCTTTTTCCTCTCTTCAGCTAGCAGAGTCTTCAATTCTTCTTGCCCCTTGGCTAGGGTCATGTGAAATTGTTGAAACTACGTATTTTGGGCTTGGAGATCTTTCACTGTTTGCTCGAGATCCATCTTACTGAAATAAACAGTAGAGAGATGAGGATACTTGTTGCAAAAGACCTGTTTATTCTATGATGAATGATATGTGTATATGCGATGTTTTCAAGGATTTCAAAGATTCAAGTTTTTTTTAGACAAAAGAAACACACGTTATATTAATAAGATAAAGTTTGAGTACATCAATGCCCCTTGGACAAAAAAACTACAAAACTCTAAGATGAAAAAGCAGTACGCATCCTCTTTGGTGCAATGTAGGCATTCAAAGTCCGCTCCTCATGAAATAGCCTAGTGAGTTCCAAAACCTTCTTCTCTCTTGCGTAGAATTGGGCTTCGAAAGTATCTCGCTCTCCTTTGAGTTATATCTAATCCCTTTGTAGGTCTTCAAGAGATGCGGGCATGTCAGGATGTAGGATAGTGTATGGAACATCTCCCTCCTTGACAGGCTCAATGATTACCGGGAGAATGGAGGGGTAAGGCATCATAAGACTCTGAGCACGAGTTCGTACCTATTTGAAGTAAGGCTCAAGAGGGATGAATTCTTGTGTCCCAAATTCTTGCTATCCACCTTGTTAAACATCCTCCACGCTCGGATAAATCTATGGCGAAGACCTTGATTGTCGTTGTCGTAGTCGAATACCAAACCTTGAATTAGTATCTCGTGCGGGCCATCCCTTCGGGCGTAACCAAACTGTCTTAAGGCTAAGCATGGGTTGTAGGTGATTCCTCCCCTAATGCCAAGTAAAGGGACATTAGGAAATTCTCCACAACGGTCGACAATGATAACATTCTCTTTGGATCGGGAGCACCAATGAATGTGTGAATGCTTGAGCGTCATTAACCTTTGTGACCACCTTGAACCTTGCTCATTCTTTAAGACTGATTGGGGAAGATGAGAAATAAACCATCTTTCCAGGAGAGGGGTGCAACACATAAGGACACCTCTTTACCTCATTGTGCGAGTGCGAAAAGAGTGTAGGATATCCCCTAATAATGTAGGCTTCAGGTTATGTGACATGAAGATTTTGACGGTGTTCACATCTATGAGTTGGTCAGGATTTGGAAACAAAACCATCCCATAGATGAGAAGAGCCACAATTTCCTCAAAGGCTTGCAAGTCTAAGGAATTCCAATAGCTTTGGGCTTTCTCAAACAGGAAGTTTGCTAAGAAGCCTTTGACACCACTCCTAGTTTCCCAATGAGTTATGACATCAGATGAGTGCAAGTGTAGAGCTTGATCAATCTCTTCTGGATTTGGATCTCTTTCCGTACCGTTGAAAGGTAGTTGATTGAGAATGGGGATCCTCAAGAGTTCGGAGAATTCTTCCAAAGTAGGCACAAGTTGATAGTCGGGAAATGTGAAGCAATGGTGCAAAGGATCAAAGAACTGAAAGAGCACCTTCATCATATCCTCATCTGTGTTGGAGGTGACCAAGTTGAGTAGACGTCCATGTCTTTCGGTGAATAGAGAGTTCTCAAGAATCTTTGAAGCTAGCTCCTTAAGTTGTGGAGGAATTCTTACAAGGTTGACTTGAATAGTTTTCTTGTGAAGTGAATCCATATCCTACAAAACAAGAACAAAGATGAATCCCCAAAATCCTTGAAATGGTTAGTGGATGTATATGATGTTCATGATGTCCATGATGTTATGTACAAGTATGCATATACAAGCAAAGCAAACAAGTCCTTAGTTTAGGCTTGCATGAAGTTTTATAGGTAAGTACCCTCTTGAAGTTTAGTTGGCTTAAACATCTCCTAATAATATTAACCGGGTTCTAAGGAGCTCAATATCACTGGATTGTTTCCTTGGTCATTGTTTCAGCTCAAGCCTCTTTAATGGCGACCGAAATATTCCAAGAAACCAAACCTCAATGAGTGTAGTATCGAGTATCTACCAACTTTGGACTACACCAAAGCCGGTCATCTCACTACATCCTAAAGGCCAAGTTGGTAAAGTAAAGGTTCTAGATGTTCATTAATGCTTCATGACATAACTCAGCGTCCCCATATTCTCTTTGATTAACTCAAAGGATACCGGTACCCACAAATATGTCGCACTAACGTAGTTATTTCTTAGACCATGTCGGTATACCCCCGCACAGTTTCCACAATGTATTGCTACTTACCTATAATGTATCCCAAATCCATGTAGAGGATTCAAACCCAAACAAATAACCATAATGTAAAGCATACAAATCAAACAATGTAAGCAAGTAAATATGATATATCCCTAAGTTAACCCCACTTTTAGAACTTTCCCCAGCAGAGTCGCCAGTTCTGTGATACGGTGGGAGAACTGACTTGAGGTTTTTGCGTTTGATCGCAAATGTTACAGTTAGCAAGAGTCGCCACCGACTTTTATTTTATCTAAAAGGAAAGGTGAAAAAGCACAGGAAAGACCTTTGAGATTATTTCTTGAATTCGGGGGGTAGATTATGAAAAGGGAAGGTGTTAGCACCCTTTTCATCCATGGTTTTCCATGGGCTCTTAGTTACTTGCTAGATCACTTGCTTTTGTTGTTTGAAATTGTGCTTGGTGTGGTTTTTGAAAGTATTTTGTAAAAGAGGCCATTTGTTTAGGAAATCTTTGTAATGATTCTCGTTCATAAGAATGTATACAAAGATGTTTGTCTTTTTGAAAATGTTTTCAATTTTGTAAGATGTTTGGAAATGTGTGTGTTTGTTTTGAAAATAGAAAGGATATTTGTTCTGAAATGGAGCAAGTAACTAAAAGTAATCTACCTACTCAAATGTCTTTCTTGTTCATTTTATTTTCCTTTGACCTTGTTGTCTTACCATTGATTTGGTAAGCAACCCTATCTTTGGATATAAACGGGACATGCGTGGGTCATCGTATAGCCATGATTAGAAATGTTGCAAAGTATCTTATCATTTTTTGAGGGACTAAGATCATTTTTTGTAAGGCAACTTTGAATAGCGTCATCGAGGGACTATGATCTTATACTTGTTTGTTTTGCTAAGATACCTTACATGCGTAATATAGCCATTTTGTATAAGGCAACCAAGCGGAGTAACCCTAGGGGTGCTTGTGTGAAAGTGTGTTATTTTCATGCTTGATTTTGTCTTGGATTAGGGTTTTCTATTTGATTGGTTTTATCTTTCCATATAAACCCTAATTGCTATCATATTATATAAAAGCGATAAATTGTGAAATTTAAAGATTACTACGCTATTACAACACTTTGTGGGAGGGGGTATACAATTGATGAATGGGGATTGCAATAATATAAACCTAATTTATCTATTACAAACAAATTGAATTTATACAAGTATTGGAATAAATAATGTACAAGATAATTTAAATATGCAAAGATATGTATAAATGCAAAAGAAGATTTTGTTTGATTTTTTACATGGAAAAAGTTTTAACCTAAACCTAGTAAATAAATCAAGATTATCTCAAATTAATTAAGAAAGGAAACTATTTTTTTAGAGAAAAGTTTTTAATAAACCCTAATTCTAATTTACCAAAAGGAATAAATTTCTTTGAGAAAAAAAATAAGTATTTTTGCATTTTTTTTCTTGAAAAATAATATATGGTATTTATGAGGTATTTGGTCTTTTTGTATTAAAGTAATATGTTTAATAAATATATATATATATATATATATATATATATATATATATATATATATATATATATATATATATATATATATATATATATATATATATATATATATATATATATATATATATATATATATATATATATATATATATAAAATGTATATCAAACTAATTATAATTTAATTTACAAGTTTATTAAACAAAGATAGTATATAACTTAAATAATTTTTTTTATGAGGAAATAAAATAAAATAAAATAAAACAAAATATAATTTTTTATCAATTTTATATTTTTATGATTTTTTTTATTATTAATAAAATATTATTAGGAAAATAAAATGAAAACAAAAATAAATAAATAAATGATAAAGGGCCAGCGGTGCTGCAAGCAAATAGGAGGCAGGAGATTAGCAAAAACATAAGGCCTAATGTCTAGAAACCCACGCTGCAAAAACAATAAAAAAAATTCGAAAAAATATGAAAAAAACTGCAAAAGGCAGCGCCAAGGCTCGAACCCGTGACTTAGGGCATTTTTGCGTGCTGTCTTACCACTGGGGTGGATGTACATCTGTTAGTTAAAATGAAAACACAAATACATAACACAAAACATTGCCTTGCCCTATACTTCATCTTCAACCTCTAGCCAGCCGGACCCCCTGTAACTTTTTAATTTCTCAACAAAAATGGAAAGTGATAACATGAACATTATAGCATTTTACCTCA
Organism: Vicia faba; assembly: GCA_948472305.1. Classification (NCBI taxonomy): domain Eukaryota; kingdom Viridiplantae; phylum Streptophyta; class Magnoliopsida; order Fabales; family Fabaceae; genus Vicia; species Vicia faba. Next base: position 1,328,883,443 of record OX451737.1, read on the forward strand.
TGATTCTAACCATGTGCATAACTAAAACTATGATTCCAAGATCAGAGAGAATTTTATTGGCCCTAATTCTTAACCTAATTTTTTTAGAAACTTCTAACTTAAATTCTCTAAACTCAAGCCAAATAAATGCAAGCTATGGATATGTACAGCTTCGTAGCAATGATGTCTACATTCTATATTCACAAATGGAAAGCTAACTATGCATGTATTAAAAGAGTTAGAAAAAAAGAAAACTCACCTTGAAAATGGAAATCGTGTTTTCAAAATGAGCTTGCTTTAGGATGCTGTGATGATCAGGTTAGCTTTCTTGAACCTCTAGGAAGCTAATGCAATGCTTAGCTTGTCTTGAGGGTGGCTGGAATGGTCTGGAGAAGTCCACCTGTGTTGCTCTATTTTTGAACTTCAACAATGGGGAAGATGGAGTTACAGTGATGTTTCAGGGTGTGGGATGGTTTACTTGTAAGGTAAGGAAGCTTGGGAAAGCAAAAGGCTTGAAAACGCACGAGTGAAATGGAAGATTCAGTTCACAAGTCAGAAATGGCAAGTTTGGAGGCTTGGTATGCAACTTCTAATTCTAGGGTGTTTCAAGGCTAGGCCATTCGTGGTTTTTGTTGCAAAATGATGGCTTTATATAGAGCAAAAGGTTGGAAAACTTGTGCTTGCTCAGAAGTACAAGATCACATGTCTTGCTATATTTCTTGCTTTTGAAGCAAGTGTGAGAAGTGAATTCTTAAGGCATGATTCTGATCTTGTAGGGTGGTTTGAAGCTTTAAACATGTTTTGTTCAGGTTTAAAGGCTTGGTTTGTGCAGAAAGAACAAGTACAAGGCTCAAGAAATGGAAAAATTCAAAAAGCATGCTTTTCCAAAATGGCAATGTTGCCTTTCTTCCAAAATTGGCTATTTTCTTGTATAATGCATTGAATGCTTAGCTTTAGGGCATGAAACCTTATGCAATCCATTAATGGTGGAGTGACAAACAAGTTTGAGGCCTGAAAAGTGAAGATTGTACAGTCAATTTGCGAATTGGAAAACTTGTTCTTCATGAAAATGACCTATAATCAAAGTGATAAAACCCTAACTTCATCTCTTCGATTCTCCCGGCTCAAGAATGATCTCAAGGAGTTCTTGGACATTTTGGAAAGCTTGTAATGTGCTCAACAACCCATATTTGAAATGCTTTTGAAAATGCCTCTTGGAACTAGGTGAAAAGTTTCCATGAAGTTAGGTTAAAAACCTGCCTAACTAGGGCAAAATTTCACTATGTTATTTTAGTTCATGAGCATGTTTTCATAAAATTATATCTTGAGATCCAAGCATCTTTAGGAGAAATTTTGTGAAGAAAAGTTGTAGATTTCATGGAGATCTACAACTTTCATGTTGGGAACTTCCTTTGAATCACTTTGAATCATCTTGAATCCTTGATTTATTGATGAACAAGTTTCACATTTTGACATGTTTTGATGAATTGTGATCCTTGGCACTTGAATTTGACAAAAAAGTCAAAGTTTGACTTTTCAGTGCACAATTGACTTTTGATCAGTTGACTGAAAATTTCATCTGTCAATCCAATGGATTTATAATGTTTTGAACCATGTAATTAGGTCAAGATGATGCAATTGAACTCTTGAGATCATGATTTTAACCAATTGACCATTTTCTAAGTCAAAAATCAGAAATTGCCTCTTCTCAGTCAAAACCCTAATTTTGACCATTTTTCCCTTTTGGTGATTTGATCAAATTTCTTGAGGAATTATGGTCCAAACTTGATCAAATGATACATATGAGTCTAAGATGATGATGTGGATAAAAAATTATGAAGTTTGACTGAAAATTGGCCATGGTTGACTTTTTCCCCAATACAGTTGATTTTCAGGTCAACTGTCCAATTGACTGATCAAAAGTGTGATTCAAGGCTTGAAACTTGACATGAGTAATCTTAGGAGCCTATAATGATCCTTGAAAGTCATATGAAGCATTGATGGTCCAAAAATACTTGTGCAAACTTAAACCCTAATTTTGGTCATCAATGCATGAGGAAGTGTCTTGAGCTGGTCAAACCCTAATCTAGTCTTGAGTCAAAGAGATCTTGTGAGGAAATCCTTGATAAGTGAGAGGGCAAATTTTGGGGTACAACAGTTTCCCCTGTTCAATCTTCTTAAACCTGAAGAGTTAGACTGACGAGTTTTGCCATTCGTGACTCGAAGGTGGAAGATGATTGGACACTAGAGTGCCCATAAATTTGCACTTGATGATGTGATGATAGAAGGAATGGGCTTACAGATGCCATTTGGAGAGGTGATAGAAAGTTGTAGGAGATGGGCTTAAAGATGCCATCCGAGAGTGATTGTTGAATTGTGATTTGTAAGTTGGAAGAATGAGTATCAGAATGGCGTCCGTGTCTGGAGCGTCTCTGTGTTGTATATGAAAGTCGAATCTAAATGAATATCAGAATGGCATCCGTGTTTGGAGCGTATCCGTATTGTATCTCAAAGTTGAATCTGAATGAGTATCAAAATGGCATCCGTATTTGGAGCGTATATGTATTATATCTGAAAGTTGAATCTGAATGAGTATTAGAATGACATCCGTATTTGGAGCGTATATGTACTGTATCTGAGAGTTGAATGAGTTTCAGGATGGCATCTGCATCTGGAGCGTATCTGAACTGTATCAAAAGGTTGAATCTGAATGAATATCAGAATGGCATCCGTATATGGAGCATATATGTACTGTATCTGAGAGTTGAATGAGTTTCAGGACGGCATCCGCGTCTGAAGCGTATCCGAACTATATCTGAAAACTTTGAACATTGTTAATGGTAGCTGTTAACCTTATCCTGAAAAGGGTAAAATGTTAGCTTAAAATGCCAAGTCATGATACATGAAATGTATGCATAATGGGATTATGTTGTATGCATTCGTGTTTATCAATTTTTATGATATATGAATGCGATGTATGCGTATGTGAGTTGATTTGCTGCACTGCTGTTGGGTTGAGGAAAATAAATCCCTGACTGCTGCTGAGGACATATAAGTCTTCATGCTTTGAAGTTGAAGTGTTAATGAATTCTTGTCGAGAGAAATAAACTCTGTTGTAAGGGCAATTCCATGTACAGGATGGGGAAACCATCTATACAACCAAGCAAAGATTAACTCTCGAAACAAGACGAGGAAACTATCTTTCTATCTTAATATCTAGGTGAAGATCAATTCCAGAGACAGGATGGGGCGACTATCTTTATCACCAAGTGGTATGAATTCCCGAAACCAGACGAGTTTACCAACAAACACAGATTGTAGATCATTTCCTAAAACAGGACGAGGCGGCTATCTACATGATGAACATTTTGTGATACGGTGGGAGAACTGACTTGGTTGTTTTGCGTTTGTATTCACAAATGTTGCGGTTAGCAAGAGTCGCCACCGACTTTTCTTTTAAACAAAAGGAAAGCCTGAAAAGAACAAGAAATACCTTTAGAGATGTTTTCTTGAGTTCGGGGGGTAGATTATGAAAAGGGAAGGTATTAGCACCCTTTTCATCCATGGTTTTCCATGGGCTCTTAGTTTCTTGCTAGATCACTTACTTTTGTTTGAATGTGTGCTTGTGGTATGGGTTTTGAAAGTATTTTGAAAATGTCTTTGTAGGGGTTCTCTTTTCTATAAGAACGTGTACAAAGTGTTTGTTTCAAAAATAGTTCAAAGAGGTGTTTGTGGAATGTGTTTTTGAAAGTGATTTTGAAAAGGGTTTTCTTTGTAATGGTTCTCGTTTCTGTAAGAACGCGTGCAAAGTGTTGTCTTTTGAAAGTGTTTCAAAATGAGAGTGTTTGGTGTATAAAATGTTTTTATTGTGAGCAAGCGAGCGATTAGGAGTAACCTACCTACTCAAAAGGTCTTAGGTGTTCTTTTCCTTCTCCTTTAGATATGGCTATCTTACCATTGTTTTGGTAAGAAGCCTCATCGTTGTATGTGAAGGGACGGGCGCAGGACGTTTGTATAGTCATAGAAGGCAACCCATGGAACGTTTTAGCAATGTCGTTTTAGGGACTAGATCATTTACCGAAGGCAACATTAAGGGCCATCGAGGGACTACGATCTTCTATCGAGGGTCTTTTTCTAAAAACTCCCATGTTTGAGGGACATAACTAATTTTTGATAGGAAACAAGTGAGATTACCCTAAGGGTGCGTGTTTGCAAGTGTGTTTGTTTGCATACATTTTGTCTTGCATTTAAAGGTTATCTATTTGTTAATTTTATCTTGCCATACGTCCTAATTACTAGCAATATATGAAAGCAAAATAAAATACGGAAAATAAAATCCTAAGCTATTACATCATTAGGGGGATGGGGGTACAATTTGCAAATAGGGATGAAATAAGTGTCTAATTATTACAACCATATCGAACAACTGGGCAGCAATGAAAATATATACATAAACAGTGTAGCAAATGGGAGAAACTTCCTTTTGAACCATTATGTGTCGACACATGATGTTATGCATCGACACATAACTTTTCCTTGCTCATGTAAAGAAAAATCAGCTCAGTATGAGCCGACACATAATGGGATGTGTCGACTCATACACCTTCTTTGTATCGATACATACGCATTTTGTGTCGACTCATAGACTTTTCAACCTTCTGTTTTGGGACCTGGAATCAGTATGAATCGATGCATGGGGTTTATGTATCGACTCATACCATGTTTTTTTATTAGGATGAGTCAACACGTGTGCATATGTGTCGATACATACTGTATTTTTTGCCTTAAACATTGTTTTATTATCCATACATGTCAGTTTACAAAATATGATTGATAAACCTGAACAACAAGCAAACAGTTAGCTAAAAGGGGCAAAGATTACTACATCTTGTCTTCAAAAATGAATCATTAATGATGTATGAAAAATACCAAGTCAAGAAGAATTACCTTGAAACTACACTCGGTGTTTGAAATCTGAATACTTTTCAAGATGCTGTGAGGGCTCCAATGAATCTCCAGGAAGCTTGTTCCAAACTGTTGAAACCCAGTCAAGTTGTACAATATTGTTTTTATGTTTGGATGGTGAGGATAATGACATTGATACAAACTGTTTTAGTGTTTTTTACAATCTCTACGTGCTAAGGTGTTTGGTTTATGGGAGAGTTTGTAACATAGAATGATGGATTGAAGTTCTGTTTTGAATGAGATTAGAGCTGGTTTTTTTTCTTGAATGATCCAAAGCTATAAAGAATACTGTTTTTTTGTTTTTATGTCTTATGAAACAGTCCCTTTTGTAGACCCTTCACTGAGGTTTAGGGGGGGGGGGGGGGAACAAAATAATTCATTTTGAATTGTTTTTGCCTACTATTTTGATACTTTATTCACACAATTTTCTTTTGCCATTTTGGTGCAATTTTGGGGCAGACTGCATAGAGCAGTTTTGGACTGTATAGGACAACATATCATACTTTGTTCAGCTTGGACAACAAGATTTGTAGCATAAAACACATTTGTTCTTGTGGAGTATGTTATGCACATTGGATCAAGGACAAAACATTCTGGAAAGGTTTTGAGTCAAAGGGAAAAGTCCAAGCAATACAAAGTTTAGGGTTTGTAAACTTGCAAAAATGTCACTTTGTAATAACTTGAATTATTTGCCTCATTTTAAATTATTTGGAATTGTAGTAAAAAAATGTCATGAAGAAAATGAAACTAACAAGTATAGAAAATACTTAGAAAAATTTTAAAGTCTTACAAAAGTTGAATTTTTTTGATTTTTTTTCAGTGATCAAATTTCACATTTTGGATGTCTTGACACAATGTGATTTTTGGGGCTCAAATTCGGTCAAAAAGTCAAAGTTTGACTTTTTTAGCACCCGGTTGACTTTTTCTAGCTAAAACTTCAATTTTGCTCATTTTCCCCCTTTTGATAATTTGAATGATTTTCTTAGAAAATTGTCATCTGAAGCTTGAAACTTGACTGAAGTAATTCTAAGGGTCTATGAAGATCAGTGAAAGTCTTTTGAAGCATTAAAAATTTGAATATCTCTATGAAGATTCAAACACTGATTTGAGGTATTAGCGTTGAGGAGATTGTTTGACCTAGTCGGTACTCACACAAACTCGAGGCACTGAAGATCTTTGTAGGAAATATCTTGAGAAATGAGAGGGCAAATTTTGGGGTACAACACATTTCCCTAAGAGATTTATTCTGAAAAGAATTTCCTTCAAAGATTCATTCTGAAAAGCATTTCCCTCAGATAGGATCAAATAGATTCACTCTCGAAAGCATTATTCGGATACAATCAAGCGTAGACTCATTCTGATACTTCTATCCACAGTTACGTTAGATGGCATCTATAATCCCATCTTAGACGACTCTCCATCACCTCTACTAATGGAACCTTTAAGCCCATTCAAGCAATATCACCAACTAACAATGTTATCTCTTGCACAGGCGAGTGCAAATTTCTGGGAACTTAAGTGTTCAATCCTCTTCTACCTTCAGACTACGAGTGGAAGACATGCCAATCTAACTTTTCAGGTTTAAGAAGATTGAACAGGGGCAGCTATTGTACCCTAAAATTTTCCCTCTCATTTTATTCAAAACATTCTTCTAGGGTTCTCAAATGCTCAAGGATGCTCAAGAATTTATAAGACAAATTCTCCTCCTAAGCAATAGGTCCACAACTAGGCTTTAATATTTCATAAGTAAATTTGGGTTTCAAAGGCTTCAATTGGTTTCCATGGTTATTCATATGTCCCCAAGGATGCTCATGTCAAGTTTTAAGCCTTCCATCACAAGTTTGCTCAGTCAATTGCTTAGATGACTGAAAATCAATTATATTGGGTAAAAAGTCAACTATGGTCAACATACAGTCAAACTTCAAGATTTTTGGTCAACATCAACATTTTGAAGTGATATTCATTTGATCAAGGTTTTATCATGATTCCTCAAGAAAATCCCTCAAATCATCAAAAGTCAAAGTTACCAAATTAGGGTTTCCTTAGGAGAAGTCAAGTGAACTTTGATCAAGCATAACTTTTACATGCTTCATCAACTTTTCCCCAACCAAAGCTCATTTTGAAGGAAATTTGATTCTCTACAACTTTGTATTTTTAAGCTCAAGTCCAAAAAATGCTTCATTCGAGAGATATGAGCCAATACATTACAGGTCATTTCAAAAGTCAACAAAAACTTTTTGTCAAGGTAACTTATATCAAGATAAAGTATCCAAAAGCAAAAATGATCAATAGACAGATTGTATAGGACATCTTGAGCTTTCCAAAAATTTCAAGATCACCTTCAAAAGATGAAAATTTAGAGAGTTATGACCATTGCAAGTTGGTAAATTTTGAGCAAATGCATGAAGTTCAAATTGAGCAAGCTTGATATTTTGGGCTATTGGGCCATGGTTTAAATTCCAAGCGCGTATTGTACTCCTCATACACCTCTAATCTTGTTCTTACACCCATTGACCTATTTTTATTTTAATTATTTTAATTATTTTTGATTTATTCATTAATAATGCAAAATAAAAAAAATAAAAATACATAGGTATTTCTTACAAAGACCAAGCCCATATCTTTGCCTTAATTTCCATTATATAATCTCATTATTTTCATACAAACAAGGACACGAAAAACCTTGCCTCAAAAACTTGTCAAAAATCAAACTTTTTTTAAAGAACCCTAAAATTTTCAAACCCTTATCACAAGCCCTCTCATTACAAAATAACCACTCTATTCATTCTCAGCTATCATACAGACTAAGTTTGGACTAAATTGGATGGTACAAAACACATAAACCACCATTGCATGACATCTCCGATTCCATACTGTTGTACCCCAAAATTTGCCCTTCTTTTCTCAAGACATTTCTCACAAAAGCTCAAGCTTACACAAGTATTGATTAAGTCAATCCATCTCCTCAACACCAATACCTCAAATTAGGGTTTGAGTTTTCACAAGGACAATTATACTTATAATACTCCAAATGGCTTTCATGGATCATTATGGACCTTCAAGATTGCTTATGTCAAGCTTCAAGTCTAGCATTACAAAGTTGCTCAATCAATTGATCAAATGACCTAAAATCAGCTATATTGGGTAAAAAAGCCAACTGTGGTGAACTTACAACCAAACATCAATGTTTTTGACCAATATCAACATTTTTAAGTCATATTCATCAATTGATCAAGTTTGTATCATAATTCCTCAAGAAAAAAATGTTCAAATCATCAAAAGGGCAAATGATCAAAATTAGGGTTTTGATTGAGAATGACTGATTCTTGACTTTTGACTTAATACATGACTTATTTGTTTGAAACATTATATCAAGGATTCAAGGACATCATTTTGACCTAATTTCATGGCTCAAAACATTTCTCAAGATCATTGGATTGATAGATGAAATTTGGTCAACTGATGAAAAAGTCAACTGATACACCAAAAGTCAAACTTTGACTTTTTGGTCAACATTAAGTTTCAAAGATCAAAATTCATCAAGAAATTCAATAATATCAAACTTGATTATCAAGAAGTCAAGAAAGTCAAAAGTCAATTTGAAAAGTCAAACTTTCCAAGACTTAGAAATTTTTCGAAGTGTTTTATACATGTTTATTTCATAACTTCATACCAAATTTTCACCATGATGCAAAATGATTCAAAGGAAACTTTCAACATGAAAGTTTTAGATATTGATGAATTCTACAACTTTGTATTAGAGGGTTGATGTCCAAAAAATGCTTAGATTTGAAGATATAAGCCCATGAAGTCATGACATTTTCATCTAACACTTAGAGAAATTTTCAACAGATTTTGGTCAGGATTTTATCCCAACTTCTTGGCATTTATTCATATAGTTCCAAGATAATTTTGTCAAAATGGCCAACATGAAAGTTATAGAGGATTTTTCATGCTTTCCAAAATATCCAAGAGCATGAATTTATCATACTTGAGCTAGGAGATTCAAGGGCATGAAGTTGGGCATCCATCCTTGAATTACAAGTCTTTTTGTTGAAGAACACATGATCCAATCTACATGCTATGCTGCATAATCTTATGTTGTAGGCCTTATTGCTTGCAAATCTCTCCATAATTTAATGTTTGCATAAAAACTTGAACCATTACCCAAGAGATACAAGCCATTATCCAAATAACTTGCCATTTAAGGTAAAAACTTACCATTGCTATTCTTGAAAAGCAAGCTTGTTGGTATAAAATTTGTCTTTAGCCAATACATTGTTTACTTCTGATTTTACTCCATCATAAATCATGGAAAGTAGCCCCTCTATTCCAGCAACTTTGGTTCTTCATCTTGGGACTATGGAGAATTAACATAGTTTGATATTTGCATCCCAACCAAACCATAACATGTTGTCTTGCAAACCTAATCAGTTCTTGTTCACAAACCTCTTGCCTATAAATAGAGGGAGCATTTGCAAGAGAAAGAGGTAAAAAAAGAGAAAGATAAACTATCACTCAAAATCCCTTCACTCACAAAAAACCAGAACTGTTCATAAAACCTCCATCTTTGAGCTTTGAAGTCCAAATCTTTGAACCTCATACCTTGCAAGTTTTCCTCAAACAAACCATCCAAATAATTGACATAAATCATATAGAAGTTGTTGAAACACAAGAACAACTTCTGTAACATCATTATCATTACCTTCCAAACTCAAAAACATTGTCTTGCAAGTTGACTTGGTTGGAGAGACCCAAACACTTTCAACATAAAGTAAGGACCGAAACAACTTCAGGGAGGTCTAAGGAAGCTCAATAAATCATCACATTGCACCTGGAAGCATCCATACACATTTTGTGTTTTCACTTAAAGAGGTAAGTTTTCTCAAACTGCGATATCCTTGTTCATATATTATTTTACTTTCGTTTCAAAAGAATAAAACAGGATAAATCAGAATGGAAGAGTTACAAATACTAAAAATCATAGAAAAATGCTTCTGAAAGTCTAACACGGCCGACCGTGTCACTTGACACGGGCTGTGTTAGGAAGAAAACAGGACAAAATGGCAAGGCAGGGTTCTGACACGGATGCCCGTGTCACATGACACGACTCATGTCAATCTTACTGGGATTAAAACTTGACAAAATGGCAAGGCAGGGTTCTGACACGGGTGACCGTGTAACAGGACATGACCCGTGTCCTTCTTACTGGAATTAAAACTTGGCAAAATGGTAGTACAGGGTTCTGACATGGGTGCTCGTGTCACAAGACACGGCCTGTGTCAGCTCAAGTAGGACAAAAAAGACGTGCACGAATTATTATAGGGCCCTAACACGGGTGCTCGTGTCACAAGACACGGCCCTTGTCAGCCTCAACACCAAAAATCTTGATTTTGAGACCTTTTTTATTCAATTTAGTTGTAATAGTAAATAGGTTTTTAATTTCTTTCATCCCCATTTATAATTTGTATCCCCATCCCCTAAATGATGTAATAGCGTAGGACTTTAAATTTCCGCAATTTATAGCTTTCGAATAAAATGCTAGTAATTAGGGTTTGTATGGAAAGATAAAATCAACAAGTAGATAACCCCAATTCAAGACAAAAATGCATGCAATCAAAACATGATTCACACACGCACATCTAGGGTAACCCATACTTGTTGCCTCAGATGTAAACAGTCATGTCCCTCGAACGTGGGGTACTTTAGCAAATCCCCTTCAATTAGAAGATCATAGTCCCTCGATGACCCTTTGATGTTGCCTTTGGTAAACGATCTTAAACCCTACGACAAATTGTTAAGGTATCCTGCAAAGTTGCCTTCTATGACTATACGATGACCCACGCTCGTCCCTTCACATCCAATGATAGGGCTTCTTATCAATCAATGGTAAGGTAGTAATATCTAAAGGAGGAGGAAAATAACTAAGACTTTTTAAGTAGGTAGAATATTCATAGTTGCTTGCTCAAAATCATCTTCAAAACAACACATCTTTTCAAATACACTAAAATATTTTCAAAAGTCAACACTTTGTATACATTCTTATAGAGACGATAATCATTACAAAGTTCTCCTAAACAAATGCACTTTTCAAAAATACTTTCAAACTATCACAAACACATTTCAAGTAAAGCATTTCAAAGTGAGATAGAAACTAAGAGCCTATAAATAACTATGGATGAAAAGGGTGCTAACACCTTCCCTTTTCATAACCTACCCCCCAAACTCAAGAAAATATCTCAAAAGGTCTTTCCTGTTCTTTTCACCCTTTCCTTTAATGGATAAACGAAAAGTCAGTGGAGACTCTTTCTATTCGCAACAATTGCAATCAAACGCAAAACACCCAAGTCAGTTCTCCCACCGTATCACAGAACTGGCGACTCTACTAGGGAATATCTTAAAAGTGGGGTTACCTTAGAGACTAGATCACCTTTAAATGCTTTCATTGTTTGACTTGTTTTCTTTACATTTTGGGTCCTTGTTTGGGTTTTGTATTGATCCTCTACCTAGATCGGGGAACATTATTAGGTAAGTAGCAATATATCGTGGGGACTGTGCGGGGTATACCGACATGGTTGAAGCGATGGCTACGTTAGTGTGACACATTTGTTGGTACCGGTATCCCTTGAGTCCAATTAAGGAGAATACATGGCTGTTGTGTGGTATCATGAATCACTAACTGACCGTAGAACCTTTAATTGAACAACTTGGCCATTAGGAAGTAGTGAGATAGCCGAATTTGGTGAAATCCGAAGTTGGTTGATACTCGATACTACGCTCATTGAGATCAGACTTTTGGGATATTTCGGTCGCCAATAAAGAGGCTTGTGCAGAAACAATGCCCGATGAAGAAAGATCAATGATATTGAGATTCCCTAGAACCCGATTACTTTCTAGGACAGGTTAAACCAACTAAACTTCAAGAGGGTACTTACCTATGAACTCCATGCAAGCCTAAACCTAAGGACTTGTTTTTTTTCTTGTATATGTTTATTTGCACATAACATCATGACATCATACCATAGCATTTTCAATAACCATTTCAAGGACCTCAAGGGTTTGTGATGCAGGGTTATATTGAACTAGACGTCTATCAAGGGGAAAGAGGATTTATTTTCCTCTAGCCAAATGCTATCAAAAAACCAAAGCACGGTAACTTGAGTCAAGGGCCATGAACCAATTGACAAGGTGAGCTTGATTCTCATAGAAGGATATTCAACGATACAAAGTTCTTCAATCAAAGCAGTAATCAAAGTTCAACTTCTAACATTTTCTTGTGTTTACCCCGCGAGATCCTTGGAAACGTTGCATCCACATATCATGCATCATATCATGACAGGTTTTCCCCATACAGGTTTTCTCATCTGCTTGCTATTTATTTCAGTAAAAATGGCTCTCGAGCAGACTTTCCAAGATCTTCAGACCCAAAATGATCATATTCAAGATTTGTTCCTAAATTTAACCAAGGTGCAAGAACAAGTGAAGGCACTCCTCATTGAGAACATCACCCAGAAGAATCCTGAAGACGACAAAGATGGCCTGTTGAAGTAATTGCAAGCATGAGGAAACGGTGAACTCTTATGTGTTGCATACCTCTGCTATCTAGGTAGTTTATTTCACACCTTCCCCGATCAATATTGAAGAATGAACGAGGTCTGAGGTGGTCTCAAAGGATGATATAGCTCTCTCATTCATATATATATATATTAGTGTTCCAGGTCTCTAGAATATGTTGCTATCATTGATTGTTGTGGGGAATTCCTTAATGTTCCACTCCTTGGCATTAGGGGAGGTATTACATATAACCCTTCTCTGGCTCTAAGGCAATTTGGTTATGCTCGAAGAGATGGTCCTCATGACACACTTATCTTGGGTATCGTGTTCGACTATGAGAATGAGTTTCAAGGTTATCGTCAAAGGTTTATACGTGCTTGGGGCATGGTGAACAAGGTTGATAGCAAAACTTTAGGAAAAAATAATTCTATCTCTTTGGAGCCCTATCTAAAATGGGTACGAGATTACGCTCAAAACCCTATGATGCCATATCCCGCGTCTTACCAGTAATTATGGAGCCAGTTGTTAAGGGTGATATTCCTTACACCATTCTCCATCCAGACATACCCACTGAACTCGAAGAATTGCAAAAGTCATGGATTCAATTCAATGAAGAACGAGATACCTTTGAAGCTCAATTATATGCAAGTGAAAAGAAAGTGTTGGAGCTCACCAAGCAACTTGATGAGGAGCAAAGCCTTAATGCGTACATCAACACGGAGAGGAAGCGTCTGTCAGAGACTCGATTTTTAGGTTTTAAGAGTTTATTCTATTGTCTCCTTAATACCCTTTTTTCTTTTCCTTGTAAGCCTAGAAGACAGTTGTAATTTTGAACTTATTAAGAAGTCTTTGTTTCTGTTTGATTAGAAAATTTAATTCTCCTAAGGTCCTTGAAAACATTACATCCACATATCATGCATCATTTCATAAAGAAGGTTTTCCAATACATGTTTCCTCATCTATTTACTGTTTACTTCAGTATAAGATTTCTCTCAAACAAACTATCAAGGATCTCCAAACTGAGCATGCACAATTTCAGGAGACTCTTCTGAATCTGGCCAAAGGGTAACAAGATATGATGGCGCTCCTCACCGTGAAAAATAAGACTAAGAAGCGGGCTGTTATCCTCAACATGGGGAGAAGGTTCAAAGATCCTGCTCAACCAGTTCAAGATGTTTCCGCTAAGTAAGACGACAACCAAGAGGAGGATGTCATAAGTGTCAGGGGTGAAGATAGAAACAATCAAGGTTCCGAAGATGAAGACTACTCCGATGAACAGCACCCTCCTGCAGATGACAAGTACAAACAGTTAAAAGAACGTCTCAAAGCTGTGGAAATCTAGAAAGTGCATGGTTGGATTTTGGAGAGCTAGGTCTGATCCTGGGCGTGGTCATTCCTCACAAACTCAAGGTCCCTATCTTTTCTAAATATGACGGGGTCTCTTATTCCAAAATTCATCTGAGGTCATATGTTCAAAAAATCCAACCTCATACTGCTGACCAAAAATTATGGGTTTATTTCTTCCAAGAAATTTTGTCTGGTACTCAACTTGAATGGTTCTACCAGCTGGAAGGGACCAAAATTCACACATGGGAAGACTTGGCTGCTGTTTTCTACAAGCAATATCATTATAATATTGACCTGGAGCCGACTCGTATACAATTGTAAAACATTTCCATGGGCTCAAATTAAGGGTTCAAGGAGTATGCCCAAAAATAGAGGGACCTAGCTGGAAGGGTGAAACCTCCTTTGACTGACCGGAAATTGGTGGATATGTTCATGGGCACTCTGACGAGTCCATTCTTTAACTTTCTGATTGGGAGTTCTTCATCAGGGTTTGCTGAGTTAATTCTGACTAGCGAACAAGTTGAAAGTGGTATCAAGAGCGAGAAGATTCTGATGGCTACATCTTCTAATGCTGTAAAGAAGCCCTTTATTGGTAAAAAAGAAGCCAATGCTGTCTATGATCGGAAAAGCCACAGTAAAAATGACTACCATCAGTCTATGGGAGTGGTGTTGATCTCTAATCCGGTGCATGTTCAACAATAACAACAAGGTAATCAGCATAGGCCAGACGTTGAGCGGAGGAAGTTCACCAGAATTAGTATGCCCTTATCTCAAGAATTACAACACTTTTTAAAAGCTAACCTCATAACACTCTGAGATCCTCCTCTTAATCCCAACACATTCTCTCCGAAGTACAATCCAAATGCAAGATATGCATATCATACGAACAATTATGGGCACAACACAAACAATAGTTGGGCCCTGAAAAACAAAATCCAAGACGTGATTGATAACAAGGAAATCGAGTTCGACCCTCCTGAGACTCCGAACGTGATTACTGATCCTATGTCGAAGCATGACAAAGGCATAAGTGCTATTGAAGATGTTTTGTATGTTACCTCTGTAAGTGATGTGGTTACTCCTCTCTCAACGGTCAAGAAGAATTTGCTACAAGCTGGTTTATTTATGGGTTGTGTTAAAGAATGTTAATGTTGTGATGTTTAACCCAATGGTTGCGGGTTACTGAAGAAGGAATTCAACACCTGATGGACGAACGTGTAATTTTGATTGAGAATGTTCCGTATGCTGAGAATTTGTGCCAATATTTGTATGTCATATCTAGTACTCCTTTCAAGATCAATTCCAAAGGTCCTGTAAGGATTTCTGCCCCTGTTCAATCTTCTTAAACCTGAGGATGTCGATTGTCTTTCGTGCCTTTCGTGATCCGAAGGTGGAAGATGATTGAACACTAGAGTGCCAAGAAATTTGCACTCGCATGAAGTGGTATCCGTCTTGTGATGTCGGGAATGGGCTTACAGATGCCATTTGGAAATTGCTGACGAGGGGATGGGCTTAAAGATGCCATCCGAAGGAGTGCCGATCGCATAAGAGATTCCTCAGCGAGAGTTTGTATGCCTGTTTGTTGAGGAAGATTCCGCTGGGGAATACTGATCTCCGTCTTGAGAGAAATATAATTTTAGGAGCTTCAGTCGTCCGTTATTCTACTGGGGTATCATCTTTGTTTTGAGAAAGGTTGAATTTTAGGACCTTCGGTCGTCCGTTATTCTTGTTGAGGAACCATCTCTGTTTAAATTTAGGACTTCGGTCGTCCGTTATTCTTGTTGAGGAACCATCTCTTTTGAAATTTAGGAACTTAGGTCGTCCGTTATTCTACTGAGGAATCATCTGTGTTGAAATTTAGGAACTTCAATCGTCCGTTATTCTACTAAGGAATCATCTCTGTTGAAATTTAGGAACTTCGGTCGTCCGTTATTCTACTGAGGAATCATCTTTGTTGAAATTTAGGAACTTCGGTCGTCCGTTATTCTACTGAGGAATCACCTCTGTTGAAATTTAGGAACTTCGGTCGTCCTTTATTCTACTGAAGAATCATCTCTGTTGAAATTTAGGAACTTCAGTCGTCCGTTATTCTACCGAGGAACCACCTCTGTTGAAATTTAGGAACTTCGGTCGTCCGTTATTCTATTGAGGAATCATCTCTATTGAAGAGGAAAGTTGAAATGAACTACTATCTGGTCGTAATCCAGGCTTCATAGCAATAAGGCCGACTGCTATCTGGTCGTAATCCAGGCTTTACAGTGACTTACTAGGGAGGTGAGATTATACTTGCTATCCGGTCGTAATCCAGGCTTCACAATAACTTGCTGAGCTATTATCCGATCGTAATCCGGGCTTCACGGCTTGTGTTTATGATATACCATTATCTGGTCGAAATCCAGGCTTCATGGTAACTGCTGAGCTGCTATCCGGTCGTAATCCGGGCTTCACGGCTTGTGTTTATGATATACCACTATCTGGTCGAAATCCAGGCTTCATGGTAACTCCTGAGCTGCTATCCGGTCGTAATCCGGGCTTCACGGCTTGAACCTGGTGAGAATTTGATTGTATCTTTCCTGAAAGGTAAAGGTTAGTCGTATGTAATGAATGGTATGTATCAAGTGATGATGTTCTCAAAATAAATGAGATCGTGTTGTATGATGCGTATGCGTATGTCATGATGTATGGACATGTAATGTTTTTATGATATCCGTTAGCTGGGGAAAATAAATCCCAGACTGCTGCTGGAGAAAGGCGTTGAATTCTTCGTTTTCGCTGGGGATAATGGACAAAGATGATTGTGAGAATGATCCTGTAGGAGAGAATAACTCCGCTGGGAATAAACTAACGAGGAAATGTCTCTGTGGGGAGGACATACTCTGTTGAAGGATCTGTTGATTTGGAGGAATAAACTCAGTTGGGGATGAATTACCGTTGCTGGCGATAATGAACCCTGTTAGGGATTGAGTTTCTGTTTATGAAAGGAATGAACTCCGCTGGGGATGATTTTCCAGTTGCGAATTTACTGGGCATAATCTTTTAGACTCTACCGGGGATAATCTTCCAGAGTCCATTGGGGATAATTTTCCAAACTCCATTGGGGATAATTTTATAATGCTGATGATAGATAAACTCTGCTTGGGTAGAATATCCCCAACTCATTCTCTTACTCTACGGGGAGTGAATGTACTTTCAATCTTTTTCTTAAACTAGGTCTATCCTTATACCTAGTGGATAGAGCGACTGTACGGTTTGGACATTTCTCATTTTCCCCTGTTTCTGATATTATGAGTAACCGTCTTTTGTTTCACATGTAAATATTCATGAGCAGCAATTATTGTCAAATACATATATCAAAAATGAACCATTGGACGTTCTTGCAAAACAAAACAGAAAAAGAAAACAATTTGAAATTTATTTATGAAAATGAATTATATTGATTTTGAAGTCAGCCTGTAAAGAGGCTTTTTTGTACAAGAGACTGACGTCCTAGTAAGAGAACGCCGCAGAACGGTAGAATTTATACAATTTGTGAAAAACAAAGAAAAACAGCTATGTGAACAATCCCACTGGGTTCCAACTCTGCTATTGCCCTTATATCCTCGAGCATCTCATCACTTTGCTATTTGGTTGAAGGTAGATCAGATTGATTAGTGTCGTCCGATCTTGATAGTCGATACCGGAGTCTGATTGCAAGGTGATCCAATGAGACATAGTGTTACGCTTTAATCCCTAATTTTTTCCTGGACCGCCCTTTCGGGTTCTCAGTCCACCGGGATACCCTTTTTTACCCAAGCCGCCTTTTCAGATTTTCGAATTGCCAGGTGTACAGATTTTTTTCATTTCATCCCTTATTTTTCCCGAACCCTTTTGGTTCACCGGGAAGCAATTATTTTTGCCTAGGCTAGTCAATCTAGCGGGTCTTTGATTATGCGTAGTATTTTTTCACTATGTCTGCATTGATGGGGTGAGGAAGGTCGTCACCATCCATGGTGGTTAGAATCATAGCTCCTCCTGAGAAGATGTTCTTAACCACAAATGGCCTTTCGTACGTAGGGATCCATTTTCCCCTGGGATCACCTTGTGGTAGGATGATGCGCTTGATCACCAGATCCCTAACTTGATATTCTTGTCGTCTAACTTTCTTGTTAAATGCCTTGATCATCCGCTTTTGATACATTTGACCATGACAAATAGCAGTAAGTCTTTTTTCGTCGATTAAGTTCAGTTGATCGAGTCGGGTTTGGATCCAATCGTCCTCACTCAAACCTGTATCCTTCATAATCCGAAGAGAGGGTATCTGGACCTCAATGGGTAAGACTGCTTCCATGCCATACACCAAAGAGTAGGGTGTTTCCCCTGTTGACGTCTGCGCTGAGGTACGGTGCCCATGAAGAGCAAATGGTAACATCTCGTGCCAATCTTTGTATGTCACCGTCATCTTCTGCACAATCTTCTTGATGTTCTTATTAGCCACTTCAACAACCCCATTCATCTTCGGCCGGTAAGGAGAAGAGTTATGATGTTGTATCTTGAATTGCTTGTAGAGCTCGGTGATCATCGTATTGTTGAGATTTGTACCATTGTCTGTAATGATCCTCTCTGGTACACCGTATCGACAGATCAGATTGTGCCGAATACCCCGTGCCACAACGTTCTTGGTTACAGTAGCAAAGGAAGCTGCTTCAACCCACTTCATAAAGTAATCAATCTCTACTAGGATGAAACGATGCCCGTTGGACGCAGTAGGTCTGATCTCGTCGATCATGTCGATGCGCCACATTGCAAAAGGCCAAGGAGCTGTCAAAACATTCAGAGGAACTGGAGGTATGTGCACCTTATCAGCATAGTCTTGACACTTATGATAGGTCCGAGAATGCTGATAACAGTCGGCTTCCATAGTAGACCAATAATATCCTGCCCGTAGGATTTTATTTGCCATGGTATGTCCACTGGAATGAGTTCCGAAAGTACCTTCATGTAACTCCGCCATGATCCTTTCTGCCTCGTTCTTATCCACACACCGCAGTAAGGTTGAATCATGATTACGCTTGTAAAGGATACCATTACTGATGAAGAACTTTGCCGCGAACCTCCTCAGAAACTTCTTATCATTAACAGATGCACCCTCGGGGTATTCTTGATCCTCAAGATACCTCTTTACCTTGTGAAACCAGGGTTTATCTGTTAACTCTTCAGTCTCGATGTCGCAGCAATGTGCAGGTTCATCCAACCTTTCAATGTAATCTGGGGAGCTTCATTGTCCCACCTGACCTTGAACATAGAAGACATAGTATCTAGCGCGTCCGCTAACTGATTCTCCTCTCTGGGGAAGTGTTCAAAGGTTATCTCCTCGAAGTGCAGAAGCAATGTCAGTACATACTCCTTGTAAGGAATAAGATTTGGGTGCTTCGTATCCCACTCTCCTTTGATTTAACTGATCACGAGATCAGAATCTTCAAACACACTCAAGAACTTAATCCTTAGGTCAATGGCTTCTCGAAGGCCCATGATGCATGCCTCATACTCTGCCATATTGTTGGTGCAGTTAAAACATAATCGGGCGGTGAACGGAGTATGACAGCCTTCAGGAGAGATGATCATGGCGCCAATGCCATTACCCAAAGTGTTTAAAGCTCAATCAAAGTACATACACCATCGAGATCCTTCCTCAGGTCCTTCATCTGGTCCAGGTTCTTCACAGTCGGTCACCAGCATGATGTTCTCATCCAGAAATTCGAAATTCATGGATTGGCAGTCGTGTACAGCCTGATGCGCCAAATGATCTGCCAACACACTTCCCTTGATTGCTTTTTGGGTCGTGTATTGGATGTCATACTCAGTCAAGATCATCTGCCATCTTGCTATTCTTCTGGACAAGGCGGGCTTTTCGAAGATATACTTCATTGGATCCATCTTTGATATCAATAGAGTAGTGTGAGTCAGCATATACTGTCTCAGCCAGCGAGAAGACCATGCCAAAGTGCAGCAAGTTTTCTCAAGCAACGAGTATCGGGTCTCGCAGTCGGTAAAATTTTTGCTAAGGTAGTAAATAGCATGATCTTTTCGGCCAGACTCGTCATTCTGCCCCAGCACGCACCCCTTTGAATTGTCGAGTACTGTCAAGTATAAGATCAAAGGTCTCCCTTCAACTGGAGGCATCAGAATAGGTGGCTCTTGGAGATATTCTTTGATCCTTTCGAAAGCGGCCTGACATTCATCGTTCCATCTTACCACTTGATCTTTCTTCAATAACTTGAAGATTGGATCACAAGTAGCGGTCAAGTGTGAGATGAATCGGGAAATGTAATTCAACCGTCCCAAAAAACCTCTGACTTCTTTTTCTGTTCGGGGAGCTGGCATTTCCTGTATAGCCTTCACCTTTGCCGGATCCACTTGAATACCTTTATCACTAACGACGAAACCCAGAAGCTTACCAGACCTTACTCCGAAGGTGCACTTGTTCGGGTTTAACCTCAGCTTATACAACTTCAACCTGTCAAATAGCTTCTTAAGATTGTCGAGGTGTTCTTCCTCAGTCTGGGACCTTGCAATCATGTCATCAACATATACCTCAATCTCATGATGGATCATGTCATGGAACAAAGCGACCATGGCGCGCTGATACGTTTCCCCAGCATTCTTCAACCCGAAAGGCATGACTTTGTAACAGAAATTACCCCATTGTGTAACGAACGTTGTCTTTTCCATATCCTCGGGAGTCATCTTAATCTGATTGTAACCAGAAAAACCATCCATAAAGGAGAAGACCTTATGCTGTGTGGTGTTGTTAACCAGAACATCGATATGAGGCAGAGGGAAATCATCCTTGGGACTCACCCTATTCAAATCTCTATAGTTTACACACATACGGACTTTACCATCTTTCTTCGGCACCAGAACCACGTTGGCAACCCACTGCGGGTAAGAAGTAACTTCTAGAAAACCGGCATCAAACTGTTTCATAACCTCAGCCTTGATTTTCTCCGACATCTCTGGGTGTATTCGGCGAACCTTCTATTTCACTAGAGGACAGTCTTCTTTGGTTGGCAGGCGGTGAACCACAATATCAATATCCAACTCAGGCGTATCTTCATAGGACCAAGCAAAGATCTCAACATAGTCACGCAAAATATGTATTAACCGTTGCTTAACACTAGGCTCCAGATTTGCACGGATCTTGACCTCTTTCTTGTCTTCTTATGTACCCAGATTTACTGTTTCCACTAGCTCTTCATGCGGCTGTATGGCTTTCTCTTCCTGAAGTAACAGTCTAGCAAATTCCCCAGGCACTTCACAATCATCCTCACCTTCGTCCTTGGCTTGGTTGATCGGACTTTCGAAGTCATAACTGGCAGTAGTAGAGTCGTTATCAGTGGGATCCAGAGTGGATGTAGACCTGTATTATGATATGTGAATGTGTGTAAGACAAATAACTGTTTTGATAAAGTGCAAGATAGAAAAGAAAAACAAGGAGCGCAAAATTTGTAATGCAAGAAAAAATGTCCAATGCTTTATTGATGATATATGGAAATGACACATAATAAGCCCTCACAAACAAAGCCACAGTGTCTCGGGCAAGGCATCGAACCACAAAAGTTTCAAATTGTTTGTTACAAGTCTAAAAAAAAAAGTCTATTACTGTGTAATAAAAGAAACAGGCACGAAGTCTTTCGCCGTCCAATTGTTCAAGCCACCGTCGGTGGTCGGGTAAATCCAGCTGTCGAAATCTGACTCTTCATCATCATCTTCAATCGCATTCACTCCCAGATTACTGATACGCAGGGGAGGTCTTCCAATCCGCGCACGCCGAACAACCCTTTGAGCTTCTGCAGTAAAACTCAAACCAAACTTGTCAGTCTTGTGTGCAAAGTCAGGGAGTTGGCCCCAATTCACACACCCACCTTTTTCAACAACCGCCCTTGCATCCTTGAGGGAGGTCATCTTCATTGGAGGTTCATCAGCAACAACTTCAGTCGACGCCAGAGTCTGGGGGACTTCTTCAAAGTTCTGGCACAGGGTTTCAATGAACTCCCCATCCATCTCCACATACCGGAAGGAGTTAAGGTGGCTTACCATGTACTCCTCCTCACCCTGCACCGTAACAATATTCCCCTTCACTGGATATTTCAACATCTGATGGAGCGTAGAAGTTACTGCCCCAACTTTATGAATCCATGGGCGACCCAACAAGCAAGAATAAGAAGGTCGAATGTCCATCACATAGAATGTAGACACAAAAGTCTGGGAACCAACCTTAACAGGGACGTCCACCTCTCCATGTACCATCCTCTTGGACCCATCAAAGGCTCTAACCACAATATTACTGGGTTTCAGAACCAACCCTTCACAATCAAACCGATCTAATGCTTTCTTGGGTAAAACATTTAAGGAAGACCCAGTATCCACCAGCAGTGGGCCAAAGTAGTGCCCCTGCACTCGATCGAGACGTGCAGAGCATCATTGTGATTCCTTCCTTTGGCAGTCAGATCTGCGCCGGAGAAATCCAACCCGTTGTCAGCGGTCAAACTAGCCACACAGTCTTTGAACTGATCAACAAATGTTTCCTGCGGCACATGTGCAGTTTTAAGGAAAGAAATTAAAGCCTTAGCATGGGCTTCTGAGCACAACAGTAAAGATAACATGGAGATCTTCGACGGGGTTTGCCCCAGCTGTTCGACTATGTTGTAGTCGCTTTTCTTGATAATCTTCATAATTTCCTCTATCTCCTGCCTAGAGGTTTCAACAATGACTTTTTTAGGTGCCTCCATCCGGGAAGGCCCACCTGTAACTTCTTTGCCCCGAGTGTCAGATGACTCGGCGACAGGGGTGATAACTGGTGTAAGAATCAAAACAGTAGCTGATGTATTGGCAGATGGAATGACAATAAGCTTTTGAACAGTCGGGGGAGAAATATCAGGAGAGAAGAGTCTTCCGCTTCGGGTGACCTTGCTAGACCCGACAATATTGCTGACATCAGTATCAGCCTCTTCAACCTTCAAGTATTGTTTAATCCCATGATAATACACATCGGCCCCATAGTGCCATGGGACAGCCTTATCCGAAGTGTAAGGGATAGGACCAGGAATAGTAATGATCAATGGAGCAACTCTCGGAACAGATGTAATCCTAACAGGAATTCTCGAGGAAGCCTTGGAAGGATTGGCGGAAATGGTTAATATGAAAACATCCTCAACAGGAATCAATGGAACCAAAGTTTTCTCGAACAAGATTTCTTTGTTATCCATCAGGCGCTGAACACCTGACCTCAATAAACGACAACCAGCAGGTAGGATGGAACATAGGTGGCAACCTTCGCCACAACCCGGAATTAAACCGACCAACAATAAGTTATTCTTAACGGTCAACAACAGAGTAGAAATGCCTTCCACAGAGGTCACAAATGAATCATCATCCACAAAATTCACTCCATGCTTGGGCATAGGAGAAGTCATGACATTAGGCTTTTCTGGTGCGTCAAACCCAATTTCCTTAGCTTCAATCAAATCTTGCACCTTATTCCTCAAGGCCCAACAGTTTTTGGTATCATGCCCTGGGCTATCAGAGTGATAAGCACAGCGGGTGTTCGGATTATACAGCGGAGAGGTGGTACTGGGATTCTTCAGAGCTTCCCTCAGAGTCACCAGGTTTGTCTTCAACAATTGCGGTAAAATTTGAGATAAGGTCATACTGAGCCGAGTATACTATCTTTGCGGCCTCTCTACTCTTTTCTGATTGTTGCATTGTGTGGAAACAGTAGGTCTTGATATTACCACTGCATTGACTGATTGGCGGCGTTCGGGTCGATTTTGTCTCCTCGAGCTGTAAATTACACTAGATTCCTTCTTGAAAGGCTTCTTCTCTGTACTTGACAAAGCACCTTTCTGTATCTTGCCACTTCTGATAGCAGCTTCAACCATCTCCCCAGTCATAATCAATTCAGTGAACCCAGACGATGAACTACCGATCAAATGATTGAAATATGGACCAGACAAAGTCCCAAGAAACATATCCACCAACTCCCTATCAGACATAGGGGGTTGTACTCTTCCTACCAGAACTCTCCACTTCTGAGCGTAGTCTTTAAAACCTTCACTCGCACCCATAGACATACCCTGAAGTTGAGTACGCGTGGGAGCAAGGTCGGCTTTATACTGGTATTTCTTGTAAAAAGCAGAAACAAGGTCCTCCCAGTTGCGGACATTAGCTCCTTCCAATTGATAGAACCATTCAAGTTGAGTCCCTGACAGACTATCTTGAAATAAATGAACCCAGAGGTTCCTATCAGTAGTGTATGGTTGAATCTTTCTGACGTATGAGCGGAGGTGGAGCTTTGGGCAGGATACCCCATCATACTTAGCAAAGACAGGTGCTTTAAACTTGTGAGGAATCACCACTCCCGATTCCAGCCCCAAATATCCAAAGTCCAATCCAGGAACCTTCTGAACCTCCATTACACTCAGACGGTCTTCAAGTTGCTTGTACCTATCCTCAGCAGGAGGGTACTGTTTATCATCAAAAGCAGTGTCATTGTCAGAAACCACAGGGATAGGACCCTTCCTTTCCTCTTGATTCTCTCTTCCTCCAAATGAATGGGATAAATCAGCTTCCTGTCGCAACCTGTTCCCAAATTTGTGACCCGTATTCAGGAGAACCACCCTCTTCTTCTTCTTCTTCTTGTCCTTCAAGATAAGAGTCTTCAAATCTTGCTACCCTTTGGCTAAGTTCAAGAACATCTCCTGGAACTGAGCATTCTGAGCTTGAAGAGCCTTAATAGCTTGATCAGTAGGTGTTTCAGAAGACATTATGTGCTGAAATAAACAACGAAGAAGATAAGAGACCTATAATGGTACCTGTAATGAGGTGCATGGTGATGGAATGCGTATGAAATTATTTCAAAGATCTAGGGAGATTCAAATTTGTGAACCAAAATAAAAAACACTTTATTAGATTAAAACTTGAAACAATGTTTAACAAATGCCTTTAAGGCGTTACAAAAGAAATACTGAAAAGCAAATCTAAACTAGAAACAAATAAAAGTCATAAGAACTCCCATGGTCATTTTCCTTTCGTGCTGACATAATCGTTGATTGTCCTCTCATTCTAAAGCTGCCTTGTAAGCTTAAAGATCTTCCGCTCATGTTCATGATACTTCTCTCAATAGGTATCCCTTTCTTCCCTTAACTGGATCCAAGACCTCTTCAATTCCCCCAGATCAGTAGGCATATAGGGATGGAGGACTGTATAAGGAACACCTTCTTCATCAGTATGCTCTATAATCACCGGCAAAACAGCTTCATAGGGCATTCCTAGCTTTTGAGAACGGGCTCGAACCCATTGGAGATAATGTTGCATCGGGAGGGAAGTCTTCATTCCTAGCTCATGTGGGTCAGACCTGTTCACCCCGACCCAAGCTCATATAAACCTGCGGCAATGTCCCTCAACATCCCCCTTGAAGTCAAAGACAATGTCTGGAAGCAGCAACTCATGAGGACCGTCCCTTCGAGCTCGTCCAAACTGTCGTAAGGCCAAACAACGATTATAGGTTATCCCTACTCTAATTCCAAGCAATGGAACATTGGGGTATTCCCCACACCGATCAATGACAGTTGCCCTTTCCATATCCTTAGTACTCCAAAGGATGTCCGTATGAGCAAGGGACATGATTCTGTAAGCCCAACCCATGCCTTCCTCATTTTTCAATACAAATTTGGGGAGGTGCGAAATAAACCACCTCGCCAGCAGCGGTGTATAACACATGAGAGTTCCCCTTCTCCGAACAGTACGGGTATAGAGAGCATGCAGAATGTCACCTAAAAGAGTATGCACTGGGTTACGAGACATGAAGATCTTGACTGTGTTCACATTGACGAAAGAATCTGGATTCGGGAACAGAACCAAGTCGTAGATGAGGAGAGCCAGGATGTCTTCAAATGCTTGAAATTCCAAACTATCCCAGAACTGTTGAGCTTGATCGATCAAGAACTTAGCCAAGAAACCTTTAACCCCACTCTGAATCTATCGTTTAGATACTACATCAACCGTTTTTAGATGTAGGGCTGAAGCAATATCCTCTGGCCTAGGAACTATCTCCAAACTTGAAAAGGGTGTCTGCTCTAGAATAGATATACCCAGTAAGTCAGAAAACTCCTCCAAAGTAGGGACCAACTGATAGTCCGGGAAGGTGAAACAATGATGCAACGGGTCAAAGAACTGGAAC
Source organism: Vicia faba (assembly GCA_948472305.1). Classification (NCBI taxonomy): domain Eukaryota; kingdom Viridiplantae; phylum Streptophyta; class Magnoliopsida; order Fabales; family Fabaceae; genus Vicia; species Vicia faba. The sequence goes on from OX451737.1 coordinate 1,328,909,505, forward strand.
AACACCCTCATCATTTGCTCATCCAACTTGGAAGTGACCAAGCTAAGGAGATGACCATGTCTCCTAACAAAGGAACACGTATCAGGAACTTTTGAAACCAACTCTCTGAGCTGAGCAGGGATTTGCACGAAGTTGACTCAAATGGTATTTCTGCGCATAGAGGCCATGATCTACAAAACAAAACAAAGATGAATCCCCTCGGTCTTTTAAATGGTTAGTCTAATGAAATATGCATGCGATGTTATGATGCATGATGTCATGATAAAAACACACCACAGGTATCACAAATAGCAAACATGGTAAGGGCAAACAAGTCACATAATAGCCCCTAAATTTCAGGCTGGCATGGAGTTTAGGTACTACCCTCTTGCAGTTTAGTTGGTTCAACCTGTCCTAATAATAGTAAAAGGGTTCTAGAGGTTCTCAATATCACTGACCATCCTCCATCGTTCATAGTTTCAACTTAGCAATCTTTTCTTACGGTCGGAACCATCGCGAGAGTACGGTCTCAATGAGTGTAGCATTCTGCTACTTTCTATGGCCAAGTTGGTCAATTATAGGTTCTACGGTCAGTTGATGCTTAATGACCCATATAGCAGCCCCATACTCTCCTTGTTCCTCCACAAGGTATATCAGTACCAACTAATGTGCCACATCAACGTAGCTATTGCTTCAACCGTATCGGTCTACGCCGTACAGTTCCCTCACAGTCTATTGCTACTTACCTAACAGGTGTCCCCAGATTCGGGTTAGGATCTATAGTAACTTCGATACAAAGCCCACAAAAATAAAGCAAACAAATCAAAAAATTGAAAACAATATGATGAACTAATCCTAAGGTACACCCCACTTATCAACTCCCCAGTAGAGTCGCCAGTTTTGTGATACGGTAGCCAGAACCGGGACGTGTTTCCCTTTTTTAAGTAATTGCTAGTTTGCGTTTTACGTTTGTGTTCGCAAAATGCCGCGGTAAGCAAGAGTCGCCACCGAATTTTATTTTATCCAACAAGGAAAGGAAAAAAGCACAGAAAAATTCCTTTTTCGAGATATTTCTGAGTACGGGGGGTAGATTATAGAAAGGGAAGGTATTAGCACCCTTTCTATCTGTAGTTATCTACGGGCTCTTAGATACTTGCTCAGTATTTTCAAAATTGTTTTCTTTGTGTTTGCGTGATTTGAAAAGCTTTTGTTTTGACTTTGATTTAACTCTTGCTTCTGCCTTCAAGAATGTAATGAAGTGTTTTGAAAAATTTGTTTGTAAAGGAGTGTAAGTGTGAAAAAAGTTTATTTTGTTTGAGCAAGTACTTAAGAACTAATCTACCTACTCGAAAAAAGAATCGTTATATGTTCGTTTCCTTTAGAAAGCGTTATCCCACTATTAGTGAGTAGGTAGCACCGTCGTTGGTGTTTTGAGGGTCAATTCGAAAGGGACGTACGGTCACTAAAGCAACATTAGGACGTCTTAGTAGTAACCCTAATGTCTTAGATCAATTATCCGAGGCAACAATATCCGAAGCAACAATATCCGAGGCAACCTTTCCGAGGAAACTTTGATCTTTGAGACAAAAGGACGCCACTAAAATACCCTATACTTAATGACCGTTTTCTGAAGGCAACCAAGTGGGAGTGTACCCTAGGAGTGTGCATGTGCAAGTGATTCAATTTCAGATTTATTATCTTTGCACATTTTAGGGTTATCTAACTGTTTTACAGTTTTCTCATACATTCTTGTCATGCATCCTAATATCATATATCTAACAGTTAATATTTTGCGGAATTGAAAATGCGGAAATTAAACTACGCTATTACAAGGCTTTGGGTATTTACATAGCTAAAAACAAACCCTTTGAAAATAAAGCGATAAAGTTAAAGACCTAGGGTTTTGACCTTTCTAGCCTAATCAAAGGAAAAATTGTTTTTTTGTTATTTTTAATTATTTTTTAAGAAAAGAATTCGGTTTTCTAAATAAAGTACAAAAATTAATTAGTTAATTAAATTGATTAATGAAAATAATTACATGCCTATTTTTTGGTTTTTGGTTATTTTTAAGAAAAGAAAATATAATTAAATTTAGACAAACCCTAATTTTCTAATTATTTTTAATTATTTACAAAAAGAATTTAAAGTTATCTAAATTAATAACCTAATTAAATTAATTAATTTTTTGATAAAAAAAAAATCTAAACCTAATTTGTGAAAAGTATTATTTTAATGATTTTTTGATAAAAAGAAAATAATTTAATTGTGTTAGTAAATAAAATAAATAAATAAATTAAATAAAATAAAAAAAAGTATAGAGAAAGAAATTTGGGCCTGAGTTTAGCAGTTTTGGGGGTGTGAGAAGCATTTTTTGGGCCCAAAAGAGTGAGGTCCACGTTGACCTCCATGATTTGATGCTATGCGTTTGACTAGGCTTATGATGTTCCCTCATGGATGGCCCTTGGATCTGGCCATCTCACATTTGCTGGCTGGATTGTGAGGACATATGGTAATCCCCTGTCTTGGAAAACACACCTGAATCTGAAAAGAAAAATAATATGCAAGCAAAGGGGGGAGCTGGGATTCGAACCCAGGTCCTGAAGCTCTTTCCACGCCCTCACTACCACTGCACCACTTGTGTTTTGTTGTACTTAAGATAAATATAAAATATAATATGGAAAACCACAAAACATTAAAACCCTGCGCGCGGAAATTCAAATGATCCAATGGGGAGGCGCCAACTGGTCATCTTCTTCCTTTCTCCGTGGGTAAAAGTCCCAGACTTTTACCTACGGATGTTTGTCTGTCTCTATAAACAGAGCTCGTTCCAAAATCTTCCATGAGCAATATAAATGACACATAATGCCATGGATCGAACCGTCTTGTCCTCCTGAGCATGATGTTACCATTCATGAAGGCTAATTTTACCTACAAACAAAAACCCTAAAACGGAACCCAAAAAACCTAACAATGGAAGTTCTCGATTTAGTCTATGAAAACACGATTGAGTATTATAGAAATCTTTCAAATGTAATGGTAAACAAGAATATATGATTAGAATTTGATGAATATGCAAGAATTATGCAAACATAATTCAAGAAAAGGTGGGTGTCGTGAATGTCTTACAGTGTGTTATAGGGCTTGAAAACGCTTCATTTTGATTGCTTTCGCTTGCTGGGGGTCTCAGGAAGTTATTGAGATGGTCCAAGGGTCTTGAATTGGCCTCTAAGTGTGCATTCGATTCACCACTTTTTTCTTGTTTTTTTCTTCAAGTTTTTGTTCTTGATCACACGCCTCCTTTTTTCTTAGAGCATAAGGTTTATATAGACAAAGGAATTTAGATCAATATTTGTGTATCAAATCTTGGTCCATTATGATGAAGATATTTGATTTGATTTCTTCATAAAGACTTGCTATATTTGATTCAATCAAGTGTCAATCTATTTTCATACGTTACTGCCAGCCTGTTATGAGTTGTTTGGGCCTCCAACATGATGAGAATCGAAAGCTGACCTGCCCCTGATAATCTAACTCCCTTCTAATTTGCTCTCTTCGGTGGCCTCAAAGTCCTAATTCGAATTACTTCAGCTTCGATTGCATAGCCCCCTTCGATTGAACCTTCCTCTGCTTCCATTTCTGGATTCGAAAAGAATCACCCATGTCGAATCAACTTTTGTGGGGTTGGGAGTAAACAAGGCAAGAATCTGGCCTGGATAGGTTAGGATATGTGTTTTTTCTTGGTCATGCCAGCCCATTTCATTCCTTATTTGATTGAGAGAAGATTCTTTCGATTGTGATATTTCTGGCTTATTTTGGAACAAATACCCTTCCTTCCTTCCTTCGAATCTGCCTTCCTTTCCAGCATTAAACTCCAATTTGAGCCAATCAAGACTTTCCTTATTAGAACCTTAATCTCCTTAATGGTTCTGATTCGGATTGTGTCAGCTTCAATACTAGGGCTCCTTCGATTAGACCACCCTTTGCTTCTATTTCCTGTCCTTTTAAAGAGAATTTCCTGGTCGAATCAGCTCTTTATGGAATTATGAACAAACAAGGCAAGAATATGGCCTGGACATATTTTTTGAGTGCCCTCTTGATGGCCTCTTTCGAATGGTCTGGAAGGAACTCTTCGAATGGCCCTTGTCCAGATACCAATCGAAGGACTTTGACACAATACTAAATCGAAGTATCCCTTGCCATGCCAATTGAAAGGCTTGGATACAATGCCCATTGAAAGGCTTGTCATGAGGCCAATCGAAAGGCCTTTTGCAGACGTCAATCGAAGGATGCTATGTAGATGTCAATCGAAAAGTATTTTGGAGATGCCAATCAAAATTCATTTTGGAGATGCCAATCGAAAGGCACTTTGGATATGCCAATCAAAGGGAATTTTGTAGGTGCCAATCGAAGGATACTTAACCATCAATTGAAAAATTTTCCTTGTCTTTAGGCAAAGGTTTATAACCACCTATGCAAGAGAAAAATCTTGGAAAAACATGAGGGCAAATTTTGGGGTACAACACCCTATCTAAAATGGGTACGAGCTCACGCTCAAAACCCTATGATGCCATATCCCGCGTCTTACCAGTAATTGTGGAGCCAGTTGTTGAGGGTGATATTCCTTACACCATTCTCCATCCAGACATGCCCACTGACCTCGAAGAATTGCAAAAGTCATGGATTCAAGTCAATGAAGAACGAGATACCTTTAAAGCTCAATTATATGCAAGTGAAAAGAAAGTGTTGGAGCTCACCAAGAAACTTCACGAGGAGCAAAGCCTTAATTAGTACATCGACATAAAGAGGAAGCGTCTGTCAGAGACTCGAGTATTAGGTTTTAAGAGTTTATTCTATTGTCTCCTTAATACCCTTTTTTCTTTTCCTTGTAAGCATAGAAGGCAGTAGTAATTTTGAACTTATTAAGAAGTCTTTGTTTCAGTTTGATTAGCAAATTTAAATCTCCTAAGGTCCTTAAAAACATTACATCCACATATCATGCATCATTTCATAAAGAAGGTTTTCCAATACATGTTTCCTCATCTATTTACTGTTTATTTCAGTATAAGATTTCTCTCAAACAAACTATCAATGATCTCCAAACTCAGCATGCACAATTTCAGGAGACTCTTCTGAATCTGGCCAAAGGGTAACAAGATATGATGGCGCTCCTCACCATGAAAAATAAGACTAAGAAGCGGGCTGTTATCCTCAACATGGGGAGAAGGTTCAAAGGTCCTGCTCAACCAGTTCAAGATGTTTCCTCTAAGTAAGACGACAACCAAGAGGAGGATGTCATAGGTGTTAGGGGTGAAGATAGAAACAATCAAGGTTTCGAAGATGAAGACTACTCCGATGAACAGTACCCTCCTGCAGATGACAAGTACAAACAGTTAGAAGAACGTCTCAAAGCTGTGGAAATCCAGAAAGTGCATGGTTGGATTTTTGAGAGCTAGGCCTGATCCTGGGCGTGGTCATTCCTCACAAACTCAAGGTCCCTATCTTTGCTGAATATGATGGGGTCTCTTATCCCAAAATTCATCTGAGGTCGTATGTTCGAAAAATCAAACCTCATACTGCTGACCAAAAATTATGGGTCTATTTCTTCCAAGAAATTTTGTCTGGTACTCAACTTGAATGGTTCTACCAGCTGGAAGGGAGCAAAATTCACACATGGGAAGAGTTGGCTGCTGCTTTCTACAAGCAATATCAATATAATATTGACCTGGAGCCGACTCGTATACAATTGCAAAACATGTCCATGGGCTCAAATGAAGGGTTCAAGGAGTATGCCCAAAAATGGAGGGACCTAGCTGGAAGGGTGAAACCTCCTTTGAATGACCGGTACTTGGTGGATATGTTCATGGTCACTCTGACGAGTCCATTCTTTAACTTTCTGATTAGGAGTTCATCATCAGGGTTTACTGAGTTAATTCTGACTAGCGAACAAGTTGAAAGTGGTATCAAGAGCGGGAAGATTCCGATGGCTACATCTTCTAATGCTGTAAAGAAGCCCTTTATTGGTAAAAAAGAAGTCAATGTTGTCTATGATCGGAAAAGCCATAGTAAAATTGACTACCATCAGTCTGTGGGAGCGGCGTTGATCTCTAATCCGGTACCTGTTCAACGATAACAACAAGGCAATCAGCATAGGCCAGACGTTGAGCGGAGGCAGTTCACCAGAATTAGTATGCCTTTATCTCAAGAATTGCAACATTTTTTAAAAGCTGACCTCATAACACTCTGAGATCCTCCTCCTAATCCCAACACATTCTCTCCGAAGTACAATCCAAATGCAAGATGTGCCTATCATACAAATTGTTCTAGGTACAACACCAACAATTATTGGGCCCTAGAAAAAAATCCAAGACATGATTGATAACAAGGAAATCAAGTTCGACCCTCCTGAGACTCCGAACGTGATTACTGATCCTATGCCGAAGCATGACAAAGGCATAAGTGCTATTGAATATGTTTTGTATGTTACCTCCGTAAGTGATGTGGTTACTCCTCTCTCAACGGTCAAGAAGTATTTGCTACAAGCTGGTTTATTTCTGGGCTGTGTTAAAGAATGTTAATGTTGTGTTGTTTAACCCAATGGTTGCGGGTTACTGAAGAAGGAATTCAACACCTGATGGACGAACGTGTAATTTTGATTGAGAATGTTTCGTATGCTGAGAATTTGTGCCAATATTTGTATGTCATATCTAGTACTCCTTTCAAGATCAATTCCAAAGGTCCTGTAAGGATTTCTGCCAATCCAAAATTTGTTCCCTTAATCATTACCAAACCTGGGCCCATCCCATATTCCTCGGAGAAGGCTATTCCATGGAATTATGGGTCTGACGTCTATTGCCATGGCATTAAACAAGAGTTGTCTGATGAAGATGATGAGAAGATTGATCCTAATATTGACAATATTGCGAGGACCAACAAAATTACTAGAAGTGGAAGGATTTTCTCTCCAGAAATATCTCCACCTGTTCAAATTACAGTTACCAAGAACACTGGTGAAGCTCGAGGTAAAGAGCCAATGATAGAGCCTGCCAGGACGGAGGTGTGATACGGTGGCAGAACCAACTGTTTTTACTGGTTTGCGTTTTGCGTTTTTTGTTTGCAAAATGTCACGGTAAGCAAGAGTCGCCACTTACTTTTATTTCATCCAACTAAGGAAAAGGAAAAAGAACAGAAAAAAACCTTTTTCGAGAATATTTCTGAGCACGGGGGGTAGGTTATAGAAAGTAAGGTGTTACCACCTGTTGTACCCCAAAATTTTCCCTCCCATATTCTTCAAGGTTTGTCAAGAATCATCTTCAAATGGTTCAAGATTTCTCAAGGGTTGCACAGTCCAAATGCCTCCCAAGCTAGTCAAAATTAGGGTTTTGGTTCTTTCAAGGAATTTGAAGTTTTCAATGGCTCAATCAAGTCCCATAGGCCTATATACATCCTCAAGCATCTACATGCCAAGCTTCAAGGTTCACAGCATCAGATTGCACAGTCAAAAAGCCTATTTGGTTCATAATCAACTGCAGGGGTAAAATGGTCATTTGGCAGTCAAAAGTCAGAATTTTTGGTCAACATCTTATTTTGAGCACACAATCATCATTTGATCAAGTCTTGATCATGATTCCACAAGAATGGCTCAAAAATTATCAAAGATGCAAAAGTTGCTATTTTTGGACAGCTGAAAAGTCAACTGTAACTTGACCAGGGTATAACTTTTTCATGGTTCATCAAAAAAATCCCATCCAATGCTCATTTTGAAGGGGATGACATTTCCTACAACTCATCTTCACATTCCAAGTCCAATAAATGCTCTCACAAAAAGTTATCAATTTCTACATTAAAGGTCAATTTCAAAAGTCAACAAAAAGGAATTTTAAGTCAAAGACCATAACTTGAGATTGGTAAATTAAAATGACATGGGACCAAAGGCATTGGTTAGAGGACTTCAAGACCTTTCCAAAATGTCTAAGAACATGTTCATATGATCAAAATTGAGCAAGATATGCATTGGAGAAATTGGGAAATTTTTGTGAATTTGCAAAAGTCAACTTTGCTCAAAACACATCATTTTTGCTAATGGGCCTCAAATTTCCTCTTGAAACATTGTCCAAGGCTTATGCACGACCCATTGAGCTCAAATTGATTTATTTTCTTATTTTTAATTAATTAATTGGATTTTTATTAATATTAATTCATTTAATTGATTTAATTGTAGGAAAAAATACAAAGATATGGTTTTCAAATCTTTTGGCAAAGCAAATCTGAACAATATGTGCTGGAGATTTCGTGTACACATCAAGGGGACCAAAATCTCCCAATTTGGCAAGGTTTTTCAATCAAAAAGATTGAAAAATATTTGATTGAAAATCAAAGATACAAACCATCAATGCAATGGATTTTTGGGCCAGAAGTTAACCTAATTCCCTTCCATTATATGCACATAACCTAACCCTATTCATGTGGACCTGGAAAAGCTGCTGCAAGAGCCATAACCAATATTGAAAAATCAAGAAAAAAAGCCAAAATTGTTTTTCATATTGCAGACCAATTCAAAGCCTTAGAGCGATTCAAACACATTGCTAGGCTTCCCAGGAACGATTTGCAAACAAAACCAAGCTTCATAGCTCAAGAAATCGTGGCAAACAGTTTTACGGTTTGTAGCTTTTTTCCATAATCGCATATCATTATTCATGCATATTTAACCTCTTTTGTGGATTGTTTTGTGTTAATAGGACTGATACGAAGCTATTGGTGTGATTCAAATGGATTAAGATGCCCTGAAACGTAAACCACCATTGATGAAACTTAGGGTTTCGAAGCTTCCAAATTGGGGCTTTGTGATATAGGAAAAATCAGAGACTCTAAAGCCCATGGTTGAATTCGTCAAGGCCAGACGAATCAAACCCAACCCTCGTGATGAATTTATATTGCGCACAAACCTAATCGCTATTTTTCCTTTTTCAGTTTGTGGGGGTTAAAAACCCCCGCTATCTCTTTATTCTTTTGCAGGAAACGTGAGGAAGACGAAGACGTGTTGGCTTCTGATTAGTCCGTTCAAATAAAAGGCGCGCTTTGTTTGTTTTCTCAGCATACGTGTTGTTGTTTACATATTACTTTCATTGCTTATCATAATAACAATTACAGGCGCTTGGCTTAGTGGAGTTTGATGTGGCTGTTCACCATTGGGACCTGGGTTCGATTCCCAGGTCCCCCAAATTCCTTGTTTCTATTTTTTTCAATAAGTTCACATGCAGGTTTCATAAAAGGCTCCACCATAAACCTCACACTGCAGCTTGCCATGTGGCCACTATCATCAATCCAAAGGTCAAAAAGTGGAGAACACCATGCTCCTGGTCAATCCACGTTCTAGGCCATCCAGAAAGTCAAAGCAGACTTGTGTTAATGGGCCAGAATTGCAACTTTCTCACCTCCTAATGGGTCCATCAACCCCCCTGGTTAACTGCTTTTCTTTTTTATTTTCTTTTAACTAACTATTTTATTATTAATATTATTATTTATTTAACTAACATAATCACTATTAATTTTCATAATAAATTCAGAATAAAAAAAAATGTAAATATTTTGTTATGTATTAATTTCGTTATTAATTCATTATTTTTTTAATAAATACTAACCAAATTGATTTAGTTTAATTAGATTAATTTTGACTATTTTTTACAATAAATAAAAATGAATTAGACTTAGGGTTTTTCTTTTGACACTTTTAATTTCTTTTTTTATTTTATTAAAAACATAAAAAACACAAAAAATACTTTTTCTTGTAAATAATTAATTAATTAGCTATTAGGTTTAATATTTTATTAATTGCAAAAAGGGACCAAACTCATGCTTTCTCAAAAAGGGTCAAAACCCTAAGGACGTTCCGATTTAATTCTTTCGCGCGCATGTTTATTTATTTTCATTATATTTGATGTAACTGTTTCCGAGGATGTAATAGTTAATTAGGCTTTTATCGCTTTATTTACTTTTTTCGCATTTATTTCCAAACGGGTTTTGTTTTTGGCGATGTATAGACCCGCGCCTTGTAATAGCGTAGATTCATTTTCCGCACTTTATTTCCCGCACAAATATTAACTGTTAATTATGCCTGCAAGACTGTATGACAAATAAAATCAACCCGTAGCTCACAATGATGCATGTTCAAAGATAAACATAAACTGAAACAACACACATGCACATGCCACTCTTAGGGTACGCCTCACTGGTTGCCTCGAGGTGGTCATTAAGTATAGGGTGTTTTAGAGGTCGCCCTCCTATCTAAAGATCCAGTTGCCTCGAAACGGTTGCCTCGGATAAAAAGGATCTAGGACATTAGGGTTACCGCTAAGGCGTCCTACCATTGCTTTGGTGACCACATGTCCCGAATAATCGAATTGACCCGAATAACTCCAACGACGGTGCTACCTACTTCTCAATAGTGGGATAGTACTGTCTAAAGGATTCTTACACAGCTTAATTCCTTAGAGTAGGTAGATTTCTCCTGGGTACTTGCTCTTTTCAAAACAAAACAAAAATACTTTTCGCACCTACACTTTCAAAAAGTTTTCAAACAAACACTTCATACACTCTTGAGGACAGATACAAGAGTTACTTAGAAGTTTTCAAAACGAAACTTTTTCAAAACCCACAAACACTTGAAAAGCAAACAATTTTTGAAAACATAGTGAGCAAGTACCTAAGAGCCTGTGGATAACCACGGATAGAAAGGGTGCTAACACCTTCCCTTTCTATCATCTACCTCCCGAACCGAGAAACATCTCAAAAAGGAATTTTGCTGTGCTTTTGTCCTTTCCTTGTTGGAGAAAATAAAAGACGGTGGCGACTCTTGCTTACCGTGACATTTCACGAAACCAGCATTCCAAATCAGTCAGTTCTATTTCCACCGATCACAGAACTGGCGACTCTGCTGGGGAAATACTTAAAAGTGAGGTGTACCTTAGGATTAGACCACTCTTGTTTTCAATTGCTTGCTTTGTTTGCTTTAATATTGTGGGCCTGTTTTGGGAGTTTCATAGATCCTAACCCGGATCTGGGGCATCCTTTTTAGGTAGCAATAAACTGTGAGGGAACTGTGCGGGGTATACCGACATGGTTAAATCAGTTGGTGCGTTGATGTGGCACTTTGGTGAGTACCGGTAACCCTTGAGTCAAGTCAAGGAGAGTACGGGGCCGCCGCGTGGTGTCGTGAAGCATCAACTAACCTTAGAACCTTACTTGACCATCCTGGCCTCTTTAGGGGTAGTGAGATGACCGACTTTGGTGCAGTCCGAAGTTGGTAGATACTCGATACTACACTCATTGAGGGTTATTTTCTTGGAATATTTTGATCGCCAGTTCAATGGCTAAATCAAAACAATGAACATAGAAAGCAACCCAATGATATTGAGCTCCTTAGAACCCGGTTACTTTTCATAGGACAGGTTTTGAGCCAACCAACTTCAAGAGGGTATTACCTAAACTTCATGCTGGCCTAAACTCTAAGAGCTGTCTTGTGTGACTTGTGTGCCTTCAAACTTGACTACTTGCATACTTGTTATCTGACAACATGAGTTCTTGCAGGTTTTGTTTATAGTCCTTAATCGGGGATTATAACAGGGTTTACTTACATCACTCCACGCATATCATAACATCATAACATCATACCAATGCATACATCCTACATAAGGACTAATCCATTTCAAGGATCTCAAGGGTTTGTGATGCAGGTCGTGATGAACCAAAATGTCTAGCAAGGGGCAAAGGGGATTTATTTTCCTATAGCCAAAGTTGTCCAGAAATCCAAGCATGATAACTTGAGTCAGGGGCTATGACCCACTTGATATGGTGAGCTTTGACTCTTGAAGAAGGTTCCCCTAGCCCAGGTTGTTTGGAGATCAAACATGATGACTCGAGTCAGGGGCTATGACCCACTCGATATGGTGAGCCTTGACTCTTGAAGAAGGACTCTCAACAACATGAAGTTCCTCCAATCAATCTACCGGATTCAAATTCTAACAAATTTTTCTTGTTTACCCCGCGGGATCCTTGAAAACATTGCATGCATACATAAATACCATTGCATGACAGGTACCCTTCTTTACAGGTCACTTATCTTCTGCGCTGTTTATTTCAGCAATCATCATGTCCGCCGAACCTTCCACTGAACAAGCTATCAAGGCCCTCCAGGCCCATAATGCCCAGTTCCAAGAGTTGGTCATGAGCCTAGCCCAGGGTCAACAAGATTTAAAGACTCTGATTCTGAAAGAGAGGAATAAGAAGAAGAAGAAGAGGACCATCTTGTTCAACCCTGGACGCAGATCTGGGAATGGATTACAGAATGAGGTTGAGTTGACTGCCTCATCTGTAGGCAAAGACAGTCCCCAAGAGAGAAGGGTTCCTAGTCCAGTAGTCTCCGACAACGAGACTGATTATGATGAGGAACAGTACCCTCCTGCTGAGGATAAATACGAACAGTTGGAAGACCGCTTAAGTGCTATGGAAATACAGAAAGTGCCCGGCCTGGACTTTGAAGATCTGGGTCTATCCTCTGGGGTGGTGATTCCACACAAGTTCAAGGTGTCTGCTTTTTCAAAGTACGACGGGGCTTCCTGTCCTAAGCTGCATCTCAGATCCTATGTAAGAAAGATCCAACCTTACACTGCTGACAAGAATCTATGGATCCATTTCTTCCAGGAAAGTCTGTCAGGGACTTAACTCGAATGGTTCAATCAACTGGATGGAGCCAGTATTCGTAACTGGGAGGACTTGGCTACTGCGTTCTACAAGCAGTATCAGTAAAATTCCGACCTCGCTCATACGCGTACCCAACTCCAGGGTATGTCACTAGGAACGGGTGAAGGTTTTAAGGAGTATGCACAAAAGTGGAGAGACCTGGCTGGAAGGGTGCATCCACCTTTGACTGACCGTGAGCTCGTTGATATGTTCTTGGGGACCCTGTCTGGTCCATTCTACAACCATCTGATTGGGAATTCTTCTGCTGGGTTTACATATCTGATCTTGACTGGTGAGAGAATTGAAGCTGGTATCAAGTCTGGGAAGATTCAAGAAGCTACACCTGCTGATGCTCAGAAAAAGCCCCACAATGGGTGTGATACGGTGGGAGAACTGACTTGAGGTTTTGCGTTTGTTTTCGCAAATGTTTCGGTTGAGCAAGAGTCACCATCGACTTTTTATTTTATCCTAAGGAAAGGTTAAAAAGCACAACAAAAACCTTTGAGATGTTTTCTTGGATTCGGGGAGTAGATTATAGAAAGGGAAGGTATTAGCACCCTTTCTATCCATGGTTATCCATGGGCTCTTAGTTACTTGCTTAAATCACTTGCCTTTGCTTTTCAATTGTTTGAAATGGTGCTTTGTGTGTGGTTTTTGATAATGTTTTGAAAAGAGGCCAATGTGGTGGCAACCTTTGTAATGATCCATGTTGGGATGTATACAAAGGTGTATGTCTTTTGAAAAGGTTTTCAATGTTTTTGAAAGTTGTTTTGAAAGTGTAGTGATGTGTGGTTTGAAAAATAGGCAAGTGTTTTTGTTTTGCAAGGGGGCAAGTAACCAAGAGCTATCTACCCTATATTTCTCAAAGATCTTCGCTATGTTTTAACCCTTTTAACAATTTTGTTCCACCATTGTATTTGGTGGACAATCTTGTGTTAGGATGTGAACGGGACGGGCGCGGGTCATCATTTAGACCATAATTGCAATGGTGCCAAGTATCTTTGGGCAATTTTTCCTTTGAGGGACTTGATCATTTTTTAGGCAACTTTCGAAAGCGTCATCGATGGACTATGATCATTTGAATTGTTTTGTTTTGCCCAAAGAGACCTAACATGCAATATGGCCCATTATTGAAGGCAACAAGTGGAATACCCTAGGGGTGCAAGTGTGATTGGTGTTGTCCATTTTCATGCTTGTTTATCTTTAATTTAGGTCAAACTATTTTTGGTTAATTGATTTGCATACAAACCCTAATTCTAACATGGCATAATTAGAAAGCTTTAAAGTGCGAAAAATAAAGTTCCTAAGTTATTACAACACAATATATCGGAAGGGGATACAAATGTTCAAATGGGGGTATTTTAACAAGAATTAAAACCCTAGACTATTACATCAAACTTGGAATTTTGCAAGGTATTTATTTACACAATATTCAAATAAGATAAATATGCAAAATGCAAAAAAAAAGGGTTTTTCATATGTATGTAAAAAGTATTTATCATGTATCAAATAAGCAAAAATAAAATCAATTAATTTTTGGTATTTTTATGCATTTAGGGCAAAAACCCTAATTTTTACAAATAAAAGTATTTATTGTATGATATATGCAATATTTATTGATTATTTACAAAAAATAAATAAAAGAAGGTATTTTATATAAAAAGTATTTTTGAGGTCAAAATATTAATAAAAACAAAAATGTATTAATTCTTTGTATTTTTCTAAATATATTAATAAATATGTATAAGTATTTTACTTTATTTATTAAATATGTATTATATGTACAAAAATAAAATGTTTAATATTATAGAAAAAATATATTTTTATTATAAGAGGTTTTCAAGAGATAACATAAAAATAAAAATAAAAAAAGAAATAAAGTATGTTTGTCTTACTTTTGTATTTTTAAATAAAGGTATATTTATTTATTTATCTACAAAAACTTAACTAAAGTCAAATAAATATCAAAATAAATGCAAAAAATATGGCAAAAATGTTTTTAATGTTTTTTATGATTTAAATAAAAATATGAAAACAAAATCAAAAAGAGAAAATGGAAAATAACAAGTAAATTTCAAAATGGGCCAGGGGGTGTATGTGCAATACAGTGATGTGAAAAGAAAAGATAAATCTCAGGCCCAGCCCAAGACCCTGTCTTCTTCAACCTCCAGCATCTCTGTTCAACAAAAACACGCGTTTGCTATCTCCAGATTCCCTGATTTTTAACACAAACTCACAACACAAGAAATGTAGAGCATCAAACCACGATTCTGATTTTTAACCCTGATTTTTAACCTAACTCTCAGAAATGAGAGAGAATTTCTTCTCCCCCAATTCCTGACCTAGTTTTTATTCAATGTTCAGACTTAAAATTCTCTAAGCACACATAACATAAATGAAAACTAATGATATGGGCAGATTCAGGGCCATGAATGTGACATAATTTCTTCACAAATCTAAACCTAACAATGCCTGGATAGAGAGATACGAGTTCATGAACTTACCTGTTCAGTTGGAATTGTGTGCAACAATGGAGATTCTTACAAGGCAAGGTAATGATTTGTATAGCTTCCTTGATGTCCAGGGATGCTATTCCAATCTTTAGTTTGCTCCAAAACCAAGTGAATCGTGTTATGGCACTTCAACTGCAAAACAGAAAATATGGAAATGGTGATGTTAGCTAGGGGTGTTACAGGTCGTGTTTAGGGCTTGGAATAGTTTCAAGGGATGATGTGGGATGTGTTTGAAGTGTTTTTGGCCAAGATGCACGATGGAAATGAGCTAGCCAAGTCCAATTGCAGAATGCCCTGTTTTTGTGCAGTTTAATGGTGATTCTGTGTTTGAGGATGTTTGGAACTTGGTTGGCTTGTGTTTCAGCTTAGGTTTAGTGTTTAGAATGAGTACAATAGCTTTGCTTAAGGTTATCTTTGTTGAGATGAGAGTTGGTAGTTGTTATGCAAGGTTACTTCAACTTTAAGCAAGAAAATCAACTTGGTGTTTCTAGCTGGTACAGGCCCCCAATCTATGCTGCATACATTAGTCTTGGTTAGAGTGATTTGTGTACAAAATACCAGCTCAAAAGATTGTGCCTATGCTCCTTGGATTTGCATTTGACATAAAGTTCAACTTTTCTAAAATGGATAATTTGCTTTTTCTACTTATGGCTTAATTTTGCATACAATGCTTGAACACATAAAATAAGGTCTTGGGACAATGGGTTAGCATTAAATTATTGAGTGCAAATGGGATATAGGACCTGTAATCAAGGAATGCAAGCTGAGTTCAAAATGGCACAAGTGTATGAACATGTAAATTGGCCATAAACAAAGTGAGTTTTTCCCAACTTGCCAAATTCGATTCTCCCTAACCATGAGGTTGTTTGATGAGTTCTTGGACATTTTGGAAATCTTGGAATGTGTACTACAATCCATCTTTGTAATGCAAATTGAAATTCCAAGTGGAAGCATGTGAAAAGTTGCCATGAAGTTAGGCAAAAATCCTGCCTAGAGTAGGTCAAAATTTCTCTAAGTTAAGAATGGTTTGGTACTCTTGTTCCAAAAATTGTAACTTGAGCTACAAGCCTCTTTTGAGAAAACTTTGTGAATCAAAGTTGTAGATTTTGCAATGGACTAGAACTTTCATGTTTTGACTTTTCCTTGAATCCAAATGCATCTTGATGAGAAAGTGGGACAAAGTTAGGAAAAAATTAGGGTTTTTCATAACTTAGAAAAATTCTAAGTTATGAAAAATCTTCATTTCAAACCCTAATTTGTGATTTTTGATTTCTTGATGAACAAGTTTCATGATTCGGAATGTTTTGATGAAAAATGAATCTTGACACTTGATTTTGACCAAAAAGTCAAAGTTTGACTTTTCAGTATACAGTCAAAATTGATCAATTGATTGGAAAATTCAACTGTCAATCTTGTGCATTTGGGATCTTTTGAATTTGTTGAGTATGTCAAGAAAATTCCATGGGGTCCTTGAGTCCATATGTGCGCTTGGTTTGCCATTGGCTAGGTCAAACAGTCAAAAATTGCCTCTGTGCAGTCAAAACCCTAAAAATGACCATTTTGCCCTTTTGGGGATCTGATCAAATTTCTTGTGGAATTATGATCCAAACTTGATCAAATGGTCCATATGAGTTCATAATGTTGATGTGGGTCAATTTTCATGAGGTTTGACTGTCAATTGGCCACAATTGATTTTTTCCCAATACAGCTGATTTCTAGGTCAACTGTCCAATTGACTGGGCAAAGATTCGAATCAAGACTTGAAACATGGTATGGAAAAACTTGTGAGTCCAACATGAAGCATGAAAGTCATCTTAGGAATTTTAGGTCAAAATATCTTTGTGCAAACACAAACCCTAATTTGGGTCAACAGTGCTAGGAGAAGTCTTGCAGAGGAAACCCTAACTGGATCTTGAGCTCCAAGGGCCTTGTGATGAGAAAATGTTGAGAGAATGGGAGGGAAAATTTTGGGGTACAACAGTTGCCCCTGTTCAATCTTCTTGAACCTGAAGAGTTAGATTGGCAAGTTTGCCTTTCGTGACTCGAGGGTAAAAGGAGATTGGACACTAGAGTGCCCTGAAATTTGCACTCGCATGCTGGAGTACCAGCAATGTGATGTCGGGAATGGGCTTATAGATGCCATTTGGAGAGATGGTGGATAGGGGGATGGGCTTATAGATGCCATCTGAAGGCGTGACAGAAACTTGTCGGGAATGGGCTTATAGATGCCATTTGGAAGTGTTGATCGCATAAGAGATTCCTTAGCGAGAACTTGCGCACTTTGAGAAAGACAAATGTTTTCCTGGCTTGTTACAGGCGTTGATCTTCAATCTCTTCATGCAGATATGCCCTGGCTAGATACAGGTGTCGAATCTACCATCGGTTGCTCACAGATATGCCCTGGCTGGATACAAGTATCAAATCTGGAATTTGTCGTCTATAGATATGCCCTGGCTGGATACAGGAATCGAATCTTCAAACTCTTCAGATGTGCCCTGGCTGGATACAGGAATCGAATCTGGAATTAGTCGTCAACAGATATGCCCTGGCTGGATACAGGAATCGAATCTTCAAACTCTTCAGATATGCCCTGGCTGGATACAGGAATCGAATCTGGAAATTGATCACCCACAGATGTGCCTTGGCTAGATACAGGAATCGAATCTGGAATTGTGACAGTTAAAGGTAGTCGTCTTTTGGATTGTCTTTTTCCCTGAAAAGGCAAAACATCAGTTGTATGCAATGTCATGATGTATGAAATGCATGATGTCATGATGTTTAAAATGAGATAGTGTTGTATGCACTTTATCATGTATGTAAGCAAGATGTATGAAATGTGAAATGTTTATGAATGTATTTTTGTCTAGGAAAATAAATCCTTGACGACTGGCCGGGGAATTAAATCCTGGGCTGACGTTGAAGAGTAGAGTTCTTCGTTTCCGCTAGGGATGATGGTTGCGAGAGTACACCGGTAGGATAAGATAACTTCGTTGGTGAATAAACTTGTTAGAGAGATTACCCTGAGGGGAATTGCTTTGTGGGAAGAGATACTTTGCTGAAGTTTTGATGAGAGCTCCGCTGAGGATTTCGATGATGGACTCCGCTGGGGATTGTGTTGATAAGTTATGTTGGGGAACTTTGATGAACTCCGCTGGGGATTGGAAGAACTTCGCCGAGGGCGATCTTCCGTGGCAATTAGCTGAGGATAACCCAGTTATAAGCCCTTGTGAGGAATAACTTTGAATAAAGCCCGGGAGAGACGTCCGTACTTTACAGGGGATAAGCTTCTAGAATCTACTGGGGATAAGCTTCAAGACCTGCTGGGGATATGGATTCCAAATTTCCTGGGGAAACTTTCAGACTGTACTGGAAAATGGTTCCACTGGGGTGTCTGTATTCCGCCGGGGAACAATCCTGGATCAAGACTGCTGGGGATGCTTGCTGAGGAATGCCTATACTCCGCTGGGGAATGTTGATATCTTCTGGGAATACCCAACTTCCTTTAGGCTGACCGTAGACTAACTCTGCTGGAGGAGAGTATTGCTGACTTGCTAGGGGAACATGGTGCCTATTGTAGGGCTGATGATAGACTAACTCTTCTTGGGGAGAGTATTGCTGAATCCCGTCCTACTCTGTGGGGAGTTGAGGTAACTTGGTCACATTTTTCAGTTGGACCCACCTTGGTACCTTGGCGGCCAGAGCAACTAGACTGCCTGGACAACTCTACATTGCCCCTGTTTCTGATGTCACCTGTAATCAGTCATTTGTTTCGTATGCAAGTATTTATGAATTAGCAATTTAATGTCAAATGCATATATCAAAAATGAACATTGGACGTTCTTCGCAAGACAAAACAGAAAAAGGAAAAAACAATTGGCAATTTTTTTGGAAAAGTGAACTTGTATTGATTTTGAAATTTGCCTATAAATAGGCGTTTTTTGTAAAAGAGGCTGGCGTCCTAGTAAGAGAACGCCGCCAAATAACATAAAGTTTATACAATTTTGAAAAGGAAACAAAACAGCTATGTGAACAATGTTCCCACTGGGTTCCAACTCTGCTATCGCCTTTATGTCTTCAAGCGTCTCATCACTTTGCTGCTTAGTTGAAGATGAAGCTGATTGATCGATGCCGAAGTCTGAGCCCGATAGTTGATGCCGAATTCTGGATGCAAGGTGATACAATGAGACATAGTGTTACGCTTTATCCCTAACTTTTGCCTGGACTGCCCTTTCAGGTTTTCAGTCCACCGGGATACCCATTTTTGCCCAAGCCGCCTTTTCAGGTTTTCGACTTGCCGAGTGTACAGATTCTTTTCATTTCATCCCTTATTTTTGCCCGAACCCTTTTGGTTCGCTGGGAAGCCCTTATTTTTGCCTAGGTATGTCAACCTAGCGGGTCTTTTATTCATGCGTAGTATCTTTTTACTATGTCTGCATTGGCGGGGTGAGGAATGTCGTCACCATCCATGGTGGTTAGAATCATGGCTCCTTCGGAGAACACATGTTTAACCACAAATGGACCTTCGTACGTAGGGGTCCATTTGCCCCTGGGATCACTTTGAGGAAGGATGATGCGTTTGATTACCAGGTCCCCAACTTGATACTCTTGTGGTCTGACCTTCTTTTTAAATGCCCTGATCATTCGCTTTTGGTACGTCTGACCATGACAGATAGCGGTGAGTCTCTTTTCGTCAATTAGGTTTAATTGATCAAGTCGAGTCTGGATCCAGTCATCTTCACTCAAGTCTGCATCCTTCATTATCCGGAGAGAGGGTATTTGGACTTCAATCGGCAAGACTGCCTCCATGCCATAGACCAAGGAAAAGGGTGTTGCCCCGGTTGACGTCCGTGCTGAGGTACGGTATCCATGAAGAGCAAATGGTAACATTTCGTGCCAATCTTTGTAGGTCACTGTCATCTTCTGCACAATTTTCTTGATGTTTTTATTTGCTGCTTCGACAACTCCATTCATCTTCGGCCAGTAAGGAGAAGAGTTGTGATGCTGTATCTTGAATTGCTCGCAGAGCTCAGTGATCATCTTGTTGTTAAGATTGGTACCATTGTCTGTAATGATTCTTTCTGGGATGCCGTACCGACAGATCAGGTTATGCCGAATGAAACGTGCCACGACGCTCTTGGTTACGGTGGCGTAGGAAGCTGCTTCTACCCACTTCGTGAAGTAATCAATCGCTGCCAAGATGAAGTGATGCCCATTGGATGCCGTCGGTCGGATCTCGCCGATCATATCAATGCCCCACATTGCAAAAGGCCACGGTGCTGCCAAGATGTTCAAAGGAACTGGAGTAATGTGCACCTTATCAGCGTAGATTTGGCATTTATGACAAGTTCGGGAATGTTGGTAACAGTCGGCTTCCATTGTGGACCAGAAATATCCTGCCCGAAGGATTTTCTTTGCCATGGTGTGTCCACTGGAATGTGTTCTGAATGTACCTTCATGTAGTTCTACCATGATCTTCTCTGCTTCAGCCTTATCCACACAACGCAGTAAAGTTGAATCATGGTTTCGTTTGTAGAGAATGCCGTTGCTGAGGAAGAATTTTGCCGCAAACCTTCTCAGGAACTTCTTGTCATTGACCGATGCGCCTTCGGGGTATTCTTGAGCTTCCAAATATCTCTTCACCTCATGATACCAGGGTTTTTCGGTTACTTCTTCGGCCTCAAGATCGCAACAGTATGCAGGTTCGTCCAACTTCCAGATAATGATCCGGGGAGCCTCGTTGTCCCATTTGACTTTGAACATTGAAGACATCGTAGCTAGTGCTTCCGCTAACTGATTCTCCTCTCTTGGGAAGTGTTCAAAAGTTATCTCTTCAAAGTGGGGAAGCAAGGTCAATACATACTCCTTGTAAGGAATAAGATTTGGGTGTTTCGTATCCCACTCGCCTTTGATCTGATTGATCACGAGAGCGGAATCTCCGAAGACACTCAGAAACTTGATCCTTAAGTCGATTGCAGCTTGAAGACCCATGATACACGCCTCATATTCTGCCATGTTGTTGGTGCAGTTGAAACAAAGTCGGGCGGTGAGTGGAGTATGAGTACCTTTAGGGGATATGATCACAGCACCGATGCCGTTACCCAAAGCGTTCGAGGCTCCGTCAAAATGCATAGACCATCGGGATCCTTCCTCAGGTCCTTCATCCGGTCCAGGTACTTCACAATCAGTTACTTCCATGATATCTTCGTCTGGAAATTCAAAGTTCAATGATTGGTAATCGTCCACAGGTTGGTGTGCCAAATGGTCTGCCAATACACTTCCCTTGATTGCTTTTTGAGTTTTGTATTGGATGTCATATTCCGTCAAGATCATTTGCCATCTTGCTATTCTTCCAGACAGAGCAGGCTTTTCGAATATGTACTTGATTGGATCCATCTTTGAAATCAACAGAGTAGTGTGAGTCAGCATATACTATCTCAGCCGGCGAGCAGCCCATACCAGAGCGCATCAAGTTTTCTCGAGCAGTGAGTACCGATTCTCACAATCGGTAAACTTTTTGCTCAGGTAATAAATAGCGTGCTCTTTTCGGCCAGACTCATCATGCTTCCCCAACACACACCCCATTAAGTTGTCAAGTACCGTCAAGTATAGTATTAGAGGTCTCCCTTCCACTGGTGGCATAAGAATGGGTGGCTCTTGGAGATACTCTTTTATCTTTTCGAAATCATCCTGACATTCATCGTTCCAACGTACTACTTGATCTTTCTTCAGCAATTTGAAGATTGGCTCACAGGTTGCAATTAGATGCGAGATGAATCGGGCAATGTAATTCAGTCGTCCTAGAAAGCTTCTGACTTCTTTCTCTGTCTTGGGAGTCGGCATCTCTTGTATGGCTTTCACCTTGGCAGGGTCGACTTGAATACCTTTATCACTTACAATGAAACCTAGCAATTTTCCAGACCTCACCCCAAAGGTGCATTTGTTTGGGTTCAACCTCATCTTGTACAACTTCAGTCGGTCAAACAGCTTCCGCAGATGGTCAAGGTGTTCCTCCTCAGTTTGGGACCTTGCAATCATATCATCGACGTATACTTCAATCTCATGGTGGATCATGTCATGAAATAAAGCAACCATGGCACGTTGGTAGGTTGCCCCAGCATTTTTCAACCCGAATGGCATGACCTTGTAGCAGAAGGTGCCCCACTGAGTCACAAAGGTAGTCTTTTCCATATCTTCAGGAGCCATCTTGATCTGATTATACCCTGAAAAACCATCCATGAAGGAGAACACCTTGTGTTGAGCAGTATTGTCAACAAGAACGTCGATGTGAGGCAGAGGGAAATCGTCCTTAGGGCTGGCCCTGTTCAAATCCCTGTAGTCAACACACATTCTGACTTTACCATCCTTCTTTGGCACTGGAACCACGTTGGCCACCCACTGAGGATAAGAAGTCACTGCTAGAAACCCTGCATCAAATTGTTTCATAACCTCAACTTTGATTTTCTCGGACATCTCTGGGCGCATGCGGCGGACCTTCTGTTTTACCGGAGGGCAGTCTTCCTTGGTAGGCAGGTGATGAACTACAATGTCGGCATCCAAACCAGGCATGTCTTCGTAAGACCAAGCAAAGATTTCCATGTAGTCATGCAGCATCTGAATCAATCGTTGCTTCACGCTGAGCTCTAGATTGGCACCAATCTTGACTTCTTTTCTATCTGTCTCAGTACCCAGGTTTATCGTTTCCACTGGCTCTTCATGCGGCTGAATGGCCCTCTCTTCCTGGAGTAGCAGTCTTGCGAGTTCACCAGGCACTTCGCAATCATCTTCACCTTCGTCTTCGGCCAAGTTGATCGGATTTTCGAAGTCATAACTGGCAGTAGCAGAGCCGTTACCAGTGAGATCCAGAGTGGATTGGAACCTGTATAAGTGAGTGTGTGTAAATATAGCTGTTTTGCAATATATAACAAAGAAAGAAAAAGAGCACAAGATTTGAAATGCAACAACGTCCAATGTTTTGATTAATGATATATGGAAATGTCATACAAAAATCCCTCACAAATGGAGCCACGGTGCCCCGGGTAGGACACCGAGCCAATAAAAGTTTCAACATATTATTTGTTACAAATTGAAAACAAAAGAGTTCATTACTGCGTGATAAAAGTAATAGGTGTAAAATCTTTTGCCGTCCAGTTGCTTGGTCCGTTGTTGGTTGTCGGGTAGATCCAGCTATCAAATTCCGCTTCCTCTACGCCATCCTCAATAGAATTCACTCTTGGGTTGGTGATGAACACCGGAGGCTTTCTGATCCTTTCTTTGCGAACAGCCTTCTGAGCCTCTGCAGTGAAGCCCAGCCCAAACTTGTCGGTTTTTTGAGTGAAGTCAGGAAGTTGACCCCAGTTTGCGCACTTGCCTTTCTCGATTACAGCTCGGGCATCCTTCAAGGAAGCCATCTTCAAAGGAAAGTCTTCTTCAACCACTGTCTCAGCTGACGCCAATGTTGGAGGTACCTCCTCAAAATGTTGAAAGGGGGTTTCAATAAACTCCCCGTCCATTTCAATATACCGGAATGAATTCAGATGACTTACCATGTATTCCTTCTCTCCCTGCACAGTAACAATCTTCCCTCTGACAGGGTATTTGAGCTTCTGGTGTAGAGTGGATGTTACGGCCCCAGCCTTGTGAATCCAAGGTCGACCCAACAAACAGGAATAAGATTGACAAATATCCATCACGTAGAACGTTGAGTCAAAGACTTGGGAACCCACACGAATAGGAATGTCTACCTCACCATGCACCATCCTCTTAGAACCGTCGAAGGCTCTAACAATGATGTTACTAGGTTTCAATTCCAGGCCCTCACAATCCAACCGATCTAAGGCCTTCTTGGGCAATACATTCAGGGAAGAACCGGTGTCCACCAACACGTGTGCGAGAGTAGTGCCCCTGCATTCTATGGAGACATGCAGGGCATCATTGTGGTTTTTTCCCTTGGCGGTCAGATCGGCATCCGAGAAACCCAAACCATTGTCAGCGGTCAAATTAGCCACACAGTCAGTGAACTGGTCTGCAGATGTCTCTTGCGGCACATGGGCCGTTTTCAGAAATGAAATCAGGGCCTTGGCATGGGCCTCTGAGCACAGCAGCAATGATAGCATAGAGATCTTTGAGGGGGTATGCCCCAGCTGTTCAACGACATTGAAGTCACTCTTTTTAATGATTTTAAGGATTTCCTCCATCTCTTGATGGGAGGCTTCAACAGCGGTCTTTTTTGGTGCCTCCGTCCGGGCAGGCAAATCGGTAGTAAATCCTTTGCCCCGAGCATCAGAGGACTCGGCGGCAGTAGTAGACACAGGAACTTGATTTGGAACATGCACACTTGTGGGTGTGATGATAAGAGGTTTTCGGATAACTGGTGGTGCAATGTCAGGCGAGAAGAGCCTGCCACTGCGAGTAATTTTGGCGGGACCAGTGATGTTACTGATACTGGTATCGGTGTTGAACTCCTGCTTCACTCCAAGCACATACACGTCTGCCCCATAGTGCCATGGGACAGCCTTGTCAGATTCATAGGGGAGGGGCCCTGGAACAGTAATGGTAATGGGTGCAACAGACATAATTTTGACTGGCTTCCTCGGGGGAGCCTTGGTAGGATTATTGAAAATTGTGACGACAGATACTTCTTCAGCGGAAACAGATGGAACAACGGTTTTCTTGAACAGAATCTCCTTGCTATCCATCAGGCTTTGGATGCCTGACTTCAGCAGAGGACAACCGGTAGGGGTAACAGCACACAGGAGGCAACCCTTGCTACAACCCGGAAATAAACCGGCTAGCAGTAGGTTCCTCTTAACAGTCAATAGAGGGGTAGCAACATCATTCACCGAAACAACATACAAATCTTCCTCGACGGCATTTACTCTATGCCGGGGCATAGGAGCAGTTACAACATTTGGCCTCTTAGGCGCCTCAAACTGTATCTCCTTCGCATCAATAAGGTCTTGAACCTTATTTCTCAGGGCCCAGCAATCATCAGTAGTATGCCCGGGGCTATCAGAGTGATAAGCACAACGGGCATTTGGGTTATACTTAGGAGATGCAGTATTCACGACCTTCGGAGCTTCTCTGGTGGTCACCAAGTTGTTTGATAGCAGTTGCGGTAAGATTTGTGACAAGGTCATACTCAGCCGAGTATAATGCCTTTTGGGCCTCTCACCCCTTTGTTGATTGTACTGCTGAGGAGCAGCAACAGGTTTTGAAATGACCAAGGCATTGACGGCTTGGCGGCGTTCTGGCTTAACTTGTCTTCTAGGACCATAGACAACACTAGCTTCCTTCTTGAAAGGTTTCTTCTCAGTACTTGCGGAGGCACCTTTCTGTATCTTTCCTGACCTAATGCCAGCTTCTATCCTTTCACCTGTCAGGATCAAATCCGTAAACCCAACGGAGGAATTACCAAGCAGATGATTGAAGAATGGACCAGACAAGGTCCCTAGAAACATGTCAACCAGTTCACGGTCGGTCAAAGGAGGCTACACCCTGCCAGCCAAATCTCTCCATTTTTGCGCATATTCTTTGAATCCTTCGCCCGTTCCCAGTGACATACCCTGAAGTTGGGTACGCGTAGGAGCAAGGTCAGAGTTGTATTGATATTGTCTATAAAATGCGGTAGCCAAATCCTCCCAATGTTGGATACTGGTTCCATCTAGCTGATAGAACCACTCAAGCTGTGACCCCGAAAGGCTATCTTGGAAGAAATGGATCCAAAGGTTTTTATCTGCCGTGTAAGGTTGGATCTTCCTTACGTACAATCTGAGATGCAGCTTTGGACAGGAAGCCCCGTCGTATTTGGCAAAGGCAGGCGCCTTGAACTTATGTGGGATTACCACCCCAGAAGATAAACCTAAATCTCCGAAATCCAACCCCGGCACATTTTGAATCTCCATGGCACTCAAGCGGTCCTCTAATTGCTTGTATCTATCAGCAGCAGGAGGGTATTGTTCGTCATTATAATCTGTCTCATTGTCAGAGACTGCAGGACTAGGAGCCCCTCCCCCTTGGGGACTATCTTTCTCTGCAGAGGAAGTAGCTGGATCAACCTCGTTATGGAGTGTGTTCCCAAACCTGCGTCCAGTATTGAACAACGCAGTCCTCTTCTTCTTCTTCTTCTTTAAGAGCAGAGCCTTCAACTCTTGTTGACCTTGGGCCAGGCTCATGACCATCTCTTGAAACTGGGTATTCTAGGCCTGGAGGGCCTTGATAGCTTGCTCACTGGATGATTCTGGATTCATGATGACTGTTCAAAATAAACAACGAAGAAGATTAAGCAACCTGTAGAAAAAGGGGTACCTGTTATGCACATGATGCATGAGATTCTATCTATGCAATGCATTCAAGGATTTTAGAAATTCACAATTGTTGCAGACAAAAAGAACGCACGTCATATTAATAAGAAGAAATTTGTTAGTACATAAATGCCCCATGGGCCAAATATTACAAAAACAACTTCTCAAGGTAAAAAGACGTTACGCATCCTCTTTGGTGCGATGTAGGTGTTGAGGGTCTCTTGCTCATGGAGTCGGCAGGTGAGCTCTGGAACCTTCTTCTCGCTGGCGTAAAAGCTGGCTTCAAAAGTGTTTCGTTCCTCCTTGAGTTGGATCCAACTTTTCTGCATCTCCTCCCACGATGTAGGCATGTCAGGATGTAGGATGGTGTAGGGAACCTCTCCTTCCTTGACGGGCTCTTTAATCACAGGGAGAATATGAGGATAAGGCATCATTAGACTCTG
This sequence comes from Vicia faba, assembly GCA_948472305.1. Classification (NCBI taxonomy): domain Eukaryota; kingdom Viridiplantae; phylum Streptophyta; class Magnoliopsida; order Fabales; family Fabaceae; genus Vicia; species Vicia faba. The sequence continues at coordinate 1,328,936,475 of OX451737.1, forward strand.
GGCTCAGGCTCGTACCCACTTGAGATAAGGCTCAAGAGGGATGGAGTTCTTGTGTCCCAGTGTCTTGCTGTCAACCTTGTTGGGCATCCTCCAAGCTCTGATGAATCTTTGGCAAAGTCCTTGCGCATCGTTGTCGAAGTCAAAAACTAGGTCAGGAATCAACATGTCGTGAGGGCCATCCCTCCGTGCATATCCAAATTGCCTCAGAGTTAGGCAAGGGTTGTAGGTAATGCCCCCTCTAATGCCAAGTAGTGGAACATTAGGGAACTCTCCACAACGATCGACGATGATGACATTTTCTCAGGACCGAGGACACCAATGTGCATCAGAGTGAGTAAGAGTCATCAACCGTTGGGACCACCTTGAGCCTTGGTCATTCTTCAAGACAGATTGTGGAAGGTGCGAAATAAACCACCTTGCAAGGAGAGGAGTACAGCACATGAGAACACCCCTCTTTCTCATTGTTCGTGTGTAAAATGAGTAAAGAATGTCCCCAAGCAACATTGGTATTGGATTTCTGGACAAGAAGATTTTGACGGCGTTGACCTCTACAAGCTGGTCAGGATTTGGGAACAGGACCAACCCATAAATAAGGAGTGCCACAATCTCTTCAAAGGCTTGCAGGTCCAATGAGTTCCAACACTCTTGTGCCTTTTCAAACAAGAATTTTGCTAAGAAGCCTTTGACACCGCTTCTAGTTTCCCAGTGCCCCTTGATGTTAGATGGCTGTAGATGTAGTGCCCGAGCAACATCTTCAGGCTTTGGTTCCTTTTCCGTACCGTTGAAAGGTAGTTGATTGAGGATAAGAATTCTCAGGAGTTGAGAAAATTCCTCCAAAGTGGGCACCAACTGGTAGTCGGGGAAAGTGAAACAGTGGTGAAGAGGGTCAAAGAACTGGAATAGCACTTTCATCATGTCCTCTTCAATGTTGGTGTTGACTAAGCTGAGCAGTCTACCACGTCTTTCACTGAAGGGAGAGCTTTCCGGAATTCTTGATGTGAGCTCCTTGAGTTGAGCAGGGATTCTCACAAGGTTGACTTGGATGGTTTTTCTGCGAGGAATTTCCATGACCTACAAAACAAGAACAAAGATGAAGATCTAAACCCTTGAAGTGGTTAGTAAATGCATATGATGCTTTATGATGTTCATGATGTATGCACAAACATATGTACAAGCAAATCACACCAAACCCTAGTTTCAGGCTTGCATGGGGTTTCATAGGTAAGTACCCTCTTGAGTGTAGTTGGCTTAAAAACCTGTCCTATAAATAGTAACCGGGTTCTAAGGAGCTCAATATCACTGGATTGTTTTCATTGTTCATTGTTTTGGTTTAGCCACTTAACTAGCGACCAAAATATTCCAAGAAAACAACCCTCAATGAGTGTAGTATCGAGTATCTACCAACTTCGGACTGCACCAAAGCCGGTCATCTCACTACCCCTAATAAAAGGCCAAGATGGTCAAGTAAGGTTCTAGGTCATTAGTGCTTAGTGACATCACTCAGCGGCCCCGTACTCTCCTTGATTGAACTCAAGGGTTACCGGTACTCACAAATATGTCGCACTAATATAGCTATTGCTTCGACCGTGTCGGTATACCCCGCATAGTTTCCACAACGTATTGCTATCTATGAATGTTTCCCAAAATCCGGGTGTAGGATTGCAAACCCAAACAAGAGAGCCAAGATATAAAGCAATCAAGACAAACAATTAATCATGCAAGAGGGTGATCTAAGCCCTAAGGTTACTCCACTTAAAAGCATTCCCCAGCAGAGTCGCCAGTTCTGTGATACGGTGGGAGAACTGACTTGAGGTTTTGCGTTTGTTTTCGCAAATGTTTCGGTTGAGCAAGAGTCGCCACCGACTTTTTATTTTATCCTAAGGAAAGGTTAAAAAGCACAGCAAAAACCTTTGAGATGTTTTCTTGGATTCGGGGAGTAGATTATAGAAAGGGAAGGTATTAGCACCCTTTCTATCCATGGTTATCCATGGGCTCTTAGTTACTTGCTTAGATCAACTTGCCTTGATTTTCAATTGTTTGAAATGGTGCTTTGTGTGTGGATTTTGAAAATGTTTTGAAAAGAGGCCAATGTGGTGGCAACCTTTGTAATGATCCATGTTGGGATGTATACAAAGGTGTATGTCTTTTGAAAAGGTTTTCAATATTTTTGAAAGTTGTTTTGAAAGTGTAGTGATGTGTGGTTTGAAAAATAGGCAAGTGTTTTTGTTTTGCAAGGGGGCAAGTAACCAAGAGCTATCTACCCTATATTTCTCAAAGATCTTTGCTATGTTTTAACCCTTTTAACAATTTTGTTCCACCATTGTATTTGGTGGACAATCTTGTGTTAGGATGTGAACGGGACGGGCACGGGTCATCGTTTAGACCATAATTGCAATGGTGCCAAGTATCTTTGGGCAATTTTTCCTTTGAGGGACTTGATCAATTTTTAGGCAACTTTCGAAAGCGTCATCGAGGGACTATGATCATTTGAATTGTTTTGTTTTGCCCAAAGAGACCTAACATGCAATATGGCCCATTATTGAAGGCAACAAGTGGAATACCCTAGGGGTGCAAGTGTGATTGGTGTTGTCCATTTTCATGCTTGTTTATCTTGAATTTAGGTCAAACTATTTTTGGTTAATTGATTTGCATACAAACCCTAATTCTAACATGGCATAATTAGAAAGCTTTAAAGTGCGAAAAATAAAGTTCCTAAGTTATTACAACACAATATATGGGAAGGGGGGTACAAATGTTCAAATGGGGGTATTTTAACAAGAATTAAAACCCTAGACTATTACATCAAACTTGGAATTTTGCAAGGTATTTATTTACACAATATTCAAATAAGATAAATATGCAAAATGCAAAAAAAAGGGTTTTTCATATGTATGTAAAAAGTATTTATCATGTATCAAATAAGAAAAAATAAAATCAATTAATTTTTGGTATTTTTATGCATTTAGGGCAAAAACCCTAATTTTTACAAATAAAAGTATTTATTGTATGACATATGCAATATTTATTGATTATTTACAAAAAATAAATAAAAGAAGGTATTTTATATAAAAAGTATTTTTGAGGTCAAAATATTAATAAAAACAAAAATGTATTAATTCTTTGTATTTTTCTAAATATATTAATAAATATGTATAAGTATTTTACTTTATTTATTAAATATGTATTATATGTACAAAAATAAAATGTTTAATATTATAGAAAAAATATATTTTTATTATAAGAGGTTTTCAAGAGATAACATAAAAATAAAAATAAAAAAAGAAATAAAGTATGTTTGTCTTGCTTTTGTATTTTTAAATAAAGGTATATTTATTTATTTATCTACAAAAACTTAACTAAAGTCAAATAAATATCAAAATAAATGCAAAAAATATGGAAAAAATGTTTTTAATGTTTTTTATGATTTAAATAAAAATATGAAAACAAAATCAAAAAGAGAAAATGGAAAATAACAAGTAACTTTCAAAATGGGCCAGGGGGTGTATGTGCAATACAGTGGTGTGAAAAGAAAAGATAAATCTCAGGCCCAGCCCAAGACCCTGTCTTCTTCAACCTCCAGCATCTCTGTTCAACAAAAACACGCGTTTGTTATCTCCAGATTCCCTGATTTTTAACACAAACTCACAACACAAGAAATGTATAGCATCAAACCACGATTCTGGACATATAAAGAACTCATCCTAACTCTCAGAAATGAGAGAGAATTTCTTCTCCCCCAATTCCTGACCTAGTTTTTATTCAATGTTCAGACTTAAAATTCTCTAAGCACACATAACATAAATGAAAACTAATGATATGGGCAGATTCAGGGCCATGAATGTGACATAATTTCTTCACAAATCTAAACCTAACAATGCCTGGATAGAGAGATACGAGTTCATGAACTTACCTGTTCAGTTGGAATTGTGTGCAACAATGGAGATGCTTACAAGGCAAGGTAATGATTTATATAGCTTCCTTGATGTCCAGGGATGCTATTCCAATCTTTAGTTTGCTCCAAAACCAAGTGAATCGTGTTATGGCACTTCAATTGCAAAACAGAAAATATGGAAATGGTGATGTTAGCTAGGGGTGTTACAGGTCGTGTTTAGGGCTTGGAATAGTTTCAAGGGATGATGTGGGATGTGTTTGAAGTGTTTTTGGCCAAGATGCACGATGGAAATGAGCTAGCCAAGTCCAAGTGCAGAATGCCCTATTTTTGTGCAGTTTAATGGTGACTCTGTGTTTGAGGATGTTTGGAACTTGGTTGGCTTGTGTTTCAGCTTAGGTTTAGTGTTTAGAATGAGTACAATAGCTTTGCTTAAGGTTATCTTTACTGAGATGAGAGTTGGTAGTTGTTATGCAAGGTTACTTCAACTTTAAGCAAGAAAATCAACTTGGTGTTTCTAGCTGGTACAGGCCCCCAATCTATGCTGCATACATTAGTCTTGGTTAGAGTGATTTGTGTACAAAATACCAGCTCAAAATATTGTGCCTATGCTCCTTGGATTTGCATTTGACATAAAGTTCAACTTTTCTAAAATGGATAATTTGCTTTTTCTACTTATGGCTTAATTTTGCATACAATGCTTGAACACATAAAATAAGGTCTTGGCACAATGGGTTAGAATTAAATTATTGAGTGCAAATGGGATATAGGACCTGTAATCAAGGAATGCAAGCTGAGTTCAAAATGGCACAAGTGTATGAACATGTAAATTGGCCATAAACAAAGTGAGTTTTTCCCAACTTGCCAAATTCGATTCTCCCTAACCATGAGGTTGTTTGATGAATTCCATGACATTTTGGAAAGCTTGGAATGTGTACTACAATCCATCTTTGTAATGCAAATTGAAATTCCAAGTGGAAGCATGTGAAAAGTTGCCATGAAGTTAGGCAAAAATCCTGCCTAGAGTAGGTCAAAATTTCTCTAAGTTAAGAATGGTTTGGTACCCTTGTTCCAAAAATTGTAACTTGAGCTACAAGCCTCTTTTGAGAAAACTTTGTGAATCAAAGTTGTAGATTTTGCAATGGACTACAATTTTGATGTTTTGACTTTTCCTTGAATCCAAATGCATCTTGATGAGAAAGTGGGACAAAGTTAGGAAAAATTTAGGGTTTTTCATAACTTAGAAAAATTCTAAGTTATGAAAAATCTTCATTTCAAACCCTAATTTGTGATTTTTGATTTCTTGATGACCAAGTTTCATGATTTGGCATGTTTTGATGAAAAATGAATCTTGACACTTGATTTTGACCAAAAAGTCAAAGTTTGACTTTTCAGTATACAGTCAAAATTGATCAATTGATTGGAAAATTCAACTGTCAATCTTGTGCATTTGGGATCTTTTGAATTTGTTGAGTATGTCAAGAAAATTCCATGGGGTCCTTGAGTCCATATGTGCGCTTGGTTTGCCATTGGCTAGGTCAAACAGTCAAAAATTGCCTCTGTGCAGTCAAAACCCTAAAAATGACCATTTTGCCCTTTTGGTGATCTGATCAAATTTCTTGTGGAATTATGATCCAAACTTGATCAAATGGTCCATATGAGTTCATAATGTTGATGTGGGTCAATTTTCATGAGGTTTGACTGTCAATTGGCCACAATTGATTTTTTCCCAATACAGCTGATTTCTAGGTCAACTGTCCAATTGATTGGGCAAAGATTCGAATCAAGACTTGAAACTTGGTATGGATAAACTTGTGAGTCCAACATGAAGCATGAAAGTCATCTTAGGCATTTTAGGTCAAAATATCTTTGTGCAAACACAAACCCTAATTTGGGTCAACAGTGCTAGGAGAAGTCTTGCAGAGGAAACCCTAACTGGATCTTGAGCTCCAAGGGCCTTGTGATGAGAAAATGTTGAGAGAATGGGAGGGAAAATTTTGGGGTACAACAATGGGAAAAAAGAGTCCAATGCTGTGCATGGTAAAAAGAGTCGTCATGATCCACATGTAGGGGCAACCCAGATCTCCGATCCCACGCCCGTTCAACAAAGAAAGAGCAATAGGCGTAGGATAAAGTATCAAGATAGGAAGTATACTGACATCAACATGCCTTTGTCTCAGGAATTACAACAACTGTTGAAGGCGAAACTGATCACACTAAAGGATCCTCCTCAAAATCCTGATACTACCTCTTCCAAGTACAACCCGGGTGTGAGATGTGCCTACCATTCTGACAGTCCTGGACATGACACCGACGACTGTTGGACCTTGAAGAACAAGATCCAAGACTTGATTGATGCCAAGGAGGTCAAGTTTGAACACTGATCCTACACCAAATCATCGAGAATGTCTTTTGTTCATTAGAATTTTCAATTTGTAATTTTCTTTTGATTATTCAAACAAATATCATGTCGAACTCTTTTATTTCATGAATGCATTACACTTGTCTGTCTTGAATTAATTATTTTCACTGTGCTTAAAATTGCTTTCATTTTTTTTGTGATGTTCAACTCTCGACTAAAAAACTTCTAAACCTTTTGAGGGAGGATGACGAAAATGATACCACGATCCTTACAGTATGCTTTTGAACAGACCCCGCTGATGAGGTACAGGCATTATTTCAAATCCTAAACAGCGGAGTTATAAGGAAGATAATCCCTCGTTAACCCCCTTTGAGCTAAAGAAGTTGGAGTTTTTTTTCTTTTCACGCAAAAATTAAAACCCTTAATCATAACCTGGGGCAGGGTAGTTCTCTCAGTTGATCCAGATGCGCAATGGATGACATCAAAGAAGTCTTTCCGAATAAAAAAAAAACAGTGATGGTTCCTTACAATCGTCAAAACAAGCAGTCATTATCTCAAAAAAAAAAATAAAAAAAATAAAAGCCCAATAAGTCAAAACCTATGAAGGAGACTTACAAAACTGGGGCATCCCGCTGACTGTAATCACAAAAGAAATAGTTCAGGCGAAAAACAGGGATAAACAAAGTCAAAAAAGAAAGAGGTTCTACAAACCCTCATCAAAAGAGAAATGACTGCCTATTCAAAATAAACTATCAATATCCGAACCATCACCGGAATATCATAGCAAAGACTCAAACAAGGTCTAACGCAGGATTAGCTGAGTTTAGGTTTGAAGAACATCACGAAGAGCGGGTGGGTACAAATAAAATTTGAGCCTTTATCCTTTGTTTCTTAAACTGTGAACCAGGCTACGTTATAACCCTCAAAAGTCCTAGCTGAAGCATGAGTTAGTTTGAAAGCATACTGTTACAAAGGTATCCTGACTCCTATATGGCTTGCGGTAAAATCCTGAGTTGACATCACATTTTCCAAAAAAAATTTGCTTGTTTTACAAAAAAAATGTATTTTCAAAAACTTCAAGACAAACATAAGTTTTTGCATCCTTAAAATAACTTTGTTGGCATATGACTATTTGTTTGAACAGCAGAGAGCTTTGCACGACGAATATCCAGCGAACAAAAACCTTCTCAACAAGAAGAGTTACCTCAAGTGGAAGAAACACTTCCAACCAAGGGGCAGACATGAGCATTGTCCATCATCTGGGGCAGTCAAGTCAAGATTCAGAGAATCTCTCAAAATGCCAAATAGGCAGGGGAAAATCTCCGCCTGAGTCACTTGGGGCAGTAGACGTGAATTCCAGCAATGAATCTTACCTGATCAAACATCTTCTAGTGGTACGGCAACACAACGCTACTAACAGTGACAACTCCCTGCACTCTGAAAGCGTGGACATAGTCGAAAAGATACTACGCATAATCAAAGACCTGCTAGGTTGACACACCTAGGAAAAAATAAGGGACGAAAATGAAAAAATTTGTACACCCGGCAAGTCGAAAACCTGAAAAGGCGGCTTGGGCAAAAAAAGGGTATCCCGGTGGACTGAAAACCCGAAAGGGCGGTCCAGGAAAAAATTAGGGATCAAAGCGTACGACTATGTCCTGTCATCTCGTCACTTGCCTACCAGAAGAAGATTTGTCAATCGGCAGTTAACAAGGCCTCCACAGGTACCTTCTCCCACAGAAACTAGGGCAATAAGAATTGTCTAAACTGTACAAGCTGCTCTGTCCACCAAGGTCCCAAGGTAAGTTCGGCTGAAGAACATAACCAGGATACCTTCACTCCCCGCCGAGTAAGACAAATCAGCAACGCTCTCCCCAAGTAGAGTTAGCCTACAATCAGCCCTAAAAAGGCACAATATCCCCAGCAAATCAGCATCATTCTCCCCAAGCAGAGTTAGGCTACTGTCATCCCCAAAGAAGTTGGGCATCCCCAGAAAATCTCAACATCCCCCAGCGCAGTATGCAGATATTCCTCAGCAAGCATCCCCGACATTCTTAATATAAGATTGTTCCCTGGCGGAATACAGACATCCAGGGGAGCCACTCCCCAGTACAGTCCAAAAGATTCCCCAGGAGAATTGAATCAATCTCCCCAATAGATTTTGGAAGCTTATCCCCAGTATATTCTGGAAGCTTATCACCTACGGAGTACATGTGTCTCCCCGGATTTATTCAGAGGTTATTCCCCACCAGAGCCTATAACTGGGTTATCCTTAGCAAATTGCAACGGAAAGATCGTCCTCGGCGAAGTTCTTCCTATCCTCAGCGGAGTTCATCAAATCCTCCAACAGAGACTATCAACCAGAATCCCCAGCAGAGTTATCATTAAATCTCAGCGAAGTATCTCTTCCCAAAGAGTAATTCCCTGCAGAATAAACTCTTCGCCAGGTTTATTCCCCAATGGAGTCATCTTCTCCTACCGGTTTATTCTTGCAATCATCTTTGATCATCATCCCCAGCAGAAACGAAGAACTCTACTCTTCAACATCAGCCCAGGATTTAACTTCCTGGCATTCGTCAAGGATTTATTTTCCCAAGACGAAAATACATTCATAAACATCACATCTTCATACATCATGACATGCATATACGCATCATATCACCCAATCTCATCTATTTTTGAGAACATCATGACATCATACATTTCATACGTCATGACATTGCATACAACTAACTCTTTACCTTTTCAGGAAAGATTGATTAACAGATAAAAGTCTTTACCTTTTGGAGTAGTGATCGTCCCAGATTCTCTCATCATCCTGTTGAGGTTGTAGTCGTCTAAAGATTCTCTCATCATTCTGCTGAGGTTGTAGTCGTCCAAGATTCTCTCATCATTCTGCTGAGGTTGAAGTCGCCTAAGATTCTCTCATCATTCTGCTGAGGTTTTAGTCGTCCAAGATTCTCTCATCATTCTGTTGAGGTTGAAGTCGCCTAAGATTCTCTCATCATTCTGCTGAGGTTATAGTCGTCCAAGATTCTCTCATCATTCTGCTGAGGTTGAAGTCGCCTAAGATTCTCTCATCATTCTGCTGAGGTTGTAGTCATCCTAGATTCTCTCATCATCCTGTTGAGGTTGTAGTCGTCTAAAGATTCTCTCATCATTCTGCTGAGGTTGTAGTCATCCAAGATTCTCTCATCATTCTGCTGAGGTTGAAGTCGCCTAAGATTCTCTCATCATTCTGCTGAGGTTGTAGTCGTCCAAGATTCTCTCATCATTCTGCTGAGGTTGAAGTCGCCTAAGATTCTCTCATCATTCTGCTGAGGTTGTAGTCGTCCAAGATTCTCTCATCATTCTGCTGAGGTTGAAGTCGCCTAAGATTCTCTCATCATTCCGCTGAGGTAGTAATCGTCCAAGGTTCTCTCATCGTCCCATTGAAGTAGTAATCGTCCCAGGTTCTCTCATCGTCCCGTTGAGGTAGTAATCGTCCAAGGTTCTCTCATCGTCCCGTTGAGGTAGTAATCGTCTCTGTGAGGTAGTAATCGTCCCTGATTCCTTCATCGTCCTGCTGAGGTAGCAATCGTCTCATATTCCTTCATCACATCATTATCAACAAAACTTTTTTTAAGTTCCAGATTCGATACCTGTATCTAGCCAGGGCATATTTGTGAGCGATTGTTTGTAGATTCGATACCTGTATCCAGCCAGGGCACGTCTGTAAGAAACCTTTTGAAGTTCCAGATTCGATTCCTATATCTAGCCAGGGCACGTCCGTGAGCGATTGTTTGTAGATTCGATACCTGTATCTAGCCAGGGCATGTCTGTGAGCGACTGATTGAAGATCAACACCTGTAACAGGCCAGGAAATTATCTTTCTTTCTCAGGTACGTAAGTTCTCGCTAAGGAATCTCTTACGCGATCGACATTTCCAGATGGCATCTTTAAGCCCATCTACACAACTATCCATTACATATCCAGATGGCATCTATAAGCCCATCCACCTTCCAACAGTCTCCAAATGGCATCTATAAGCCCATTCCCGCCATCACACTGCTGATACTCTACTATGCGAGTGCAAATTTCTGGGCACTTTAGTGTTCAATCATCTTCCATCTTCGGATCACGAAAGACACGCAAGCCAATCTACATCCTCAGCTTTAAGAAGATTGAACAGGGGCAACTGTTGTACCCCAAAATTTGCCCTCCCATATTCTTCAAGGTTTGTCAAGAATCATCTTCAAATGGTTCAAGATTTCTCAAGGGTTGCACAGTCCAAATGCCTCCCAAGCCAGTCAAAATTAGGGTTTTGGTTCTTTCAAGGAATTTGAAGTTTTCAATGGCTCAATCAATTCCCATAGGCTTATATACATCCTCAAGCATCTACATGCCAAGCTTCAAGGTTCACAGCATCAGATTGCACAGTCAAAAAGCCTATTTGGTTCACAATCAACTGCAGGGGTAAAATGGTCATTTGGCAGTCAAAAGTCAGAATTTTTGGTCAACATCTTATTTTGAGCACACAATCATCATTTTATCAAGTCTTGATCATGATTCCACAAGAATGGCTCAAAAATTATCAAAGATGCAAAAGTTGCTATTTTTGGACAGTTGAAAAGTCAACTGTAACTTGACCAGGGCATAACTTTTTCATTGTTCATCAGAAAAATCCCATCCAATGCTCATTTTGAAGGGGATGACATTTCCTACAACTCATCTTCACATTCCAAGTCCAAGAAATGCTCTCACAAAAAGTTATCAATTTCTACAATATAGGTCAATTTCAAAAGTCAACAAAAAGGAATTTTAAGTCAAAGACCATAACTTGAGATTGGTAAATCAAAATGACATGGGACCAGAGGAATTGGTTAGAGGACTTCAATACCTTTCCAAAATGTCCAAGAACATGTTCATATGATCAAAATTGAGGAAGATATGCATTGGAGAAGTTGGGAAATTTTTGTGAATTTGCAAAAGTCAACTTTGCTCAAAACATATCATTTTTGCATGGGCCTCAAATTTCCTCTTGAAACATTGTCCAAGGCTTATGCACGACCCATTGAGCTCAAATTGATTTATTTTCTTATTTTTAATTAATTAATTGGATTTTTATTAATATTAATTCATTTAATTGATTTAATTGTAGGAAAAATACAAAGATATGGTTTTCAAATCTTTTGGAAAAGCAAATCTGACCAATATGTGCTGGAGATTTCGTGTACACATCAAGGGGACCAAAATCTCCCAATTTGGCAAGGTTTTTCAATCAAAAAGATTGAAAAATATTTGATTGAAAATCAAAGATACAAACCATTAATGCAATGGATTTTTGGGCCAAAAGTTAACCTAATTCCCTTCCATTATATGCACATAACCTAACCCTATTCATGTAGACATGGAAAAGCTGCTGCAAGAGCCATAACCAATATTGAAAAATCAAGAAAAAAAGCCAAAACTGATTTTCATATTGCAGACCAATTCAAAGCCTTAGAGCGATTTAAACACATTGCTAGGCTTCCCAGGAACGATTTGTAAACAAAACCAAGCTTCATAGCTCAAGAAATCGTGGCAAACAGTTTTACGGTTTGAAGCTTTTTTCCATAATCGCATATCATTATTCATGCATATTTAACCTCTTTTGTGGATTGTTTTGTGTTAATAGGACTGATACGAAGCTATTGGTGTGATTCAATTGGATTAAGATGCCCTGAAACGTAAACCACCATTGATGAAACTTAGGGTTTCGAAGCTTCCAAAATTGGGCTTTGTGATATAGGAAAAATCAGAGACTCTAAAGCCCATGGTTGAATTCGTCAAGGCCAAACGAATCAAACCCAACCCTCGCGATGAATTTATATTGCGCACAAACCTAATCGCTATTTTTCCTTTTTCAGTTTGTGGGGGTTAAAAACCCCCGCTATCTCTTTATTCTTTTGCAGGAAACGTGAGGAAGACGAAGACGTGCTGGCTTCTGATTAGTCTGTTCAAATAAAAGGCGTGCTTTGTTTGTTTTCTCAGCATACGCGTTGTTGTTTACATATTACTTTCATTGCTTATCATAATAACAATTACAGGCACTTGGCTTAGTGGAGTTTGATGTGGCTGTTCACCATTGGGACCTGGGTTCGATTCCCAGGTCCCCCAAATTCCTTGTTTCTATTTTTTTCAATAAGTTCACATGCAGGTTTCATAAAAGGCTCCACCATAAACCTCACGCTGCAGCTTGCCATGTGGCCACTATCATCAATCCAAAGGTCAAAAAGTGGAGAACACCATGCTCCTGGTCAATCCACGTTCTAGGCCATCCAGAAAGTCAAAGCAGGCTTGTGTTAATGGGCCAGAATTGCAACTTTCTCACCTCTTAATGGGTCCATCAACCCCCCTGGTTAACTGCTTTTCTTTTTTATTTTCTTTTAACTAACTATTTTATTATTAATATTATTATTTATTTAACTAACATAATTACTATTAATTTTCATAATAAATTCAGAATAAAAAAATGTAAGTATTTTGTTATGTATTAATTTCGTTATTAATTCATTATTTTTTAAATAAATACTAACCAAATTGATTTAGTTTAATTAGATTAATTTTGACTATTTTTTACAATAAATAAAAATGAATTACACTTAGGGTTTTTCTTTTGACACTTTTAATTTCTTTTTTTATTTTATTAAAAACATAAAAAACACAAAAAATACTTTTTCTTGTAAATAATTAATTAATTAGTTATTAGGTTTAATATTTCATTAATTGCAAAAAGGGACCAAACTCGTGCTTTCTCAAAAAGGGTCAAAACCCTAAGGACGTTCCGATTTAATTCTTTCGCGCGCATGTTTATTTATTTTCATTATATTTGATGTAACTGTTTCCGAGGATGTAATAGTTAATTAGGCTTTTATCACTTTATTTACTTTTTTCGCATTTATTTCCAAACGGGTTTTGTTTTTGGCGATGTATAGACCCGCGCCTTGTAATAGCGTAGATTCATTTTCCACACTTTATTTCCGGCACAAATATTAACTGTTAATTATGCCTGCAAGACTGTATGACAAATAAAATCAACCCGTAGCTCACAATGATGCATGTTCAAATATAAACATAAACTGAAACAACACACATGCACACGCCACTCTTAGGGTACGCCTCACTGGTTGCCTCAAGGTGGTCATTAAGTATAGGGTGTTTTAGAGGTCGCCCTCCTGTCTAAAGATCCAGTTGCCTCGAAACGATTGCCTCGGATAAAAAGGATCTAGGACATTAGGGTTACCGCTAAGGCGTCCTACCAATGCTTTGGTGACCACATGTCCCGAATAATCGAATTGACCCGAATAACTCCAACGACGGTGCTACCTACTTCTCAATAGTGGGATAGTACTGTCTAAAGGATTCTTACACAGCTTAATTCCTTAGAGTAGGTAGATTTCTCCTGGGTACTTGCTCTTTTCAAAACAAAACAAAAATACTTTTCGCACCTACACTTTCAAAAAGTTTTCAAACAAACACTTCATACAATCTTGAGGACAGATACAAGAGTTACTTAGAAGTTTTCAAAATGAAACTTTTTCAAAACCCACAAACACTTGAAAAGCAAACAATTTTTGAAAACATAGTGAGCAAGTACCTAAGAGCCCGTGGATAACCACAGATAGAAAGGGTGCTAACACCTTCCCTTTCTATAATCTACCTCCCGAACCGAGAAACATCTCAAAAAGGAATTTTGTGGTGCTTTTTTCCTTTCCTTGTTGGAGAAAATAAAATACGGTGGCGACTCTTGCTTACCGCGACATTTCGCGAAACCAGCATTCCAAAACAGTCAGTTCTATTTCCACCGATCACAACACCCTTTTTATCCATGGTTTTCCAAGGGCTCTTAGGTACTTTCTCATTTTAAAATTGCTTGTGTATGTGATTGTTTTGAAAAGTTTTTGTTTAACTTCGTGATAACCCTTGTATCCGTCCTCAAGAGTGTGACAAAGTTATTTTTGAAAATTTTTTTGCAAGGTGTTTTTGTGAAAAGTTTTGTTGAGCAAACACTTAAGATTCTACCTACTCAAAAAAGATTGTTCATTTTCTCATTTCCTTTAGACAACGCTATCCTACTATTAAGGAGTAGGTAGCCCCGTCGTTGGAGTTTGTAAGGGACATTCGAAAGGGACAAGTACAAACACCAAAGCAATGGGTAGAAAACCTTAGTAGTAACCCTAGAGTCTTAAGATCTTTTCGAGGCAACATTTCCGAGGCAACATTTCCGAGGCAACATTCGAATGGGACATTTGATCTTTTATACAAGGGGGCAACCACTAAAATCTCCTATGCTTAATGACTATTTTACCGAAGGCAACCGAAGTGAGGAAAACCCTAGGAGTGAATATGTGCATGTGAATTTTTTCAGTTAATTTAGTCTTTGCACATTAGGTGATCTACCATTTTAATTTTCAAGCATCTTTCCATACAATCCTATTAATCGTGCATCTAACGGTTAAATATTTGTAGGAATTTAAAGTGCGAGAAAATAAACCTAGCTATTACAAGGCTTCGGGGAAGGGAATTAATTACATAACAAAAAATTGGGGATTAAACGGTAAATGAAAACCCTAATTTAAAGCTATTACAAACTCAGGGCAGTTACAAAATTATAAAAGAGAAAAGTAATCAAAACGCGCGGAAAATTCAATGCGAGGACGATAATTAATAACTTAAAACCCTAATTGAGAGGAAAAGTATTTTTTGTGCATTTTTAATTGAGAAAACAATTTAATTGCAAATTAATTAAACCCTAATTTCTAATTGTTTTTAATTATGAAAAAAATTAAATTAAATTAACCTAATTTTCTAATTAAATTAAAATAAATATTTTATGAAAAAAATGATCTTTTTGTGATTTTGGTGATTTTTTATTTTAAAAAATAATTTTGTGTTAATTAAAAAAGAAAATGATTAATGAAATAAATAAATAAATTAAAAAATTTTAAAAATGAAAGAATTGGGCATGTGCTGAATAGTAAGGCTGGCGGGTGCATTGATGGAAAACATCCTTGCCCATTAGTGCTGAAGCCCAGTCAGTGTTGGATTATGTATGACGTTGACTTGAGGGTGCATCATGGTCCTTCATTGTTGAGCGCTACATCTGGCTGAGTGATGAATCAAGTGGCTGGATGCTGGGAGTGTATGGAAGGCGCTTGAAGGATTGATGTACTATATCTGTGGATAGAAATTGATAAAATAATGAAAATGGCTTGGACCTGGGATCGAACCCAGGTCCTTATGCTTACCATTTAATATCCTTGCCAGCTGCGCTGCTGTGACTAGTTGTTAGAACAGTGAAAGCAAAAGATAATATGCAAAACAAAGTAAGTGAATCAGAAAACGCGCGAGATTTAAATGACCCAATGGTTGGCTGCCACATATCTTCGTCTTCTTTGAACCATCGCGTTAGACATCAGATCTATACCTACATACACCTTCCCTCGCTATAAGTCTGCAATATCTCAAAACATAATACAAGCATGATAAATCACTTATAAATACATTGATCAATTCGTTTTGACCTCACGAACATGATGACACCCTTTATTTAGGCTAATTTCACCTGTGGACAAAAACCCTAAAAGGAATGTGAAAACCCTAGCAATGGCAATTGCACATATATACATCAAAAATTCAATTAAACTATTCAGTCAGCTTGCAAACATGTCAAAGATCACAAATATGTTAATCAAATGTGCTAATAATATAGGAATTACAGTAATCGATTTTGAAAAAGTGGGCGAACCGTATGAGTTATAGCTCGTGTTTCTGGATGCTTCAAGCCTTGCAAATGATTGGGATAGCTTCAGCGCACGCCCAGGATGCGATTGTTGGCCTTAAATTGCTTTGAAAGGTCCTGTGGAGTGAGAACCGAGTCACACTTTTTGTCAAAAATTTTGAGTTTGTTCTTGTTCTTTCACGACTGCTAGCCCTTTTCTTTTGCCTTGTACTTGTTCATTATATATACCTCAATGGATTATGGTTGCAAAACATATTGGATCTTGAAGTTTTGATGAGATTTGATTTGATTCTTTAGCCATATGCAAACTTTCCAAATTGCGCCAAATTATCCCATTTTTGTACGAATCATGCTTGATTCGTTTTGGTCTTCATATCTCAGCATATTTTGATTGAGATCCTGTCAAAAAATCATATCAAAACATATATTTGATATTATTTACCAATTATTTGATCTTATTCAATTTTTAATTAATAAAAAATCAGAATAAAATGGAAAATGAAGCAAATAACATGAGGGTGGATATTTGGGTCGTGGACCATGCTACAAGTGAGGTGCAATCATGAAATGCTAAGCCCATTTAGTAAAAAAATTCACTTTTGAGCATAATTGACTTTTGGCAATTTTGCAAAAAAGGTCAACTTTGACAAGGCATATCTCCTCCAATTTTAACCCTAGAGACGAGTTCTTGGACTTTTTAGAAAGCTTAGGATGTCCCCTAAGAAACCCTTTTCGTATCATTTCAAGTGGGTCTTCCATGTTCATGTAAGAAGCTTTGACCCAAAAGGATTTTTTTGTTGACTTTTCAAAAGGACCTATAATGTAGAAATTCATATCTTTTTATGAGTGCATATTTTGAACTTGTGGGCTGAAGATGAGTTGTAGGGAATTTCATCCTCTTCAAAATGAGCCTTAGATGGAAAATTTATGACAAAGTATGTGGAAGTTATGCTTGGTTAAAGTTTGGTTGACTTTTTCTAAGAAACCCTAATTTAGCAACTTGTGGGTTTTGATAAATTTGGGGCATTCCTTGAAGAATCGTGATCAACCCTTGATCTAATGATGAAAGTCACTTCAAAATGTTGGTGTTGACCAAAAATCTTGAAGTTTGGCTGTATGTGGGCCACATTTAACTTTTGACCTAATATAGTCGATTCTCAAGCATCTGAGAAGTTGACTGAGCAAACTTCTTGTGCAAGGAATGAGACTTGACATGGAGAATCTTTTGATTTCACCCATCTTGATGAAAATGGAAACCCTAGTTTGAGATACATTGCCTTAGGAGAGAGTTTGTCTAGTCAACTCAGGCATCCTTGAGCAACTTGAGGATCTCAATGGGCATGTGTTGAGTAAAATGAGAGGGAAAATTTTGGGGTACAACAGCTGCCCCTGTTCTATCTTCTTAAACCCAAGGATGTAGATTGGCTCGTCTGCCTTTCGTGATCTGAAGGTGGGAGATGATTGAACACTAGAATGCCCAGAAATTTGCACTCGCATGAAGTGATACTTGATTTGTGATATCGAGAATGGGCTTACAGATGCCATTTGGAAGCTGCTAGAGAATTGTCGGAGATGGGCTTAAAGATTCCATCCAAGATGTGACGAAGTACCATTGTAGATGGGCTTAAGGATGCCATCTAGAGGATGTTGATTTCCTGAGATGTTCCTTTGATGAGAGTCCCTGCTCCTATCGTTGTGGAGGAGTCTGTTGAGGAATGTTGGTATCTGTCTTGAGTGAAATATAATTTTAGGAGCTTCAGTTGTCCGTTACTCTACTGGGGAATTAACTCCGGAGGTGAACTGCATATCTGGTCAATGTACAAGCTGCATCGCGACTTACTGGGGAAAGGTGAAATTGACCGAAACTGGTTAGGTCCAGGTTTTACCGTGTTGTAAACTATCGTCTGGAGGTAAGAGAAAAGAAACCTGGATGGTAAGGTTATGAGAAGGAACCTGGATAGTAGGGTTACTTCGAAGTGAAAGCCTGGATAGTAGGGCTGTGAAAAGGAACCTAGATAGTAGGGTTACTTCGAAATGAAAGCCTGGATAGTAGGGTTGTAAGAAAGAACCTGGTTCGTAGGGTTTCTTCGAAATGAAAGCCCGGATAATAGGGCTGTGAGAAGAAACCTGGGTCGTAGGGTTCCTTCGAAAGGAAAGCCTGGATAATAGGGCTTGTGAGAAGGAAACTGGATAGTAGGGTTACTTCGATATGAAATCCTAGATAGTAGGGTTATGAGGAGGAACTTGGATAGTAGGGTAACTTCGAAATGAAAGCATGGATAGTAGGGCTGTGAGAAGGAACCTGGATAACAGGGTTACTTCAATATGAAAGCCTGGATAGTAGGGCTGTGAGAAGGAACCTGGGTCGTAGGGTTTCTTCGATATGAAAGCCTGGATAGTATGGCTTGTGAGAATGAACCTGGATAGTAGGGTTACTTCGATATGAAAGCCTGGATAGTAGGGCTTTGAGAAGGAACCTGGGTCGTAGGGTTTCTTCGAAATGAAAGCCTGGATAGTAGGGTTGTGAGAAGGAACCTGGGTCGTAGGGTTTCTTCTAAATGAAAGCCTGGATAGTAAGGCTGTGAGAAGGAACCTGGGTAGTAGGGTTACTTCGATATGAAAGCCTGGATAGTAGGGTTGTGAGAAGGAACCTGGTTCGTAGGGTTTCTTCGATATGAAAGCCTAGATATTAGGGCTTGTGAGAAGGAACCTGGATAGTAGGGTTACTTCGATATGAAAGCCTGGATAGTAGGGTTGTGAGAAGGAACCTCGTTCGTAGGGTTTTGAGAAGGAACCTGGATAGTAGGGTTTCTTCGAAATGAAAGCCTGAATAGTAGGGATGTGAGAAGGAACCTGGGTCGTAAGGTTACTTCGATATGAAATCCTGGATAGTAACGCTGTGAGAAGATACCTGGATAGTAGGGTTACTTCGATATGAAAGCCTGGATAGTAGGGTTGTGAGAAGGAACCTGGATAGTAG